>CM035115.1:75290809-76490809 GCA_020205555.1 Panax stipuleanatus | reverse complement strand
AACTACAAAATATATGATGTGGCATCATGTAAAGCGACGAATAGATGGAGTGAATCGTCATCCAGCTGACTCTGCTACTTGGAAGCATTTGGATACAATGTACCCTACATTCTCTCAAGAACATCGAACTGTAAGGCTCGGACTGTCCACTGTTGGCATGAGTCTCTTTACCCATGGATCACCATATAGTATATGGCCAGTGACAATTGTTGTCTATAACTTACCACCGTGGATGTGTATGAAGCAGGAGTATTTTATCATGCCGTTGTTAGTACCTGGACCAAACTCTCCATGTAATGATATTGATGTGTATATGCAACCTTTAATCGAGGAGTTGAAGATACTATCGAGTAATGGGGTTGAAATGTATGATGCATGTACTGGTACAAAGTGCCAAATGCATGCTGCACTGTTGTAGACAATTAGTGATTTTCCAGCTCTTGCTATGTTGTCTGGTTGGAGCACTAAAGGTAAGTTAGCTTGTCCATCATGTCAAATGAGCACTCATTCTCATAGACTACAAAGTAAGGAATGTTATATCGGGAATCGTTATTTTTTGGAGTCGGGTCATAGTTATAGGTTTGATACACAAAGATTTAACGGAGAATGTGACCATAATGAAGCTCCAGTGGTGCCATCAGGATTTGATATTCTTGAACAAGTTAATGCCATTAATGTCACTTTTGGAAAGACACCCACTAACACGAAGACCATTCCCCATGACTCGAAACATAATTGGAGGAAGAAATCCATTTTCTTTGAATTGCCATATTGAAAGATACTTTTGTTGCGCCACAATCTAGGTGGAATGCATATTGCCAAAAACATTTGTGATAGCTTGATAGGGACATTGTTGAGTGTGCAAGGAAAGACAAAAGATAATTTAAAAGTATGATTGGACTTGATGGAAATGGTTATAAGAAGAGAGCTCCATCCAAGACCTATGGAAGCAAGCGATTCAAAGTACCTTTTGCCGGTTGCAAGCTACTTAATGTTTAAGAAAGAAAGAAATGAGTTCTTGCATGTGTTTAGTGCTCTTTGAGTTTGATGAAAAATAGTTTTGATAAAGAAGAAAAAGAAACCCACATTAAGAAGATAGTTAATCATTTATTTATTTATTATTTTTTAAAAATTTATTATTATTCTTTTGATATGTAACTAATGTTTTGATATTTATTGATTATTATTCTATTGATACTAACTAAACTCACCAAGGGAGCCCACAGAAAAATTCTTCTTTTTCCCCCTAAATTACTCCAACCAATATGAAGCTGTACCAATCCAAGAGAAAAAAAGTATAAACTGAAGGAATATGTATATATGTATGTTCAAAAGAGGCACACAAAAATGACCAACAGCTAAAGCTTTTATAATTATAGAGAGAAGCAACAGCATTATCACCCACACCTGTATTTTCACCTCAAGCAACGACACTTGTACAAGCTGTGACTGGAGCAACATTTTGTTGTTTCGCTGAACTATAATCCATAGTTTGCATTGAAACCATAATCTATCGGGAAATAAAAATAGATTTATTAAAACAAAATAGAATATGGATGCTTTTTATGGTATCTGAAATTACAGAATATACTTTTGTGTGTAACCCACTTTGGTATCTGAAATTTTTTATGTAGTGAGTAAGGTATCCAAATTACATAAGTTTATTTTGATTATGATAAGTTTATTTTGATGTGTAATACATTTTTTAGGTTGCTTTAATGGCTTCTAATAGAGCGTCCAAATCTCGTGCTAGCCATTCCAATGACCCAGAAATGAATGAAAATGAAGATAATGGGACCCATGCCGATGAACCTCATATAGAGGAGGAAACTATTCATGAGAATCATGAAGGTATCATGCATATATCATCACATATACTTGTATTGTCTTGGTTTTGGGGTGGATGGGTACATATATACTTACATTGTCATGGTTATGAAATCAATTTTGTTTAGTTCATATATCTTGATTCTTTCTCTCTTTTAGGTTCTCTGCCTAAGAGGAAGCGTGGAGCAATAATGGGAGCAAAGTTATGGTCATATATTGATGCACCCAAGAAAGTAATTTATGATGAACACGGTCAACCTGTTGGGGGAGACGCCAATAAGTTGACAACCTTTCTTGGGTGTCTTGCTAGCAATGGAGAATTTTTTCCGATAAGTACTCCAACATGGTCCAATATGACTGAGGCTAACATGAAAAGGGCTTGGGATGAAATCCAGGTTATTAATCATAACACTATAGAATTTGACATTGGACTAATTTCATAAGTTAAGCACTTTGAAAGTAAATTAATGTGTAAATTTGATTGTTGTAGAAATGATTTCCCACAGATCATCCCAATGCTAAAAGAAAACTCATGGCTATCATGAATAATAGGTGGAGAGATTGGAAGTCCAACTTAAAGAGTAATAATTTTGTGCCTGGTGATCGTGTCAAATCTATAGCAAATACTATCAACAATGATCTAGTAAATCCTAACCAATGGGCTGCATTGGTTGATTATTGGCTAACTAATGTCGCACATGTTGTGTTTATTCATTGGTTATGTATTATCATTTCTTAATTATTGTTATAGATTAGTCTTAATTTACAAATGCATGCAATGCAGGAAATAGCAACAAAAAATTGTGAAAATCAAAAAAAATTGTTGGTAGGTCATACATCGGGCACTAAATCAATTTCGAAAAAGAAGAATGAATTGGTAATATTTGATGTTATTTCAATATTTTTTGTCTTTAATCATGTATTAGACTTCTATGAATAGAGTATTTCTTGAATTATTTACTACAATGTGTTTTATTTGTAGTACCAAACAAAAAAATAGGAGATTGATCGAGCCGATTTGTATATAGAGTCCTACACTCGAAGCGATAATTCAATTGTAACGAGAGCATCCTCGAATGTGGTACATATTCTCTGATATTACTTTAGTTTGATTTAGTTTTTACTTTGAGATATTCCTTTGAAAATAATATAAATAAATTCACAATAACACAGGTCCGCTAATACTTTAAAAACATATGTATTCAGATACCAAACTGAATAAAGGAATAGTTATCTTGGTGGAGAAGGATATTAAATTAAAATTATCACCTTACTGAACGAGCTCTTTCTTGCAAGTGGCCCTGTTTGGGCTTTCCATTTGACCATTCACAACTTGAACTTTCACATCTGATTCATACAAACAGCCTAGTCAACCATCTATTGCCTAGTAAAGTTAAATAAAAATGAAGCAGTGCAAACTAATCCAGAACCAGAAAATAACAGAGAGGGTATTTATACCCATATTCAGAACTCGATGGCGCACAATTTTTGCCTCATTCTCACTCTTAGCACGCAGTCCATGGTCAATTACTATTACCAAAATTCCATTTATGAACTCACTACTCTCCTTGGTAGCAGAATTAAGGCCATGTAATTTCCAATCAGCAGCTAATACACACAATGCCATATTATCTGGCCCACCAGAAACACCCAGAGTTGAAAAGGTAACCGAATTCAACTTCTTACTAATACCACTAAGAGAGTAGAAGAAACTCTTATATATTTCCACACACACACCATGACAAGCACACCATAAACTCATATTATTTGTAGGCTTTACTCGGCCCCATTCTGCCCCTTTAGAGATAGGAAATAAGTTACAATTTATGATGTTGTTTTAGAAGGTGCTGCATTCATACTCACAATACTCTATACTATGACTGCTTTATAGTGCAAATTTTTTACACATCATAATGATATGGTTCACTCGGAATAACACATACCATGTAATACAAATCCTTAATGGAAGTAGGGGAATCTGTGTTATACAGGATAATGCCATTTTCATGCAAGGGGATAGCACTACAAGTACTTTTCTTTTGTGCCATTTCATTCATATTTTGCCTTGTATATTTTCACAGGAAAAAATTATTAAATTAAAAAAGACTCAGGCAGCGGCTGACGGAAGCAGTAATACACAATCTACGGGATGAAATTATATCCTTACACAAGTGCTTGGACCAAAGCGACATGGCAGACTTCGACAAGGTGGAGTTGGAGCCACGGCTACAAACACTTGGGGGCCTCGTGGCATAAATAATGATTTACAACGTGAGAAAGAAGAATTGTTGAAAATAGTGTGTGAAAAAGGAGATGACCCTGCAAGGAAAGTGGACGAATTGCAATCAATCATTGCAGAATTGCTCAAGAAATAGTCACCTCCAAATGCTAATTCCAACAATCAGGTGTTGCACCCTCACTCTCCCATATACTAAAAATTGTTGCTCTCTCACTCTCTTTGTATAGATATTAACTGTGACACCCCCAAATTCGGGTACTTCGTTTCCACATGATTTGGTGTTCACTATCTAAATAAAACATACATCTAACCAATAATAAGGAATTGCAAAATAAATTACAACCTTATAAATAAATAAAAATCTTCCTTATGAAAAGGATTACAACTTTATCCAAAAATAATCTCGGGATTTATCTAACCTTAACATAAACAATTATTGCGAAAAATAACATAACATAATCAAGTCTTATTACATTTCAAAATCAACAAATAAAACAAGTCTTCACTTGTTCGTCTTGCCTTTCCCTTTACTTGTTGACGGTACGTCAACGTTCTCGACTTTAGCTACAAGGGATTCTTAATATGCAAGAGTGAGCAAACAAAAGCTCACTTGAAATTACAAGAATAATAGTGACATAAACCGAATAATTTCAATAGATTTGAATAACTTTTCTTTCATAAAGAATAAAGAATTGAATAATAATTCTTTCATCATCATTTAAAATTTTGAATATTGAAATCATCTGAGGGCCATAAGACCTTGAACTTTGTCCTAGGTTATAAATATTTTTATTTAAAATCTTTAACAGTCATTTAGACTATGGACTCTCAACTCGTACTTAGGGGGATCAGCCCTTCGTACCATGTATTGTGCACAAATATTTAACACTTTTGCATAGTAACCTCCCTTAATAAATAGGGTTGTTCATCTCAGTATTTGATACAATTCCGCACCAAAGAAAGTTTGGTTTGGATAGCTAAAAGGAAATTTGGAGTTTTAACTATCATCAACTAGTTGAATCGACTCACAATAATTTATCAGTTCAATAATATAAAAATTATGAACCAAATATAAGTCCTAATAATAGACTTCATAATAACTAGGCATGCTTTAGAAATAACTTAAAGCATTTGCAAGATTAAGTAGATCTTGCTTGAACAAATAAGTCAAGATCGCATTACTTCAACAATAACTTCAACACTGGTTCATTATGAACATTATAATACAAAATAACTTGCACAATAATTAACAAGTTAAGAATAGAAAAAAAACTTGCATAATGTAAATGAAAGGTTTAGGAAACTTGTACAACATAAAGAGCAAGGATTAGAGAACTTGCCTTAAGCGCAAGCTACACTTTACAATATACAATCACTTTCTCAATCGTCCTACACATTACATTACGTTTATAATACCAATTAGTTCTTAACCATAACGTTTAACCGTTGAACTTTTTACTTAAGTTCAACTTAACAACGTGGTTTACAACTTAAGTTGCTAACTATCCACATACGTGAGTCTAAACTCACAACATGTATATCGTGCGCTAATAATATCCAAGTACACACTTAACATATGAATATAAGACCTCAATTTATCTTAAACACATCAAAAGTATGTTATCTTATTGTTTAATACATTTAACATGTCATCACATTAAGTAAGTTAAACATGTACCGAACAAAAACTACACGAAGCATAAAAAATTTCTTCGGAAAGCCACTAGCCCTGCTGGGGCGAGGTTCCCTAGGCACAATGCCCCGCTGGGGCGGGTCCCCCCACTGGTGGGCTTCCCCAGCTCGCGATTGTGTAGAGAAATAAGCTAATTTGGCTTATTTCTTCGCACCAAAGTCCAATTTTAATTATCATAATGGATATAATACTTTATGAAAACAAAATCTTAAACTTCTAACATGATTTTAACATAGATAAACTCTACAACACATAATCAAAACACAAATTTTCATGATTTTTAAGAAACACCATTGTTAAGCGTTCTTGACGAAAATTAGTACTATGAGTTTGTTTTTAAATCAAATCACGTACTTCAAATTGTATTAACTTTATTGCTTAACATATTATCATAATCTATGATCAATTTAAACAACAATTAACAATCAACACCATTTTTGATAATTTAAAAGACTATTTTCAAAACTAGTTCACTGTAAATTGCTATGAACATGATTTCTTCATGTTCATCATATTTACATGAATTTAATCACTTAGACAACTATATGAATCATATATAAGCATATATGTATATATATATATATATATAAATATATATATATAACATATATAAATCATAACCAAGTAATTTTCATAAAAATATTTTTATAGAGAAGTTCTTTTTATGAAAAACATGGAAGAACATAAATTAACAATAGGATTAGAGTTATACCCTTTCTAATTCGTGTGGAAGAAGAAGAATATGGATTCCTCTATCCTTCTCAAACTTTTCCTTTGTCTTCTTCTTCTTCTCTCTAACTTCCTCTGTATTCTTTTCTTTGTTTTTCTCTTTGTCTAACTCTTTGTTTTAACTAACGTATATTGATATATTATACATATAATACATATAATATATCTATAACTGACAACTACTAAATAACCCTTAATAAATATAATAATTATAATTAATAAATGAGTTATAATTTTTGAATTTTAAAAGCCATAAGGCTTTGTTTGGCAAAAATAATTTATTTTGAAAACTAGCTTTTTAATAGATAAGGCCATGTTTAGTAAAATAGGGTTAAATGAGATGCAAGGGCCTTGTTTGGCAAAACGATTTTAAAAACTCGTTCTTTATTTTAATAAATCTTTTAACACATAGTTTAAATGTTACACTTTATTTAATTAAATTCCAACCTTCTAATTTAATTAAATAAAAGCTAACATCAAATATCCATATAAAAATCGCCACATAACAATTATAATTACTTGTTAATTATAATTTTATGTAATAATTATCACATAACTTCATCTAATTTAATATCTCAATTAAATTAGAATCATACCATAAAATCTTTATACATTAATTAAATTAAATATTAAATACTCATTTAATTAATATATTACACTTAATTAAATTACTCTACAACAACCACATAACTTATTTACTTAGCTTAATAAATAAATCAATTAAAATATTTATTTAATTTAATAAATATTAAAAATTAATATAAAATTCTCATTCATTACAATCTTCCTTTCTTAAAAGGATTCTGTCCCCAGAATCACAATAAAAAAAAACTCATCTGTTACATTAACAAGTTCACTTGGTAATTAATTTGTAGGATCATTCGACAGAAGGAGATAATGATATTAGTGGATCAAATAAACCTATAGATGACCTATGATATGTCTCTTGCTGTTGGAAATATGTTAGTTGTGCTACTGGTTATGTACTGTTTTAATATATAGTATCGGTATTTTGGATGGTTGATGAGTAGGCTTTTATACCTATGAATTGGATATCTTTAGTTTGATGAATTGTGAGTTTTTGGGTATTTTCGTTTCCTTTTTATGTGTTTAATTGATCTTGTGTAGGAAAAGGAGAAATAGAACAAAGATATGAAAAATGAAGCAACTTGGCTAAAGCGGTGTCAAAGTGGAGCTAAGTGGCTCGAGCTAGGCACGGCTAAGCAAGACACGAGTAGGTTATGACACCACATTGGCATGGAGAAGAAAGGAAAAGCAATCCTAACATCTTTTGGAGTACAATATGCAAGCAAAAACATTAAGGGGAGATTGCAAAGCTTTTAATGCTAAGTTGGATGCATGTTCTTGGCTTGGAACTTGGATTTTATTGTAGATCTACTTTTTATCTTTTCGAAACATCTTGAATTGTCCAAATCGGAGTGCAGATGAAAAAGTTATGACAATGTTATCAACAGAGATCAAAGCTCAGAGTTATCATGCTTGCCATTTACACAACATCCACTTGAAGCCCAATTTCGACAATGTTCCAACCTGAGTCTGTCAATTCTAAAAGAATGAAAGTTATAGATCTCGTCAATATCTTCAATTTGATAGGTATTGGGCCCCATAACTCCTCTCAGATCAAAAGTTATGGATATTTTACCAAAAGACGTCGCAACAAAAAATTGACCTGCGCGAACCGTGCCAGAATTGAACTAAAACTAGCGCAGACCGCGCCAGAACACTAGATTTTCTGACATTGGAGCGTGGGGTGCGCCCAAAATTGCCTAGGAACAGCGCGAGGAGAGCCTGGCAGCGGGGAGATAGCTTATTTGGGTGTCTTTGTGTCCAAGTTGAGTTGTAATAGGATTTTGGGATGCCTAAAGTGTTAGGGTTTCTCTTAGGACTATAAATACTTGATGATAACTTGGATTTAGGAGACTTTGATGACAAATCATTGAGAGCCATCTTGTGGAAACTTGGAGATTGCATCGGAGAACATTGAAGGCAGAGATTGAAGCTTGGAGATTAGAGATTCCTTGACAGAGTTTTTTTTTCTTCTCTTAATTTCATTATCTGTAACTATGATGCTATTTAATTTTAATCTTCTTATTTCTATCATGATAATGCACTAATTTCCCAATTAGGGGTACAATGAAACCTTTTGCAATTCAATAATTCAATTATCATTATTTTCACTTGTTGATTCTACTTAGTTGATTATTATATTTTTGTGCTTAATCTATTAATTGTCTAGCTAGCAATTAATCTGATATCTTTGATGGAATTGAAAGAGGAAATCTTAAATTAGATTTGAATATAATAACTTATGAATATGTTGATTCTTGTTAAGGATAACATAACAGTGTATGAGATGAAACTACTTATATGTCATGCGTAACTTTGTTAGGAGTTTATGCTTAATGAATCTGTTTAAAGTGTCTTGCACGAAAGTAGCAAAATAACTTGTAGACACAGAATTTTCTTCAGTCCTATAGTAGACAGTCGATTTTTGTATTCCTGTTACTAACCATGCAGGAGGGAAAAATCGTCTATTTTAACTCAGCCCCCGTCTCAACCCGGGAGGTATAGGTTAGCCCCAGTCTCAACCCGGGAGGTACAGTTCAGCCTCGGTCATAACCCCGAAAGTACACGTCAACCCCGGTCTCAACCCGAGAAGTACAAGTCAGCCCTGGTCTCAACCTGGGAAGTATAGGTCAGCCTCGGTCTCAACCTGGGAAGTACAGGTCAGCCCCGGTCTCAACCCGGTAGGTACAGATCAGTCCCAATCTCAACCCAGGAAGTACAGGTCAGCCCCGGTCTCAACCCAGAAAGTACAGATCAGCCCCGGTCTCAACCCGGGAAGTACAGTTCAGCCCCGGTCTCAACCCGAGAAGTATAGGTCAGCCCTGGTCTCAACCCGGGAGGTACAGGTCAGCCCCGGTCTCAACCCGGGAGGTACAGTTCAGCCCCGATCTCAACCAGGGAAGTACAGGTCAGCCATGGTCTCAACTCGAGAAGTACAGATCAACCCCGATCTCAACCCGGGAAGTACAGTTCAGCCCTGGTTTCAACCCGAAAAGTACAAGTCAGCCCCGGTCTCAACCTAGGAGGTACAGTTCAGCCCCGGCCTTAACCCAGGAAGTACAGATCAGCTCCGATCTAAACCCAAGAAGTACAGATCAACCTCGATCTCAACCCGGGAAGTACAGGTCAGCCCCGGTCTCAACCCGGGAAGTATAGGCCATCCACAGTCTTAACCCGGGAAGTACAGGTCAGCCCCGGTCTCAACCCAAAAAGTATAGATCAACCCTGGTCTCAACCCGGGAGGTACAATTCAGCCCCGGTCTCAACCCCCGAGGCCAACTAAAATTCGAAGACAACCCCGATGCATCAAATCATCTCAAGAGATAAACCTGGAAGAACCAAGTCATCCTCAGAGACAACCTTAAGGACAAACAGAATCGACTGGGATCCAAACCTCGAAGACAACCCCGGGAAGTCAGCCGAAGGCCATGCCAGCACTGAATGCAACCCCAGGAGGGATAAAATGGTTATTTTGCCAATTTGAAGCCGATTCGATCAAACTCAAGTCGAATTGATGCCACCAAGGTCAAAAAGAACCATAACAATGATCTCGAGTGGAAACAACGCAAGACAGCTCAACGAATAAACTACGAGGAATCAAAAACCTGGTTATGAACCCATCTTTTTGGACTTAGAAAAGTTTTACTCCCATGTCATTGGGATACTCTCGGCGAGGGCTTTTCAAAAAGGTATAACACACCTTAAACGGACGCTCCGATTAAAAGTAAAAAGTTTCAAATCTGACCTCGCATTGCTCAGTATGCACGTACTTTGATGTAATGGGACCCGCCACATGGGCCTTGCCATGTGGAGCCGCACCTCTACCTGCGGCTGCCGCAGGTAGAGCCGCTTCCACCGGGTCTATATATATGAGTGCACCCCCAGCTCATTTTAGATAGAAAAACGCTTTGAACCTCTGCTCGTTTAGTTTCTCAGCTCCAATCTTGTACTCCAAACCCAAATTTTATTACTCTAACATGTAGATATACTCCTATACTACCACATATCAAAAATTAACCAGTAGAGACGGACGTTTAAAGCTTATAATTTGGCAAAAAGTCAGTGTACCAGTCCATTGTGAGTATTTTTACGATCAAAAAGTTTATATTACTTCATTGCATTTTTATACACTTGCACGTTAAGTTTCACTTTCTGATTATGCCTGAAACTCAGTTCCGTGGCCGTTTTGCTTTCCTTTTCGTACATTTTAGTACATAAACTCATTTTTTGGCATTTTTACAACTCGGATCGTCGATCCGTCGCTTTTAACAACATATATATATATATATATATATGTTCATCTACAGCAACTTCGCCTGACTAGGTTATCTTCCCAGTCCGACTTTGGCTTTTTAATGTGTATATTTAACTATATATATACTAACTTTTTAATTATGTCAAGCCCGATGTCAAATCTGTGGTAGTTTACTGATTTTATATATATAACTATATATATATATATATATATATATATATATATATATATATATTTCTAACTTCGTTTGGCCTGAATTTATACTTCGTGACCTTTTTATTGCTTATATATATATATTAACTATATATATTAACATTTACATCCCAGTTTGGCCTGGATCATTCTGTGGCCTTTTTATTGCTTTTATAAATATATATACTTACATTTCTGTCCGGGCAAAAGGATAAAATGTTTGTCGCCCTTTACTGCTTTTCTATATATATATATATATATATATATATATATATATATATATATATATATATATATTTACATTCTGTCCAGCCTGGATTATTCCGTGGCTTTTTACAACTTTTATAAATATAAAAAGACTTTATAAATATATATATATATATATATATATATATATATATTTCCATTCTGTCAAGCCTGGATTACTCTGTGGCTTTTTCCAGCTTTTATATATATATATATATATATATATATATATATATTTACATTCCAGTCTGGGCATCGGAGTGAAAACTTATTGCCCTTTAGCTTTTATATATATATATGTTCTTTACTCATTTTGATTAAATATCTGCTGTAAATATTCATTTGACATGAATCGGCGCTGACATCTTTTTGGGCGAACTAGATTTATTTAAATCTCGTCAATTCTAGCTTTCAAATAGTTCAAAATAGGTTCAGACAGAAGCGGGAAGCTAGAATGGCTGAGATTTACTTAAACCTAGCAGTTTTTCTAGTTTGTTCATTCAGGAAGCAATCTCGGGACCCTTAGATCGCTATCTAATGAGAACGAAACGCTTTGGCTATGTGCGAGCCAGGATTTGCTGATGAATCCTTGGTTCTGGCGACATTTGGATGTAAATATATATTTTTTGTGCATATTTGAGCTGTGCAGGTTTTATTGGCTTCCCTTTGTGAGCCTAGGAATCGTGGGATTCATGATCGAACTGATTAGAATCTGATTCCCACGATGGACAAATTCCACATTACAAATGTACCTTGCCAGTTTTTCTGTAAAAAAAGTACATCAAAAAGACCTTAAAACGGTTATCCGGGTTTAAGATCTCAACATAATGAGAATATGGTTGGTCGTGTCAGAGTCACTCCGATGGCTGTCATGCCCATGTGAAGACCGACACTTGTATATATTTTGTGGTCGAGGATGCTTCGCAGCCCGACAATCACCATTCAAATAGAGCCAAAAGGCTGAAAAAATAAAACTGAAGTATCGATATGTTTCAATTCCTATGTTAGCGTAAGGGTTTTAAAACCTGCTTTCAAAACATCATTTTAATAATCTTGTCTAAAAGAGAGACTTTTGCAAATCAAATCAAACCCTTCGTATATAGGTTCAACGAAGCACGCCCATACTGTGACAACCCCAAATCCGGTAACTTAATTTCCACAAAATTTGGTGTTCAGTATTTAAATATCATATGACTATCTATCTATAATAATAGAAATTCATTTATTAGATAAATAATCCATCTTCTTACATCATCTAAAATAATAATACATAATAAATCCCAGGTCATACTTAACCTTAAATCTCTGTTGCGGAAACGTGAATAAATAAGTCTTAATCACACACATAAGTCTTGAACTTTAACATTCTTAACATCAACACAAGTCTTCAACACTTGTTAGCTTTTCCTTTGCCATTGCTACTAGAAGGTTCATCACTTCGTTCATTTATAGCTGCAATGTTATTATGCAAGAGTGAGCATGAATGCCCGCAAGTATAAAAATATGACAATAATAACATGCGAGTGAAATTAAAGAAATCTGAATAATAGAAAGCTCAACTTTTGAATCAAAAATAATAATCGAGAGTCAAAATTACTTCTGAGGGTCATAAGATCTTGAACTATGTCCTAGGTTGTCAAGTATATTAACCTTTAAACCTTTAACAGTCATAAGTCTATGGACTTCACTTCTCGTACTTAGGGAGATCAGCCCTTCGTATCGATACTGTGCACAATACCTCAACGCTTAAAGCATCATCTTCAATCCCTTATATTAGGGTTGTTTATCTCAGTTTGACATCATAGTCCGCACCAAAGAAAGTTTGATTTGGATAAACTCAATAATAGTTCTGGAATTTAGAACGCTCATCAACTATGGACTAGTCGAATCAGTAAGGGTTCGCTAGTCATAAAGGTTTCAACAATAAATGATATTCAATTTGAATATTAAATTCTCAAGGGTATACAATCGAATAAGTATTGTATACTGAAATGATACTTTTAAAAGAATCATGGCATCTCATATGAAATTCTGAACTTGAATAATCAATGATAAATACTTTGCTCAATATAGAACTTATGTCTATAACTTGCTCAATAAAAAGTATAGTTAGGAAACTTGCTCAATGTAAAAGTAAGGTTTAGAAACTTGCCTCGTGCACACGCTACAATTATAACTCACTTCTTTAATTAGTCTTACCTATCAACACATTCACTATATTAATTAATCACAGGTTCGATATGTTTATCGATTCACAACTGTGTTCTCCGAACTCATTATTAGGTTTTTCAAATAATGGTTTACGTTGATTAATTAACTTATTAATTAATCGTATAATTTAAGTTATTAATCTTGTATTAACATCTTATCACATACATAACATGTCTTCATGTTTATTAGATTTACAACACATTTATCAAAATTCAACACTTAGAATTTTTTCTAAATTTCAATACGGGTGCAACCGCGCGACAATAACACTTGGGAATGGCGCGGCCGCGCGGCTACGATTTCCCAGAATCTGAAGTTCGCGAACGAATACAGAAACTTGGCCATTTTCTCCCAATTAATACCAATATACTTATTTATAATATAACCCATGAAGTATAAACTTCATAGGAACATCAGAAATTACTACTAACATGTTTCTAACATTTTAACTCATGTAATTACACAAATTAAAACCATCAATTTCACTGTTCTTCATAAATTTTATAAAGTTTAATGAAAAACATAAAATTTCTCATTACGGATTCGTTACTACACCGAATCCACTCAATCCAATTCCATTTTCTTTGTTTTAACATGCACAATCATATTCATTTGTCAATTTTAATACAAACGTATGATTCAAACATTAATTTAATCTATATGGGTTATTCTCACAACATTTATACTTTGTCTTTTCAAGAAACTCAATTTTTAACAAAATTACATGGTGTGATCAGTGTAAATCATGTATTCATGATTCAACACATAATACTAACATATATGATTACATATATGATCATATCTTGGTTTAATTTTCCAAAATAATACTTAACAGAGAAATTTTGAACATACGTTAAATAAAACTCTGTGATTTTCCAAAAACCCAATTAAGGCCTAATTATACAATTTTGATCATTTTAAATCATTCATACCAAGTATAAAATATGATTTAAACACAAACCCACATAGATAAAGTCATATCATAACTCAATTATGAAACCCATTTTTTACAGAACTTTAAAATACGTATATGAAAAACTTTTAGAAAATTATATTTTAAAAACTAAAAAGGAAGATTACCCTTAGTAGTGAAGATGAAACAATCACAGATAATATCAATGATCTCCCAATCTCTCAACTTTCCTTCTTCCCTCTCAATTTTCTCTGATATTTTTCTCTCTAAACTTTTCTTCTTAACTTTCTTTCTCTGACTTGAACAAACGAAAACAAAATACGCCTAACACACTAATATACGTATATATTATATCCATTGAATTAAATAACTGCCAACTCCCACAAGGGCCTTGTTTGGCTAGCACCTTTACTCTTCTTTTCCATTTATTTTAATAAAACTCTTATAATATAGTTAATAGTCACCCTACTAACTAATTAATTACTTTTATTTAAAAAAATTAAATAAAATATAATAACTTTACATTAATTCACATTGTCACATAATTAATAATTTTATTTATTAATTATGTCAATTCATTAATTCTTTTAATTAATTATTAAATTAATTAAAGTAACATTATGCCCATTTAATTAATGCATTTAATCAAATAAACTCAATTAATTAAATACTTTGAACTATTAAATTACTACACATTAATTTTAATCAATGTAACACCTATAATTAAATTAATCTACCAAAAATTCATGAATTAATTATTTAACTCAATAATTAAATTATTAAAAATATTTATTTATTTCAATAAATATTCAAATAACTTTACAAAATTTTTGTTCGTCACATATACTTTCAAAATCAATCAAACATAGGCCCAATCTCTTCCAGCATTCACACACATACATTTCAGATTTAAAAGGAAAATATTGAAAAGATGTGATACCGTATTTTCGCGAGAGTTGTGGGGTGCCTAACACCTTCCCCACACTTAACCAAGCCCCCGAACTTAGAACTTCAGTT
Organism: Panax stipuleanatus; assembly: GCA_020205555.1. Classification (NCBI taxonomy): domain Eukaryota; kingdom Viridiplantae; phylum Streptophyta; class Magnoliopsida; order Apiales; family Araliaceae; genus Panax; species Panax stipuleanatus. Next base: position 76,475,400 of record CM035115.1, on the reverse strand, counting down.
TCAAAGATTTAATTTTGACAGTGTCCAACAATTGGGCCTTCTTTCAAAACAAATTCGGTTGAGTTGGTACAACCATTTAAAATCTACCAACTGGCGACTCTATAAAACGTTCAAATCGTCGACATGATACATTTTGGTCTTTTCCTAAAAACCCTTCAAAACCTTTTTCAAATAAAAAGAATAAGGGTAGACACACATTAAGATAAGAGAAAGATTCGGGTCCAACTCGACTCGCAATTTTTTCCGACGTCGACAAGTGGCGACTCTGCTAGGGACAGTAGAGGGCTTAGGCCGCGTTCAAATCTTTCCAAAAAAATTTCCCTTTCATAGCTACGTATGTGTGAATGCTGCGTCTTTACATGGAATGAATGCGTGAATGTTGAGTTTTTACATTGAATGAATGTGAATGAATGCTTTCCTGCTTTATATTAGTGCTTTGCACAAATATTAATGCTTCGCACCAATATTAATGCTTCGCACCAATGTCATCATATGCATACAGTGATACGCAATGTATGTGAATGTATGTTGTGTGATTCCTCCACCAGGAGGTAAACCCATAGGTGACAGAGTAATGTCTTCGAGGACGGCTAAGTCTTCGGGGTTAATGAAAAAGCACCACTTAGATTTGCTACAGTTGAAAGATCGGATTAATTTCTCCTCTAGTAGATTGCGATGATCTGGGGACCTTCATGCCGAAAAACCTGTGAGAGTAGCCTAAGATAGGTCAGCCTCTGATTAACCAAATTTAAAGGGAAGCCTCTTCATGCCTTCCTCTTTCAATTCAATGTCAAGTTTTCATTTCCAATGTAAATAGCACAATGTAGATATCATAATATAAATATACATTCCCTATGTAAAGCCTGTCATGTTATCATGTCATCAAAGCAATTGACCTCTGTTTTGCAGGATAAGATTAAAAAACCTGCAAAACACATCATGGCATGCATCTTATCCATACCTACCTCACAAAATTGACATGCCTACGTTTGTTATAGGTGAAAAATTGGTCCTGTCACTAGATCTAAGTCTAAGAAAGCACTAAGTCCATCTTCGGACATGACTTCCAGTGCTCAGCCATTATACACCCCTGTCTCTAGGGAAGAGTTTGAAGGACTGAAGAACCAAATAGCCGAATTGGCTCTTTTTATGAGAGAACAAAGTAAGGCCCTTAAAGGGAAACAAGCACAGGGTCACACAGAACCAGGAACACCCGGTGGCAGTCAAGAGACCAGAAAGAAGGACACTCAGATTCCTGAATCACAGAATCAGGATACAACCAACAAAACCATTGAAATCACCATCCTTAACAAAGAGCAGGAAGCTGGTGATATTCTGAAGAAGGTCCAACAGATGGAAGAAACCATCTGGTTTATCAAAGGGACTGGGGCATTAGGCAGTGTTAATTATTCAGACTTATGTATTTTCCCTGGGGCATGTTATCCTGAAAAATTTTGAGCTCTTGATTTTGAGAAATACGATGGATTGAGAGACCCGTACACTCACTTGAAGGTATTCATTAGAGAGCTCGGATCCTATGCAGAGGACGAGAAACTTCGAATGCATTTATTCCAGAAAAATTTGACCGGAGAGGCTAGGGCCTGGTATGCTCGTTTGGACAACTCTAAAATTCACAGTTGGGATGAGCTGGCACATGCTTTCCTCAATCAATATAGTTTCCAGACTCAACTGGCTCCAGACAGATATCAAATAACCAAAATCAAGAAATAAGACACTGGGTCATTCAAAAAATATGCTTAACGCTGGAGACGACTAGCGGCACAAGTCACTCCACCAGTGACTGAGTTTGAGATAGTTATGACTTTCATCGACATTCAAGAAGCCCCATATTATGAAAGGGTCCTAACAGGTATAGGAAAACCATTCTCAGAAATGATCAAGCATGGTGAAATGGCAGAAATGGGGCTACAATCTGGGAAAAAAAAGGATTTGACCGCCTTAGAAGCTGTTGCCGAGCATATCCAGTCTGGGAGTTACGGGAGTAATCCCCGGAGGGCACACAAGAAGAAAGACGAAGAAGTTTCCTTAATATTGCAAGGACAGAGTCAGAGGGGTGATTCAAGTAGCATGCCCATTCAAAGGAGGAACTATTCCCCTTTTCAAGCTTCAGCACAACCTTCAAACCCGTCATTCCAGAAAAATTTAGAGGCGAGGCTTCGGAGAACGTTCACCCCCCTAGGGGATTCACTCGAAAATGTGCTAAAACTGTTGATGGCACATAAAAAGATTGTGTAACTTTTTCCACTAACCAATACAGGTGGACAGAATTTTAACCCAAGTAAGAAGTGTGCCTACCATTCCTGATCTCAGGGCCATGATACACATGATTGCTGGTCTCTCAAGAACAAAATCCAGGAATTGATAGACAATGGAGAGATCGTGGTGACCAAACCTGAGCAACCAAACGTATAGGATAATCCCCTCCCTTAGCACAAAGAGGAGGGTGTCAACATGATTAGCACGCAAAATGGAGAAGGATCCAAATACCTCTGATATGTCGGAGAGTTAACTCAATCCAGCAGCAATAGCCCAAACAGTTAGGAGTTATCAGAAAGGCAATTCCTGATAGAACAGGAGATTAAGTCTATCAAGGAATAGATTAGACAATTGGCAGAGCTGGTTGTATATTAGCATCAGGTAACCAGACAGCTGATAAACCAATCCAACCAGTCTGAAGCAAATCCTCCTCACCGGAGAGCAGTCCCATCGCTATGATGGACCATTACCAGTGTCATGAGCATGAACCCTGGGCCGATAAGGTGGCCAAAGAGGAGAAGTTTCAAGAAGATAGAGAATTCGCCTTTCAGAGGAATTTCACTAACCTAAATCAGTCGATAAAGGAAATCCTCCAGATGTTGAACAATGAGGGGATGGTTACAGATCAGTTACCCCCAGTAAATCCTCGATTCAAAAAACTTAAACTTGACAGGATCTGTCAATATCACTCCTATGCACCTAGTCATGATATTGAGGATTGCTGGGGACTTCGTCACCTAATTCAGAATATGATTGAAAGTGGTGAACTGATCAGGGGGAATCAGAATTATGGCCTCCTAGATGAAGAAACTCTCTTTATTCCCACTGCGTGGAATCAAGATATAGTGGCTGTTATTTTCTGTGATAAGGAGCCAACCCTCACACCCCTAATGCTACCAGGGAAAGGGGTCCAGGAAACACAAAATCGTGTGAAGTTAGCAGCGCCCGAACCTTTGATATTGCCATTCAGACCCCAGTATCCAGTGATCAGTCTAAAGAGAGTTCCCTGTAACTAGGGAATGGATGAAGGGTTAACTTCAAACAATATTTCCATCGTACCAAAGGATAATCCATTGTACCTGCCTTAGCGGGTGATTAAAACAGTCATCAAGGCCAAAGAAAAAGTGGTTGAAGAGAAAATCGAAGAGTTCCTCAGTAAAATGGGACACAATGAAATCAAGGTGATGCAAAGTTTGAAGGATACACCCAAGAAAATGTTCATCCTAGATTTGGTCTTATCCTCGGTGGATCATTGATGAGTGGGATTTACACCCGCGAATCGGATACTTTATGGCTTAAATAGTTGCCTGATCTTCGCTTTGTTTATATATTTTTATATTATTTTAGTATTAGTATGCTTAACCGTTGTGTTGCAGGCTCTGCAGTACTTTTCTAGGCAAAATGGGCAATTTACATACACTGGCGCCGCAGCGTCAATGCTATACCTCCATCTCGCGCCGCAGCGCCACCTACCTATTCAGCCTGACGTCACCATGACGCTGCAGCGTCCCTGAGCCTTTATAAACTCGCGCTGCAGCGCGACCTCCGGTCTTTTGATTTTAACATGGCGCCGCAGCGCCATCCATAAGCCTATATCCCGCGCCGCAGCGCGACCTCCGGTGCCCAGACAGAGAAGGCTTGCTTTTGACCTAGAAAAAGAGGAGAACTGATATATATATAAAGAGGGGGCCTCTACGAGAAAAGGGGGAGAAGAGAGGGTAGAGCAAGAAAGGAAGGAAGCTTAGGATAGATTAGATCTCTTTTATATTTTCTCTCTCCATTTTTCTTAGTTAATGTATGTAAATATAGATTAGGTAGACTAGGGTAAAGTTGGGTTTTCCTTGGAGCAACAAGAGCAGTGAGCTACACGGATTGGAGAGCTTGAAAGGAGCTAAATGCTTGGAGACTGAAGAGCCTTGACAGAGTTGATTCTTATCCATTCATTTGCTCTAATTTTGTAATCCATAAATGTTGTCTTTATTGCTACTTATATTTTGTTCAATAGCTATGAACTAAGTATTGGCTCTAAGGTTATAATGGAACCCTTTGTTAGTTAAATTAACTGTCTTATCTCTTTGGTTGGCACCATATGGTTTGGTTTAATATATTCATGCTTAACGATTCTCACTAAGACATTAGTGATGATTTTGGTAATCTATATGATATCGAAAGAAGAATTGTAGATTTACACCTAAATATATTGGCATGTGATTATGGGTTTCGACTGCATAAGTTGTGCGTAGAATAGACATATATCTGTGTGCCACATGTGACCTAATTGAGAACTTATGCTTTAATCCTTGTTAGGTTAATTCGCATAGACATGTGTAGGATTATCACCTAGTTTGGATGTTCTTTTCTGTTCTATTCCCTTTCGGGTGGATCTGGAGAGGATATGTTTGTGCATACCTCGACAGAGGTGTATGAACACCTGTGCGTTCTCGGTCGACAAACTGTCGTGACCATTAAGACCAAAGAGAGAAGGGTAGGAAGTTTGATGAAGCATAGCACGCCAGGTGTTCGACGGAATGCCTGTGTGGGGTGAAGTTGTAACCTTAGCTTGTAATTCCTTCGATTACCATTCGTTATCCGTTTACTTGCTTTAATAATTAGTTATAACTAGTTTAGCCACACTCTTATTAGTTTACTGTTCGAATAAGACTAAAGCGATACAAAGTTGGTATTTGGTAAATATTAGTGATAGTTCCTCGTGGGTACGACACTTTTCTTATCACTGTATTACTTGTTAGACCGCGTATACTTGCGCGTGTTTAGTGATCGGTTTTCCGACCAACAAGTTTTTGGCGCCGTTGCCGGGGAACTATTATTCTCATATTGTCCAATATTGATTTAAATCAATTTAGTCTTAATTTGAACGTGTATATATTTCTTTTATTTGTTTGATCTTCCGTTGTGTTTTTAAGTTTACAGGTTATGGACGATCAATATTATCAATGGCCTTATGAGAGGACTACACAACCAAGCTCGGAAGAAGGACTCGAGCAATTGCGAGATCAAATTGCAAATGTCTTGAGGTTTTCTGATAATCTTGATTGTCAGTCCACTCAGACCGCCTACTGTCAGGAACGAGCTGACATTGAACCGATTTCCTATCATCCAAACTGTCAGGGTTATCCAAACTCTTGGGACTATAGTCAAGAGCAATATCATGATCCGAATTACTCCTTTCCAAATCAATTTGAATGTCCATCTCCTCCGCAGTATAAGGTGACATTCCAACCCAATGAGAGCTTTTCGGCAGACTTAACAGAAGATAAAAGGCTTGAAGAGCTCCTCACCAACTTTATAGAAAGAAATGAGGTTCGAATGGCAAGCCAAGATGCCGCATTGCAAAGCCTCAAAAATCAATTGGGACAACTCGTCAATGCCATCATAAATCTACCACAGGGCAATCTACCGGTCATAACCAATCTCAACAGTGAAGCAGTAGAGCATTGCACGGTGGATACGCAAGGAGAAGGCGGGGAGTCTCACGAAGTTGTTGAGGGAGATGTCATAGCGCAAATTGTCCAACAGGTGGAGACTGAAGTTGGAGAGAAGAGGATAAAGAGTGGCTATATTGTCAAGACTAATCAACAACCGGATGCCACGCTCACGATTGTGGAAACCCTGGAGGACCCGCTAGTGCACAAAGAACGCTTTCAACTTGATGAAAAAGGCGAATTATTGGATAATTCCAGTGGTGAAAGATTCTTCGTGCCGATGGGTGACGAAAACGAGGATGATCAATCATCCATGTCTGCCACAAATTTAAAGGAATTGACAAATAGGCGGCATGAAATGGTCATTTTTGCTTATGAGCCGGATTGAGCGGCATCGATATAGTCAAGCTGACGACTTTAAAACAAGCGCTTGGTGGGGAGGCAACCCCATCTCAGTATCAATTTTCTCTGTTTTCTTTACTTATGTCTAGTTTATATTGTGTCTTTTCTTTTTACCATGTAAACATTGTTGTCAATGCGTTTGTTTTTGTGATTATAGCAGGCAGCATGTTATTTAGTATGTTGCTAGTGTATATCTTAGTTAGAATTTAGTATATAGCATGTTGTTTACTTAGCATGATATCTGTGTAATATATGTTGTCTGATACATGGTTTTTGTGCAGGGAAAAACTCAGATACAAGGCTGGCGCCGCAGCGCCAGCATTTGCCTTGAACGTCACGCCGCAGCGCCATGCCATTTATTCAAAATCTCTGCTTCGCGCCGCAGCGCCAAGGAACAAAGGGGGACTCGCGCCGCAGCGCCAAAAGCAGGCAAAGCTACTGCCAAGTCGCGCCGCGGCGCCAATCAAAGAAGGAATACTCGCGCCGCAGCGCCGGTAGCGAATTTTTGTTTTTAAAAGCACAGCTGAAGCCGGCAGTTGTGCCCATTACCTCCCATTTCTCTCAAACCCAACCGTCCCTTTTCTCCACATCTACCATTACTGACTTCTCAATACTCCAGCAAATTCCTGCTCCACACCCACCAACATACAAATTAGCCCTAATTGATTGCACAACTAAGGACTATCAAGAGGACACCATAATCAAGCAAGGGTTTCCAACTCGAGGTAATTTTGGATTTCATTTATCAGAAACGTATTTGGATCGAATTGTTATCCATCTCTTGTTGTTTGTTTGGGTGATTTCCACTGACGGAAATCTGGTTAGAGCATTCACAAACAAAGGGCTTTCTAGTTGGGTTTTGAGAGGGCGCACAAGGTGTTTGATAAATTGACTGAGAGATAATTTGACTGTTGGGGATTGTTTGACATTGAAGTTGCATTGGGAATTGTTCTAGCCTAAGTTTGGCGAAGTTTGGAATCGAGTCCTGCTTGTGTTCAAGCCAATTGCTACAAATTCTGACATGGCTTCAAAAAGGCAACGCCTGAGCGTCGGCGGTTCCTCGTCCGCAGCACCAACGGCATGGGACAACACCAAATTTGTTAACGAAGAGGCATGGAAACGATACAAAAGCTCCTTTGCCGCACGAAATTTGATTCCTGAACGGGGTTTGAGGCCTGACAAAACAAAGGATGGCGAGTTGTTAGCCATGATTGCGGGTCGCCAGTGGGTGCACTTCACAAAACCACCCGAATCGGCCATTGTTTCTGTGGTTCGTGAGTTCTACGCTAATGCTAGTGCCGAGGGTCCTGCTGTTGTCCAAGTCAGGGGGCGGTCAGTGGCGTTTGGAAGCCAAGCCATCAATGCACTGTTCGCGACGCCCGGTTTCGAGGGTAAGGATTATATGGGGCCGGGACTCCGCAGCTATGACCTCGAGGAGATTGTTCGGAGGCTCTGCAAGCCCGGGACTACATGGAAGACAAATGACTTCACGGGTGAGAGGACCAGTTTCCCACATGCTGCACTCAGTCGCTATGGGAAGGCATGGTTCAGTTTTATTTGTGCCAACATGATCCCGACTCGTCACCTGAGCAACGTGACTAAGGATAGAGCGATCCTATTATTTGCCATTGTCACGGGGCTGAACGTGGACATCGGAGTTCTCATCCATGAGTCCATCATAAAGGCAATCAAGAGCAATGTATCTACGGGACTTCCACATCCATCCTTGATCACCCGGCTGTGCAAGAGGGCAGGTATACATTGGGGGCCAGAAGAGATAGCTTTGCCGCCCATGTCAGTCATTGACCATCAGACCATTTCACGCTTCGATGTGTGGGATGGGGATATTTCTCATGCTAGAGGCGAAGGATTCGGGCCACCTACTGAGCCACCTCCTACAGCAGAGCCTTCGCAGCCATCAGACGCAGGCACAGCTTCACAGGGACTACTGGCAGAAATTATGGCATCCCTCACTCTGCTACATCAGAACCAGGAAGCTAATGCTCAGAGGCAGCAGAGGCACATAGCAGCGGTGGCCTTGAGGCAGGACATAGCGATGCAGTATCAGGCTGAGCTGGTCAACACGATGCAGAGCATCTACACTGTGTATAGTGGCGAGGATTCAGAGTTCACGCCATTCCAGTTCCCGGAGCCTCCTGTCTTCCCACCATACCCTCCACCATCACCGCCCGCCGAAGCTGACGAGGACTCAGCTGCTGCCGAGTGACCAGACTTCAGGGAAGCTCTCTTGTTTAGAGTGATATATGTTTAGCAATGAGGGCATTGCTCACCTTAAGTTTGGGGGTGTTATGGTTTATTATCTGTTTTATTTCTGTCTATTGCCATGAATAGTTTTTGGTTATTTATTAGCACTTTGTTTGTTTTTAGCATGTTTGTGGTTTATAGCCATCTTTTTGGGGCTTTTACAGATTTATATGCTTGTGCCATGTTAATGGCTTTATTACCCTATTTTGAGCTGCTTTTATGCGAGGGTGGTATATTTTTCGCTGATTTTTGATTGTGGCTAATGACAAGCGTCAAGTAATTATGCTTATCTCTTAGAATCGTGTCAAGCATATATGAGCTAGGGGTTGTTCAATCGATAAGTTGAGACTGTTATTGATCCGTCCTTCTTAGCAAGCACCGACCAACTGTGCTAACTAGTTATTTTTTGAATTTAGTTCGCCTGTTTATTGCTTTGGGAGTATGTTCACTTTTATAAACTTTCATTTTTACAAGGTAATAAAAGACTTCGACGCATATACAGTTTTGGATCTTGGATTCTGGCATGTTGTATAATAAAAAATAAAAAAAAAAAAAAATTTGAAAAGGAGATTGAATATCGAAAGTCTTGCGGTGGGTCGAGATGGAGCGTAAAACGCACTCATCCATAAACGCAGGACCGATGTTGAGATGGAGCATAAAATGCACTCGTCATATAATCTTCAGATTTCTTAAAGTCTAATTTGGCTTATGTTGATTACGTGGCCTTTGCTGCTCGAGTGATTAGATTCATAGGGGTGTTTTACGCCTAGTGCCCTAAAGCCGTCTGGCTTGGGAGTCACTGATCAAAAGCTCATTTATGGGTAGCTCTGTCTAGCCTAAGGTAATTAAGGACTGTCCGAGTCAGATTTTTGTTGTCTTCATGCTAGAGCCTTTTGATCTTTTCCTATGATTGCATCCTAGTCTTAATGCTTGTTGATTGTTTAAGTTGCGTAGTGTGCATATTGTTTTTAGCAATTGACTGTGCGATCTTATTTGAGCAATGATTAGTTAGGATGGTTGGTCCCCACACACACACATAGAACGGATCGAATACAGTCTTATGCTTGAAGCTGAATGAACTCTTGCTAATATCTATGTTTGCCCTGTTCTCTGGGAATAGCTATGTTCGAGCTTAGAAGCCGTGATGCTAGTGCAGTTTTATTGTTCTTTTGCGTGTGTTTTACTGTGTGTTTGTGTTAGATAGTTTGCTCGAGGACAAGCAAAGACTTAAGTTTGGGGGTATTTGATGAGTGGGATTTACACCCGCGAATCGGATACTTTATGGCTTAAATAGTTGCCTGATCTTCGCTTTGTTTATATATTTTTATATTATTTTAGTATTAGTATGCTTAACCGTTGTGTTGCAGGCTCTGCAGTACTTTTCTAGGCAAAATGGGCAATTTACATACACTGGCGCCGCAGCGTCAATGCTATACCTCCATCTCGCGCCGCAGCGCCACCTACCTATTCAGCCTGACGTCACCATGACGCTGCAGCGTCCCTGAGCCTTTATAAACTCGCGCTGCAGCGCGACCTCCGGTCTTTTGATTTTAACATGGCGCCGCAGCGCCATCCATAAGCCTATATCCCGCGCCGCAGCGCGACCTCCGGTGCCCAGACAGAGAAGGCTTGCTTTTGACCTAGAAAAAGAGGAGAACTGATATATATATAAAGAGGGGGCCTCTACGAGAAAAGGGGGAGAAGAGAGGGTAGAGCAAGAAAGGAAGGAAGCTTAGGATAGATTAGATCTCTTTTATATTTTCTCTCTCCATTTTTCTTAGTTAATGTATGTAAATATAGATTAGGTAGACTAGGGTAAAGTTGGGTTTTCCTTGGAGCAACAAGAGCAGTGAGCTACACGGATTGGAGAGCTTGAAAGGAGCTAAATGCTTGGAGACTGAAGAGCCTTGACAGAGTTGATTCTTATCCATTCATTTGCTCTAATTTTGTAATCCATAAATGTTGTCTTTATTGCTACTTATATTTTGTTCAATAGCTATGAACTAAGTATTGGCTCTAAGGTTATAATGGAACCCTTTGTTAGTTAAATTAACTGTCTTATCTCTTTGGTTGGCACCATATGGTTTGGTTTAATATATTCATGCTTAACGATTCTCACTAAGACATTAGTGATGATTTTGGTAATCTATATGATATCGAAAGAAGAATTGTAGATTTACACCTAAATATATTGGCATGTGATTATGGGTTTCGACTGCATAAGTTGTGCGTAGAATAGACATATATCTGTGTGCCACATGTGACCTAATTGAGAACTTATGCTTTAATCCTTGTTAGGTTAATTCGCATAGACATGTGTAGGATTATCACCTAGTTTGGATGTTCTTTTCTGTTCTATTCCCTTTCGGGTGGATCTGGAGAGGATATGTTTGTGCATACCTCGACAGAGGTGTATGAACACCTGTGCGTTCTCGGTCGACAAACTGTCGTGACCATTAAGACCAAAGAGAGAAGGGTAGGAAGTTTGATGAAGCATAGCACGCCAGGTGTTCGACGGAATGCCTGTGTGGGGTGAAGTTGTAACCTTAGCTTGTAATTCCTTCGATTACCATTCGTTATCCGTTTACTTGCTTTAATAATTAGTTATAACTAGTTTAGCCACACTCTTATTAGTTTACTGTTCGAATAAGACTAAAGCGATACAAAGTTGGTATTTGGTAAATATTAGTGATAGTTCCTCGTGGGTACGACACTTTTCTTATCACTGTATTACTTGTTAGACCGCGTATACTTGCGCGTGTTTAGTGATCGGTTTTCCGACCAACAATCATCGTAACATTCTGGTGAAAGTACTTGAGGAGGCCCACCTACCAAAGACAGTGGATGCGGAGAAATTCTGTCATGTGGTAGAACACATCTTTAACAGTAATGTGATATCTTTCACTGACGATGATATACCCGCAGAGGGGACGGGTCATTGTAAGTCACTACATATAGCAGTGATGTCATCAGGGTATGTGATCGAAGGTGTGCTGATAGATGGAGGATAGTCCCTAAACATCTGTCCTTATGACACCTTGGAAAGAATTAAGATCAACCCGAATCGGATCAAGACCAATCATGTGATTATCCGGGCTTTTGATGGATCTCGTAGAGAATCCGTGGGAGAAATTGAGCTTCCCCTAGAGATCGGTCCCTATAATTTCTATATCTCTTTTTAGGTGCTCAACATCACCATCGGATACAACTTGTTAATGGAAAGGCTGTGGATCCATATGGTAGGAGCAGTCCCATCCACCCTCCATCAGTAGCTTAAGTACATTATCAATGGCAACTTAATCACGGTGAATGCCGAACCAGAATATCCTGCCTGCATACAGTGAGATATGCCGGTGATCAGTCTGGATGAAGGGATTGAAGCTGCTAGTTTTCAAGCCTAAGAGGTAAGCGATACTCAATATCTACCAGTGGGGGCACCAGCTTTGAAACCAAAAGTCTCACCCAAAGTGATGACAGTCGGCCAGGAGATGCCTTGGAGAAGGGTTAGGAAAGAATCAGCAAGGTAACAAAAGCCCGGTGCAAATCCCGAGTCAGTCGAGGATAGCCGAATTGGGCTATTCATCCGGGTCAAGCCACCAAAACCCACATATGCATCCTAAGGCTCGTGCTTCCACCATACTATTGCCGAACCTCATGGGTGTTGGATTTGTGACACCAATGAGGAAGATCCCTGCTGTGGTATCAGCTATGTTGTTTCCTCCAATCATACCGGTAGGTGAGAGAAAGACTCCAAAGCTTGAAGGGGAGAGCAAAAAGGGAAAAGAAAAGTTCATGTACAAAGGACGAGACCCATTTGCTAACATACTGGTTCTCATACACTACGAGGGTATGAATGATGATCTCCCCGACAGTGACGAGGAGGATCAGATCCAAATTCCTCGCATCAAGAAAGAGAAGGGAGTCAGTTCAAAGAAAAACCCCGACCCTATTTTGAAGGATGTCTTAGTCATCATCCGAGAAGAGGCAGACGAGCACAATTCTGTGATCCTCCCTGTTCATAAGGAGCTAACTCTAGATAACTGGAGCAGCGTCCCTTGTCTCAATCAAAAAGGGTAAAAGGGTAGAGAATCTGTCTGCCCTGTAACATGGTTTCATTTACTATTTATTTTGATTGCATAGCTATAGCAATAACTTTTGTCATGCTTTGCCAAATGCTTTGTATGTTTAAATAGTTGCATATATTAAAGCAAAAGCATTTTATTTTCAGGACTCCAAGATTGGATTTGTTTGTCCCTGCTGATGAGATGCCAACCTATCACAGTGACTACAACTTTAATGTAGGAATGAGCTTCAACTTGATGGAAGTTGATCAAGAGGGGAAGATGACTATGAGGTGCCCGAGGAGATCAAAGAATGGGTCGAGGATAAACCCAAAACAAACCTCGACTAAACAACCACTGTCAATATCAAAACCTCAGAAAACCTCCAGGAAATCCAGATAGGCATAGACCTCACCCAAGACCAAAAAGTGAACCTGATTGAACTCCTAAAATAGTTCCAGAATGTGTTTGCATGGTCACATGAAGACATGATTGGCTTGTCTACTGATATTGTCATCCATCGAATGCCTATCAAAGACGGATTCAAGCCAGTCAAGCAGAAGCTTAGGTGATTAAAACTTGAATGGAGTCTAAAAGTCAAATAAGAAGTTGTTAAATAATTCAAAGCCAGCATCATCATGGTCTCAACGTACCCAAAATGGATCTCAAACATAGTTCCCGTGCCAAAGCCCAGAGGAAAAGTACGAGTATGCATGGATTGCAGGGATTTGAATAAAGCTTGTCTCAAGGATAATTTCCCGATACCTTTTATCCGCATCTTGATAGACAATACGGCGCAGTATGACATGTATTCCTTCGTGGATTGCTTTACTGGTTACCATCAAATTATGGTTGCTGAAGAAGATCGGGAGAAAATAGCTTTCATTACTCCCTGGGGAACTTTCTGCTACAGAAGCTTCTCCTTCGGCCTTATCAACGTCGGTGCCACATACCAGCAGGCCATGATGGCCCTGTTTCATGACATGATGCATAAGGAGATAGAGGTCTATGTGGATGACATCATCATCAAATCCCGAAAAGAGAATGATCACATTGACCATCTCAGGAAGCTGTTCAACAGGTTGCGTAAGTACAACCTCAAGCTGAATCCAACCAAATGTGCTTTTGGAGTCAAATATGGCAAGCTGTTGGGATTTTTTGTTAGTAATAGAGGCATTGAGCTGGATCCTACCAAGATAAAAGCCATCACTGATATGCCTGTACCTCAAATAGAGAAGGAGATACGCGGGTTCTTGGGAAGGATTAATTTTATAAGCCGATTCATTTCCCAACTCACAGCGACTTGTGAACCCATCTTCAAGCTACTAAGGAAGAATTCCTCCACAAAATGGAATGAGGATTGTCAGAAAACCTTCCTTGCCATCAAGAAGCAGCTGATCGAAGCTCGTCTTGGTACCCCCAAGGGATGGTGATAAGTGGTTTTATGACCACTTATTCGGATAGTAACCAGCTTGTTTCGTTGCTTAAACTCAAGTAATCCTGTGCTTTTAATATGATTTTCTTGTGTTTTGCAGTTTTCATGTTTAGGAAATCTCCCAGTGCAAATTGAGCTTTAAAGGACATAAGATGGCCAAAAAGGGGCAAAGCATAGAGGGCTTAAGGCATGATGATGGCATAGCAAAAGAACATTGAAATGTGAGGATGCTACGAGGCTATAAATGTGAAAGAAAGCAGGCAAGAAAGCAGGCAAGAAGGTGGCAACCAAGTGCGAAAGCAAAAGAAAAGCACCAGCAAAATCTGGCAAGCTGCGCGGCCGTGCCCCATCCAAGGCATTACCACGCGTGGCTGCGCCAGTCTAATTTTATGCTAGCTTTGACTTTTGGCTTGGATAGACTGGAGAAGGCAGCTTATAAGGGCTCTTAGCCTCATTTGGTTGAGAATCCTCCCCTTGGGAATTCATTTGACCCTAAGCCGTAGCTAGTTTTTAATTTCATTCTCTTTCAATTTCTTGTTAGGTAGATTAGGAGTAGAGATTAGTGCTAGTTTATAGTAGTTAGTTTTCTAGAGTTTTATTAGACTTGATGGTTGAAACAATTGGATGTATTGAAGATTCAATAGTGGATGCTTGGAGACTCAGATTTGCATTTCCTATCTCTAAACTCTCTTTGCTTTCTATTTTGTGATCTTATGATGTATATTCACATTGTGGATGATATATTTGAGTTGTCTATGACTTAAATCTATTTTGAGGTTTTAATGGAACCTAATGAGTAGTTGATGTTGATTTATCTTCCATGCTGGTTCTTATTGATTGTTATGTGATTGTCTACTGTGATATATGCTTTAATTGCTTAATTGATTCGCGGCCAATTAGTGTGATAACCTATGTGGACTTGAAAGACGAAATATAGGTTTAGATCTAATCGCGGTAGCACGTGATTGTATGTTCACATGGCGTTGGACGTATAATTTGTGCTTAGGATAGACATATACCGAAGCGCCTCTCGTAGTCAATAGAGGACTTGAACTTAAACCCTATTTATTATAAATCACATAGACATATAGTGGTTTAGGTAATGTGGGTGTTCATGTGCGTTCTATCATCTGTGGATTGCACGTGATATGGAGTAGGTTCACCGAAAGATGGCCTTCTCTCACGTCAGTGTTCTCGGCTAACAAACTTGACGATTAATTTGACCTAATTGGAAGTGTGTCAACATAGACGAATCATTAGGGGAAATTGGAATCTCATGCCTTCATTATCTGATTTTACTCTAGGATTACTTAGTTTAAGTTTAATTCCTTGTCTAGTTTAATTGGATAACTGTTTGCCAACATTAGTTTCAATCAAATTAGTCTTAATTTAAACATTTTTATTTTTGTTTAATGCTCTTCTTATATTCTCTTTTCAGGTACAATAGACTTAAATTTTTATCCATGGAACTACACAAGGATAGAGCAACCAAGGGAAATAGGAAATGATGGCCTCGACCCAATTGCTTCACTTTCAGCACAGTTGGAGGTTCTCTCAAGGAAGTTGGATACTGTTTCAGCCCAACAGAGTAGAGAGACGGCAGTGACTTGTGATTATGGTGCTGGGAGCTATACGAGCCATCAGGAGCCTATCAGTTATGGACAAGAGCAGTATGGGGGTGAGTACTCCTACAATGAGCCTTATTCCAATTATCAGCAGGATTGGGGGTATCACCTAGAGCCTTAAGGAAGATATTATCAAGACCACTACTGCGAGCCAAGTCCAATGTACGCACCATAATGCACCTTCCAGACTCCAGCTTATGAGCCTCAATACATGAATTTTTAGGATGAAACAGAAAAGGAAATCCTGGAGGAAGGAGGTGACATAGCATCATTAAGATATACCTTAATTAATCAATCACAGTTAATCGAGAATCTTCAGTATTGGGTAAATCAAATTAATATAGCATTGATGAAAGAGGAGTTGATTGAGCAAGGGACACTGACTAAGAATCTTCAGAATCAACTCTCTCAAGTAATGGATGCCGTGAGCAAAGGGCTTAAGAATTCCAGGGAGATTCATTATATGGATTCTGAGGATGAAGTAGAAACGGAGATCTTGATTGAGCGAGAGGAGTCGACTGAAGCTCTTCAAATTTGGGTGGAGCAGATTAACATAGCTTTAAGGAATAAGGAGGTGATTGAGCGAGAAGTCAAAGCTTAAGATCTTCAAAGTCCAATGCCTCAGACGTTTGAAGCCATAAGTTATAACCCTCAGAAAGATTAGTGCTATGATATGGATGCAGAAACTGATGGAGAGCCGGAAGTGAACTTGCAACTGGACGAGCCTAAGGCAATGGAAATCGAGGAGACGATTGGGGAGGTGAAAAAGTATGAATCAACCGTGACAATACCCCAAGAGCCTTCTCCACCAAAGTTTGAGACTCCAGTGAAGTTTGCACACCCTTCCCCCCCTTGGTAGCCACATCACGGATATGGATCTCGAGAAAATGAGAGAGTCCGCATTCTTGAAACCATGGTGGTGTGAAGAGAGAATTGAAGAAGTGCCAGTTGTGTTCGGTGAACCTCAATGCCCCAACCATTTCACGAACACAACAGACCCAGTGCCTAGCTCCCCAATCTTTAGTACGGGGAATTCTTATACACATCACATGCTAGGTAGTTTAAATCCGAAGCCTCTCATGTTGGGAAGCCTCCGAGCTCACACGATAGTTCTGATGGATGGAGGGTTTCTCCAATATCGTCGGGGGGTCGGATAGTCGTCTCAGACACAGTCTAGCGAGAGGACTATAAATCAAGCGCTCGATGGGAGGCACCCCATCATTTTTGTCTCTCCCTACTTGTTTAATTCTCCATGACCTGCTTTCTATCATATTTCCCTCCCCTCTGTTTAATTCTTATTAGTTTAATATGTTGTTTAAAAATTTTGAATGCTCGTAGATTTAGGAACTTAGTTCCTGCATTTTTGAACTTAGGCATATGGGCATATAATTTTGGGACTTAAACAGTATTAGACATATTTTTGAAGCACGAGCATGTTGCATATATGCACATATAGGTGTTTTTGGGAATTCACACGCACATATCTTTCTAGGTTTTATTCTCCTAATTGTAAATAGTGAATATTTAGTTTTGGTGTTTTATATGGCTTAATAAATGTATATGTCTTTCTCATGTCAATGTTACTGGATTGAATGAAAAGCTCAAAGCCAGCCTATTTGCATAACAAAATTCTGCAGAACCAGAAATCTGGCTGCCCGCGCAGCCGCGCCAAGATATGCTTGCTGGGGCGCGCGGCCGCGCCTCTCACAAAACTGAGCATAACTTAAGGAAATGGAAAATTTTGGGGGCACCACTTCATGTCAATTATCAACAGCAGCTAAGCCTCAGGAGGACGATGAGGACGAGGGTGACGACGAAGCCGAATAGGGGAGTTTCTTTTTACCTTTACCTTCAATGAGGACATTGAACATTTTAAGTTTGGGGGTATTGGTTTTGTTTTTGCATGTAGTTAGTTCATTTCATGTTGTGTCAATTCATTTAGTGCATCTTAGGTTATATTTGTTAAAATTTGTCAAAATTTTAAAAATTTTGTGTTGTTTTTGCATTCTGTGTTAGAGCATACTGCATGAATCTAGGTTAAAGTTGGTTTGTTATTCAGTTGGCCTGTGAGGAAACTGAAATCACTTGATTTTCGAGCTGATTTGAGACTTAAGCTTGATTTGAAGGTCATATATGTAAATCCTTATCTGTCAGATACTGTGTAATCAATTAGCACAATAGAGTAACCATCATGACATGCTTAGTTTAAATGTTTACATACTTGTCTTTTGGTGGGAAATCTATGTTTTAATAAAAGAATTTCAGTTTTCATATGATAATAACTAGACTGTAAAAAGCTAAAGTTTGGGGGAAAACAAGGGGTATGCATGCTATGTGGAGAGATGGAGCGTAAGACGCACTCCCCTTTTGAAAAGAAATGAAAAAGAAAAGAAAAGAAAAGAAAAAAATATAATAAACACTTCGGCTACGTCGAGTTCTGTGGCCTTTGATATTCGAGCAAGTAAGCCCTCGGGGTGTCTTTACACCCAGCGCCCTAAGGCCGTCTGGTCTGGGAGTCGTTCGTCGAAAGCTCGCTACATGGATATCATTGAAAAGCCTAAGAGGACTTGGCATTGCACAGTCGATTGTGTACACGGGAAAGTGCGAATACGCCCTCGTGAGTAAATAAAAGCATAATAAACTCCCTGCTGACTCATAACTTTAGTAATGCATGGTCTTGGTTAGAACTTATATGATCTACGGTTTTTCTTAAGTTGAGGCTTATTTTTCCCCTAAGAAGCATAGTATGTGATGTATTTGTTCAAAACATGTTTAATGATTGCTAGCACACAACGCACAATACATTAGTGCTGACAGTTTTGGATTTGCAAAATATGCCTTATGATCTTGTCTTGGGTAGATTATCTATTTGATTACCTTGTGGTTTGTCTAAGGGGTTTTTTTGAGGCATTGCTTATGAAGTTCAATACTGACTGAGGCATGGATTCGTTTTGATAGTAGTATAGGTTGCATACATTATAGATATTGTATTGCATCTTGTGTTTAGTTTTGTTTTGGTTGCTTGAGGCCAAGCAACGTTTAAGTGTGGGGGTATTTGATAAGTGGTTTTATGACCACTTATTCGGATAGTAACCAGCTTGTTTCGTTGCTTAAACTCAAGTAATCCTGTGCTTTTAATATGTTTTTCCTAAGTTTTGCAGTTTTCATGTTTAGGAACTCTCCGAATGCAAATTGAGCTTAAAAGGACATAAGATGGCCAAAAAGGGGCAAAGCACAGAGGGCTTAAGGCATGATGATGGCATGGAAAAAGAGCATTGAAATGTGAGGATGCTACGAGGCTATAAATGTGCAAAAAAGTAGGCACGAAGGTGGCAACTAAGTGCAGCAGCAAAAGAAAAGCACCAGCAAAATCTGGCAAGCCGCGCGGCCGCGTCCCATCCAAGGCATTACCACGCGTGGCCGTGCCAGTCTAATTTTATGCCAGCTTTGACTTTTGGCTTGGATAGACGGGAGAAGGCAGCTTATAAGGGCTCTTAGCCTCATTTGGTTGAGAATCCTCCCCTTGGGAGTTCATTTGGCCATAAGCCCTAGCTAGTTTTTAATTTCCTTCTCTTTCAATTTCTTGTTAGGTAGATTAGGAGTAGAGATTAGTGCTAGTTTATAGTAGTTAGTTTTTTAGGGTTTTATTAGACTTGATGGTTGAAACATTTGGATGTATTGAAGATTCAATAGTGGATGCTTGGAGACTCAGATTTGCATTTCCTATCTCTAAACTCTCTTTGCTTTCTATTTTGTAATCTTATGATGTATATTCACATTGTGGATGATATATTTGAGTTGTCTATGACTTAAATCTATTTTGAGGTTTCAATGGAACCTAATGAGTAGTTGATGTTGATTTATCTTCCATACTGGTTCTTATTAATTGTTATGTGATTGTCTACTGTGATATATGCTTTAACTGCTTTATTGATTCGCGACCAATTAGTGTGATAACCTATGTGGACTTGAAAGACAAAATGTAGGTTTAGATCTAATCGCGGTGGCGGGCGATTGTATGTTCACATTGCGTTGGACGTATGATTTGTGCTTAGGATAGACATATACTGAAGTGCCGCTCGTAGTCAATAGAGGACTTGAACTTAAACCGTATTTATTTGTAAATCACATAGACATATAGTTGTTTAGGTAATGTGGGTGTTCATGTGCGTTCTATCATCTGTGGATTGCACGTGATATGGAGTAGGTTCATCGAAAGATGGCATTCTCTCACTTCAGTGTTCTCGGCTAACAAACTTGACGATTAATTTGACCTAATTGGAAGTGTGTCGACTTAGACGAATCATTAGGAGAAATTGGAATCTCATGCCTTCATTATCTGATTTTACTCTAGGATTAATTAGTTTAAGTTTAATTCCTTGTCTAGTTTAATTAGTTTAAATTTATTTTCTTTATCACCCGTTTAAATAAGACCGAAATAATTATGGATTAGTGCTTTGGCGACTTTTTATCTGTTAATTATCTGTGGGAACGGTATCTATACTTACTCTTTATTACTTGTTGACCCCGTATACTTGCGCGTTAATTGTCATCATATAAATCGGACAACAAGTTTTTGGCCCCGCTGCCGGGGATTTAATTGGATAACTGTTTGTCAACATTAGTTTCAATAAAATTAGTCTTAATTTAAACATTTTTATTTTTGTTTAATTCTCTTCCTATATTCTCTTTTCAGGTACAATGGACTTAAATTTTTATCCATGGAACTACACAAGGATAGAGCAACCAAGGGAAATAGGAAATGATGGCGTCGACCCAATTGCTTCACTTTCAGCATAGTTGGAGGTTCTCTCGAGGAAATTGGATACTGTTTCAGCCCAACAGAGTAGAGAGACGGCAGTGACTTGTGATTATGGTGCTGGGAGTTATACGAGCCATCAGGAGCCTATCAGTTATGGACAAGAGCAGTATGGTGGTGAGTACTCCTACAATGAGCCTTATTTCAATTATCAGCAAGATTAGGGGTATCACCTAGAGCCTTCAGGAAGCTATTATCAAGACCACTGCTGCGAGCCAAGTCCAATGTACGCACCAGAATGCACCTTCCAGACTCCAGCTTATGAGCCTCAATACATGGATTTTGAGGATGACACAGAAAAGGCAAGCCTGGAGGAAGGAGGTGACATAGCATCATTAAGAAATACCTTAATTAATCAATCATAGTCAATCGAGAATCTTCAGTATTGGGCAAATCAGATTAATATGGCATTGATGAAAGAGGAGTTGATTGAGCAAGGGACATAGACTCAAAATCTTCATAATCAACTCTCTCAAGTAATGGATGCTGTGAGCAAAGGGCTTAGGAATTCCAGGGAGATTCAGTACATGGATTTTGAGGATGAAGTAGAAAAGGGGATCTTGATTGAGCGAGAGGATTCGACTGAGAGTCTTCAGATTTGGGTGGAGCAGATTAGCACAACTTTAAGGAATGAGGAGGTGATTAAGCGAGAAGCTGAAGCTTAAGATCTTCAAAGTCCAATGCCTCAGATGTTTGAAGCAATAAGTTCAGAAAGATTGGTGCTATGATATGGATGCAAAAATTGATGGAGAGCCAGAAGTGAACTTACAACTGGATGAGCCTAAGGCAATGGAAATCGAGGAGATGACTGGGGAGGTGAAAAAGTATGAATCAACCGTGACAATATCCCAAAAGCCTTCTCCACCGAAGTTTGAGACTCTAGTGAAGTTTGCACACCCTTGCCCCCTTGGTAGCCACATCACAGATACGGATCTCGAGAAAATGAGAGAGTCCGCATTCTTGAAACAATGGTGGTGTGAAGAGAGAATTGAAGAAGAGCCAATTGTGTTTGGTGAACCTCAATGCCCCAACCATTTCACGAACACAAAAGACCCAGTGCCTAGCTCCCCAACCTTCAGTATGGGGAATTCTTATACACATCACATGCTAGGTAGTTTAAATCCGAAGCCTCTCATGTTGGGAAGCCTCCAAGCTTACACGGTAGTTCTAATGGATGGAGGGTTTCTCCAACATCATCGGGGGGGTCAGATAGTCGTCTCAGACACAGTCCAGCGAGAGGACTATAAATCAAGCGCTCGATGGGAGGCACCCCATCATTTTTCTCTCTCCCTACTTGTTTAATTCTCAATGACCTGCTTTCTATTATATTTCCCTCCCCTTTGTTTAATTCTTATTAGTTTAATATGTAGTTTAAAAATTTTGAATACTCGTAGATTTAGGAACTCAGTGCCTGTATTTTTTAACTTAGGCATATGGGCATATAATTTTGGGACTTAAATAGTATTAGACATATTTTTGAAGCACGAGCATGTTGCATATATGCACATATAGGAGTTTTTGGGAATTCACACACACATATCTTTCTAGGTTTCATTCTCCTAATTGTAAATAGTGAATATTTAGTTTTGGTGTTTTATAGGGCTTAATAAATGTATATGTCTTTCTCATGTCAATGTTGCTGGATTGAATGAAAAGCTCAAAGCCAGCCTCTTTGAATAACAAAATTCTGCAAAACCAAAAATCTGGCAGCCCGCGCGACCGCGCCAAGATATGCTTGATGGGGCGTGCGGCCGCGCCTGTCACAAACTGGGCATAACTTAAGGAAATGGCAGATTTTGGGGGCACCACTTCATATTAATTATCAACAGCAGCTAAGCCTCAGGAGGATGATGAGGACAAGGGTGACGACAAAGCCGAATAGGGGAGTTTCTTTTTACCTTTACCTTCAATGAGGACATTGAACATTTTAAGTTTGGGGATATTGGTTTTGTTTTTGCATTTAGTTAGTTCATTTCATGTTGTGTCAGTTCATTTAGTGCATCTTAGGTTATATTTTGTAAAAATTTGTCAAAATTTTAAAACTTTTGTGTTGTTTTTGCATTCTGTGTTAGAGCATACTGCATGAATCCAGGTTAAAGTTGGTTTGTTATTCAGTTGGCCTGTGAGGAAACTGAAATCACTTGATTTTCGAACTGATTTAAGACTTAAGCTTGATTTGAAGGTCATATATGTAAATCCTTATCTGTCAGATACTGTGTAATCAATTAGCACAATAGAGTAACCATCATGACATGCTTAGTTTAAATGTTTACATACTTGTCTTTTGGTGGGAAATCTATGTTTTAATAAAAGAATTTCAGTTTTCATATGATAATAACTAGACTGTAAAAAGCTAAAGTTTGGGGGGAAACAAGGGGTATGCATGCTATGTGGAGAGATGGAGCGTAAGACGCACTCCCCTTTTGAAAAGAAATGAAAAAGAAAAGAAAAGAAAAGAAAAAAATATAATAAACACTTCGGCTACGTCGAGTTCTGTGGCCTTTGATATTCGAGCAAGTAAGCCCTCGGGGTGTCTTTACACCCAGCGCCCTAAGGCCGTCTGGTCTGGGAGTCGTTCGTCGAAAGCTCGCTACATGGATATCATTGAAAAGCCTAAGAGGACTTGGCATTGCACAGTCGATTGTGTACATGGGAAAGTGCGAATAAACCCTCGTGAGTAAATAAAAGCATAATAAACTCCTTGCTGACTCATAACTTTAGTAATGCATGGTCTTGGTTAGAACTTATATGATCTACGGTTTTTCTTAAGTTGAGGCTTATTTTTCCCCTAAGAAGCATAGTATGTGATGTATTTGTTCAAAACATGTTTAATGGTTGCTAGCACACAACGCACAATACATCAGTGCTGATAGTTTCTAATTTGCAGAATATGCCTTATGATCTTGTCTTGGGTATCTTATCTATTTGATTATCTTGTGGTTTGTCTGAGGGGTTTTTCTGAGGCATTGCTTATGAAGTTCAATACTGACTGAGGCATAGATTAGTTTTCATAGTAGTATAGGTTGCATACATTGTAGATATTGCATTGCATCTTGTGTTTAGTTTTGTTTCGGTTGCTTGAGGCCAAGCAACGTTTAAGTGTGGGGGTATTTGATAAGTGGTTTTATGACCACTTATTCGGATAGTAACCAGCTTGTTTCGTTGCTTAAACTCAAGTAATCCTGTGCTTTTAATATGTTTTTCCTAAGTTTTGCAGTTTTCATGTTTAGGAACTCTCCGAATGCAAATTGAGCTTAAAAGGACATAAGATGGCCAAAAAGGGGCAAAGCACAGAGGCTTAAGGCATGATGATGGCATGGAAAAAGAGCATTGAAATGTGAGGATGCTACGAGGCTATAAACGTGCAAAAAAGTAGGCACGAAGGTGGCAACTAAGTGCAGCAGCAAAAGAAAAGCACCAGCAAAATCTGGCAAGCCGCGCGGCCGCGTCCCATCCAAGGCATTACCACGCGTGGCCGTGCCAGTCTAATTTTATGCCAGCTTTGACTTTTGGCTTGGATAGACGGGAGAAGGCAGCTTATAAGGGCTCTTAGCCTCATTTGGTTGAGAATCCTCCCCTTGGGAGTTCATTTGGCCATAAGCCCTAGCTAGTTTTTAATTTCCTTGTCTTTCAATTTCTTGTTAGGTAGATTAGGAGTAGAGATTAGTGCTAGTTTATAGTAGTTAGTTTTTTAGGGTTTTATTAGACTTGATGGTTGAAACATTTGGATGTATTGAAGATTCAATAGTGGATGCTTGGAGACTCAGATTTGCATTTCCTATCTCTAAACTCTCTTTGCTTTCTATTTTGTAATCTTATGATGTATATTCACATTGTGGATGATATATTTGAGTTGTCTATGACTTAAATCTATTTTGAGGTTTCAATGGAACCTAATGAGTAGTTGATGTTGATTTATCTTCCATGTTGGTTCTTATTGATTGTTATGTGATTGTCTACTGTGATATATGCTTTAATTGCTTAATTGATTCACTGCCAATTAGTGTGATAACCTATGTGGACTTGAAAGACGAAATATAGGTTTAGATCTAATCGCGGTGGCTGGCGATTGTATGTTCACATGGCGTTGGACGTATGATTTGTGCTTAGGATAGACATATACCGAAGCGCCGCTCATAGCCAATAGAGGATTTGAACTTAAACCCTATTTATTTGTAAATCACATAGACATATAGTGGTTTAGGTAATGTGGGTGTTCACGTGCGTTCTATCATCTGTGGATTGCACGTGATATGGAGTAGGTTCACCGAAAGATGGCCTTCTCTTACTTCAGTGTTCTCGGCTAACAAACTTGACGATTAATTTGACCTAATTGGAAGTGTGTCGACTTAGACGAATCATTAGGGGAAATTGGAATCTCATGCCTTCATTATCTGATTTTACTTTAGGATTAATTAGTTTAAGTTTAATTCCTTGTCTAGTTTAATTAGTTTAAATTCATTTTCTTTATCGCCCATTTAAATAAGACCGAAATGATTATGGTTTAGTGCTTTGGAGACCTTTTATCTGTTAATTCTTCGTGGGAACGATATCTGTACTTACTCTATATTACTTATTGACCGCGTATAAATCGGACAACAGATGGAATTCTCCCATTTATGTACCTGTCCATCAATGCCAATGCAATGGGCTGCATGCTAAGACAAAAAGATGATAGTAGCAAAGAGAGAGCTATCTACTACATCAACAAACGATTCAGCAGTGGTGAACAGAAGTACACCTTGATTGAGAAAACATGTTGTGCATTAGCATAGGCCGCCATGAGGTTATAACACTATCTGCATGGGCACACGACTTACCTCATATCCCACATGGATCCACTGAAATACGTATTCAACAAACCAATATTGAATTATCGACTATCTAAATGACAGTTGATCCTCCAACAGTTTGACATTGTCTACGTGACTCAGAAGTCCATCAAAGGTCAAGGCATTGCAGATCAACTAGCCGAAGTACCGTCAAGAGGGTTTAAACCCCTGGAAACTTATTTCCCGGATGATGGGATTATGACAATTCAGTAAGGTCTTTAAGGAAATGCAGTCCAACCATGGAAAATGTATTTCGACGGAGCAGTAAACATGAAATGTGCCAGAGCTGGGGCAGTCATTATCTCTGGTACAGGAGAACAATATCATGTGGCCACCAAGCTGTAGTTTGTCAGCACCAACAACATGGCTGAGTATGAAGGCTGCATATTGGGGTTGAAATTAGCCCAATCCATGGCTGTCCAACATCTATTGGTCTTTGGAGACTCTAAATTAGTTATCAGACACACCACTGGATCATATCACACCAAAGAACTGCATTTGGTGCCTTATCATCGACAGGTCGTCAAAATATCCATGGAGTTTGAAGACATAACTTTCATCCATATTCCTCAGGGTAGGAATGACTTCGCTGATGCATTGGCAATGTTAGCTTCCTTGATCCGCATATCTGATAGGAGTAAGATTCCCGACATCAAATTCACAAGCCAAAGACCCCGACATACGGGAATTACATTGGAGAAGTATCAGATAAAATTCCTCTTATCAAACAGCTTTGGTATCAAGATATAAAGGAATATCTCTAAGATGGATCTACACCCACTGGGGAAAGCCAAGCTGAACGAAAGCGGATTCACAAGATGGGCATGAAGTTCTATCTAAGCGGAGACGCACTCTATAAAAGGGATGCTGGAATCGTCCTTTTAAAATACCTTGATAAAGAGTAAGCCTAGAGATTGATGGATGAAGTCCACGGTGGAGTCTGCGGTCCACACATGAGTGGTCATCTACTGGCTAAGAAGATATTAAGAATAGGGCATTCTTAGATCTCTCTCAAAGCTGATTGTGATGACCACGTGAAGAGGTGCTACCAATGCCAAATCCATGGAAATGCTATTCACGCTCCTCCAAATGAGCTACACAATATGAGTTCGCCATGGCCTTTCTCTATGTGGGGAATGGATGTGATAAGTCCAGTAGAACCTAAAGCCAGCAATGGACATTGATTCATCTTCACCATGATCGATTACTTCACCAAGTGGGTTGAAGCGACCTCTTTTCCCAAAGTCACCAAATAGGTAATCATTGGTTTCTCCAGAAACAATGTCGTCTGTCGATATGGACAACTGGAGGTGATCGTATCAGACAATGCCAAGAACCTAAACAATCAGATGATGAGAGAACTGTGCAGCAAGTTCCACATCAAGCATCTCAATTTTGTTATCTATCGACCTAAGACGAATGGTGCTATCGAAGCGGCCAACAAGAACATCAAGAAAATCATGCAGAAAATATCTACCAATCACAAAGAATGGCCCGACCTATTGCCGCTAACCCTGTTAGCATATAGGACGTCAATGCGCACTTCTACTGGGCCTACCCCCTATTCCATGGTCTATGGCATGGAAGCAGTCCTTCTCATTGAATTGGAGATGGAGTCCTTGTAAATATTAATAGACGCTGAGATGGACGAAGATCAGTGGTTGCTAGATCCATACCATTAATTATCCCTGATAGATGAAAGGAGGGCTACAGCAATTTTCCACGGGCAGTTATATCAGCAAAGGATTGCTCGATCATATAAGAAGAAAGTCCGAGTACGACAATTCAAAGAAAATGACTTGGTGCTGAAGAAAGTTCTGGCCAATCAGGACGAAGCCAAAGGAAAGTGTTACGCCCCTAAATTTGGACCACTCGCGTCTCGAATTCGGTTCGTTATGTTCTAAATATCTAATGACATAAATAATATCTCGCGTAACGGAAATAACAGAATAGATTACATTTATTTAATATAATCATTCATACCCAAGGTTTTGTAACTTAAACATCTCTTACATAGCTTAAACATACTTAAACATAGTAAGACGTAGCTAATACATAATCTTATTACATCATCATAATATTTCTAATCAAGTACAAGCTACTCCGTAGCCTTGCCCTTGCCCTTGTCAGTGCTCGAGGGTCCGTCTTGCTCTGCCTTAACTGAAATATTTTTAGGAAAAGCAAGAATGAGCAACAAGTTTGCTCAGCAAGTAATATAGCAATAAGAGATCATTATAGTTTTCAATTCCCAAGGGTAAAACAATAATTGATAGTTCAAGAATAGCAAGAAGTTACGATAGTTCTCAACAATAGTCGCTAAGGACAGAAAGATATCAACAAGATTCAACGCTTAATCATTTCGAGATTTCAAAACAATGAATACTGAGCAGTCACTAAGGACTATGAACTTCTACTAGAATTAACAGTAATATGCTGATAATTTAACAAAAACAAGTACAATAGGTGATCAGCCTAAAGTACCCTACGTTATGCATATCGTTTAATCGTACTCAAGTGCGCACGTCAGTCTCCCGACAATATAGTTTCCCCTTCAAAGAAGGTTGTTCATCTCAGTCAATATAAGATTTCCGCCCCAATCAATTGGTTTGGATCACTTTCAAATTTATGATTTAGGTCTAGCCGAATCAAATGGCATAGACCGCTCTTTCAATGTATATAAGAACAATTATAAGTTTAATACTCGAGATTTAAAGTTCAAAGAATGTAAAAAACTCTATCTTAGCTACGAAGCATGAGGTCATAAGATATGAATTATACTTTCAATGGTTTACTAGTACGACCAATATTAATTAAAGCTTAAGCAATGCTCATTAAAGATTAGGGTTATGAATTTGCATTAACGATATAAGATTTAGATACTTGCACAATATTCAAAGTTGTGTCAATTAGAAAACTTGCACAACAAAAGAGTATAGTTTGATACTTGTATTCAATTATACAATCAAATGAAGTTAGGAAACTTGCTTAATATACAAGGTTGTGAAAGTTAGGGAACTTTCCTTAAGCGTAGTTTGCCAATGTAAAGCTTATCAACACTTTTTGAATCCTATCGTAATATAGTTATGTATATATGTATCTCATTAGTTACATAAGTCGAATACATATACTTGATATGAACGTTAAGAACATACATACGATCCTATCTTAGTCGTATGATCCTACACGCATGTCATTACGTACCTTACATACACTTATCACAGAATCAGTTTGTAGGACACTATGAAACCAAATAACATAGTTTGAAATCATTGATGACTTAATATTTGGAAGTTCGCACATACTTATTGAATCTATGATTTTATTGGTAGCATGCTCATTGACATCTGGATATACCATTAAACATGTATTGCAGATTAAGATAACAATACCAGCATGCATAAAGTCTCAGATTACAACTAACAGGCTTTGTCCATTCTGCAGATTGGCGCGGACGCTCTTGGTTTGAACTAGGGAGTGGCGCTGTCGCGCTGCTCCTAGTTCAGACCAAGAAAGGGCTGCTTCTGCAAAATCCAAGCTCAACCCGAAATTGCACTAGGACGATGATTCATGCAAAACCCACATTTCAGGACGTTTATAACTAGGTTCGATCCTATATCTCGTCTTTAACATAGTTCGTCATTACTTTCACTTAACGTGTTCATTTAACAAGGTTTCCCACACTTAGTCTTTATTCACATGCAATGGGGTTAATAAGTCTTAACTACATATGCTCATGTCGTCTTAGTCATGTATTTCATGTTACATAGTTTTACTTCTTAAAAACTCATTCTAAATCATGCTCAACTAGTTTACAATGAGCGTGGCTAGTTAGACATACATTTCAATCGTGTTTAGAGGCATATGATTCCCTATCAAGATGGTCATGAATTTCAGAATACATGCAAGGTGGTTATCAACCAAACTAGTTTTTTGATTCTTAAGTTTTCTTCGAAATCTCATGATAAACCAACTAATTATGCAAGGTAACTTCACATGTCATATTTCATGCTTATATACATACACAATCCGGCCACATAAGCATGCTTAGAAATTTTCAAAACTTAAAGGGCATATAGTTCATCAAGTTCATATTGGAAACTCTAAGTTTCTCTTAAAAGGCCATCAAAACCATTCAAGCATGCAAGATAACTTTTATACCATCTATTACACTTACTTACATAACTATACCACATAAGCATGCTCAAGGTCATAAATCAAAAGTTACTAAGTTCGTTAGCTTTTGTTCTTTAAGATAGAGTTCCTTTATCATGTTTTAAACCAACTAGGGTAGGTGTTAACATGCAAGGCAACTTATGTCAGCATATTAGGGACGTAAATAGTCATATTGAAGTTATACTAGCATGCTCCATACATCAGAAACCACAAAAGTGGGATTTTTCCACTGCAGAAGGGCGCGACCGCGCCTTGTTTGTATTAGGGAGTGGTGGGGCCGCGCCACTTCGGTTCCAGACCAGAATGCTCTCTGCTTGTGCAGAGCTTTAGCTAAATTCTCAATTTAGTTCATGAAACAAGCTTAGAAACATCCATATTATATATATAACATGTGTACAAACCTAGCTGACATGCTAGCATCATTTCGCATATCCAATTACAACTATCTCATGTTAATTTCTATGAATTGGAAATGCTAAACTTCAAAGTTTGAATAAGTAATATACCTCTGGAGCTTGAATTGCTTTTAAACTTCAGAATTCTCTCTCAAAGCTCTCTATATATCAACTTAGCAACAAATTCTAGCAACATTAAATGAGTAGAGGGGCTTGGTATTTATAGGAGAATTCAATACCCATGCAAAGTAATTGCCCTAAAGTTTGAATCAATGGAGGAAAGGAAGAACCAGAGGATTGAGGGAAGTTGGTGGAATAGTGCCCAACCACTACCTCAACCCACACCCCTTGTTATCATCATCATCATTGGCTAGCTAGGAAGTTGAGTTTGGAAAATGAAGAGTAGCATAGGCCATTCACGTGTAGAGAAGAAAGTGACACTCATTGTGGGACAAATATAATCTCAGCAACTAGAAGCAATGCAGCAAAATGAAATAACCCAATACTTAGGTTATTATACATACACATATTATATACATAGGTTAAATACACATATATGTATACTTAGGTTTTAAATCCAATTGGGTGCATAAATGGATTTTAATGACATAACAATATTATATGTTAGCAAATTGGGGAACATGTATATTCATCAATATATAATTCATGTACATTTTGATAATGCCAAATTATGATTTAATTGAGTAGTGACACACTACATTATCATAAACCTTATTATTCAATTATTTATATAGTCTAATTTAATATTTCATAAAGTACACACTAATGCACTACACATAACACATGGTCACATAAACATCATTTGTGTAGTTTATACAATTCATTAATCTTACTATATAGTTTTTATATTACATTGTTTCTTGTAGTGTCACACTACACTTTATATAATATTGTTTGATTCAATATTGCACAATGTATACATAACATGTATTCACATAGGTCCATTTATGTAATTCATGTGACTTACTTCCTTTTACCATATAGTTCCTATATTACATAGTCATATCACAATGTCACACTACACTTTATATTATATAGATGTAGTTACTATATAATATGTGATTACATGTCGTTACACTCAGCAATTAATTGAACAAACATTAACCTTATAATATTAATTAATTATTTATTCATTAATATGTTATTTCTCATAGTAACCATTAATTAATAATTTATTATTAATTTATCATCCACTTATTAATTTCTTCTTTAATTAATTCACCCATTATAATTCTCATCATCGTGCCACACAAGGCATTCTACGAGCTTATCATAAACTCCACATTTTTCTCAATTATCATTAATTCAATTTAATTTAATTGAGTTACTCACTTCATGCCACACAAACATTTATATAAAATAAATATTTACACTCTTATTAATATCAATATTAATATTTATGCATAAAATTCACGGTTCTTACATCCTCCCCCCCTTATAAAAATTCCGTCCTCGAAATTGGTACAAAGTTACACAAATAAATGGGGATAGTCCCTCTTCATCTTATTTTCTAATTCCCACGTGGCCTCCTCGGCATTGTGGTTACGCCAAAGTACTTTTACAGAAGATATAACTTTATATCTTAATTTTTGCTCTTTCCTATCTAATATCTAGATAGGAATTTCTTCATACGCCAGATTCTTCTCCATTTGAATGGGTTCGTAGGAAATCACGTGTTTGTAGTCGGCCTTGTTTGGACGCAACACAGAAATGTGAAACAAGTTGTGGATGTGCTCCAACTCGGGTGGTAATGCTAATTTGTATGCCACTTCGCCCACTCGCTTCAATATCTCTAATGGTCCTATGAATCTCGGACTCAATTTTCCCTTTTTGCCGAATCGTATTTTTCCTTTCCAGGGAGATACTTTCAAGAAAACGAAACTACTATCTTTAAAGTCCTGGTCTTATCGATGCAAATCTGCGTACTTTTTCTGGCAGTCTTGAGCTGCTACCAGTCTGGCTCTTAT
Organism: Panax stipuleanatus; assembly: GCA_020205555.1. NCBI lineage: Eukaryota > Viridiplantae > Streptophyta > Magnoliopsida > Apiales > Araliaceae > Panax > Panax stipuleanatus. The sequence goes on along the minus strand of CM035115.1, from coordinate 76,443,685 downwards.
TACTGTCACCACGTCTGCGGTTTGTTGCACTAACTCTAGTCCTAACATTCGTAGTTCTTCGACTTCGTCCCAACATAATGGCGTTCTGTACTTTCTCCCTTAAAGAGCTTCATACGGTGGCATTCCGATACTCGCTTGGTAACTATTATTATATGCAAATTCTACTAGGGGTAGGTGATCGTCCCAATTTCCCTTGAAATCCATCACGCAAGTCCTAAGCATGCCCTCCAACGTTTGTATCATTCGCTCACTCTGTCCGTCTTTCTGAGGATGATAAGCGGTACTCAACCTCAACTGTGTTCCCATCCTCTCTTGTAAGCTTTTCCAAAAGTTTGACATGAAGAGCGAATCTCGATCAGAGACAATTAACACCGGCACTCCATGTCGTGAAACAATCTCCTTTACGTATAGGCTTCCTAACTGATTCAAACTATATCGGATCTTAATCGATAGAAAACGTGCGGTCTTCGTTAGTTGATCCACGATAACCCAAATGGCATCATATCCTTTCTGCGTGACTGGAAGTCCCACCACGAAGTCCATCATAATGTGCTCCCATTTCTAATTTGGTATTTCTAATGGTTGAAGTAGACCACTCGACCTCTGGTGCTCTACTTTAACCTGTTGGCAAGTAAGACATCTACTGACGCACTCTACGACTTCCCGTTTCAAATTGGGCCACCAGAAATGTTACCTCAAATCTCGGTACATCTTTGTGCCTCCTGGATGAATGAAATACGTTGTGTTATGTGCCTCGTGCAAAATTTCTTCCCTCAACTCGATTATCGATGGCACCCACACTTTCCCTTTGAATCTCAAGATACCGTATTTATCCATTTTGAGTCTTTCCTTCTCATTTTCTATTATCCTCTTTCTTATTTTCTCGCATTCCTCATCTTTCTTTTGTGATTCCTTAACTCTATCCAATAATAATGGTCGAGCTTCTATTGCAAATAATTTTTCTTTAGACCTCCCTGGTCCATTTACCTCTATTTCCAACTTCTCCATTTCTTTTAGTAACTCTTCCTGAGTTGTCAAGTGAAACAATTTCTCCCTTTCTTTTCTGCTCAGAGCGTCGACTACTATGTTTGCCTTTCCCGGGTGATAAAGAATATTGCAGTCATAATCCTTGACTAATTCTAACCACCTCCTCTGACTCATGTTTAACTCCTTCTGTGTGAAGATATATTTCAGACTCTGGTGGTCCGTTTATATCTCACATTTTTCTCTGTACAAATAATGTCTCCAAATTTTTAAACCAAAAACTACTGCCGTTAACTCTAAGTCGTGAGTAGGGTATCATTTTTTGTAATCCTTCAATTGTCGTGATGTATATGCAATGACCTTGCCATGTTGCATGAGCACAAAACCAAGTCCCTTATGCGATGCATCACTATACACCACAAAACCCCCCGCATCGTCTGGTAATGATAATACAGGCGCTTTGCTTAATCTCTTCTTCAACTCTTGAAAACTTTCTTCGCATTTCTCCGTCCATACGAATTTCACCGTCTCCCTCGTTAAATTGGTCAACGGGGTTGCTATTTTAGAAAAATATTGGATGAATCTTTGACAGTACCCAGCTAACCGTAAGAAACTTCTCACCTCCGTTGGTGTTTTTGGCTTCTCCCAATCACTCACTGCTTCTACCTTTGCAGGGACTACTGAGATTCCATTCTTATCCGCCACGTGTCCTACGAATTGAACCTTCTCCATCCAAAATTCACACTTAGAACACTTCGCATACATTTTCTCTTTCCTTAATGCTTCTAAAATAATCCTCAGATGTTTGGCGTGCTCTTCTTTCATCTTCGAGTAGATCAAGATGGCGTCGATGAAAACTACCACAAACTTATCCAAGTATGGCTTGAAGACTCAGTTCATCAAGTCCATGAATGCTGTCGGAGCATTAGTCAATCCGAATGACATTACCAAAAACTCGTAGTGCCCATAACGGGTTCGAAATGCCGTCTTTGGTATGTCTTCCCTCTGTACTTTTGACTGGTGATAACCTGTTTGCAGATCAATCTTTGAGAAACACTTCGCTCCCTTCAATTGGTCGAAAAGGTCGTCTATCCTTGGTAGTAGATATCTATTCTTAATCGTTACTCTGTTCAATTCTCGATAATCGATACAGAGCCTCATTGATCCGTCCTTTTTCTTAACAAATAGTATCAGTGCTCCCCAAGGAGACACACTCGGTCGTATGTAACCTTTATCCAGTAACTCTTGCAGTTGTATCATTAATTCCTACATCTCTACTAGCGCCATACGATATAGAGCTTTCAAAATTGGTGTCGTTCCCGGTGCTAAGTCTATTACGAATTCGATTTCTCTGTCTTGCGGAAGACCAGGCAGATCGTCCAAAAATACATATTAGAATTCTCTCACTACAGATATATCCTTAATTTCTACTCCCTTTTTCTGAGTATCTACACTGTAAGATAAGTAACCTACACATCCTTTCTTTAACAATTTCTTGGCCTGCATCATCGTAAGATAATACGATTGCTTAAGTGATGAGCTACCATAAAACACTACCTTAGAATTATTCGGAGTCTAAAGGTTCACACTTTTATTCTGACAATCAATTATCGCAGCATAGTTATACAACCAATCCATTCCCAATACTACGTCAAATTCTCCCAATCTAATCGGGATTAAGTCTATGCTCAGTTCATGACCTCTAATGTTTACGCGATAATTTCAGTATATGAATTACAACTTCTATGTCTAAAGGATTTCCTAATCGTTCTCGGGGTGAATTTAGTTGTCTAGCAAATTCTTCAGATACAAAAGAACAGGTGGCACCCGAATCAAATAATACATATGCATTTATATCATTGATTGGGAGAATACCTGACACCACGTCCTTTATAGCTACTACGTCCTGGACGGTCATGTTAAAGGTTTTAGCGGTTGGGCGGTTGGATTGTGTCGGTCCGCCTATCATTAACTTGCTGCCTCCCCCTTGTTAGCCACTTCCTCCGCCCCTCCCTTTCTTCGGGCAGTCCTTGATCCGGTGCTCAGTTGAACCGCAAGCGAAACACCCTTGGATCATCTTTGGCTTCGGGCATTTGGGCGAAATGTGTCCCTCTTGGCCACAATTGTAGCAAGTACTGCGCCCCTTCCAGCATTTGCCCTAATGATTCTTCCCACCCTTCGGGCATCCCTCAGCCTTCTTCTTAAAACCTCCACAAAAATTTCCCGACTGATTGTTTTTGTTGTTGTTGTTATTATTCTCCCACTTTTTCTTTCCTAAGCTACTTCCCCCACTACTGCTTCCTCCTACAAGGCTTTCTCTTCTCGTGTTCTTACCCTTCTTTTTCTTGTTATACAAACTCAAAGCTTTACTTCCTCCCTCTGCAATAATAGCCTTCTCCAGCATTTAGGCATTTCATATTTTTTCTAGAAACTTAAAAACAAGAATGAATAAGTAGGTTTTGTTAATTTAGAATTAGGATTTATAATTAAAATTAGGGTTTTCTAATTAGGGTTAGGATTTTCTAATACCTAATTAGGGTTTTCTTACAATCCTTTTCAATTCAATCCTTAATACATCATATTTAATTAATATATGTATATATTCATAATCCTATATAACATTATTAATGTATTATATTATAATTTTCCTTTATCATAACAATTAGGTTTTAATTTAAGATAAAATCTTAAATTAGGTTTACTTATATAAATTTTTATATATGTTAATATAATTATATCTTATGTGTTAATGTATATGTATATATATATATATATATCAATAATAAAGATAAATACACCTTTCACAAAATATAAAACATATTTATATTTATTTATTTTTTATTTTTTATTTTTATATTAATATTCCTGTTAAAAATTTGGAATATTACACTCAGCCTTCATTTCCTGGACTTCTAGCTTCAAGTCTAGGACTTTATCCTTGGCTAGCACTTTCTCATCGTGCTTGACCTCCCAGAAGATCTCCATATCTTCTCTATCATCGACCACATCGTCGACTACTTTCTTGAGGTCACGGACCTCCTTACTCAGTTGGACATTTCTGTCCAATATTTCCATGAACAGTAGTTTCATGGACTCCTCCGGTGTAGAATCCTCCACATCCTCCTCCGTAGGCAATACCGTATTAATCGGCATTGTCTCCTCCTCCTCAATAAGCAGTACCGTATTACTCGGCACCGACTCAACCTCTTCCTCCGACATTCCCTCGAACAATGACGCAAAGTCAAAGTTGTCAGAATATTCAGACGGGTCTTCTTCTTCTATATCAGTCCCCTCTAAGATTACCACAGGTATCTCTACTACCAGCATAGGTATCACCTCTATAAAGTTGACTAAATCTTCGCTAACCTCCTATATTTCATTATACATGCTCATTATTCTTGTTATCTACATAAAACATAAATAACTGGATTAGTATACAATCAAATACGAACAGTTTATATCACATTTAATATGTTTAAGGTTACTTTCTTCTTTCTCAACTTTACTTCCTTTCCTCAAAACCCGGGTAGAGTTTACGTACTTCTAACTTCTACTTCTCTTCTCTAGGTTATAACCTAAGGTTCTTACCCACTAAGTTTTTTAACCTGTGGCTTTGATACCAACCTGTGACGCCCCCAAATCCAGGTACCTTCAAACCATGGACCTGCTGCTGTATGGTACTACATTCTACTCATACATTCCATTGTAACACCACAATATCACGCATGAGTTTACTAACATACATTCTATTCATTCTTTCCCAAGTTCTCAAAACCGTTACATTGTTCTGTGTCATAATATCAGTAATTACAGTACTTATACTATGCTATTACAAAGGTCTCTACTTGTCAATCTTGAACTTTCCTTTGTCTGTTTCGGATCCTTCGGTCCGTTCCTTCCTAGCTGAAAATATTTAGTTTAAGCAAGAATGAGCATAAATAGCTCAGCAAGTTAACATTTTATCTTGAAACCACAAAATCATAAATCATATCTATTTCACTTCAATAGCTAGCTATGAAGTACTTCTGAACAATCAAAATATTGTTTTGATTTCTTTAAAACCATTCCCAAGGACATATAGTCTCTTCGGAATCTTGTCTGCTCAAAGACCACGAACCAACACTTGGTTCCCATTTTAAAAAGGGCAACCCGGCACTAAGGTCGTAAGCCCGATATATCTTACGAGCACATCCAGGTGATCAGCCTGTAGTACTCTATGTTGATCAACATTCATTCATTAAACGTGTTTACGTTTAATCATTGGCAACCTCTTGTGCCCGTCGAATTAACGAACTAAAAATATTTGTCTTTTACTCTCAGGTTTCCCTGAGAATCCTTACCAATCACTTGGCATGGATAGCTTCAATATATATATGTATATATATATATATCCTGGAAAGATTTGTGGAAAAACCCACCAAAATATATTTACTTTTCAGTTTAGCCGAATCAACTGGCATCGATCATCCAATAACCTCTTTCATGCATAAGCAGTTATGCATAATGACCTCTTGTCCAACCATAAAGTTTAAACAAGAGTTATAACACTTGTATCAAGTAAAACTTAAACAAAGTTAAGAAACTTTCATTCATCATAAAGTATGAACGAAGTTAGAACACTTGCTTTCGCGTCAGTTAAATCTTTAAGTACGCTACTTGATCTTTACCACTTCTACAATCATCACATAGTACACCAATAAGAAATCATAATCAATATACCATGTATTTGCCTAACTTCTCCTTCTTTTATAACTTAACCAAAACGTTAACTATTAACATTTGTTTAAGTCATTTAATATTCATTCCGGCTTCTTAACATTTTTATGTTATAACTCGAACTTCTATCAATCATCATTAAGTATGATAATCAATGAGATCGTTACTTATTCTTCAGCTTAATCTTTGGTTTACAGTTTATGCTTCCAAAGTTTAAGTTCATTTATGTTTGATTAACATTTACTCCTTATAACCCTTAGTTAAACAAGTTGTTCAAAGGGTTTCCATTCATGTTCATTGATTATTTACTAACCCTTTAGTTACTTGAGGAAAAGGTTGAGTGAGTAATCAATTTGGTCAACAAAGTTCTCTGCCTGGCGCGGCCAGTGCCAGAATTCCTTTGCAAGTGGCGCGCCCCGCGCTACCTATGCAGGGGATTTTGGCTGGGCTGGAGCGCCCCGCTCCTGGTGAAGCATCTGGATGGCGCGGCCCGCGCTGCCTCTACAACTCAGAATCTTTTTTCTTAAGCTTAAGATTTCTGAAATTCCCGAGGCTCATAACGTATCCGTTATAACTCGAAATTGGCTCATTCCAAAGCCTAAAGTTCATAAATGATATACTCTATCATCCTATCAAGTCGGAATTCATTTTCAAATCCGTTGGCGAGAAATTCGCTGATTAGTCCATTTCTACGTTTTCGTAGAACGTTCGTGAACGTTCAACACTCGTTTCTTCGTTTTAAGTCAGAATCAATCCGTTCTTGCTCTCGCAAGTCTTATTTACCTAAATACACGTGTTAGAATTGAAAACCCCCATTTCAGAGTTACACGATGACTTTTGACTTCCAATCTAAGAAATCTACGTTTTCGACGATTATCGTCTAATCGTGTAGCTTCCGCCGAATCTTCGTTTTTCGTTATTCTTACTTCAAGCCAATGGTTGATTCTTACTGATTCTAAACATTCAAAACATTCAAGTTGTCATGGTTTACCTTGTTCATTAGTCCATTTCTTATAAATTCACTAAGTTTTTCTTACTTGTTCTTATTGAATTCTTAATATCTTAACATACATAGCTGATTAGGGTTCCTAATTCACCTTTACTTCATCCTTATAACTTCCTCTTAGGAATAACCCCTTTAATCACTTCTTTATCATAATTATTAATGATAGAAGAAGAAATTTACAAGGTTTCTTATGTTATACCTTCAAGGTTCTTGGTTTGATTGATTATGGAGACTCAAATGCTTCTTCCTTCTTCTTAGATGATGTAAATTATCTCACAACTATCAAACTAGCTTCTTATATCTCTCTTTGTGTGTTAGTGGATATTCAAACAATGAAAATATAAAGGGTGAGCTCTCTATTTAAAGAGTTTGGCAAGGGGAGGGTAATTAAGTCTTTTAGGCCCAACCTCCTCTCCACCTCACCCCCCATGTCTTCCCATGTGCTAGCCTATGTCTCCCCATGTGCTAGCACATGGGCACCTTGTGCTAGCATGTGCTAGCACATGGTCACCTTGTGCCCCCACATGCCCCATGTGGCCACCTTGTCCCCCCATGTCCAACATGGGTTGTGGGTTGAACCATGGGCTAAACCCACTCGTTCACCCAATGGTTCGACCCACGGGTCATCTTATTAAATTTTAATTCAAATTTAATTCCTTTTTAATATATTTACTCCGTATAACCTTCGTATTATACGTCGTATTAATTCTCATATCTTCTCCATTTATTCTCGTATAATACCTCGTATTATACGCATATTCCTTCCGTATAATAATCATTTATTATTATACGTAATCAACTAAATTATTGATTTCACTTTCCCTAACGCTTAGGATTTTAAGTCCCTACGAGAAAACTTTGCGAGCCAGAAATGAAATATTATTACATATTCCATGTGGCACCCCCGAATCTGGGTCCTCTGACCCCGGTCCGGTCTTCACGATACAATACAAACATCCACCTCTAAACAACATATAATAACTAAATGCGGAAATATAATAAACGTATATCGTTCATTCAAAAGGTGTTACTAGTCCTAAGATTCGATAACCTTAATACAACATACAAATATACCTTAGAATAGTCAATAGGTATTACATAACAGTAAATTAATTAAACATAAAGATAAAGTCTGCTCCTTGCAAACTAATCCTACATCTTCCCTTTACCCTTGTCCTTCCCTGAAGTCTCGGGCTTAACTGCAATATAAGTCATGATATAGCAAGAATGAGCAACAAGTTTGCTCAGCAAGTTTAAATACAACAATAAAGGATATATCATGATGAAAGGAATATATCTGACAATGAATTCAACAATATGAATATCGGAAGCAAGAATAATAATTGCTTTTAGAATAACTGATAGTCAAGTAGACTTTTGAACTATAAAACTCCAACGGAATCAATAGCTGATTGACCCTTTGGTTACTGGCTACAGAATATGTACTTGAGGGGATCAGCCTTGCGTACGCCATGTATATGCATAACATTCAACTCTGCTGTTTGTATCTTTATACTAGATACCTGGGGTACTCCCCTATATATATAAGGGGTGTTCTTTCAGTCTAAGAATCCTTAACATCAATTGGTTTGGATAGCTTTTATAAAATTTTATACAATTATCAGACCGAACAAGGGTTCAGACTCTATCTGACACAGTTCAAGAATTATAGATCTTTAAACAATGTACAAGTCCAAGACTGTACGAACTCAAGTGCATTAAGTGCGAATATCAAAAAGATTGATGTGGAATAATTGTAAAGAAATTAAACCACCTAATAGCATACTTGGAAATAAGGTCCAAGCGTCAATAAATAACTAGTAACACAATAATAACCTGCTCAATACACTATGAGAAGGATGTGAAACTTGCATAATAAAAAGTGAAGTTCAGAAACTTGCACAATATTTGAAGTTGGGTAAGATAGAGAACTTGCATTCAATATAACAATCAAATGAAGTTAGGAAACTTGCTTACACGATTCATTAAATAAAGTAGTGTAAGGGTCTAGAATACTTGTAACATAATAAAAGTAGGGTTCGGATACTTGCCTGTTTGCTCAGCTACAAATAATTCTAGCTTTAATTAAATCTCGCTGAAATAACCTAACATTAATAAGTCGGTATTCCAATTAGCATGTGTAAACTAATACGAGTCTACACTAACAAGAATCTAATCATCATATAAATTTATCATGTAATTCACGTAAGTCAATCACTTTGACTAGGTCTATAAACAATTAACTCTGACCTTGATTTAATAGTGCTAGAATATCTAGTTTCTATACATCAACATAGGTTTGAACATTTAGCATTTCAAGTAATCATGCTTCAAGAATATACTTTCAAGTTTGAATCCTAGCATGCTCACCCTATTCAATTCAAAATCATATGTCTTCATGCCGGTAATTCACATACCTTAAGTTAAACTTCAAAGTTGATTACTAAATTCATGTTATCACATAACAAGGCAAATCAATAATTAATATGTATGCTCAAGTATACTACACATATACTTTAATCACGTAGTTCGTACTTGAAATTCATTTTCTATGATTTAGCATGCACATGTGAAATTTGTATATAAACAAATGTGGTTCATGTCAATACGTTTATAGGCATAATGAAATCTTAATACTTTTGCTTGTATGCTCACAACATGACTCACATTGTATTTGATGTTGTTTATCTTTCAAAGCTTAAGTTCTCTTTCAAAAATTTCACTAAGTCCACAAAGGTCATTTAGTATAAACAAGGTATCTTGATATAGATTTCATATGCATTAGAAACACATATTTAAACCACCTAAATGTCCTCATATGGTCAGACTTTAAAAGCTACTAGCCTTGGTCAAGTTCATTTTTTAAAGTTCTTAAGTTTCTTTCTTTGAAATCGTAGAAATCTTGCAATCGTACATGCTAGTGTGTTCAACACTTTAAGCGTACATTTTATGTCAATATCGACCATACGGTCATGTTCACGAAATCAGAATGCACATATGACACACACACGTCTCAAAATTCATGTTTGAAACCATAAGTTTTATTTTACAATCATGAGGTTTCCTTCCCTAATATGTGCTAGCATGGTCACAAATACGTATGTTGCATTAAAGAACATATACACAATAAGTAAATCAGTATTCATGCCTGCCCAAAGTGGTACAACTAAGCTATCATGATCAGAACTGAAAAAGAAGGCAAGGGTCTGGAGCAGGCCTGGCGCAGCTGCGCAGGGTTCAGGCCAAAGGCAGTCGCAGGCTGCTTCGGCAGTTCTGCTAACCCATCTCAGAAACTCATACGAAATTCATTCAGTCACAATATAAAACAATTCTATAATACTTGTAAACTAATATACTTACTACTAAGCATTTCCCAATCACTTGTCATACAATCCATGCTTAGTCAAAGATTTAAGGAATTAGAAATTTATCAAAAAATGAAGAACATGTTATACCTCTGTAATTGGTGTTTGTTTTAATACTCTTCCTTCAACCTCAGAATATTTATCACAAATAAATGGATTTGCTCTCAATTCTAACTTAAAGAAATTTTAGCAAATGTAAGTAAGAAGGAGAGAGTTCATTATATAGGCAAATTCAATACCTGGTTCATGCATTTATTCACCAATCCAAACCAATGGAGAACAAGATTGTTCAATGGGCTAGGAATGGTAGGTGAGTAGTTGGTGAGTTCATCATGAACTCCACACCTCTTGAAATCATTAGCTAGCATTGATGAATTTGAGAAGAAGATAGGCTAGTGTAGCATGTGCGTTTACACGTGAAGGAGAAAAGGAATGGACTCTAATATTGGGACAAGCCAAACTCAGCATTAATAAATACCATACTTGGGTCATATTATACACATAATACACACCTTAGTTATATAATATATATACAATCCATTTCATATAACATAGGTTATAACAAATAAAAAGGGCATTCAATGTGATTCCCAATTACAAGTGTCAAGTAGTGTACTTACCTATAATCCATGTACATTTTCTATTAACACCAAATATAATACAATTGTGTATTTATTTTTTACCATAACTGTTATTATTGTAATAATAACTTAATGAAATCATTATCAATTAATAATGTTTATTGATATAAGGTAATAGGGCATACATATTAATGTATATCCATACATTGTCACATGCTCTTATGTACACATTAAATTTATCAATCTTACATAATACAATTAAGGTTACTATATAGTCTATATATAATATATATAGCCATATTCAAGGTCACATTGTATTATGTACAATATAGATAACTACCATAAATTAAAAGTTTAACATATCGCATTGTTGTATAAATAATTAACCAAGTAAATATAATAATATTATTATTTATTAATCTCTTACTCATCAATTATTATTTATTCATAATAATTATTAACCAACACATTATCAATTAATTACTCCTAATTGCAATTAATCAATATGTTCAATTCTGTGACACCCCCAAATCCGGGTACTTTGTTCTCACATGATTTGGTGTTCACTTTCTAATATAACATACATCTACCCAATGAATAATGCAAAGTAACTACAACTTAAATTAAAATAAATAAATCTCCCTTACAACAAGGGTTACAACCATTGTAAATAAATCCCGGGTTACTCTAACTCTGACATGAGTATAATAAAGTGCGAAAATAAAAACATAACATTCAAGTCTTATTACAACCATTCTCAATTAAATAAAACAAGTCTTCACTTGCTTTGCTTTCCCTTGCCCTTACTCGTAGACGGAGCATCAACGTTATCAACCTTAACTGAAATTGTTATTTAACGCAAGAGTGAGCAAACCACAGCTCACTGGAGTTTAACAATAATATAGACATGAAAGGATATCTTTAAAAGAATCTGAATAATATGATTCGCTTCAACAATAAAGAGTTGAATAATAATTCTTTCATCGCAATTACAATTCAAAAATAGAATTTATCTGAGTGTCATAAGACCTTTGAACTCTTGTCCTAGGTTATAAATATTTCTATTTAAACCTTTAACAGTCAATAAGACTATGGACCTTAACTCGTACTTAGGGGGATCAGCCCTTTGTACCATGTATTGTGCACCAACATCTTAACGCTATGCGTAGTAACCTCCCCTAGTAAATAGGGTTGGTCAACTCAGTAATTTGAATTCAAGTCCGCACCAAAGAAAGTTTGGTTTGGATAAGCTTATAAGGGTAATTTAGAATTCACATTCATCAACTAAGGATAGTTGAATCGACTTTCAATAATTCATAAATAACAGAATTATGAACTAACATATGCTTTAGAATCAACGTAAAGCATTCAAAATAATAACTGGATCTTACTTGAATGATAAGTTAAGATCATTTCAATTAAATAAACAATTGTCCACTACAGAAATGGAAAGGACATTCTCAACAATGAATATATGAATTCAAGAAATTATATATAATTAACAAGTTTAAGGTTAGAAGACTTGCATAAAAAAATTAATACAAGATCAGGGTTTAGAAAACTTGCCTTAAGCGCAAGCTACTTAACTCAACCACGTACTTAAACACTTCGTATACATATTCAATTATAATAATCTAAATTAGTTAATACATAACTAATTCACATAAGTGGTTAACTCACTCTAATTAAATAAATAATAATAATAATTAACTATCACATAGTTAATTACATTACTTCCATATTCACATAATTAAATTAATTATGTATTTAACTAAATTATAATTAAACAATTATAATTCAAACACTTAATCAAATTATAATTACTTAAATTATAATTACCATTTAAATTATAAATAATTATAATTTAAAATCAATTAAACTACATCATGCATTTATAATTACACAATTTATTATTAATCATGTATTTATCAATTATGATCAATAATTAATTAAACTATAACATGTATTATAATTACACAATTTATAATTAATCATGTAATTATCAATTTAAAATCCACAATTAAACATGCATTTATTAAATTATAATTTAAATTAACATCTAATTGATTAAAATAAATCAACTTCTATACATTATAATTTCATAGAATTATAATTTAAATTAAACATTTACTCTTAATTATAATTAATCAAATTATAATTAAGTAACTTATTTTACAATTATAGTTTATAATTTAAATACTATATTAGGTTTTCTTTTTCTCAAATATGAATTTATCACAATCATATAACAACATGTTATATCATTTAAATATATGTCCACTATCAATGAATAATTAAACTAAGGCTCAAAAATAATCTGCACAAATAAACTACAACCACTGCCCAAGCACTGTGCACGGTGCAGCTGCGCAGCCAGCAGCCTGGGCACCGGCGCAGCTGCGCAGCGGATCAGAGATGGGCAAGCGGCGCAGCTGCGCTGCTTCTGGCCTTGCTGCCGGCACAGCTGCGCAGCAACTCGGCCAGACGCAGATAGCTACAGCTCTCTGCTTTACCGAACAACACATACAATCCAACAACCGGCAATACCAAGAAATACAAACAACATAGGACACATACATGCAACAATGCATATGTACAAAATGTACTTAAACACAAAAAATCACCTAAGTAACAAGAATCAGTGTTTTAAAAACTCAATTTTTGATATTTTCATATAAACTCATACTTTAACAAAATAAGTCACTGTAAATCTAATTCTCAATCAATTTCAACTTATAACACATGTATTCTTTTCATGATTGAGGATATAACATCCTAACAATTCCAATAGGCATATTAAAAATAATTAAATCATAACTTTTACTCTAAAACAAAACCAAATACATGAACTACATAAGAACACTATTTTCACACATAAAACTTATTTTTACAGTACTTTGATTTTGAAAACAATCATTAATAGCGTACATGTAATGGATTACAACATCCCTCAATTCATATAACATGTAATAACAAATTTATAAATTACAACCCCAATTATTTACCAAAAACTCAAGAATACAAGAACTAAAAATAAGAGATGACTTGTTACCTTAATTCTTGATTAAGCTTTGATAGAGGGTAAGAATAGCTCTGATAATCTTACTTTGATTCTCAGAATTCCAACTCTTCTCCACCTTCTTTGTTAAAAAATTCACAGTGTTTCCTCTCTGTCTTCTCTTCTTCACTTTTTTTAGTTTAGACTTAGGAAAAACTAACATAGTTTAGGAAAATATAACTGTTGCATGATAATATACGTATATAATAGACATAATAACATGCAACGTAACTGACAAATATATAATGTCTATATTAAATAATTAGCAGTTATAATTTGTTTTGAATTTTAAAGGCCATAAAGTCATGTTTGGCAAACTTTTTATTTTAAACAGATTTTAGTCACTAAGGCCATGTTTGGTAGAAATAGGTTTAAAACAAATGCAAGGGCCTTGTTTGGCAAAACAAATTTAAAAATCCTTTTCTTTATTTTAACAAATTATTTTAACACATACTCTAATGCCATATTTTAATCAATTAAATATTAATCATCTAATTTAATCAATTAAAATCTAACATCAATTAATCACATAAAATTACCACATAATTATAATTACTCGCTAATTATAATCTATGTAACACTTCATCACATATCTCATCTAATTTAATTATCTTAATTAAATTAGAACTATAATATAAAATTAATATACATTAATTAAATAAATATTACACATTCATTTAATTAATATATAACACTTAATTAAATCACTCCATAAATCACATAATTTATTTATTTAACTCAATAAATAAATCACATAAGATATTTATTTAACTCAATAAATATTTAAAATTAAATATAAAATTTCAATCGTTACAATCTTCCCTCCTTAAAAGGATTCTGTCCCCAGAATCACACATAAATTTTTTTTTCCGTCTATTACATTCTTCCCTCCTTAAAAGGATTCTGTCCCCAGAATCAGTATATAAGGGGTTACACACAACTAAGCAAATAAATGTGGATAAGATTTCATCATAACATCTTCGAGTTCCCACGTAGCTTCTTCAGCATTGTGGTTCCTCCAGATTACCTTAATAGAAGGTATCACTTTATTCCTAAGTACTTGTTCCTTTCTATCAATTATTTGCACAGGCACTTCTTCATACGTTAAGTCTTTATCAAATAGCAAAGGTTCATATTCTATTACATGCTTATAATCGTGCTTGTAAGGTCTTAACACAAAAATATGGAAGACATTATATATATTCTCGAGCTCCGGAGGTAATGCAATCTCGTAAGCAACCTCGCCCACCTTTCGTAGTACCTCAAAAGGTCCAATAAATCTGGGACTCAACTTTCCCTTCTTACCAAATCGAATCTTCCCCTTCCAGGGAGATACTTTCAAGAACACGAAACTTCCTGGTAAGAATTCTCGATTTTGTCGATGAAGATCAGCATCCTTCTTTTGTCTGTCTTGAGCAGCAACTAATCTTGTTCTGATCAGCTTCACAATTTCGGTGGTTTATTGTACCAATTCTGGTTTCGACAATTGACCTTCACCGACTTCATCCCAGCAGAAAGGAGTTCTGTATTTTCTGCCGTATAATGCTTTGTAAGGCGGCATGCCTATACTCGCATGGTGACTATTGTTGTAGGCGAACTCCACCAATGGTAGATGATCCTCCCAGCTTCCTTTGAAGTCCATCACACAAGCTCTCAGCATATCCTCAAGCGTTTGAATTGTTCTTTCGCTCTGGCCATCGGTCTGAGGATGATACGTTGTACTCATTTGCAATTGCGTTCCCATACATTCTTGCAAACGCTTCCAGAAACTAGACCTAAAATGCGGATCTCTATCAGACACAATCGACACTGGAACACCGTGTCTAGAAATAATTTCCTTGACGTATAACTTTGCTAGCTTATCCATGTTGTACTTAACCCTGATCGGCAGAAAGTGGGCTGACTTCGTCAGTCGATCCACTATAACCCATATCGCATCAAATCCCTTCTGAATCGCTGGAAGACCCACCACGAAGTCCATCGTGATGTGCTCCCACTTCCACTCTAGAATTTCTTAACGGTTGCAGCAGTCCACTTGGTCTCTGGTGTTCTTCTTTGACTTTTTGGCACGTCAAGCATTTTGCAACGCCTTCAGCAACGTCCCTCTTCGTATTCGGCCACAAGAAATGATGCCTGAGATCCTGGTACATCTTCGTACTCCCAGGGTGAATAGAATATCTAGAACTATGAGCTTCGCTCATAATCTCCTCTTTGACCTCTGGTACTGGCGGTACCCATATTCTACCTTCAAATCGTAACAGACCTTCATTATCGATTTTGAACTTGAACTCTTCGCAACGGTTATCCTCTTCCGTACTTTCCCGCATTCTTCATCGTGAAGTTGTGCTTCTTTCACCTTGTCTACTAGAGTAGAACCAGTGGTTACTTGAAATAACATCTCATCCGATTCCTTCGAAAACTTCACTTCCAACTCCAATCTAGACATCCTCATCTCTAGGCACCTGAGGTACATCCTCTCTAGCCTGACTAGGTTCTCCAACGTTCGACATCCTGACAAAAGAATTTTAAAGTTCATTATTACGTGATATCGAATCGTCACTCTTCGAATACTATAATGTAAACACATAGCACATAAGGTAGTTTATTATCTTTACCTATCACACCTATCTTTTCGATCTTACCTATAAGGCTACTACCTAAGGTTTTTCCCCACTGAAGGTTTCATTACAGCTTTGATACCAACCTATGACACCCCCAAATCCGGGTACTTCGTTCTCACATGATTTATTGTTCACTTTCTAATATAACATACATCTACCCAATGAATAATGCAAAGTAACTACAACTTAAATTAAAATAAATAAATCTCCCTTACAACAAGGGTTACAACCTTTGTAAAATAAATCCCGGGTTACTCTAACCCTGACATGAATATAATAAAGTGCGGAAATAAAAACATAACATTCAAGTCTTATTACAACCATTCTCAATTAAATAAAACAAGTCTTCACTTGCTTTGCTTTCCCTTGCCCTTACTCGTAGACGGAGCATCAGCGTTATCAACCTTAACTGAAATTGTTATTTAATGCAAGAGTGAGCAAACCACAGCTCACTGGAGTTTAACAATAATATAGACATGAAAGGATATCTTTAAAAGAATCTGAATAATATGATTCGCTTCAACAATAAAGAATTGAATAATAATTCTTTCATCGCAATTACAATTCAAAAATAGAATTTATCTGAGTGTCATAAGACCTTTGAACTCTTGTCCTATGTTATAAATATTTTTATTTAAACCTTTAACAGTCAATAAGACTATGGACCTTAACTCGTACTTAGGGGGATCATCCCTTTGTACCATGTATTGTGCACAAACATCTTAACGCTATGCGTAGTAACCTCCCCTAGTAAATAGGGTTGTTCAACTTAGTAATTTGAATTCAAGTCCGCACCAAAGAAAGTTTGGTTTAGATAAGCTTACAAGGGTAATTTAGAATTTACATTCATCAACTAAGGATAGTTGAATCGACTTTCAATAATTCATAAATAACAGAATTATGAACTAACATATGCTTTAGAATCAACGTAAAGCATTCAAAATAATAACTGGATCTTACTTGAACGATAAGTTAAGATCATTTCAATTAAATAAACAATTGTCCAATACAGAAATATAAAGGATATTCTC
This sequence comes from Panax stipuleanatus, assembly GCA_020205555.1. Lineage (NCBI taxonomy): Eukaryota > Viridiplantae > Streptophyta > Magnoliopsida > Apiales > Araliaceae > Panax > Panax stipuleanatus. The sequence goes on along the minus strand of CM035115.1, from coordinate 76,426,323 downwards.
AACAATGAATATATAAATTCAAGAAATTATATATAATTAACAAGTTTAAGGTTAGAAGACTTGCATAAAAAAATTAATACAAGATCAGGGTTTAGAAAACTTGCCTTAGGCACAAGCTACTTAACTCAACCACGTACTTAAATACTTCCTATACACATTTAATTATAATAATCTAAATTAGTTAATACATAACTAATTCACATAAGTGGTTAACCCTCATGGTTAACTCACTCTAATTAAATAAATAATAATAATTAACTATCACATAGTTAATTACATTACTTCCATATTCACATAATTAAATTAATTATGTATTTAACTAAATTATAATTAAAAAATTACAATTCAAACACTTAATCAAATTATAATTACTTAATTTAGAATTACCATTTAAATTATAAATAATTATAATTTAAAATCAATTAAACTACATCATGCATTTATAATTACACAATTTATAATTAATCATATATTTATCAATTATAATTAATAATTAATTAAACTATAACATATATTATAATTACACAATTTATAATTAATCATGTAATTATCAATTTAAAATCCACAATTAAACATGCATTTATTAAATTATAATTACTTAAATTATAATTTAAATTAACATCTAATTGATTAAAATAAATCAACTTCTATAAATTATAATTTCACAGAATTATAATTTAAATTAAACATTTACTCTTAATTATAATTAATCAAATTATAATTAAGTAACTTATTTTACAATTAAACAATTATAGTTTATAATTTAAATACTATATTAGGTTTCGTTTCTCTCAAATATGAATTTATCACAATCATATAACAACATATTATATCATTTAAATATATGTCCACTATCAATGAATAATTAAACTAAGGCTCAAAAATAATCTGCACAAATAAACTAAAACCACTGCCTTAGCACTGTGCACGGCGCAGTTGCGCAGCCAGCAGCCTGGGCACCGGCGCAGCTGCGCAGGGGTCGGATCAGAGTTGGGCAAGCGGCGCAGCTGCGCTGCTTCTGGCCTTGCTGCCGGCGCAACTGCGCAGCAACTCGGCCAGACGCAGACACCCACGGCTCTCTGCTTTACCGAACAACCCATACAATCCAACAACCGACAATACCAAGAAATACAAACAACATAGGACACATACATGCAACAATGCATATGTACAACATGTACTTAAACACAAAAATCACCTAAGTAACAAGAATCAGTGTTTTAAAAACTTAATTTTTGATATTTTCATATAAACTCATACTTTAACAAAATAAGTCACTGTAAATCCAATTCTCAATCAATTTCAACTTATAACACATGTATTCTTTTCATGATTGAGGATATAACATCCTAACAATTCCAATAGGCATATTAAAAACAATTAAATCATAACTTTTACTCTAAAACTCAACCAAATACATGAACTATATAAGAACACTATTTTCACACATAAAACTTGTTTTTACAGTACTTTGATTTTGAAAACAATCATTAATAGCATACATGTAATGGATTACAACATCCCTCAATTTATATAACATGTAATAACAAATTTATCAATTACAATCCCAATTATTTACCAAAAACTCAAGAATACAAGAACTTAAAACAAGAGGTGACTTGTTACCTTAATTCTTGATTAAGCTTTGATAGAGGGTAAGAATCGCTCTGATAATCCTACTTTGATTCTCAGAATTCCAACTCTTCTCCACCTTATTTCTTAAAAAATTCACAATGTTTCCTCTCTTTTCCTCTCTGTCTTCTCTTCTTCTCTTTTCTTAGTTTAGATTTAGGAAAAACTAACATAGTTTAGGAAAATATAACTGTTGCATGATAATATACGTATATAATAGACATAATAACATGCAACGTAACTAACAAATATATAATGTCTAAATTAAATAATTAGCAGTTATAATTTGTTTTGAATTTTAAAGGCCATAAGGTCATGTTTGGCAAACCTTTTATTTAAAACAGATTTTAGTCACTAAGGCCATGTTTGGTAGAAATAGGTTTAAAACAAATACAAGGGCCTTGTTTGACAAAATAAATTTAAAAATACTTTTTTTTATTTTAACAAATTATTTTAACACATACTCTAATGTCATATTTTAATCAATTAAATATTAATCATCTAATTTAATCAATTAAAATCTAACATCAATTAATCATATAAAATTGCCACATAATTATAATTACTCGCTAATTATAATCCATGTAACACTTCATCACATATCTCATCTAATTTAATTATCTCAATTAAATTAGAACTATAATATAAAATTAATATACATTAATTAAATAAATATTACACATTCATTTAATTAATATATAACACTTAATTAAATCACTCCATAAATCACATAATTTATTTATTTAACTCAATAAATAAATCACATAAAATATTTATTTAACTCAATAAATATTTAAAATTAAATATAAAATTTCAATCGTTACAAATTCATGTCACTATATTCAAATAAATTTAATATTTAATTATTAATAATTTTATCAATCCTGATATTAAAGTCTTAGGGTTAGTCCACTAATTTAAATAAACTATTAGTGACTCCCTTTACTCATTTCACAAATTCACATAACCACATTAGGTTTAAATAAGCTCACAAACTAACTCATTAAAAATTTAAATCATATATTTAATTAATAATGAAGTTTAAAATTCATGGTCGTTACATCCCTCCCCCCTTATAAAAATTCTGTCCTCGGAATTGTAAAAATAAGGTTACTCAAATAAAAATGGATAATTCGCTCTCATTTTCTCTTCTAGCTCCCATGTAGCCTCCTCGACTGCATGATTTCTCTAGAGAACCTTGACGGAATGAATGATCTTATTCCTCAACTTCTGTTCCTTTTTATCTAGTATCTGGACAGGAACATCTTCGTTTGATAAGTCTTTCTCGACTTGGATCGGCTCATAGGAGATAACGTGCTTGTAATCCAATTTATACGGGCCGCAACACTGACACATGAAACACGTTGTGAATGTGCTCAAGTTCAGGAGGTAACGCCACCTCGTACGCCACTTCACCGACTCACCTCAGAATCTCGAACGGTCCTATGAACCTAGGGCTCAACTTGCCCTTCTTCCCAAAACGAATCTTCCCCTTCCAGGGAGATACTATCAGAAAACCATAGCTTCCTAATTTAAATTCTTTCTTCTTGCAATGCAAATCCACATACTTCTTCTGGCGATCCTGAGCCGCTACCAGTCGGGCTCTTATCACCTTGATAATCTCTACTGTCTGTTGCACCAATTCAGGTCCCAACAGTCGACGTTCACCTACTTCGTCCCAACACAACGGTGTTCGACATTTCCTCCCATACAGTGCTTCGTATGGCAGCATTCCAATACTGGCGTGATAACTACTGTTATACGCGAACTCTACTAATGGAAGGGGATCCTCCCAACTACTCTTGAAGTTCATTACACAAGCTCGGAGCATGTCTTCAAGTGTTTGAATTATTCTTTCGCTTTGCCCATCGGTCTGCGGATGATACGCGGTACTCATTCGTAACTGTGTCCCCAATCTCTCTTGAAGACTCTTCCAGAAATTTGACGTGAATCGCGGATCTCTATCAGATATAATAGATACCGGCACCCCATGTCTCGAGATAATTTCCTTGACATATAATCTGGCTAGCTGGTCCAAACTATACTTAATCTTAATAGGCAAAAAGTGAGCTGACTTCGTAAGACGATCTATAATTACCCATATTGTGTCGTGCCCTTTCTGCGTTGCCGAAAGTCCCACCACAAAATCCATCGTGATGTGCTCCCATTTCCATTCTGGAATCTCTAACGGTTGTAATAACCCACTTGGTCATTGGTGCTCTGTCTTGACTCTCTGATATGTTAAACACCTACTTATGCATTCTGCAACCTCCTTCTTCATGTTGGGCCACCAAAAGTGATGACGCAAGTCTTGGTACATTTTCGTGCTTCCTGGGTGTATCGAGTATCTCGTACTGTGCGCTTCTTGCAAAATCTCTTTTCTTAATTCTAGTACTAATGGTACCCAAATTTGTCCTTCAAATCTTTGCAGTCCAATGCTATCAATCTTAAATTTTAATTCATCACCTTCAGCTAACTGCTTCTTGATGTTATCAGAACCATCATCCTTCTCTTGTGCCTCCTTAACCTTATCTAATAAAGTCGGGCTCGCTGTTATTATAAATAATTTCTCGTCGATCTCCATTGGATACTTAACCTCCAAGTCTAGTCGTTCAAAATCTTTCACTAACTCTTCTTGAATGGTCAACTTCAATAACTTCTCTCTTCCTTTTCTGCTCAAGGCATCTGCCACTACATTTGCTTTGCCTGGATGGTACAGAATCTCACAATCATAATCTTTGATCAATTCTAGCCATCGACGTTTCCTCATGTTTAGCACCTTCTGCGTGAAGATATACTTTAGGCTCTTGTTGTCCGTATATATCTCACACTTCTCACCATACAAATAATGCCTCCAAATCTTCAAGTCAAAAACTACTGCTGCTAACTCCAGGTCATGAGTCGGATAATCCTTCTCATAATCTTTTAGCTGACGTGAAGCGTACGCAATGACCCTGCTGTGTTGCATTAGTACACAGCCAAGACCCTTGTGTGACGCATCACTATACATTACAAATCCTCCAGTGTTGTCTAGTAAAGCCAACACAGGTGCTTGACTAAGCCTCTTCCTCAATTCTAGGAAACTCTCTTCATACGTCTCCGTCCAAACGAACTTAACTGTCTTTCTAGTAAGATTGGTCAATGGCGATGCTAATTTCAAAAAATCATCGTTGAATCTCTGATAGTATCCCGCTAATCTTAAGAAACTTCTGATCTCTGTCGGCATCTTCAGCTGCTCCCAATTAACAACCGCTTCTACCTTTGCTGGATCCACCGAAACACCATTCTTGTCGATAACGTGCCCCAAAAACTGCACTCTCTGTAACCAAAACTCACACTTGGAAAATTTTGCATACAACTTCTCCCTTCTTAGAGTCTCCAATACTACCCTTAGATGCTCGGTGTGTTCTTCCTCCGCCTCCGAATACACCAGAATGTCATCGATGAACATGACAACGAAATTATCCAAATACTGTTTGAACACTCTGTTCATCAAGTCCATAAATGTTGCCGGTGCGTTCGTCAATCTGAATGACATTACCAGAAACTCAAAGTGTCCATACCGAGTTCTAAATGTCGTCTTTGGAATATTCTCTGCCCTCACTTTCAGTTGGTGATAATCGGTCCTCATGTCAATCTTTGAAAAGTATTTCGGCCCCTTCAACTGATCAAACAGATTGTCGATCCTGGGTAACGGGTACTTTTTCTTAATGGTGACCTTGTTCAACTCTCGGTAGTCGATACAAAGCCTTAGCGATCCATCTTTCTTCTTTACGAATAAGACTGATGCTCCACACGATGATACGGTCGGTCGAATGTATCCCTTATCCAATAACTCTTGTAATTGAGCCATTAGTTCTTTCATCTCTACCGGTGCCATATGATACGGCGCTTTGTAAATCGGTGCTGTCCCTGGTGCCAAATCAATAACAAACTCAATCTCTCTATCCGGTGGCAATCCCAAAATCTCATCTGGGAAGACATCAACGAAATCCCTTACAACAGGTATCTGACCCAGTTCACCCTCGACTCGTCGAGTATCAACCACGTGAGCCAAATAACCTATTCAACCTTTCCTAAGCAATCTCTGCGCTTGCACCATCGTCAGACAATGAGATTGTCTCGGTGATTTACTACCATAAAATACCACCTTCGACTTATTCAGAGTCTTAAGGTGTACGCACTTCTTCTTACAGTCGATAACTGCTCCATGAATCAATAACCAATCCATTCCAAGGATTACATCAAACTCACCCAAACGAATCGGTATCAAATCCACTCTGAGCTTAAATCCTCGCAATTCAGTATACCAGTTCCTATGAATGTATTCTACGGGAAAAATTTCCTTGTTTACTACTTCTACGTTCATAAGGTGTTCTAATCTTTCACGGGGTAAGTCTAACCGTTTAGCAAATTCTTCAGAAACAAAAGAGCAGGTAGCACCCTAATCAAATAACACATAAGCATCTATATTGTTGATTGGGATGATACCTGACTCCACGTCCTTGGACTCCACCGCATCCTATACGATCATGTTGAACATGCGTGCCGTTGGTCTGTTGGCTTGACTGGCTGGCCCTCAGATACTCAGCCCGTTGTTGTTGTTGTTGTGATTTTTGCTAGCGGCATCGCCCTTTCTCTTCGGGCAGTCCTTTATCTGATGGTCTGTGGCTCCACACGAGAAATATCCTCCTTTTGGCTTGTTCGAACACTAAGGAGCCATGTGCCCCGATTGTCCACAACGATAACAAGCGCTCTTTCCCTTCATACATTCCCTGAAGTGGTTCCTCCTGCAGTTACTGCACTTCACACTTTTCTTGGCCTCTCCCCCGGACTTGTTACCTCTAGAGAATTGGCTCTCCGTCCATTTACGCTTGTTGGGGTTGCTGCCTCCACTGCTTCCCCCTTTCTGTCCTTCATGTCTGGTCTTCTTTTCTTGTTTAAATCAAGAAATGGCTTCATTGCCTCCTTCTGCAGTGATAGCCCTCTCTAGTAGATCAGAGAAATCTTAATCTTTAATACTGCCACTATTTTCTGCACCCATGGTTTCAATCCTAATTCGAACCTTCTTGCCTTCCTAGCCTCCGTGACCACCTGATGTGACGCGAATCGAGCCAACTCGTTATATCTTGCTGCGTACTCTACGACTGATATACCACCTTGTTTCAGTTCTAGAAACTTAACCTCCATATCCTATTGCGTATTCTCCGAGAAGTAAGTTTCGAGGAATAGCTCCTTAAATTTGTCCCAAGGAATAACTCCTTCGCCTGCTCGTCCCTTATTGGCTTTCCACCAATAATTAGCTTCGCCCTTCATCATGAATGTGGCAAAACTAGTCTTCTATGCTTCGGCCACTCGTGTGATGTCAAACACTTTCTCCATCTCTTCTATCTAGGTTTGGGCTTCGATTGGGTCCAAGGGTCCCCGGAACTCCGGTGGTCCTACCAATTTAAAATCCTTGAAGCTAGCCAAGTGATGTCCTAGATGCCCTGGTGGCTGGGGTCTGTTTTGCATTGCTTCTGTTAACAGGTCAACAAAGTTCTGCATTGGGTCAGCATTTTCCCCTCCGTTGTTAACGGATCCTTCCTCCCACTGGTTCCGCGGTACTCTCCTAGGCGGCATGATCTGAGGAAAGGAAGAAAATATTAGGTTTTACGTGATATGCTATTCATGTTAGCATTAAGAAGTTTAAGACGTCTATCAATCATATTTAATTCAAATAAACAACTTCAGTATCACAATAAAACTCGATGGATCTCCTCAACCCATTACTTACATACTTTAATTGAGTTTTCTACTAAGGTTATAACCTAGGTTTTGCATTCCTAACGTTTATAACCTACGACTTTGATACCAACCTATGGCACCCCCGAATCCGGGTCCTCTGACCCCGGTTCGGTCGTCACGATACAATACAAACATCCACCTCTAAACAACATACAATAACTAAATGCTGAAATATAATAAACGTATATCGTTCATTCAAAAGGTGTTACTAGTCCAAAGATTCGATAACCTTAATACAACATACAAACATACCCTAGAATAGTCAATAGGGTTCATATTACATAACAGTAAATTAATTAAACATAAAGATAAAGTCTGCTCCTTGCAAACTAATCCTACATCTTCCATTTACCCTTGTCCTTCCCTGAAGTCTTGGGCTTAACTGCAATATAAGTCATGATATAGCAAGAATGAGCAACAAGTTTGCTCATCAAGTTTAAATACAATAATAAAGGATATATAATGATGAAAGGAATATATATGACAATGAATTCAACAATATGAATATCAAAAGCAAGAATAATAATTGCTTTTAGAATAATTGATAGTCAAGTAGACTTTTCAACTATAAAACTCCAACGGAATCAATAGCTGATTGACCCTTTGGTTACTGGCTACAGAATATGTACTTGAGGGGATTAGCCTCGCGTACACCATGTATATGCATAACATTCAACTCTGCTGTTTGTATCTTTATACTAGATACTTGGGGTACTCCCCTATATATATAAGGGGTGTTCTTTCAGTCTAAGAATCCTTACCATCAATTGGTTTGGATAGCTTTAATAAAATTTTATACAATTGTCTGACCGAACAAGGGTTCAGACTCTACCTAACACAGTTCAAGAATTAAAGATCTTTAAACAATGTACAAGTCCAAGAATGTACAAACTCAAGTGCACTAAGTGCGAATATCAAAAAGATTGATGTGGAATAATTGTAAAGAAATTAAACCACCTAATAGCATATTCGGAAATAAGGTCCAAGTGTCAATAAATAACTATCAACACAATAATAACCTGCTCAATACAATATGAGAAGGATATGAAACTTGCATAATAAAAAATGAAGTTCAGAAACTTGCACAATATTCGAAGTTGTGTAAGATAGAGAACTTGCATTCAATATAACAATCAAATGAAGTTAGGAAACTTGCTTACACGATTCATTAAATAAAGTAGTGTATGGGTCTAGAATACTTGCAACACAATAAAAGTAGGGTTCAGATACTTGCCTGTTTGCTCAGCTACAAATAATTCTAGCTTTAATTAAATCTCGTTGAAATAACCTAACATTAATAAGTCGGTATTCTAATTAGCATGTGTAAACTAATACGAGTCTACACTAACAAGAATTTAATCATCATATAAATTTATCATGTAATTCATGTAAGTCAATCACTTTGACTAGGTCTATAAACAATTAACTCTGACCTTGATTTAATAGTGCTAGAATATCTAGTTTCTATACATCAACATAAGTTTGAACATTTAGCATTTCAAGTAATCATGCTTCAAGAATATACTTTCAAGTTTGAATCCTAGCATGCTCACCCTATTCAATTCAAAATCATATGTCTTCATACCGGTAATTCACATACCTTAAGTTAAACTTCAAAGTTGATTACTAAATTCATGTTATCACATAACAAGGCTAAACAATAATTAATATGTATGCTCAAGTATACTACACATATACTTTAATCACGTAGTTCGTACTTAAAATTCATTTTCTATGATTTAGCATGCACATGTGAAATTTGTATATAAACAATGAGGTTCATGTCAATACGTTTATAGGCATAATGAAATCTTAATACTTATGCTTGTATGCTCACAACATGACTCACATGGTATTTGATGTTTATCTTTCAAAGCTTAAGTTCTCTTTCAAAAATTTCACCAAGTCCATAAAGGTCATTTAGTATAAACAAGGTATCTTGATATAGATTTCATATACATTAGAAACACATATTTAAACCACCTAAATGTCCTCATATGGTTAGAATTTAAAAGCTACTAGCCTTGGTCCAGTTCATTTTTCAAAGTTCTTAAGTTTCTTTCTTTGAAATCGTAGAAATCTTGCAATCGTGCATGCTAGTGTGTTCAACACTTTAAGCGTACATTTTATGTCAATATCGGCCATACGGTCATGTTCACGAAATCAGAATGCACATATGACACACACACGTCTCAAAATTCATGTTTGAAACCATAAGTTTTATTTTACAATCATGAGGTTTCCTTCCCTAATATGTGCTAGCATGGTCACAAATACATATGTTGCATTAAAGAACACATACACAATACGTAAATCAGTATTCATGCCTGCCTAAAGTGGTACAACTAAGCTAACATGATCAGAACTGAAAAAGAAGGCAAGGGTCTGGAGCAGGTCTGGCGCAGCTGCGCCACTGGCCAGTTTAAAACTGGCGCAGTTGCGCAGGGCTCAGGCTAGAGGCAGACGCAGGCTGCTTCGGCAGTTCTGCTAACCCATCTTAGAAACTCATACGAAATTCATTCAGTCACAATATAAAACAATTCTATAATACTTGTAAACTAATATACTTACTACTAAGCATTTCCCAATCACTTATCATACAATCCATGCTTAGTCAAAGATTTAAGGAATTAGAAATTTATCAGAAAATTAAGAACATGTTATACCTCTGTAATTGGTGTTTGCTATAATACTCTTCCTTCAACCTCAGAATGTTTATCATAAATAAATGGATTTGCTCTCAATTCTAACTTAAAGAAATTTCAGCAAATATAAGTAAGAAGGAGAGAGTTCATTATATAGGCAAATTCAATACCTGGTTCATGCATTTATTCACCAATCCAAACCAATGGAGAACAAGATTGTACAATGGGCCAGGAAGGGTAGGTGAGTAGTTGGTGAGTTCATCATGAACTCCACACCTCTTGAAATCATTAGCTAACATTGATGAATTTGAGAAGAAGATAAGCTAGTGTAGCATGTGGGTTTACACGTGAAGGAGAAAAGGTATGGACTCTAATATTGGGACAAGCCAAACTCAGCATTAATAAATACCACACATGGGTCATATTATACACATAATACACACCTTAGTTATATAATATATATATATATATATACAATCCATTTCATATAACATAGGTTATAACAAATAAAAAGGGCATTCAATGTGATTCCCAATTACAAGTGTCAAGTAGTGTACTTACCTATAATCCATGTACATTTTCTATTAACACCAAATATAATACAATTGTGTATTTATTTTTTACCATAACTGTTATTATTGTAATAATAACTTAATGAAATCATTATCAATTAATAATGTTTATTGATATAAGGTAATAGGGTATACATATTAATGTCTATCCATACATTGTCACATGCTCTTATGTACACATTAAATTTATCAATCTTACATAATACAATTAAGGTTACTATATAGTCTATATATAATATATATAGTCTATATTCAAGGTCACATTGTATTATGTACAATATAGCTAACTACCATAAATTAAAGGTTTAACATATCACATGCTTGTATAAAATAATTAACCAAGTAAATATATTATTATTATTATTTATTAATCTCTTACTCATCAATTATTATTTATTCATAATAATTATTAACCAACACATTATCAATTAATTACTCCTAATTACAATTAATCAATATGTTCAATTCATGCCACTATATTCAAATAAATTGAATATTTAATTATTAATAATTTTATCAATCCTGATATTAAGGTCTTAGGGTTAGTCTACTAATTTAAATAAACTATTAGTGACTCCGTTTACTCATTTCACAAATTCACATAACCACATAAGGTTTAAATAAGCTCACAAACTAACTCATTAAAAATTTAAATCACGTATTTAATTAATAATGGAGTTTAAAATTCATGGTCGTTACATTCCACCTCGCCTTAAAATTTTATCATTACGCGTTTCTAGGAATTTCAAAATAAATTCTCGTTCAGAAACGGATGAATTGTGATTTCTAAATTTTTCTTCTGAAAAGACTTCTTCGTAGCTAATATAACTTTTCACGGTATATTACTATCAAATCTTTCAACAGAATGTCATTTCGACATTCCGAACTCTTAAAAGAGTTTAGGGTTACATGAACCATAATCCTTAGGGTTAAAACCTAACCCTTAGGATTTAATGAATAGTACTTATTTCGTCATTTTCTCAAAAAAACTTAATTTTTGTCTTGAAAATTCACATTCATTATTTCTAGCACTTAACCAGAATACTAACAATTTCGAACTTCTCCAGGTCATAAAATGACCTTTAATTTGCTTACTTACTTAGAATAAACAAATAAATCGAATTTTATTTAATAACTCAAATAAAATTCATTTACATAATCGTTAGATTTTCTCGGGCGTTACAAAAGCCACTGCTGCAAGTTCGAGGTCATGAGTAGGATAACCCTTCTCATACTCCTTCAACTGCCTAGATACATATGCAATGACTTTGCCATGCTGCATGAGCACGCAACCCAGTCCTTTATACGAAGCATCGCTATAAACTACAAAGTTCCCCGTCTCATCCAGTAAAGACAATACCGGTGCTTGACCTAACCTCTTCTTCAGCTCTTGAAAGCTGTCTTCACATTTCTCAGTTCATATATACTTGACCGTCTTCCTTGTCAAATTTGTTAACGGGGTAGCTATCTTTGAGAAGTCTTGAATGAACCTTCGATAGTAACCTGCTAACCCTAGGAAATTTCGCACCTCGGTTGGTGTTTTCGGTTGTTCCCAGTTAATCACTGATTCCACCTTTGCTAGATCCACATAAATCCCATCCTTGTCGATGACGTGACCCAAAAACTGCACTCTCTCTAACCAAAATTCACATCTAGTGAATTTCGCATACAACTTCTCCTTGCGTAGTGCTTCCAGCACTAATTGTAAATGTTCAACGTGATCTTCTAGCGTCTTTGAATAGACTAGAATATCATCAATGAACACCACCATGAACTTGTCCAAATACTATTTAAATACTCTATTCATCATGTCCATGAATGCGGCTGGAGCATTCGTTAACCCAAATGACATCACTAAGAACTCGTAATGGTCGTAACGAGGTCGAAATGCTGTTTTAGGTACATCCTTCGTTCTAACCTTCAACTGGTGATATCCCGTCTGTAAATTTATCTTGGAAAAACATTTTGCCCCTTTCAACTGATCACAGAGATCATCGATCCTGGGCAATGGGTATTTATTCTTTATCGTTTACTTGTTCAACTCTCTGTAGTCGATACACAGTCTCAACGATCCATCCTTCTTCTTTACAAACAATACCGGCGCTTCCCATGGAGAGACACTCGGTTGAATGTACTTCTTGTCCAACAGTTCTTGCAACTGAATCTTCAACTCCTTCAGTTCTACCGGCGCCATTCTATATGGTGCTTTCGAAATTGGTGCCGTCCCTGGCGCAAGATCTATAACGAATTCGGTATCCCTATCGGATGGAAGACCTGGTAAATCGCTCGAAAATACATCCACAAATTCATTGACTATAGATATTTGTTCCAATATCACTCCCACTTGTTGGGTATCAACAACATGGCACAGGTAACCTACACATCCTTTCCGTATCATCTTTCTGGCTTGCGTCATGGTCAGACAACAAGAGCGTCCCGGTGATTTACTACCGTAGAACACTACCTTGGGTTTCTTAGAAATTCGAAGGTTTACACTTTTCTTTTGGCAATCTATAATTGCCCCATGGTTAACCAACCAATCAATCCCAAGAATTACATCGAATTCCCCCAACTTTATCGGTATAAGATCTATCGATAACTTGTTACCTCTTACCTCTACACAACAATTCCTATGAATGAAATCAATAGGAATTATTTCTTCATTTGCTACCTTAACATTTGAAGTTATTATAAGTTTTTCAACGAGTAACCTTAATCGTTTAGCAAATTCACATGCTATAAACGAACAAGTAGTACCCAAATCAAACAGCACATAAGCATTTTCCTTGTTGATCGGGATAATACCTGCTATGACATCGCTCGATGCCACTGCATCCTGGACCATCATGTTAAAGGTACGGGCCACTGGCCTACCCTCTTGTACAGGACCACCAATCACTAGCTTAACACCGCTAGCTCTTTTTCCACTCTCTGACCCCTTCTTCGGACAGTTCCTTGGAAAATGGTCTGGGGATCCACACGCAAAGCGTGTCGTACCCTTCTTAAGGTTGGGACAGTTAAGTGACATGTGCCCTTCCTGCCCACAACGGTAGCATACCACCTTACCCATGCGACAGACTCCAAGATGAGACTTATCGCATGTTTTGCATGCCTCGATCCTTCTCTTTGGATCTTCCTGCTTTACTCTGGTATTCCCGAATTTTAAACCCTTCCATTTTGGTGCATTACCGCCACCACTTGTTCCCTCTATTTTGACCCCTCCGTCAACTTTATTCTTATTCTTCTTTTCCTTCTGATATAGGCTCAAGGCCTCACTACCACCCTTGGCTATTATAGCCTTCTCCAACACCGCTCCAAAGATTTCACTTTGGAAAATGGAAACTCAATTATAGAGCCATGGTTTTAACCCCTAGCTCAAACCTCTTCACATTCCTCGCTTCGGTGTCCACTTGATGTGGCGCAAACCTTGCCAGTTCATTGAACCTGGCAGCATACTGGGGAACAATCATAGCACCTTATTTTAACTCCAGAAACTGGACCTCCATTTTGATAGTAATGTGCATACAAGCCAATCATGTATGATGATAAAGCACATACTTTGTAAACAATCATATTTATTTATTAATAAAATATTTATTTATTAAAGGCATTTAATTATCTACATGGTGCTGTTTTTATAATATGTAAATAACCCATAGTTTTAAGCAATGCTTTTAGAATCATGATGTTGATCATGCTAATGAGATCTAAATTCTTAGAAAGCTTTAAAACTAAAATAGTTCCCAATCGTGTGATTACTAAAAAGGGGATTAGTAAATCCGGATAGATTGGTACGTATGTTGCTTGCTCATTGGATGAGGATGACTGATCTCATGGTCATTTGTGTGGAGACACTAAAGCAAGTATGTAGGTGCTTATTGGAGAATAAGTTCACTGAACGTGACTCGCTATGGAATACCTAATGGAGTTTTACTCGCCTGTCAATAGGAATTCCTAATGTGATAGTAGTACATGTGATCCTTGGACTTGAGATCATCATAGTATCTTGTATGTAACAAATTATACTTTGACTAATTCTTTAAGGCCTTTTAAGGCATATATAGGGTATGCTTGGGTGTAATGAGTTACATATGGAGACAATGAATGATCAATAAAGAATCTACCACCTCTAGTAAAAAAGGAGATATGTCCTATGTGATTCGTTAAATGACAACCCAGGAATCCTTGGCCAAGGTAGAATTAAATTAGAAAGAGGTTTCTAATTTGCATTATTTGGAGTTTTGCATTTTCTAATCGAAATACATATGATTAAATAAATTTAGACTTGACAGTAAATCCATGTCTTATATTTAATTGGGACATTGTGTGGTGGAAGGATTGAATTGTACGGTAACTATTAACTCACAGGTTCTTTTATGATTAATGTTGAAATCTATATTATCTGGAAAGTCGTTGATCACTAGGGAGGCTTATCCCTATTGTAGAATAAATGTTATTTATTTAAATAGATTATTAGTTTAATTTTTTTATTTAAATAAGATTAGAATTGTTCTAATTGATTTATTCACAACCAGTTTAATATGGAGAACCTAAAGGGTCACACCATAAAAGGAAGAAGAATTATTTAAGAAGAAAATGGCATGATAGTAATAATGCATTAAGTATAATTAATTTAATCTATGATGATAGAATAAATTAAATAGCTTAATATTTATTATTTAATATTTTAGAAATATTAAATATAAATTAATAAGAGGAGTCTTATTATTATTATTATTATTATTATTATTATTATTATTATTATTTTAATTCTAAAGGAGTTTAGGAATTAATATAATATTAGTACTCTCTCTCAATCCTAATAAAGATTAGGATATAAATTAATTAAATAAAACCCTATTCTAATTGGATTAGGAGGGTTAACCTAATATCTATATAAGAGAGTCTTATATCAGAAATAAGGGACGTGAATTTTTCAAGAGTTGGGAGTACACATATTCTATAGAGATAGAAACAAGGGTTAAGCCAATAACCCATCTTCTTGAGTTCTTCATCTTCCTTGGTGGATCACCGTTAGAGGCCAAACATTTGGGTGGCTAACATTGATCAAGGGAAGGAGCCACTACAGAGGAATCAAAGGAATCAAAGGAGTAGAACTTGTACCTGAGGAAGCTTAGATCTTCAAAGGTATAATTCCATGTTCTCTCTTTTCTGTTATTGATAACAAGCACAAAGCATGATCATGGTTATGGGTTTGTATAAATTTTTGAAAACCTAGTTTTTACTCTTCCGCCCTATTTATGTGATTTGATTGCATGATTGCGTTACGTACAAACCCAACAGTGGTATCAGAGCCTAACTTTGTACTAATTATCAATTTTATAATTCCATGTATGAATTGATGTGAGAATTGGATTATTTTTCTGGACAAAAATCGTTTTCTGCAAGTTTCTACGGCGAACGGCGTAGCTGCGCAGCTTCCCAATTCATTACTGGCGCAGCTGCGCCGGTTTGCAAAAAACTGCTGCTTCCGTCTACCTGCGCAGCTGCGCAGATGCCCAGTTCATTACTGGCGCAGCTGCGCCGGTACCTGGACAGACCCTGAAAATTGATTTTAATTAATTAAGTAAACTGTTTATTTAATTGATAAAGTTTTAAAATAAAGAAGTTTATTTTATCTGAAATATGATTTCAGAATGCTAAAATTAAAGGAGTTTAATTTGGATTTATTTTTGATTAAAATAAAAGAGTTTATTTTGTTTCAAAAATAAAATTTAGCAAAACTTTTGTCCATTAAATAACATCGATCCATATATGGAATAGCATTGTTATTCATGAGATGAATGGATATTTATTGATGCATATGTTGATGTGTATGATAATAAATGGGGTTAATTATGGACTATGACCAATGTGATTGGATTTTATTTTGGATGAATGCTTGAATGTATGGGTTTTATAAAATGGGGTCTCCTTACCTCGTCTTCTCTAGTTTTATTCTCGATGTAAATTCTATCTCCTTTCTATGTACTTCCCCTTGACTGCTGATCAAGGTTTCTATTTAATTTTAAAATAGTTAATGTAATAGAGATAGTTAGAATTATTTTGAAGAAATTGGAGACCAAGGAGCAAGGAGCGCGTGAAGACCCGTTTGTATGGAGCCCGGGTTTAAATGTAATAGTTACATTTAAAATTTAAATTCTTGCACTCCTAGGTTTGACCTTTTGGTTCACTTGATGGCTCTAGTGAACCAAACTAGAATAAAAGTTCATAATCAATCCGGGTAGAATATAGTATTCTATATCGCATGCTAAATATTATATATATTATATTTTATACAAACATGCTTCGCATGTTTAATAAAATGACGCGTATTTTATATATATATGTGCATGCGTGCTTAAAAGATGAGACAAATAATAACAAACCCCTCAAAGAAATAATATTAAGTCTGAAGCGTTCAAATGATATTTGGAATATCGAACGTCGCCTTCTAGCATGATTAGTTAATAGAGTATTAAATATTTAATATGAGTTTGTTGTGCTATCCACAACGCGAGTATTGAATATTTAAGATGTTAATTAATCACATTTGATGCTTATCAAAAAAATTGAACGATCTAGTCTTGTTGTGCTATCCACAAGGACGAAAATTTTTCTTTTTGAATTTATGGAAGTGCTAGGCTGGACTTAACTTAAATCATTTTAGTTCGGATGTGCACACACATGACCATTATGATTTAAGAGGCAAAATAAAAGGAGTTACATGGTGATGTAATTGACAAGAGTTGTCTACCTATTTATTTGTATATCGCTTGTTGTGCTATCCACAAGGTTATATACATTTGAAATGGGATCCTTAATCTCTCTAGCAAATCTTTAATTAGATGTTGCCGAACTATATGAGTGAGGGTAATATAGTTTGATGAAAATAGTGGGAGATACCAATTTAAAATAAAGACCTAAATTTATTTTGGTATGCAAAGTTAATAAATGAATGTTTGCTAAAATGTTGTCTTTTCACATGCAGAATTTTAAAAATGTCAAAATCACTAATCTCACTACGAAGCATACTTGATGCAAATAAGCTTACCGGCCCGAATTATGAGGACTGGCTAAGAAATCTGAGAATTGTTCTCACTGCTGAAAAGATTTCTTATGTCCTAAATTCCACTATCCTTGAATCTGTTTCAGAAACAGCCTCTGAGAAAGAGATTGCCACTTTCAATAAGTGGCAAGATGATGCATCTGTGGCTCAATGCATCATGCTCGCATCCATGAATAACAAGCTTCAGCGTCAGCACGAAAAAATGGATGCTCCTGCTATGCTGCTTCACCTCAAGGAGTTGTATGGTGAACAGAGTAGGACTGCTAGATATGAGATATCTAAGCAGCTCTTCCGATCTCGGATGACCGAGGGCACTACCGTCGAGACTCATGTTCTGAAGGTAATCAATTTGATTGAACGCCTTGGACAGCTTGGGTTCGTCATGGATGGGGAGTTGAGTCAAGACTTGGTCTTGCAGTCACTCCCTGAGACCTTCTCGCAGTTTGTGGTTAATTTTCACATGAATAAGCTAGATGTCAGCTTACCTGAGCTGTTTAACATGCTGAAAACTGCAGAAGGTCACTTCTCAGCCAAGAAGAACTATGTCTTGATGGTGGATTCTTCCAATAAAAGGAAGAGGCCCAAGGTGTCTTCTGAAAAGAAGAAATCTAAGAAGGCTAAGGGAAAAGGGAAAGAAAAGGAGCAAAAGAAACCTGAACCAGCTAAAGGAATGTGCTTTCATTGCAATGAGCCGGGACATTGGAAGAGAAACTGCAAGAAGTTTCTAGCAGAGAAGAAGCTTGGAGAAGCTTCGACTTCCAATCAAGGTTTGTTTATGATTGAAATTAATTTTTCTGAAAGTCATAATTCTACTTGGGTATTGGATACCGGCTGTGGTTCTCACATATGTAATACTGTGCAGGGACTGGTCAGAAGTAGAAAGCTGAACAAAGATGAGGTGATCCTACGAGTGGAAAATGGAGCAAAAGTTGCTGCATTAGCTGTAGGAACTTATTGTTTAGCAATGCCTTCGGGCAAATCCATTTATCTTAATAATTGTTATTATGTTCCGAATATTATTAAAAACATTATTTCAATTTCTGTATTGGATATGGAAGGTTTTGACGTTATTATAAAGAACAATGGTTGTTCTATTTATAAAGACGATGTTTTATATGGTATTGGAAATTTGCGAAATGGACTTTATACACTTGACTTGCAAAAAAATATATTTCAAATTGAACAAATTAAGAAAAGGAAAAGAGATGATATTAATTATACCTATATGTGGCACTGTAGACTCGGTCATATCAATGAAACAAGATTATCCAAGTTGCATAAAGATGGGCTCCTCGAGCTATCTGATTATGAATCATATCCAACTTGTGAATCTTGTCTCATGGGTAAAATGACTAAATCTCCTTTTAGTGGAAAAGGGGAGAAAGTTACAGAGTTGTTGGCATTGATTCACACAGACGTTTGTGGACCTATGACAACAAGTGCACGGGATGGGTATTCTTATTTTATTACTTTCACTGATGATCACTCAAGATTTGGATATGTGTATTTAATGAAATACAAATCAGAATCATTTGAAAAGTTCAAAGAGTTCAGAAGTGAAGTAGAGAAACAAACGGGCAACAGTATTAAGATACTTCGATCAGATCGAGGTGGAGAATACTTAAGCAGTGAGTTTCTCAATTATCTCAGAGAAAATGGTATAATCTCACAATGGACTCCTCCAGGTACACCACAGTTAAATGGAGTATCTGAAAGGAGAAATCGAACACTGTTGGACATGGTTCGATCCATGATGAGTTTTACCGACCTTCCAATTTCCTTCTGGGGATATGCCCTAGAAACGGCTGCATACCTACTTAACAAGGTACCTACCAAATCCGCCCCAAAGACTCCATATGAGATGTGGAAAGGGAGGAAACCAAATCTTAAGCATGTTAAGACTTGGGGTTGTCCAGCTTATGTCAAAAAGTTTGAAAATGATAAGCTACAGACTAAATCCGATAAGTGTAGATTTGTGGGATACCCTAAAGAAACCGTAGGGTATTATTTCTATCATCCAACTGATCAAAAGGTGTTTGTTGCGAAACATGCTACCTTCTTGGAGAAAGAGTTTATCCATGAAGGGGTCAGTGGGAGTAAGATATATCTTGAAGAAGTTCAAGAACCACAAGTTACCACGGACCAAAGTCAGGTACCTAACCAAGTAGAAGAACCTACTGTACCACACCATGTTCGTAAATCTGGAAGAGTACCGAAGATACCTGAGAGGTATGGATTCGTTATAGAGGATGACGATGAGGTACACATCATGAATGATGATGATCCATTGAATTACAAACAGGCTATGAGTAATAAAGACTCAGGGAAATGGCTTGAAGCCATGAAATCTGAAATGGACTCCATGTATTAAAACAAAGTATGGTCTTTGGTTTCACCACCTGAAGGTATTAAACCTATTGGGTGTAAATGGGTTTTTAAGAAAAAGACTGGAGCAGACGGAAAGGTAGAGACCTATAAGGCCCGACTGGTTGCAAAAGGTTTCAAACAAAGACAAGGAGTTGACTATGATGAAACCTTCTCACTAGTAGCCATGCTCAAGTCCATTCGGATTTTGCTTGCGATTGCAGCTTACAACGACTATGAGATCTGGCAGATGGACGTGAAAACGGCCTTCCTCAATGGGAAACTTGAGGAGGATGTGTATATGACACAGCCAGAGGGATTTATTTCAAAAGTTAGAACAAATCAAGTCTGTAAGCTACAACGATTCATTTATGGGTTGAAGCAAGCTTCTCGTAGATGGAACATTCGTTTTGATGAGACAATCAAAGAGTTTGATTTTATCAAAAATGAGGATGAACCATGTGTATACAAGAAGGTTAGTGGGAGCGCAGTATCATTCCTTGTATTATATGTTGATGATATATTACTGATAGGGAATGACATTCCTATGTTACAATCCATTAAAATCTGGTTATCTAAAAACTTCTCCATGAAGGACTTGGGTGAAGCATCCTATATTTTGGGGATAAAGATCTATAGAGATAGATCTAAAAGGATGCTTGGCTTATCCCAAGGAACGTACATTGATACGATGCTAAAGAGGTTTAGCATGGAAGATTCCAAAAGAGGTCTCATGCCGATAAGCCATGGAATAAATCTCTAAAAGAAACAGGCCCCAAAGACACCTGAGGAGAGAGACCGTATGAGTAAGATCCCTTATGCTTCTGCAATAGGATCTATCATGTACGGTATGATATATACTAGACCGGATGTTGCTCATGCACTTAGTGTAACAAGCAGATACCAGTCGAATCCAGGAGAAGAGCACTGGAAGACAGTGAAAAATATCCTAAAGTACTTGAGAAGGACTAAAGATATTTTTCTTGTCTACGGTGGGTCTGAATTAAAACTCGAGGGATTCACGGACTCAAGTTTTCAAACAGACCAAGATGACAGTAAATCTATTTCAGGGTATGTGTTTACCTTGAACGGAGGTGCAGTGAGTTGGAAGAGTTCCAAGCAGCAAACGGTTGCTGATTCAGTGACAGAGGCAGAGTATATAGCTGCAAGTGAAGCTGCAAAGGAAGCTGTTTGGATGAAGAAGTTCATAACTGAACTTGGTGTGGTTCCTAGCATTGGAGAAGCAGTTCCCATATACTGTGACAACACCGGAGCGGTTGCACAGGCTAAGGAACCCAGGTCTCATCAGAAATCTAAACACGTGTTGCGGCGATTTCACTTGATCAGGGAGATCATTGAAAGAGGAGACGTCACCTTGGAGCGTGTAGACTCTCAAGACAACATTGCAGATCCATTTACTAAAGCTTTAACACAACAGCAGTTTGATCGTCACTTAGAGAAGATGGGTATGAGATACCATGGCGATTGGCTTTAGTGCAAGTGGGAGATTGATAGTAGTGTGCATACAAGCCAATCATGTATGATGATAAAGCACATACTTTGTAAACAATCTTATTTATTTATTAATAAAATATTTATTTATTAAAGGCATTTAATTATCTACATGGTGCTGTTTTTATAATATGTAAATAACCCATAGTTTTAAGCAATACTTTTAGAATCATGATGTTGATCATGCTAATGAGATCTAAATTCTTAGAAAGCTTTAAAACTAAAATAGTTCCCAATCGTGGGATTACTAAAAAGGGGATTAGTAAATCCGGATAGATTGGTACATATGTTGCTTGCTCATTGGATGAGGATGACTGATCTCATGGTCATTTGTGTGGAGACACTAAAGCAAGCATGTAGGTGCTTATTGGAGAATAAGTTCACTGAACGTGACTCGCAATGGAATACCTAATGGAGTTTTACTCGTCTGTCAATAGGAATTCCTAATGTGATAGTAGTACATGTGATCCTTGGACTTGAGATCATCATAGTATCTTGTATGTAACAAATTATACTTTGACTAATTCCTTAAGGCATTTTAAGGCATATATAGGGTATGCTTGAGTGTAATGAGTTACATATGGAGATAATGAATGATCAATAAAGAATCTACCACCTCTAGTAAAAGAGGAGATATGTCCTATGTGATTCGTTAAATGACAACCCAGGAATCCTTGGCCAAGGTAGAATTAAATTAGAAAGAGGTTTCTAATTTGTATTATTTGGAGTTGTGCATTTTCTAATCGAAATACATATGATTAAATAAATTAAGACTTGACAGTAAATCCATGTCTTATATTTAATTGGGACATTGTATGGTGGAAGGATTGAATTGTACGGTAACTATTAACTCACAGGTTCTTTTATGATTAATGTTGAAATCTATATTATCTGGAAAGTCGTTGATCGCTAGGGAGGCTTATCCCTATTGTAGAATAAATGTTATTTATTTAAATAGATTATTAGTTTAATTTGTTTATTTAAATAAGATTAGAATTGTTCTAATTGATTTATTCACAACCGGTTTAATATGGAGAACCTAAAGGGTCACACCATAAAAGGAATAAGAATTATTTAAGAAAAAAATGGCATGATAGTAATAATGCATTAAGTATAATTAATTTAATCTATGATGATAGAATAAATTAAATAGCTTAATGTTTATTATTTAATATTTTAGAAATATTAAATATAAATTAATAAGAGAAGAATTATTAATATTATTATTATTATTATTATTTTAATTCTAAAGGAGTTTAGGAATTAATATAATATCAGTACTCTCTCTCAATCCTAATAAAGATTAGGATATAAATTAATTGAATAAAACCCTATTCTAATTGGATTAGGAGGGTTAACCTAATATCTATATAAGAGAGTCTTATATCAGAAATAAGGGACGTGAATTTTTCAAGAGTTGGGAGTACACATATTCTATAGAGATAGAAACAAGGGTTAAGCCAATAACCCATCTTCTTGAGTTCTTCATCTTCCTTGGTGGATCACCGTTAGAGGCCAAACATTTGGGTGGCTGACATTGATCAAGGGAAGGAGCCACTACAGAGGAATCAAAGGAGTAGAACTTGTACTTGAGGAAGCTTAGATCTTCAAAGGTATAATTCCATGTTCTCTCTTTTCTGTGATTGATAACAAGCATAAAGCATGATCATGGTTATGGGTTTGTATAAATTTTTGAAAACCTAGTTTTTACGCTTCCGCCCTATTTATGTGATTTGATTGCATGATTGCGTTACGTACAAACCCAACACATTTTACTTTTCATGCTAGTGGGGAAATAGTTTTCGAAGAATGTCTTCTTAAACTGTTCCCATGTCGCATTTACAAACTCATCCCTACTCTGGTTCGCCTCTCACCAGAAGTTGGCTTCCCCCTTCATCATATAGGTAGTGAAAGGAATCTTTTTCTCCTCTCTAACATTCGTTATCACAAATGCCTTCTCGATTTCCCTCACCCAAGCTTGGGCAGCGATAGGGTCCGTAGTTCCTTTGAACTCCGGTGGTCCTACGCTTTTGAAATCCTTAAAGGTAGTACCAGCTACCACCCCAGGATTTATTCTTACACCTCCTCTAGCCTCTTTAAAGGCTACAGTCATGAGGTTTACAAATTCTTGCATTGGGGTAATTGGAACCCCTTCCTCCTCCACAATAAGTGGCTCAGCTTGACGAGTTCTTTATTATCTTTTCGGTGGCATTTTCCTGTTAATCGTAAATAAAGTTTTGTTATTATTTACTTCTTTCTGTTAGTTAATATTCATAAATAATAATAACACAACCACATTGCCAAGCATTTAATAAACTTCTTATATTAAAATACTTCTTGTAGTATGAAACTATAACTTGTTCGTCATTACATGGCCATAGTCATTTATAATACTATCCCGCAATTGCTTGCCAAAAATTTGGATTTAAAAATTACCACCCTTTAATTATACAAAAGAGGGTTTTACGTCACTACTAGCCACACACTATTTACATACCAACCTGTGACGCCCCCAAATCTGGGTACTTTCAACCCATAAATATGGTGCTACACTGTGCTATTATCTACTTATACATTCTATTGAATACTTCAACAACATGCATAAGTTTACTAAATGTTTCATTATCATAATCCCTTTCCAAGTTTGGTACAACCTTTACATAACTCATCCTTCTATACATACTACGGAACTACATCTGCCTCACAGTATTTTTGTAGTCCGCGTCGGCCATATCGGCCACTATATCCCGACTAATGGTATGCTGAGTTTGTCCCTCCTCCACTGGATACTCAGCAATCTGGTGCTGGTAATCCACATGCAAACTCCTATGGATATAGGACATCCAACTAATTTTTTTCTTCTTGTTCAAAATCTCAGCTTTTAGTTCCTGGACCTCAAGCTTTAGTTCTCAAACCTTATCTTTTGCCAGAACTTTTTCGTCATGCTCCTCTTCCCAGAAGACATCCATGTCTTCCTTGTCCTCTAGGACATCGTGAACCTCTTGCTTTAGGTCACGGACCTCCTTACACAGTTGGACATTTCTGTCCAAGACTGCCATGAATAGAGCCTTCATAGACTCCCCTGGAGACATAACCTCCTCCTCCGTAGGTAATACTAGATATCAAATGATACCACCTCTACCTCTTCTTCAAACATACCATCAAATATGGTGGCATAGTCAAAGTTGTCTGTATCCTCGGAAGGATCCTCCCCTTCCGGACCAGTCTCTTCTATAATCACTATAGGCACCTCTGCTACAGGCATGGTACCACCTCTATGAAGTTGACAAATGCTTCACTTAGTTCCTGAACTTCACTGTTCATGTTCATAACTCCTGATATCTACAATAAGACACAATAACTTGATTAGTATACAATCAAAATATTATAAACATGTAACACATTTAATATGTTTAAGGTTACTTTCTTCTTTAAAACTCTACCCGAGTTTTTATTTACTGCTAACTTCTACTTCTCTTCTTAAGGTTATAGCTTAAGGTTTCCCCCCCCCTCTTTGATACCAACCTGTGACGCCCCCAAATCTGGGTACTTTCAACCCATAGATATGGTGCTACACTGTGTTTTTATCTACTCATACATTCCATTGAATTCCTCAACAATATGCATAAGTTTACTAAATATTTCAATATCATAATCCCTTCCCAAGTTCGGTACAACCTTTACATATGTTCATCTTCATAATATCATTCTTTACAATAATAATATACTATTACAAGGATAACTAAGTATCCATCTTGGACTTGCCCTTGTCCTTACCGGATCCTTCGGTCCGATAGCTCTTAGCTAAAATATATGATTTAAGCAAGAATGAGCATAACAAGCTCAGCAAGTTTAACATACTAATATGCAACCACAAAATCAACAATTATATAGTTTCATCTTCCATAACTGTACAATAGTTATGAAATAATTGGAATAATCAAAATATGGTTTTGAGTTCCTTTAAAACCATTCTTAAAGACACGTAGTCTCTTATGAATCTGAGCAGGTTCCAGACCATGAACATCATTCTCTTTTTCAAGCATAAAAGAACATCCCAGCACTAAGGCCGTATGCTCACTTTATCTTACGAGCACGTCCAGGTGATCAGCATGTATTACTCTATGTTTATCAACACTCAATTCGTTAAATGTTTTCACGTTTAAACTTTGTGGCAACTCAATACCTGTCGAGTTAACGACATTAAAACCATTGTGTATTCGTACTCAGGTTTTCCCTTAAATCAGTACCAAATCAATTGTCATAGGATAGTACATCAATAATACTTTGAAATATTCATGAAAAATCAATCAAAATACTTTACAGATACTTCTAGCTGAATCAAATGGCATCGACTATCCAATAACAGTTCATGCATAGGCAACCATGCATCATAACAACTTGTCCAACATAAAGTATGGACAAGAGTTTAGAAAGCTTGCAATAAGCATAAACTGAACAAGATTCGAAAACTTGCATAACGTAACGTTAATACAAGAGTTAGAAAACTTGCGTTCGCGTCTTTAAACCTTTTAGATATACTTTACTCGTCTTTACACTTCTACAAGATATAAACACATAGCATATCCATTAGATTATCACAATCGATATACATTGTGTAACATAACTTCTCCTTCTCGTATAACTTAACTGAATTGTTAACCTAATAACATCCGTTCAAGTTATTTAACATTCTTCACGGCTTATTAACATTTATTAGTCGTAAGATGACTCTTGTCGATCATCGTTATGCATGACAATCGATAAACCCTAATCGTTTCGATATGTCAAATATATTTTCATCGGATTCCTGTCATCGAACTCCGTATGGAAATCAAGTAAATTTTAACTTCATTTCATAACATTCATGTACCTCGTACCTTTATTACATGTTATATAACCCTTAGGCACTCTTACAACTCGATTACGATTCATGGTTTACATTATCAGTTTTTTAGTTTTAAAATTAAATACGTTTCGTCAACGTTTAATTCATAAAACTATTCTAAAATATATTGTTTAAGTGATTTCTCTTCATGAATATTAACCATTTAGTTGCCCCATAATTACCATATAGAAAGCTAAGTTTAGAAATCTTCACGTCGGAAATTTTTCCCTTAAGTGCGATGCAGCGCCAGACTTAGGCCTAAAGCTGGCACTGCGGCGCTGGCTCGCAACAACATTTCCCCAGCCTCGGCGCTTCGGCGCTAGGTTTACCTTGCTAGGCGGTGCTTTAGCCCCCCCTCTGCAGGGTTCCTTCCCGGCTTGGAGTTACGGCGCTGGGTACTACTAAATGGGCAGCGCTGCACCGCCGCACCGCCGCACCGCCAGCCCTGTTCTGCAGAAAAAAAAAAATTTAATTTCTGAAATTCACGAGCTCGTAACACAATCGTTATAACTCAGAATTGGCTCATTCCAAAGCCAATAGTTCATAAATTCTAAGTTCTACGATGTCATTAAGTCAAAATTCATTTCTGAATCCGTCAGCGAGAATTTAGCCAATTAGTCCATTTTTATATTTTCGTTAAACGTTCTTGAACGTTCGACGCTCAATTGTTCATTTTAAGTCCGAATTAGTTCGTTCTTACTCTTGCAAGTCTTATTTACCTAATTACACGTGATGTAATTGAAAACCATCGTTTTTGAATCACACGACAACTTTTGACTTCTATTCTGAGAAATTTACGATTTCGACGATTAACGTCTAATCGCGTAACTTTCGCCGAATCTTCGTTACTTGGAATTTTAAGTTCATCCCAAATGGAATCAATCCATTGGTTGATTATTAATGATTCTAACCATTGTAAATCTTTATGTTCTAATGATTCCACATAGTTATCATTAAAATTCCTTAACCAATTATTTAGGATTTTATTTTTTATTTCAATCATTTTCAAAGCTTCCATTCTTAAGTTCTTTATTACTTAATCATGGTTTAATGGTTCTTGGTTGTTAATGGTTTATAGTCCACTACATCACCCTTATAACTTCTTAACATCATGTTTCACCAATCACACTTCTCTATTAATATAATTTGAAGGAAGATGGAAGATTAAAATTAAGTATGTATATCTCTTGGTGGTTCTTGGTTGGTCTTCTTAAGTTATGTAGATAACTTGGCTCCTTACACTTCTCTTGCTTAAGCTCTCTCTCTCTTCTCTCTTTCAAATAAGATGTTGGTGTTTTTGCTAACCAACAAATGAAGACCAAAGCCTTGTTTATATAGGCTTGCAAGATGGAGGGTAGATTAGTCTTTTAGGCCCAACCTCCTCATTATTCACACCACCTCTTTTTTGCTTTCCCACCAAGTTTTGACTCATGCGTTTAGCACATGCCAACCCATGCCTCCTCATGTGTTCATGGATTGCTGTAACGACTCCAAAATTCATACAATATAATTCTCATCCTCGTTCGTTAGCAATACATCTTTAATCTATCTTTACATCATTATTCGATATTAAAATCACTAAAAATGCAGAATATTTAAAATTTTTATAAACTTTCTTTCTATATTGCCCTGAATTGCAACCTTAACATTACAAATATTTGATTCAATTATATTACATGAATCGCTACAACGAAAGAACTATACCAAGTCTTACATCACTAAGCAATATCCATTATACGTCGGATAGCTCAACTTACAACTTAACAATTAAGTTACAATGAAAACATCAACTACAATTTGAAATTTAACAAAATTAATATTCTTGAACATTGATCTCTATAAATCACTTAACACGTATCTTTACCTTGCATCCATGACCTGCAAAAATAGTTATTTGCAAGAGTGAGCTCGACAGCTCAGCAAGATCTAACAGTTTTCATGCATCATATAGCACATAATTAACATGCTCAACATTAAAGTAACATGGCATACATGCTTTAATCACATAACAAATATAAAGATTGAGTTCCTTACTCAATCAACATTATTAAATCAATCAATGTAGTCATAAATTGACTTTAACATTTCATGCTTGCAACATATACAACATAGCATACCCTTTGCAATACAATTTAAAATAGTTCATAATATCATCAAGTTCACATAGAAAATAGGAACCTAAAAACTTGTCGTGATCGTTATTTACCAATAACAGTTTAACAGCTTACAGATATCTGCACTTCACGTGCCCTACACAATTATATAATCATTCACATAAACTATTAGTCACATAGAAAAGCATATTAGTTGTAATGTAAACTTTACTCTACATCTCATAACCCTTCCTATTATCAATACACAATGTTCAACTTGATTGTGTTAACTATCGACTTATATTTCACTATATTTCTTTTTCGTAATATTTAAAATTTATTCAAGTGTTTAAGTCTTGCTAGGACTACTTATTGATTTTATACTAACCCTATTTTATATCTTATAATGTTCATTTCATTAGAATCAAAACACTTTTGTATTACCACATTACACGGCGTTTCGACGTTTATACGTCACACGCCTAACTCGCCACTTTTGCATGTGCTTTGCATGCTCCTAGATTGGGTTACATTACTCTATAATATTTCATTCTTATTAAAAATATAATATTAAACAAGGTCATACACACTCGTTGCGGCGTTGAAACGCTTGCACGTCCGTATGCCAAACTTGCCTATTCGAACGGCCAAATGACACGCATTTGTGCACGCTTAGCACGCCCAACCAAATTGTCTAATACTCAAGGGTTAATGCTAAGTATCATTATAATACCTAATAGTCATGTTATGGAAGTTAGAACATTATTTTCCATGGTCGGGACCATTACATGTGCTTACGTGCATGCCCGACGCCCCCCGATTGCTTTCAAAAACACATCAGTCCCACAAATGACCATTTTGACCATAGCTAACGACCTCAAATTGAAAAACTTAAAGAACAAAAGTTGTAGGTCTACTCGTGCTTGTTCCGGATCATCTTGAATCGCCTCAATCGGAGTTCGTATGAAAATGTTATGGCTGTTTTACCAGAGGAGGTCAAAATAATCGCGGGCTAACTTTTCCTCCCGGCGCAGCTGCGCCCCAAATTGCCTTGGGGCAGCTGCGCCCCTGGCAGCATGCTACGCAAAATTTTCCTCCAGTATGTTGTTTTGGCGAATTTTCTAACCCTTTCCTCCTTCCAATCATCATAAATCAAGCTATACACATCCGATTGAGTCCGTTTTCGACTCTATGGATTCGTGATTCATAGAACTACACATCTACATGATAATTATAACACTTCAAAAATATTAACAATTCCTTTTAAGGGTTCCAATTCAGTGTTCATGCTAATTTTTCATATTTTACACATATTTAGCGAATTCAATCACTACGAATTCATTTTACATCCGTTTGGACTCGTTCAACTTAGGTTGTTTTTGTTTTTTTTCGAGTACTATCATAATACATCATCAATTTCAGATTTTCATCAAGAATTTATCATCAATTTTCATTCTAAAATTCAACCAAAACACATAAACCCATAAGAACACAATTTCTCAATTACAAACTTGTTTTTACAATACTTTGATTTCTGAAAAATCTTTTATAGTATATCTGTAAGGGATTACAACATCTATCAATTCATTCATAAAATCTCATGAGCACGTTATGTATATATAATCATGTATATACCAATTTTCATAGAAGTTCAATTAACATAGAACTAACAATGAAAAATATAAAACAAACTCTTTAAAATACAAGGGTTCAAATCATACCCTTGATGCTTAGTGAGGAAGAAGAGGGTGAGGTTTAGCAATGACTCTCTCAAGGCCTTCCTCATTTCCTCTTCTTTTTCTCTCTTCTTCTTCTCTTTTCACTCCATCTTTCTCTGTGTTTTCTCTCTAACACAGACTAACCTTTTTCTTTGTTTTAGACTTAGGTTTAGAATAAGAATTAAAGTAGTTTTTTTACAAAACGTAAACTGATATCATATATATTATATGTATAACTATATAATATATATTTAACTCCCAATTAAATCATCCTTTAATACCATAATTGCATTTAATATATATAAGTTACAACATTTGAAATTTAAAAAGCCCTAAGGCTTGTTTGGCAAAACAAGTTATTTTAAAAATAGATTTTTAGTAGTTAAGGTCATGTTTGAGTAAAACAGTTTTAAAACAAAAGTAAGGGCCTTGTTTGGAAAAAATCATTTAAAAACTCTTTTCTTTATTTTAATAAATCCTTTTAACACATACTTTAATGTTACTCTTTAATTAATTAAATCTTAACATTCTAATTTAATTAATTAAAAGTCTAACGTCAATTAAGCACATAAAATTGTCACATAATTACAATTAATTGCTAATTATAATTGCATGTAACACTCATCACATTGCTCATCTAATTTAATTATCTCAATTCAATTAGAACTATAACATACAATCATTATATCAATTAAATTAAATACTAAATATTCATTTAATTAATATACTACACTTAATTACATTACTCCATAATAATCACATAATTATTTATTTAACTCAATAAATAATTCAATTAAAATATTTATTTACTCCAATAAATATTAAAATTAATATTTAAATTATCTTCATATAGATTCACATATTTCACCATATATGACACGTATTCACATACTTAAACTCAAAACATCAGATAATAAGAATTTTATTTATTAAATTCTCATTTATAAATTCTAAAAATCTGGGATGTCACATTCTTCCCTCCTTATAAGGATTCCGTCCTTGGAATCACCGAAACCCTACCTTACTCAGGTTTTCATCAAATTTCTTTAAAAACATTTATCGTTGAATAACTTCAACACATTACATTAATATAGGTTTTATATTTCCTACTACATTAAGTTCTTCAACAAATTTTAGGTTTTATTTCGTAACCCTAAATTAAACACAATTATGTTTCAAATATTATATATTCTCTAACTCGTTCATTACTACATACTCTACTCGTAGAATTCATATACTACATAATTCACCATCTATAATTATTCGGGTTATCACATTCACCCATTCTTCTAAGAATTTCGTCCTCAAAATTTTTATTAATCTTCATTCATTCAATCTATCAAAGTAGATATTACGTTAATCTTATTCACTAACTTGTTGCGTTTAACAATTATTTCTTTCTAAGGAATATCCTTCTCGCTACATTCTCCTTCAGAATAATAAGAATCTTCCTCAATTTCTCAATAATTGGAAAGCGATATAAATAACCCAGGAATTTAAAAGATTCTAATAATGCTGAGTGGTCACAAGACCATGAACTTCTTTCTAGGTTTAATAGTGCTTCACCCGCGGTACTTCACACTATAAACCGCATTGGTACTCTAGGTGATCAGCCTATCGTACCCCTACGTCGTGTACAACGTATTATATCTTAACATCGTAACGGCTATATGCGTTACTCTCGGAACCATTGTCTCCGATAACATGTACCCTTTTACAGGGTTGTTCACCTCAGCTTCTTAACATTTGAATCCTCACCAAAATAATTTGGTTTGGCATAGTTTGACAAAGAACGCTTGAATTTCATGAACATCTTTTAACATTCGTCTAGCTGAATCAAGTAGCATAGACTTCTAGCAAAAATTCGGACATCAATCGAAATATATATATATATATATATATATTTTTAACCAACTTAATAAAATAATATATATATATATTTTCGTTTAAGGAAACTAAAAGTAAATAAATCTTTTTTTTTAAGGAAAGTAAAATAATAAGTAAATCTTTTCATAATATCCTGATACCGTACCGTAGTAATGATACGTTGAGGATTTTGTCATTACATGACGTCGTCATACTACATCATACCATAGTGGGCTGACGATCATACGATCACATCCAACACTAGGTTTAACTGCATTGATAACTTCCTCGATTATTTTTACACCATATCAAATGATGCATATGAAATACATTTTGAAGATTTAAAATTATTTTGTCCAACTGAAGCAATTAGCATAGACATGAAAATAATAGCACTATTTTAAAAATTCATTGGTTCCATCATTGATCCAATGTTTTTCAAGAAAACAGAAGTGCAACATTAGCACGAAGTCAATAAATTTTGAAAAATAGCAAAGCTAGGAGATTTAGAATATAAAAACTTTCTCCATCAATATAAATCTTTACTCCATCATTACTTAATCATTCTATCAACCTTAAACAACATCAATGCTTTCTATATTATAAACTTTCTATACCCAGTATAGTTCATCGAACTTACCACACTTTGGAAGTTCAGGAACTTGCCACAATAATATGAGTTTAAAAACTTGTCCTAGCAATACGTAGTCAAAGAACTGATCAGAGACTGTCCATATGCTTAGGGGTTCAAAACATACATACGATTATGAGTCACGATCTTACCATAAATATGAGTTTTAAGAACTCGCCTAACCTTAAGATCATCTAATATAATCTTAATATCATCTAATCTAATCTCTATTGACTCTAACTATCAATTATAATATGAGAAAAAAATCACCTTCTCGTCATATATATATTGATAGCGCGACACCAACCTTCCAACGATTATCAATATGATAAACCAAGTGTAAGCACAAAACCCTGCCCATACAGAAGTTTGTACAACTCAGCCACCACATGAGTCCTCAATTGAAATCCCACTTAACTCTATCTTACTTATAACATCTCGTTCTATACTCGATACAGACTTCCTGTATCCCATCATTTATAACTCCTCGTGAGTTAATCTCGTACTATATCATAGTACATTCTCGTTATAGCATCAAACTATAACTATTCAATCATTACATACCATCTGTCTTTTACAACTTCAAAAGATCACGTTGTGATCTTATTCTATAATCATCTCACTTATGATTCTTCCATATCTCATTATCGTTTTATTTTAAAACTTCTTATCTCTACCTGTCATCATGACATATCATAATTTCATTATGCTTTAAATCTTATAGACCTCGTCTATTCATCGTTATTCGTCATATTTATTATTGGAGTTAGGCAACTCCTGATTCTCATCTAGATATCTTTCCAAGATTCTTCTTTGAATCTTTTTGTTTATTAAACAACTCCTCCTTTAAGAATTTCTAACTTCATTCATATAGTTCAATATTTTATTCGAGTTTTAGAATCACCTTTTCGTTATACGTAACTTAACTTCTCATTCTCTAAGGTCATAGCCTAAGGTACTCTTACCTAAGGTGTATAACCTACAGCTTTGATACCAACTGTAACGACCCCAAAATTCATACAATATAATTCTCATCCTCGTTCGTTAGCAATACATCTTTAATCTATCTTTACATCATTATTCGATATTAAAATCACTAAAAATGCGGAATATTTAAAATTTTTATAAACTTCCTTTCTATATTGCCCTGAATCGCAACCTTAACATTACAAATATTTGATTCAATTCTATTACATGAATCGCTACAACGAAAGAACTATACCAAGTCTTACATCACTAAGCAATATCCATTATACGTCGGATAGCTCAACTTACAACTTAACAATTAAGTTACAATGAAAACATCAACTACAATTTGAAATTTAACAAAATTAATATTCTTGAACATTGATCTCTATAAATCACTTAACACGTATCTTTACCTTGCATCCTTGACCTGCAAAAATAGTTATTTGCAAGAGTGAGCTCGACAGCTCAGCAAGATCTAACAGTTTTCATGCATCATATAGCACATAATTAACATGATCAACATTAAAGTAACATGGCATACATGCTTTAATCACATAACAAATATAAAGATTGAGTTCCTTACTCAATCAACATTATTAAATCAATCAATGTAGTCATAAATTGACTTTAACATTTCATTCTTGCAACATATACAACATAGCATACCCTTTGCAATATAATTTAAAACAGTTCATAATATCATCAAGTTCACATAGAAAATAGGAATCGAAAGTCTTGCCTTGATCGTTATTTATCAATAACAGTTTAACAGCTTACAGATATCTGCACTTCACGTGCCCTACACAATTATATAATCATTCACATAAACTATTAGTCACATAGCAAAGCATATTAGTTGTAATGTAAACTTTACTCTACATCTCATAACCCTTCCTATTATCAATACACAATGTTCAACTTGATTGTGTTAACTATCGACTTATATTTCACTATATTTCTTTTTCGTAATATTCGAAATTTATTCAAGTGTTTAATTCTTACTAGGACTACTTATTGATTTTATACTAACCCCATTTTATATCTTATAATGTTCATTTCATTAGAATCAAAACACTATTTAAGTGTATTACCACATTACACGGTGTTTCGACGTTTATACGTCACACGCCTAACTCGCCTCTTTTGCATGTGCTTTGCATGCTCTTAGATTGGGTTACATTACTCTATAATGTTTCATTCTTATTAAAAACATAATATTAAACAAGGTCATACACACTCGTTGCGGCGTTGAAACGCTTGCACGTCCGTATGCCAAACTTGCCTATTCGAACGCCCAAATGACACGCATTTGTGCACGCTTAGCACGCCCAACCAAATTGTCTAATACTCAAGGGTTAATTCTAAGTATCATTATAATACCTAATATTCATGTTATGGAAGTTAGAACATTATTTTCCATGGTCGGGACCATTACATGTGCTTACGTGCATGCCCGACGCCCCATTGCCTTCAAAAACACATCAGTCCCACAAATGACCATTTTGACCCTAGCTAACAATCTCAAATTGAAAAACTTAAAGAAAAAAAGTTGTAGTTCTACTCGTGCTTGTTCCGGATCATCTTGAATCGCCTCAATCGGAGTTCGTATGAAAATGTTATGGCTGTTTTACCAGAGGAGGTCAAAATAATCGCGGGCTAACTTTTCCTCCCGGCGCAGCTGCACCCCAAATAGCCTTGGGGCAGCTGCGCCCCTGGAAGCGTGCTACGCGAAATTTTCCTCCAGTATGTTGTTTTGGCGAATTTTCTAACCCTTTCCTCCTTCCAATCATCATAAATCAAGCTATACACATCCGATTGAGTCCGTTTTCGACTCTATGGATTCGTAATTCATAGAACTACACATCTACATGATAATTATAACACTTCAAAAATATTAACAATTCCTTTTAAGGGTTCCAATTCAGTGTTCATGCTAATTTTTTATATTTTACACATATTTAGCGAATTCAATCACTACGAATTCGTTTTACATCCGTTTGGACTCGTTCAACTTAGGTTGTTTTTGTTTTTTTTCGAGTACTATCATAATACATCATTAATTTCAGATTTCCATCAAGAATTTATCATCAAATTTTATTCTAAAATTCAACCAAAACACATAAACCCATAAGAACACAATTTCTCAATTAGAAACTTGTTTTTACAATACTTTGATTTCTGAAAAATCGTTTATAGTATATATGTAAGGGATTACAACATCTATCAATTCATTCATAAAATCTCATGAACACGTTATGTATATATAATCATGTATATACCAATTTTCATAGAAGTTCAATTAACATAGAACTAACAATGAAAAATATAAAACAAACTCTTTAAAATACAAGGGTTCAAATCATACCCTTGATGCTTAGTGAGGAAGAAGAGGGTGAGGTTTAGCAATGACTCTCTCAAGTCCTTCCTCCTTTCCTCTTCTTTTTTTCTCTTCTTCTTCTCTTTTCACTCCATCTTTCTCTGTGTTTTCTCTCTAACACAGACTAACCTTTTTCTTTGTTTTAGACTTAGGTTTAGAATAAGAATTAAAGTAGTTTTTTTACAAAACGTAAACTGATATCATATATATTATATGTATAACTATATAATATATATTTAACTCCCAATTAAATCATCCTTTAATACCATAATTGCATTTAATATATATAAGTTACAACATTTGGAATTTAAAAAGCCCTAAGGCTTGTTTGGCAAAACAAGTTATTTTAAAAACAGATTTTTAGTAGTTAAGGTCATGTTTGGGTAAAACAGTTTTAAAACAAAAGTAAGGGCCTTGTTTGGAAAAAATCATTTAAAAACTCTTTTTTTTATTTTAATAAATCCTTTTAACACATACTTTAATGTTACTCTTTAATTAATTAAATCTTAACATTCTAATTTAATTAATTAAAAGTCTAACGTCAATTAAGCACATAAAATTATCACATAATTACAATTAATTGCTAATTATAATTGCATGTAACACTCATCACATTACTCATCTAATTTAATTATCTCAATTCAATTAGAACTATAACATACAATCATTATATCAATTAAATTAAATACTAAATATTCATTTAATTAATATACTACACTTAATTACATTACTCCATAATAATCACATAATTATTTATTTAACTCAATAAATAATTCAATTAAAATATTTATTTACTCCAATAAATATTAAAATTAATATTTAAATTATCTTCACATAGATTCACATATTTCACCATATATGACACGTATTCACATACTTAAACTCAAAACATCAGATAATAAGAATTTTATTTATTAAATTCTCATTTATAACTTCTAAAAATCTGGGATGTCACAGTTGCCCCATGGGTTTAACCCACCAGTTCGATCCACGGGTTTAATTATTAAAATAATTCAATTTGAACGTATTTACGTCGTATAAAATTCGTACTATACGTCGTATTAATTTTCGTATCCTCTTCGTATTATACTCGTATAATAACTTGTATTATACTCGTATTCATACCGTATAATAATAATTATTATTATTATACATAACCTTTTTATTCTTAGGTTTTAATCTTTTTAACCCTTAGGGTTTTAAGTCCTCACGCAAAAACTTCGTGAGCCATAACTGGAATATTATTAGTTATTCTATCCCATCTTCAAATCTTATCATTACGCGTTTCTTGGAAATTCAAATATAATTCCCGAACAGAAATAGATGAATAGTGATTTTACGGTAATTTCTCAGAAAACTATCATTTTCGTCTTGGAAATTCATATGATTTAGTTTCAGCCCATAGCCAGAATACTAACCATATTCACATCTTCTAGGTCATAAAACGACCGAGAAATAGTTTACTCACTTGAATAAACAATTAATATGATTTCATTCAAATAATCAAATAAAATTCATTTACATAAACGTCTGAATTTCTCGGGCATTACAAAATCGATATCCGGCTAAACAGCTAGGGTTTCAATCCCTGCTCAAACTGTCTCGCCTTTCACAACTTTGTGTCCACTTGGTGTGGAGAAAACCTTGCCAGTTCATGGAACCTGGCTGCGTATTGGGGAACTGTTATGTCCCCCTGCTTCTCCATCCTCCCATGCATGCTCGTGAAAAAGTAATTCTCGAAGAATAACTCCTTGAACTATATCTGTTTCGGCCCTACCCTGGTTTGCCTCCCACCAGTAGTTGGCCTCACCCTTCATCATGTAAGTCGCAGAAGAAGTCTTTTGCGCCTATAATAAAGGCCTTTTCAATTTTCTTTACCCAAACCTGGGCAGCTATAGGGTCCGTAGTTCCATAGAACTCAAGTG
Organism: Panax stipuleanatus; assembly: GCA_020205555.1. Classification (NCBI taxonomy): domain Eukaryota; kingdom Viridiplantae; phylum Streptophyta; class Magnoliopsida; order Apiales; family Araliaceae; genus Panax; species Panax stipuleanatus. Next base: position 76,388,275 of record CM035115.1, on the reverse strand, counting down.
GACCTAATATCTTAAATTCCTTTAAGCTAGTCCCTCGACCTACCCTCGGATTAACTCGTACGTTATCTCTCGTCCTATTGAGAGTCGTAACTAATAGATTCATAAACTCCTGCATCGGGTTATTATTCCTTTGCTCCTCCTCATTACGAGGCTCTTCTTCCTGGTTTTTTTGCGTCTTCTTGGCGGCATTTTTCTGTTAATGCGAAAATATTTTCATTATTATTTGTTTCTTCATTCGTTATTATTAACAATCAATAATAACTCAATCACATTGACAAGCATTTCAATAAACTTTTATATTAAGATGCTTCTTCGTAGTATAACACTACATCGTTCATCATTACATGGCTTCAGCCATTTATAACACTATCCCGCAATTACTTTTCAAAAGTTGAGATTTACAAAAGACTACCCTTGTTTCTACAAAAGAGGGTTTTACGTCATTACTAGCTACACACTATTTACATTACTAATGTGACAACCCGATTTTTCAAGAATTAACAAATAAGAATTGAATAAATAAAATTCTTATTTTAAGATGTTTCGAGTACGAGTATGTGTATATGTGTTATATTCTGAAATATGCGATTTGGTATGAAGAGAATTATATTCATGTATTGGACTAATTTAATTAAGTGCAATACATTAATTAAATTGATGTTTAATATTAAATTGATGTTTAAGTAATTTTGTGGTATTTGTTATTAGAGATTTACTAATTGTTACATGAAATTATAATTAATGAGTAATTATAATTGTTATGTGATAATTTTATTTAGTTAATTGATGTTAGATTTAATTTAATTAAATTGGGATGGTAAGATTTAATTAAATAAAGTGTGACATTGGAAACTATGTGTTAAAAGAGTTATTAAAATAAAATAAAAGAGTTTTAAATTAGTTTTGCCAAACAAGGCCTTAACTTCTAAAAATCTGTTTTTAAATTTAAAGAGTTTTTGCCAAACAAGTCTTAGTGGCTTTTTATTTTTAAAAATATATAACTGATATGCATTTAGTAGAGAGATTAAATATTTTGTCAGTTATATTATATGTATAATTATGTTATATTATATGTATATCAGTTATATTCTATACTGTAATAGAATATAAGGCAAGACTGTTTTAACCTCCTGTAGTAAAACAAACATAACTTCTTCATACAAACTCTGATTAAGGCAATTCAGGATGATTCGAAAAGATAACGAGTAGACCTACAATTTTCGTTCTTTAAGTTTTTCGATTTAAAGTCTTAGCAGGTGTCAAAATGGTCATCTTTGTGACTGATGTGTATTCGGAGGCAATCGGAGGGTGTCAGACATGCACGTACGCAAGTGTAGAGTTCTTGACGATAAAATATGTTGTTCTAAGTTATAAAACATGAATATTATGAAATATAATGATGTTTAACATTAATCAATGATGTTTTAGATAAGTTATATGAGCATGTTAAGCGTACGCAAGAGGGACGAATCGGGCGTGCTACGAATGAACGTCGAAACGTCGTGCCAAGTTAGTGAACTTAAAAAGTATTTTAACTCAATTGAAATGAACATTATAAGATATGGAATGGGGTTAATATAAACCAATAAGGAGTCCTAGCAAGACTTAAACATTTGAAGGCACTTTGAGTATGACTAAGAAGAAATATAGTGAGATATAAGTCGAAAGTTAACACAATCAAATTGAACATTGTGTATTAATTAATAGGAATAGATATGGATGTAGAGTAAAGTTTACATTACAACTAATATTTGCTATGAGACTAATAGTTGATGTGCATGATTATATAATTGTGTATGGAATGTAAAGTGCAAATAGCTGTAAGCTGTTAATCTGTTATTGGTAAATAATGATCAAGGCAAGTCTTTCAGTTCCTATTTGCTTTATGAATTTGGTAATTGATTGTTGTAATTTAGACTGTTGAATGTATGTGCAATTATAAATGATGTTTTACACTATAAAAGTCAATTTATGACTAAACTGATTGGGTTATGAAACTCAATCTTTAATTGAGATGTGAAATACAGCATGTATGATATGTTTAGTTAAACGATTATGATGTATGAACTGAGAATGATATTGTGTGATATGTGATGCATGAAAACTATTGGATTTGCTGAGCTGTCGAGCTCATTCTTGTAAAATAACCATTTTGCAGGTCAAGTATTCAAGGTAATGATACGTGCTAACTGAATGATAGAGAGCAATATCAATTCCAGATGATTATTTGCTTTTAGATGAGAAATATAGTTGATGATTTAGATGTATTATAATTGTAAGTTGTAAGTTGAGTTGTCTGATGTATAATGGATATTGACTTGTAATGTAAGATTTTATATAGCAACTTTGATGAACCGATTCATGAAATAAATTTGAATCAAAGATATATAATGATAAAGGTTGTGATTCAGGGAAATATAGAAAGAAAAATATAAAAGTTTTAATTATTTCTCATTTTATTAAGTTTAATACTGATTAATGATGTAAAGTTAGAAGTTCGATGTATTGTTAACGACCGATGTCGAGAGTTGTATTATATAAATTTTGGAGTCATTATAGTTGGTATCAGAGCTGATAGGTTATACGGCTTAGGTAAGAATACCTTAGGCTATGACCTTAGGTTATAAGAAGTTAATTTTAAGTAGTGGTACATTCGTACTCTTTAATAGTTGATGTATAGTATCTGGGCTAAACGATTTCTTCAGGAAGCGGAGGTATATACGAACTACCCACCGATCTAACTCGCTGTGAAATACAATGTAGACGAGACGAGAAACAAGTTTATTGGTTGTTTGTGGGAAACCACTCAGCTTACTATATTGAACACTGTTAGAGACTCGATGTGTACCGAGTATAGAGTTATGGATACGTATGATGAAAATGTGATTCTTTTCACATACGTAGATTTTAGGATGAGGTAAGTCTTAGAAATATTATAAGAAGAAGAAGAGAATGACGAGGAGTAAACTCGAATAAAATATTGAGTAATATGAATGAAATTAGAAATTCTTAAAGGAAGAATTGATAAATAAACAAAAAGATTCAAAGAAGAATCTTGAAGAGATATAAAGATAAGAATCAGGAGTTACCTAACTCTAATAATCAAGATGACGAATAATGATGAATAGACAAAGTTTATAAGATTAAAAGCATAAATGAAATCATAATATGACATGATGAAAGGTAAAGATAAGAAGATTTTAAAATAAAACGATCATGAGATAAGAAAAGAATCATAAGGGAGATGATTATAGAATAAGATCACGGCGTGATCTTTTAAAATTCTAGAAGACAAATGGTATGTAACGATTGAATAGTTATAGTTTGATGCTATAAAGAGAATGTACTATGTTATAGTACGAGATAAACTCACGAGGTGTTATAAATGATGAGATATAGAAAATTCGTATCGACCAAAGAGAAAGTTATGAGCAAGTTAGAGTTAAGTGGGATTTCAACTAAGGACTCATGTGATGGCTGAATTGTAAAAACCTTTGTATGGGTAGGGGTTTTGTGCTTACACTTGGTTTATCATATTGATAATCATTGGAATGCTGGTGTCGCGCTATCGATATATATATGGCGAGAAGGTGATTCTTTTCTCATATTTATATTTGATAGTTAGAAACAATAGAGATTTAGTATGATGATATTAAGATTAGGTACGAGTTCTTAAAACTCATACTTATGGTAAGTTCGTGACTCATAATCGTATGTATGTTTTTGAACCCCTAAGCATATGGACAGTCCCTGATAGGTTCTTTGACTACGTATTGCTAGGACAAGTTCTTAAACTCATATTATTGTGGCAAATTCCTGAACTTCCAAAGTGTGGTAAGTTTGATGAACTATACTGGGTATAGAAAGGTTATGGTATAGAAAGCATTGATGGTGTTGAAGATTGATAGAATGATTAAGTAATGAAATGGTGGAGTAAATATTTATATTAATGGAGGAAAATTGGATATTCTAAATCTTCTAGCTATGCTAGATTTTTGAAATTTATTGACTTCGTGCTGATGTTTGCACTTCTGTTTTCTTGAAAAATATTGGATCAAAGAATTGAACCAATGGATTTTTTAAAAAATATTGCTATTATTCACATGTCTATGCTAATTTCTTCTGCTAGACAAAAATGATTTAAAATTTTCAAAATGTATTTTATATATTTTATGATTCATTTGATATGGTGAAGAAATAATAATCGAGAAAGTCATCAATGCAGTTAAACCTAATGTTGGATGTGATCGTGGATCGTCAACCAACTATTGTATGTAGTATGATGACGTCATATAATGACGAAATCCTCAACGTACCATTACGACGGTACGGTATCCTGATATTATAAAAAGATTTATTTACTTTTAGTTTCCTTAAACTATAAAAAAAAGAAGGTAATAATTTATTGAGTTGGTTAAATATATATATATATATATATATATATATATATATATATATATTTTGATTGATGTCCGAATTATTGCTAAGAGTCTATGCTACTTGATTCAGCTAGATAAATACCGAAAGATGTTTATGAAATTCGAGCGTTCTTGACAAAGTATGCCAAACCAAATTATTTTGGGGTGGATTTAGATGTTGAAAACTGAGGTGAACAATCCTATAAAAGGGACACTTTATCGGAGACTATGGTTTCGAAAGTAACCCATATATTCGTTACAATATTATAATGTAATACGTTGTGCACGACGTAGGGGTACGATAGGCTGATCACCTAGAGTACTTGCAGAGAGTGTTTTTAGTCTGTGTGATTGCCAAATATTCTGTTAAAGATGGTTTAAGTGGAGATACACTATTAAACCTAGAGAAGAGTTCAAGGTCTTATGACCCCTCAACATGATTTGAAATCTTTTAAATTCCTAAGTTATTTATATCGCTTCCCAATTATTGAGTAATTGTGGAAGATTCTTATTATTCTGAAGATGAATGTGGCAAGAAGGATAGACCTTAGAAAGAAGTAGTTGTAGAACGCAACTTGTGATGATGAAAGATCTTTTTAGTGAAAGAATTTGGTTATACAATTCAGTGAATAAAGATTAACGTAAAATCCATTGTGAAAGATTGAATGAAGATTAATAAATAAAAATTTTGAGGACGAAATTCTTAGAAGAATGGGTGAATGTGATAACCTGGATACTTACAAGATAGTGAATTATGAAGTATATGAATTCGACGAGTAAAGTGTATGGTAATGATCCTTAGAAAAGAAATGAACGGGTTAAACAATATATAATATTTGAAACATAATTGAGTTAATTGAAGGTTATAAAATAAAACCTATAATTTGTTGAAGAAATTAATGGAGTAGGATATATATATATATATATATATATATATATATAAAACTTTTGATAAAGTAATGTATTGAAGTTATTCAACGATAAAATTATGAAAGAGATTTAGTAAAAATCGAGTAAGGGAGGTTTCGTTGAATCCGAGGACGAAATCCTTATAAGGAGGAAAGGATGTGACAACCCAAATTTTCAAGAATTAATAAATGAGAATTTAATAAATAAAATTTTTATTTTAAGATGTTTTGAGTATGAGTATGTGTATATGTGTTATATTTTGAAATGTGTGATTTGGTATGAAGAGAATTATATTCATGTATTTGAGTAATTTAATTAAGTGCAATACATTAATTTAATTGATATTTAATATTAAATTGATGTTTAATATTAAATTGATGTTTAAGTAATTTTGTGGTATTTGTTAGTAGAGATTTACTAATTGTTACATGGAATTATGATTAATGAGTAATTATAATTCTTATGTGGTAATTTTATTTAGTTAATTGATGTTAGCTTTAATTTAACTAAATTGGGATGGTAAGATTTAATTAAATAAAGTGTGACATTAGAAACTATGTGTTAAAAGAGTTATTAAAATAAAATAAAAGAGTTTTAAATTAGTTTTGCCAAACAAGGCCCTTAAATCTATTTTAATCTTGTTTTACCAAACAAGGCCTTAACTTCTAAAAATCTATTTTTAAATTTAAAGAGTTTTTGCCAAACAAGTCCTAGTGGTTTTTTATTTTCAAAAATATATAACTGATATATATTTAGTAGAGGGATTAAATATTTTGTCAGTGATATTATATGTATAATTATGTTATATTATATGTATATCAGTTATATTCTATACTACGCGAGTTAGTAAGAAGAATAGAAGCAGAGTGTTTATCAAACTACGAAACTAGAGAGAAGAAGAAAGAAAAAGGAAGAAGAAGTTTTGAGAAATCAAAACAAGGAGTCATCATCATCACCATCATATTCTTCTCCTAATAACAAAGGGTATAATCTAACTCTACAATTATTAAACTATGTTCTTCCATGTTTTCATAATCTTAAGTTCTCTATAATTTGGTTTTCATGATAATATATAAATTGATGATCTATATATGTTAGATTATGTATACAAACTATTTTATATGTGTTATATGGTAAATTAAGTGGTTCAATTCATGTAAATATGATGAACATGAAGAAATCATGTTCATAGCAATTTACAGTGAACTAACTTGAAAAATAATTTCTTAAATATCAAAATTTGTGTTTGATTGTGATATGTTATGTAAATTGATCATAGATTATAATAATATGTTGAGAAACGAACAAAGCATGATTAAAATTATATGATTTAGTTTAAAAACGAACTCATAGTGTTAATTTTTTCAAGAAAACTTAACAATGGTGTTTTTTTCAAAATCATAAAATTAAGGGTTTGGATTATGTGTTTTGGTGTTTATGTATATTATAAACATGTTAGAAGTTTAAAGTTATGATTTTATAAAGTTTTATATGCATTATATGTACAAAAATCTGAGTTTAGTGCGAAAAAATAAACCAAATTGGGCTTTTTCTCTGCACAGTTCGCGAGCTGATTTTTCCATCAGCCTAGACACCTGCCCCAGCGGGTATTTACCAGCCCCAGTGGGTAAACCTGCTGTCCAGAATAGTGTAAATAGTGTAAGGCGAGACTATTTTGACCTCCTATAGTAAAAAAAGCATAACTTGTTCATACGAACTCCGATTAAGGCGATTCAGGATGATTCGAAAAGATAACGAGTAGACCTACAATTTTTATTCTTTAAGTTTTTTGATTTAAAGTCTTTAGCAGGGGTCAAAATGAACATCTTTGTGACTAATACGTATTTAGAGGCAATCAGAGGGCGTCGGACATGCACGTACGCAAGTGTAGTGCTCTCGACAATAAAAGATATTTTTCTAAGTTATAAAACATGAATATTATGAAATATAATGATGTTTAACATTAATCAGTGATGTTTTAGACAAGTTGTATGAGCATGTTAAGCGCACGCAAGAGAAACGAATCGGGCGTGCGACGAATGAACGTCGAAACGTCGTGCCAAGTGTTAGTGAACTTAAAAAATATTTTAACTCAATTGAAATGAACATTATAAGATATGAAATGGGGTTAATTTAAACCAATAAGGAGTCATAGCAAGACTTAAGCATTTGAAGGAACTTTGAGTATGACTAAAAAGAAATATAGTGAGAAATAAGTGAAAAGTTAACACAATCAAATTGAACATTGTGTATTAATTAATAGGAAGGGTTATTGATTTAGAGCAAAGTTTACATTACAACTAATATTTGCTATGAGACTAATAGTTGATGTGCATGATTATATAATTGTAATATCCGAGGTTAGTATGTCATTTAACAATTATCAATAAACGAATTTATGTGAAATTCTTGTGTGTTTTCATTTATTAGATGTATCTATGTTATACATACATGTGTTATTTTATGATATGTGATGAGGAACATTTAAATGGTTGGTTCAGTTTAATTCAACTTTTTAAATTGGTTAAGTATGGAATTAATTTTATTAATTTCGTGGGATGGCTTTATAGTATGAGTTTGAGTTCGGAGCAGAATTTAGAGACGCGGACTGTGTATTTGAGTCCGAAACGTCAAAATTAGTCAGGATAGAATGTAGCCACAAAAAATGTGTCACGGTTGACTTTTTCGTCAAAGTCAACCGGTTGACTTTTTCGGGAAAAAAAGTCAACAACGAATTTCGGAGAGGAATTTGACAAAACGGATAGTCCCATGACGTCTAGGACGTCGACTTTAGTAGGAATCGATATAAGTATCGCAACGTTCGGCTACGGAGGGCAAAATGGTCAAAATAATATATTAGTTGATTAACTGATTAAAATACTAAAATTTTAATTAGTCAGCAGCTGGTGGGACTTGGTGACAATTGAAATAGGACAACATGGAGGAGTATATACGTATATAACAATGATATTAAGGAGGGAGTACTTCATTCTCCTCTTTAAACCAAGAACTCTTTCATTTTCTCTAACTCCCAAGTTAATTCTTTCTTTTAATTGTGTATTTGTTGCAAGTTTGTGTAACTCCTGAGATGGGAATGGAAGAGGCAAGGGAAACCATTGCTTATAATATATATATATACTCTCCACCTCTATACTTCCTTCCTTTTTATAAAATTCCACCAAGAGAAGAAAAAAATCAAGAGAATGAGAGTTTGAGTGTTGTGATGATTTTGGAGTTTTGGAGAGTTTAAACTAACAAGGGGGAAGGATTATCAGAGTTAAAACAAGGAAGAAATTCGTCCAAAAAAGTAAGCATGAACTCTCTTTCATATGTTCTTAACAAAATAGTAAGAAAAAGCATGTATAGCCATGGTAAATGATTTGTTTTGATTTTGTGAGGCTATGTTCATGTTGGTTACTGATATGTGGATATAGAGAACGAAAGTTCTGGTTTAATTCATGTCTCTTACACATTGAATCGTATGAATTTATGCCATGCATGCTAAGTGTTTGCTAAAATGCTTCTTAGATGCCAAATTGCTCAAAACATGAAAAGTTAGTGAGTTTGATTATTGTAACACGTGTATTTATGTTAGTATATATGTTCTGGACAATAGGAACCAAGTCCTTGCATGCTAGAATCAAAATCATGAATTTTTGTCAAAGTGGGTTAACTTAGAATCTGTGACTTTTTGGGTTTTTCGGAGCCTTGGAATCATAGCTTATATGACTCGTTGGTTGTATGTGTTAATTTTGTAAAATACTATGTAATATGATGTCTCACCTGACCAATTTTCAAAAGAAACGGAGTTAAAATGAGCAAGTTATGAATTTCGTAAGCAAGCATGTTGGTATAAAAATCTGCAGAATTCTGGGAATTTCCAGAAATTGAAATTTTCTAAGTCTGGAAGGCAGTCTGGCACGCTTATCTAGACTCCTGGATCGAGGTCTTAACATGTTAGTTTCATGTATATTGTATTTTTGTAAAATACTGTGATGTATGGAGTGTATGGTGTCCAAATATTATGGTCATACAACTTGTAAACAAGTGGGAATTAAATTTGGAAGTAGGCTGTTCGGCAGGAAAAAAACTTTTCTGGGCATGAAGAGCAGCGCAGCTGCGCCGTTCATACGGCTTAACGCTGCGCAGCTGCGCCACTCAAAGTTGGAGTCCGGGTTTGCCAGGCAGCGCAGCTGCGCCAGTAACACGGCTTGAGGCTGCGCAGCTGCGCCGATCCGGGTCGATCCGGGTCGGGTCGGGTCAGAAAAATTTCCAGAAACTTTATTTTCCCATATTTTTATATTTAACCCCTGGACCTATAAGTTGCAACCTGTTTATGTAATTGAATGGTATTGTGTAATTGAATTGCATTGTTAATTGATTACATGTTAGATGATAATCCAATTGAGATAAAAGGAAACCATTATATTTCAGAGTCGTGTTTGAGAACCTAATTGCTTAACGTGACACATATGAATAGGTTACGTGAAGAGCTAGTAGATAGCGTTAATTGTAGCAGGCGTATCAGGCAAGTTTCCTAACCCTAATTTCTATTGGGCATTTATTCAATCCTTACTCATTTTTATCGCAGTAAGGGTAAGTATTGGACTTGTGCTAGCTATTTATTCGTGCAAGTTCCTTTATTGTGAGGTTATACAAATTCAACTATCTTGCAAGCTTATCGATGATTACTCAGTTATTATTCTAACAACTATGCTTATAAGTTTTATGTCATTACAGAACTGTTTCTAAATATGCTTCCTGGCCTTTGTTTTCAGCTAGTTATTATAGATGAAAAATGATTTAATTCAAATCTTTCGAAGCTATTTAATGTTTTCCAATAAATTGCTTTGGTGCGGTCTCGCATGAATATTAAGTGAACAACCCGAATAAACGGGCAAACAGATGTCGGGCATATAGTCCCATTTATGCTTATGCAGTTTAAACTTAATACTTGTGCACAATGTAGGGTGCAATAGGCTGATCACCTGGAGTACTTGCAGAGACCGTTTACAATCTATTTGATTGTTAAACCGTCTGATGATTTTTCGATGAAACAAAGTAATGTTCAGGGTATTTTATGCCCCTTAGTATGATATTGAGAATTCTTAAACTCTTATTCTTGATATTTCTGTTTAACACTTGACAATTCTTTCAACTGTTATAGCTATTCAGATGTTTCTACTCCTGATGTACGTTTTCAAACTACTTTATATACTTGCTAGGCAATTTGTGCTCATTCTTGCTTAAACCTTTCAGTTAAGGATGTGAAGGCTGAGGGCTCGGGCAAGGACAAGGGGAAGTCTAAGATGAAATGATGCTAGTTACCTTATGTAATAAGTTTATATTTTCGCATATGATGCAATGTAGCGATAAACGCTAAGTTTAAGTTGTGGTTTATTAAAGGTTGTAAAGACTTGGAATTATATTTGGAGTATGTACGTAATAGTTATAATATTATTATTTTTATGGGAATTTACTTAGATAGATGATGATGATAGTAGTGTGCATACAAGCCAATCATGTATGATGATAAAGCACGTACTTTGTAAACAATCTTATTTATTTATTAATGAAATATTCATTTATTAAAGGCATTTAATTATCTACATGTTGCTGTTTTTATAATATGTAAATAACCCATAGTTTTAAGCAATGCTTTTAGAATCATGATGATGATCATGCTAATGAGATCTAAATTCTTAGAAAGTTTTAAAACTTAAATAGTTCCCAATCGTGGGATTACTAAAAAGGGGATTAGTAAATCCGGATAGATTGGTACATATGTTGCTTGCTCATTGGATGAGGATGATTGATCTCATGATCATTTGTGTGGAGACACTAAAGCAAGTATGTAGGTGCTTATTGGAGAATAAGTTCACTGAACGTGATTCGCTATGGAATACCTAATGGAGTTTTACTCGCATGTCAATAGGAATTCCTAATGTGATAGTAGTACAAGTGATCCTTGGACTTGAGATCATCATAGTATCTTGTATGTAACAAATTATACTTTGACTTATTCCTTAAGACCTTTTAAGGCATATATAGGGTATGCTTGGGTATAATGAGTTACATATGGAGATAATGAATGATCAATAAAGAATCTACCACCTCTAGTAAAAGAGGAGATATGTCCTATGTGATTCGTTAAATGACAACCCAGGAATCCTTGGCCAAGGTAAAATGAAATTAGAAAGGAGTTTTTAATTTGCATTATTTGGAGTTGTGCATTTTCTAATCGAAATACATATAATTAAATAAAATAAGACTTGACAGTAAATCCATGTCTTATATTTAATTGGGACATTGTATGGTGGAAGGATTGAATTGTATGGTAACTATTAACTCACAGGTTCTTTTATGATTAATGTTGAAATCTATATTATCTGAAAAGTCGTTGATCGCTAGGGAGACTTATCCCTATTGTAGAATAAATATTATTTATTTAAATAGATTATTAGTTTAATTTATTTATTTAAATAAGATTAAAATTATTTTAATTGATTTATTCACAACCGGTTTAATATGGAGAACCTAAAGGGTCACACCATAAAAGGAAGAATAATTATTTAAGAAGGTAATGGCATAATCGTAATAATGCATTAAGTATAATTAATTTAATCTATGGTGATAGAATAAATTAAATAGCTTAATGTTTATTATTTAATATTTTGGAAATATTAAATATAAATTAATAAGAGGAGTCTTATTAATATTATTACAATTATTATTATTTTAATTTCTAAAGGAGTTTAGTAATTAATTTAATATTCAGTATTCTCATTTATTCCTAATAAGATTAGGAGACAAATTAATTAAATGAATTTAATTAATTATTCCCATGTGGTGGGAAGCCTAAATTAATTAAAGGAGTTTAATTAATTAAAAGAAATCCCATGTCTAATAGGATTAGAAGGGTTGACCAATGTCTATATAAGAGAAGTCTTATAATAGATATTAGATGAGGCAATTCTAATTGTTGGAGAGTACTCCTTTTCTATAGAGGATAGAACACTAAGCCAAACACCCTCCTTCTTGATAATTTCCCTTCCTTGGTGGATCACCTCTAGAGGCCAAACACTTGGGTGGCTAACGTTGATCAAAAGAAAGAATCTAACCCGGAAATTCAAGGAGATCACGAAGAACAAGGAGTTGAACTAGTACCTGTGGAAGCTTCGTTCTACAAGGGTATGATTCCATAACTTCTTATTTATCGTTTTAAATTAATAATTTGCATAAAGGATGATCCGGGTAATGGTTTTGTAGAAATTTTAAACTCTGATATACCATGCTTCCGCTAATTTTGCAATTTGATTGCGTCACGATTTCGTACAAACCCAACAGTGGTATCAGAGCCAAACCTTTATGCAATTATTAATTTATTTTGATTTCATATACATATGGGTATGTATTTAGAATAATTTATTGGGCATAATTTTATTGTATAAAATTATTTTTTTTTATGAAAAAAAAAAACAGTTCGCGAAAATTATTTAATCGCTGTGATTTTTTTTTAGAGACTCACGAATTGCTATAAAAGGCATCCGCATTTTAAAATCAAAAAGGTGATCTTCCGTGTATATTTTTTTTTATTCGGTGATTCAAAGTGGGATAATAAAGCAGATCCACCAAGTTAAAAAGGAAACCCACGGATTGTTAACATATTAACATAATATATATAATATGTTAATATGTATAGAACTTGGAAACTTGCAGGATTGATCACAAAAAGTGACCCATCAGGTTTTTAAAAAACTGGTATCATAAATATATATAACGTGGGTAACCACGAATTGCTTCTGCAGGAAGTGAATAATGAAAGTTTTTTCAAAAAGTGATCTAATAAGAATTATATATCATAAATATATATATAAACGATATATTATATATTTATATATAATATTTCTAAATAATTTTATAATTAAAATAAAGAGTTTATTTTAATCTTGAAATTGGATTTCATGCAATTTAAAATTGCCCATTAAATGATACTCATATATATATGGAATGTTTTAATTCATGAGATGAATATTTATTTATTAATATATATGTGATATATATGATAATAAATAGGGATTGATTATGGACTATTTAACCAATGTGATTGGATTTTATTTTAGTTGAATGCTTGAATGAATGGATTTTATTAAATGGGGTCTGCGTACCTCGTCTTCTCTAATTTTTTTTTTCTTGATGTAAAATTCTATCTCCCTCCTATGTACTTCCCCTTGACTGCTGATCAAGGTTTCTATTTAAATTAAATAGTTTAATGTAATAGAAATAGTTAGAATTATCTTTAAAAAATTGGAGACCAAGGAGCAAGGAGCGCGTGAAGACCCGTTTGTATGGAGCCCGGGTTTAAATGTAATAGTTACGTTTAAATTTAAATTCTTGCACCCCTAGGTTTGACCTTTTGGTTCACTTGGTGGCTCAAGTGAACCAAACTAGAATAAAAGTCCATAATCAATTCGGGTAGAATATAGTATTCTATATTGCATGCTAAATATTATATATATTATATTTTATGCAAACATGCTTCGCATGTTTAATAAAATGACGCGTATTTTATATATATATGTGCATGCGCGCTAAACAAGATGAGACAAATAATAACAAACCCCTCAAAGAAATAATATTAAGTCTGAAGCGTTCAAATGATATTTGGAATATCGAACGTCGCCTTCTAGCATGATTAATTAATAGAGTATTAAATATTTAATATGAGTTTGTTGTGCTATCCACAAGGCGAGTATTGAGTATTTAAGATGTTAATTAATCACATTTGATGCTTATCAAGAAAATTGAACGATCTAGTCTTGTTGTGCTATCCACAAGGACGAACATTTTTCTTTTTTGAATTTATAGAAGTGCTAGGCTGGACTTAATTTAAATCGTTTTAGTTCGGATGTGCACACACTTGACCATTATGATTTAAGAGGTAAAATAAAAGGAGTTATATAGTGATGTAATTGACAAGAGTTGTCTACCTATTTATTTGTATATCGCTTGTTGTGCTATCCACAAGGTTATATACATTTGAAATGGGATCCTTATTCTCACTAGCAAATCTTTAATTAGATGTTGCCGAACTATATAAGTGAGGGTAATATAGTTTGATAAAAATAGTGGGAGATACCAATTTAAAATAAAGACCTAAATTTATTTTGGTATGCAAAGTTAATAAAATGAATGTTTGCTAAAATGTTGTTTTCTTTCACATGCAGAATTTTAAAAATGTCTAAATCACTAATCTCACTACGAAGCATACTTGATGCAAACAAGCTTACCGGGCCAAATTATGAGGACTGGCTAAGAAATCTGAGAATTGTTCTCACTGCTGAAAAGATTTCTTATGTCCTAAATTCAACTGTCCCTGAATCTGTTTCAGAAACAGCCTCTGAGGAAGAGATTGCCACTTTGAATAAGTGGCAAGATGATGCATCTGTGGCTCAATGCATCATGCTCGCATCCATGAATAACGAGCTTCAGCGTCAGCACGTAAATATGGATGCTCCTGCTATGCTGCTTCACCTCAAGAAGTTGTATGGTGAACAGAGTAGGACTGCTAGATATGAGATATCTAAGGAGCTCTTCCGATCTCGGATGACCGAGGGTACTGCCGTCGAGACTCATGTCCTGAAAGTGATCAATTTGATTGAACACCTTGGACAGCTTGGGTTCGTCATGGATGGGGAGTTGAGTCAAGACTTGGTCTTGCAGTCACTCCCTGAGACCTTCTCGCAGTTTGTGGTTAATTTTCACATAAATAAGCTAGATGTCAGCTTGCCTGAGCTGCTTAACATGCTGAAAACTGCAGAAGGTCACTTCCCATCCAAGAAGAACCATGTCTTGATGGTGGATTCTTCCAATAAAAGGAAGAGGCCCAATGTATCTTCTGAAAAGAAGAAATCCAAGAAGGCTAAGGGAAAGGGGAAAGAAAAGGAACAAAAGAAACTTGAACCAGCTAAAGGAATGTGCTTTCATTGTAACAAGCCGGGACATTGGAAAAGGAACTGCAAGAAGTATCTAGCAGAGAAGAAGCTTAGAGAAGCTTCGACTTCCAATCAAGGTTTGTTTATGATTGAAATTAATTTTTCTGAAAGTCATAATTCTGCTTGGGTATTGGATACCGGCTGTGGTTCTCACATATGTAATACTGTGCAGGGACTGGTCAGAAGTAGAAAGCTGAACAATGATGAGGTGATCCTACGAGTAGGGAATGGAGCAAAGGTTGCTGCATTAGCTGTAGGAACTTATTATTTAGCAATGCCTTCGGGCAAGTCCATTTATCTTAATAATTGTTATTATGTTCCGAATATTATTAAAAACATTATTTCAATTTCTGTATTGGATATGGAAGGATTTAACGTTGTTATAAAGAACAATAGTTGTTCTATTTATAAAGACAATGTTTTATATGGTATTGGAAATTTGCGAAATGGACTTTATACACTTGACTTACAAGAAAATATATTTCAAATTGAACAAACTAAGAAAAGGAAAAGAGATGATATTAATTATACCTACATGTGGCACTGTAGACTCGGTCATATCAATGAAACAAGATTATCCAAGTTGCATAAAGATGGGCTCCTCGAGCTATCCGATTATGAATCATATCCAACTTGTGAATCTTGTCTCATGGGTAAAATGACTAAATCTCCTTTTAGTGGAAGAGGAGAAAGAGTTACAGAGTTGTTGGCATTGATTCACACAGACGTTTGTGGGCCTATGACAACAAGTGCACGGGGTGGGTATTCTTATTTTATTACTTTCACTGATGATCACTCAAGATTTGGATATGTGTATTTAATGAAATACAAGTCAGAATCATTTGAAAAGTTCAAAGAGTTCAGAAGTGAAGTAGAGAAACAAACGGGCAAGAGTATAAAGATACTTCGATCAGATCGAGGCGGAGAATACTTAAGCGGTGAGTTTCTCAATTGTCTCAAAGAAAATGGTATAATCTCATAATGGACTCCTCCAGGTACACCACAGTTAAATGGAGTATCTGAAAGGAGAAATCGAACACTGTTAGACATGGTTCGATCCATGATGAGTTTTACCGACCTTCCAATTTCCTTCTAGGGATATGCCCTAGAAACGGCTGCATACCTACTTAACAAGGTACCTACCAAATCCGCCCCAAAGACTCCATATGAGATGTGGAAGGGGAGGAAACCAAATCTTAAGCATGTTAAGACTTGGGGTTGTCCAGCTTATGTCAAAAAGTTTGAACATGATAAGCTACAGACTAAATCCGAAAAGTGTAGATTTGTGGGATACCCTAAAGAAACTGTAGGGTATTATTTCTATCATCCAACTGATCAAAAGGTGTTTGTAGCGAAACATGCTGCCTTCTTGGAAAATGAGTTTATCCATGAAGGGGTCAGTGGGAGTAAGATATATCTTGAAGAAGTTCAAGAACCACAAATTACCACGGATCAAAATCAGGTACCTGACCAAGTAGAAGAACCTACTATACCACACCCTGTTCGTAAATCTGGAAGAGTACCGAAGATACCTGAGAGGTATGGATTCGTTATAGAGGATGACGATGAGGTACGCATCATGAATGATGATGATCCATTGAATTATGAACAGGCTATGAGTGATAAAGACTCAGGGAAATGGCTTGAAGCCATGAAATCCGAAATGGACTCCATGTATGAAAACAAAGTATGGACCATTCGAATTTTACTTGCGATTGCAGCTTATAACGACTATGAGATCTGGCAGATGGACGTGAAAACGGCCTTCCTCAATGGGAAACTTGAGTAGGATGTGTATGTGACACAACCAGAGGGATTTGTTTCAAAAGTTAGAATAAATCAAGTCTGTAAGCTGCAACGATCCATTTATGGATTGAAGCAAGCTTCTCGTAGATGGAACATTCGTTTTGATGAGACAATCAAAGAGTTTGATTTTATCAAAAATGGATGAACCATGTGTGTACAAGAAGGTTAGTGGGAGCGCAATTTCATTCCTTGTATTATATGTTGATGATATATTACTGATAGGGAATGACATTCCTATGCTACAATCGATTAAAATCTGGTTATCTAAACACTTCTCCATGAAGGACTTGGGAGAAGCATCCTATATTTTGGGGATAAAGATCTATAGAGATAGATCTAAAAGGATGCTTGGTTTATCCCAAGGAACGTACATTGATGCAATGCTAAAGAGATTTAGCATGGAAGATTCCAAAAGAGGTCTCATGCCGATGAGCCATGGAATACATCTCTCCAAGAAACAGGCCCCAAAGACACCTGAGGAGAGAGACCGTATGAGTAAGATCCCTTATGCTTCTGCAATAGGATCTATTATGTACGGTATGATATGTACTAGACCGGATGTTGCTCATTCACTTAGTGTAACGAGCAGATACCAGTCGAATCCAGGAGAAGAGCACTGGAAGGCAGTGAAGAATATCCTAAAATACTTGAGAAGAACTAAGGATATTTTTCTTGTCTACGGTGGGTCTGAATTAAAACTCGAGGGCTTCACAGACTCAAGTTTTCAAACGGACCAAGATGACAGTAAATCTGTTTCGGGGTATGTTTTTACCTTGAACGGAGGCGCAGTGAGTTGGAAGAGTTCCAAGCAGCAAACAGTTGCTGATTCAGTGACAGAGGCAGAGTATATAGCTGCAAGTGAAGCTGCAAAGGAAGCTGTTTGGATGAAGAAGTTCATAACTGAACTTGGTGTGGTTCCTAGCATTGGAGAAGCAGTTCCCGTTTACTGTGACAACACAGGAGCAGTTGCACAGGCTAAGGAACCGAGGTCTCATCAGAAATCTAAACACGTGTTGCGGCGATTTCATTTGATCAGGGAGATCATTGAAAGAGGAGACGTCACCTTGGAGCGTGTAGACTCTCAAGACAACATTGCAGATCCATTTACTAAAGCTTTAACACAACAGCAGTTTGATCGTCACTTAGAGAAGATGGGTATGAGATACCATGGCGATTGGCTTTAGTGCAAGTGGGAGATTGATAGTAGTGTGCATACAAGCCAATCATGTATGATGATAAAGCACGTACTTTGTAAACAATCTTATTTATTTATTAATGAAATATTCATTTATTAAAGGCATTTAATTATCTACATGTTGCTGTTTTTATAATATGTAAATAACCCATAGTTTTAAGCAATGCTTTTAGAATCATGATGATGATCATGCTAATGAGATCTAAATTCTTAGAAAGTTTTAAAACTTAAATAGTTCCCAATCGTGGGATTACTAAAAAGGGGATTAGTAAATCCGGATAGATTGGTACATATGTTGCTTGCTCATTGGATGAGGATGATTGATCTCATGATCATTTGTGTGGAGACACTAAAGCAAGTATGTAGGTGCTTATTGGAGAATAAGTTCACTGAACGTGATTCGCTATGGAATACCTAATGGAGTTTTACTCGCATGTCAATAGGAATTCCTAATGTGATAGTAGTACAAGTGATCCTTGGACTTGAGATCATCATAGTATCTTGTATGTAACAAATTATACTTTGACTTATTCCTTAAGACCTTTTAAGGCATATATAGGGTATGCTTGGGTATAATGAGTTACATATGGAGATAATGAATGATCAATAAAGAATCTACCACCTCTAGTAAAAGAGGAGATATGTCCTATGTGATTCGTTAAATGACAACCCAGGAATCCTTGGCCAAGGTAAAATGAAATTAGAAAGGAGTTTTTAATTTGCATTATTTGGAGTTGTGCATTTTCTAATCGAAATACATATAATTAAATAAAATAAGACTTGACAGTAAATCCATGTCTTATATTTAATTGGGACATTGTATGGTGGAAGGATTGAATTGTATGGTAACTATTAACTCACAGGTTCTTTTATGATTAATGTTGAAATCTATATTATCTAAAAAGTCGTTGATCGCTAGGGAGGCTTATCCCTATTGTAGAATAAATATTATTTATTTAAATAGATTATTAGTTTAATTTATTTATTTAAATAAGATTAAAATTGTTTTAATTGATTTATTCACAACCGGTTTAATATGGAGAACCTAAAGGGTCACACCATAAAAGGAAGAATAATTATTTAAGAAGGTAATGGCATAATCGTAATAATGCATTAAGTATAATTAATTTAATCTATGGTGATAGAATAAATTAAATAGCTTAATGTTTATTATTTAATATTTTGGAAATATTAAATATAAATTAATAAGAGGAGTCTTATTAATATTATTACAATTATTATTATTTTAATTTCTAAAGGAGTTTAGTAATTAATTTAATATTCAGTATTCTCATTTATTCCTAATAAGATTAGGAGACAAATTAATTAAATGAATTTAATTAATTATTCCCATGTGGTGGGAAGCCTAAATTAATTAAAGGAGTTTAATTAATTAAAAGAAATCCCATGTCTAATAGGATTAGAAGGGTTGACCAATGTCTATATAAGAGAAGTCTTATAATAGATATTAGATGAGGCAATTCTAATTGTTGGAGAGTACTCCTTTTCTATAGAGGATAGAACACTAAGCCAAACACCCTCCTTCTTGATAATTTCCCTTCCTTGGTGGATCACCTCTAGAGGCCAAACACTTGGGTGGCTAACGTTGATCAAAAGAAAGAATCTAACCCGGAAATTCAAGGAGATCACGAAGAACAAGGAGTTGAACTAGTACCTGTGGAAGCTTCGTTCTACAAGGGTATGATTCCATAACTTCTTATTTATCGTTTTAAATTAATAATTTGCATAAAGGATGATCCGGGTAATGGTTTTGTAGAAATTTTAAACTCTGATATACCATGCTTCCGCTAATTTTGCAATTTGATTGCGTCACGATTTCGTACAAACCCAACAGATGATGTATGTTGTATCGTGAGCACCATGTCCTGTAATCGATGTTACACGAATTTGGGGGAGTCACAGGTTGGTATCAAAGCCGTAGGTTATAAACCTTAGGTGGGGAACCTTAGACTATAACCTTAGGGAAGTTAATGGAGGTAATAAGGAGATGAACTCACATAGAGTTCTAAGTGTAGCGTTGAATCTATTTTTCTAAAAACAAAACCAATATCTATTTTAAAATGCTAATCAAGTTCTTTGTCTTGATTGTAGGATGTCAGGAGAAGAGGAGGTTAGAGATATTCACGTCGTGAGTGAGCAGTTGGTGACAACTATACCTGAGCGCATAGCTGAGCCAGCAGCTGAGTCAGACCCAGAGGAATATCCTGAAGGGGAAGAGGAGCCCGAGGAGGACTCCGAGGAAGCACCTGAGGATACTATGTTGGATGAGTTGATGGATAGGATTACAGAATTGGATGACAAGGTCCATGAGTTGGAGGAGCTGTATCAGGGGGAGCAGTAGGCTGCAGCATTGCTTGGGGCATTGGTGCAACACCTGATAATTAGGAACGGGGATCTGGCTGACAAGCTGCGAACAACAGGTCAGAAGGCGGACAGGCTGAAGGATGAGAAAGAAGCTATCAGGACCCACTTGGGACATACCATTAATGGGTTAGAGTCGAGGATACAGAGTCTCGAAACTGACAAGTAGATTATTACCACTTTCTGGGGAGATAAGATGAGAGGCCGTGTTCTGGCCAAGAAGCTAACAGGCGAGTTAGAAGGAGAAGTAAGAGATAAGAAGGTTAGGGTGGATAAAATGAAGTACGCGTTTAAGTCAGCACATGGGAGGTTCCAGCATAGGGTGTATCACTTTCCACGTGAGGAGTACCGGTCTAGACATGCCATAAGCCGTGGGCTGGTGCTGGAGATAGCGGATGAAGAGCATGAAGATGCCATTAGGCGGGGTCTTTAGTTTGTTCGTGTTAAACTTTTACTACTAGCGTGTAGAACGCTTATCTATGAAATAAAACGTGGTTTCCAAAGTTACTAAATATGATGGTTAAAGTGATGTAAATGACTTAATGCCATAAGACGATGAAATACCTTGGGTATTATGTTTATAAATAAATATGCTTTTATTTAAATATGTGATGTGATGATTAAGTTTTTATATGAATTATATATGTTGTAGGAATAAGTAATGAGATGATAACATTAAGTTTATTTAAACAGATAGATGGCTAGAGGAAGACGTCGTCAAGTACCAGAAGGGTCAGGTGGTGATGCTAGGGGTCCACCAAACCCCATGCAACAATTCGTAGACATGTTAGCTGGGGCACTTCAGAATCGAACCCCGAATACCAATAACCCTCCAGCGGGCCAGGTGGCACACTTTAAAGACTTTAAGAGCGCGGGACCACCTGAGTTCAAAGGAACCACCGAACCTATTGAAGCCTAAACTTGGGTCAAGGAAATCGAAAAGGCGTTCGCTATTGCTCGCGTAGGAGATGATCAGAAAAT
Source organism: Panax stipuleanatus (assembly GCA_020205555.1). NCBI lineage: Eukaryota > Viridiplantae > Streptophyta > Magnoliopsida > Apiales > Araliaceae > Panax > Panax stipuleanatus. Next base: position 76,366,589 of record CM035115.1, on the reverse strand, counting down.
AATCTTCGCCTTACATGCTGAAGGGTGAAGCCAATTGTTGGTGGGAGGCAAACCAGATCAGGGCGGGAGAAGGGGTGATACCTTGGGAAGAGTTTAAGAAGATCTTCTTCAAAAACTATTTCCCTGCGAGTATGCAGAGTCGTATAGAGATGCGATTCTTAGAGCTGAAGCAAGAAGACATGACTGTACCCCAGTACGCCGCAAAGTTCAATGAACTGGCGAGGTTCGCGCCTCATCAGGTCGACACTGAGGAGAGGAAAACGAGGAGGTTTGAGCAGGGTCTCAAGCTATGGTTATACAGTAGACTTTCGGTGTTGCAGACGAACAGCTTCGCGACTCTCCTGGAGAAGGCTATAATTGCTGAGGGCGGAAGTGAAGCCCTAATGAAGTTTAATAAGGAGAAAAAGAAGAAGAATGAAGGAGGGAATCGCGGGGAAGGTAGCAGCAGCAGTGGTGCAAACAAGAGGAAGTGGAACAACAACAACAACAATAACAATTTCAACTCGGGAAACTCTGGGGGAAAACCAGGGGAAGCAAAGAAGAGAACTGAGGCGTGCAAGGAGTGTGGGAGGAATCACTCGGGTGCATGTCTAAAAGGGAAGAATGTTTGTTTCAATTGCGGGCAAGAAGGGCACATATCTCCCAATTTCTCTGCACCAAAGAGAAATGGATGTTTCAATTGTGGAGCATTGGACCATCAGGCAAGGAATTGCCCAAAGAAGAATTCTGCAGGAGGAAATGGAGGAAGGGGACCAAGCGGTGGAAATCTCACAATTACTGGACCACTAACTCAGAATCGACCAACAGCAAGGACTTTCAACATGACGGTTCAGGATGCAGTCGCATCCAAGGACGTGGTTTCAGGTATCATTCTGGTCAATGATATATTTGCTTACATATTATTCGATTCGGGTGCTACTTGTTCGTTCGTGTCGCATGAATTCTCCCAACGATTAAACTTACCCCAGGAAGAACTAGAATATCCTATGAACATAGAAGTCGCTAATAAGGAAGTTATTCCCGTTAGCCATGTCTATAGGAATTGTGTTGTAGATATCAGTGGGTATAAGTTGCCTGTGAATTTAATTCCGATTCAATTAGGGGAATTTAATGTAATTCTAGGAATGGATTGGTTATTTAACCATGGAGCGATGATAGATTGCCAGAAGAAGTGTATAAACCTTATGACTCCAGATCAGTCTAAGGTAGTATTCTGTGGGAGTAAGTCGCCGAGACACTCGAGTTGTCTGACGATGTTGCAAGTGAGGAAGTTGCTAAGGAAGGGATGTGTAGGATATTTGGCCCATATCGTCGATACACAGAAAGTAGGTGTAGGAATGGGACAGATACCAGTAGTGAATGAATTTTTGGATGTATTTCTGGAAGAGTTACCAGGACTTCCACCGGATAGAGAGGTCAAATTCGTTATAGATTTAGTATCGGGAACGGCCCTGATTTCGAAAGCCCCATACAGAATGGCACCGGCAGAGATGAAAGAGTTGATGGTACAGTTGCAAGAATTATTGGATAGAAAGTATATTCAACCGAGTGTGTCTCCTTGGGGAGCACCAGTTTTATTTGTGAAAAAGAAGGACGGATCGATGAGACTTTGTATCGACTATCGAGAGTTGAACAAAGTGACGATCAAGAACAAGTATCCGTTACCTAGGATAGATGATCTGTTCGATCAGTTGAAGGGAGCGAAATATTTTTCCAAGATCGACTTGAGGACGGGATATCACTAATTGAGGGTGAGGAAGGAAGATGTTCCTAAGACAGCATTCAGGACTCGTTACGGTCACTACGAGTTCCTGGTGTTGTCATTTGGATTAACGAACGCGCCGGCGGCATTTATGGACATGATGAATCGGGTATTCAAGAAATACTTAGATAAATTTGTGGTCGTGTTCATAGATGATATCCTGATCTATTCTAAGACTCAGGAGGATCATGCTGAACACTTAAGGTTGGTATTGGAGGCGTTGAGGAAGGATAAGTTATACGCAAAATTTTCAAAGTGCGAGTTTTGGGAGCGGTGCAGAATTGGGAGCAACCAAAGACACCGACTGAAGTAAGAAGTTTCTTAGGACTGGCAGGCTATTATAGACGGTTTATCCAAGATTTTTCGAAGATAGCAGGAACTTTGACGAATTTAACGAAGAAGTCGGTCAAATTTGTCTGGACAGAGAAGTGTGAAGAAAATTTTCGAGAACTTAAGAAAAGATTGAGTGAGGCACTGGTGTTGTCTTTACCAGACGATACAGGTGATTTTGTGATTTTTAGTGATGTGTCGCATAAAGGACTTGGCTGTGTGCTTATGCAACATGGTAAAGTTATTGCATATGCATCACGTCAGTTGAAGGATTACGAGAAGGGATATCCTACCCATGATCTGGAATTGGCAGCGGTAGTATTTTCACTAAAGATTTGGAGGCACTATTTATATGGTGTAAAGTGTGAAATATACACGGACCATAAAAGTCTGAAGTATATCTTCACGCAAAAGGAGTTGAATATGAGACAGAGAAGATGGTTGGAACTAATAAAGGATTATGATTGCGACATCTTATATCATCCGGGGAAAGCTAACGTGGTTGCAGATGCGCTAAGCAGAAAGGGCAGTGGCAGGTTGGCAATGCTAACGGCTCAAGAGGAATTGATTAGGGAAATGGCCAGTTTGGAACTCGAGGTAAAGAGTCCGAGCGAGTCAGATGGGAAGTTGTTCGCAATGGAGGTTCGACCGACTCTATTGGACAAAATCAAAGAAGAACAAAGCAGCGATGAAGAATGCGAGAAGGTGAGGAAAAGAATTTCAGATGGAGATGAGCTTAAGTTCAATGTGGGTATTGATGGATTATTAAGGTTTGAGAGGAGAATTTGGGTGCCAGGGGTATCCGAGTTAAAGGAGGAAATCTTGCAGGGAGCTCATAGCTCAAGTTACTCAATTCACCCGGGAAGCACAAAGATGTATCAGGATCTTCGCCAACATTATTGGTGGCCCAATATGAAGAGAGAAATGGCAGAGTGCGTCAGCAGATGTTTGACATGCCAGAGAGTTAAGGCGGAACATCAGAGACCGAGCGGGTTACTTCAACCATTAGAAATTTCAGAATGGAAATGGGAGCATATCACGATGGACTTCGTGGTAGGACTTCCAAATACACAGAAGGGTTACGATGCAGTTTGGGTAATCGTTGATCGATTGACCAAGTCAGCGCATTTCTTGCCAATCAAAATCAGATATACCTTGGATCAGTTGGCAAAGCTTTATATCAAGGAGATCATTTCCAGGCACGGTGTACCTGTATCAATTGTGTCAGATCGCGATTCGCTGTTCACAGCTAATTTCTAGAAAAGCTTTCAAGAACGCATGGGAACGCAACTGAGGTTGAGCACCGTGTATCATCCTCAAACAGACGGGCAAAGCGAAAGAACTATTCAAATATTGGAGGACATGCTGAGAGCATGTGTTATGGACTTCAAAGGAAGCTGGGATGACCACCTACCATTGGTGGAATTTTCATACAACAACAGTTACCACGCGAGCATCGGGATGCCACCTTATGAAGCTTTATATGGAAGGAAATGCAGAACGCCATTGTGCTGGGATGAAGTGGGAGAACTTCAATTGCTAGGGCCAGAATTAGTGCAGCAAACTGCAGATGTGATCAAAACGATACGAGCGAGATTAGTGACAGCTCAGGATCGACAGAAGAAATATGCTGATCAACATCGGCAATAACGAGACTTCAACGTCGGCACTTATGTGTTTTTGAAAGTGTCACCTTGGAAAGGGAAAATGAGGTTTGGGAAGAAGGGAAAACTTAGCCCCAGATTCATAGGACCCTTTGAAGTGTTAAGGCGAGTTGGTGAGGTAGCTTATGAAATAGCTTTACCTCCGGAGTTAGAACATATACACAACGTGTTCCACGTATCAGTTTTACGACCCTATAAGCAGGATTACAAGCACGTCATAGAGTATGAACCCATTCAGTTCGAAAAGGACTTAACCTATGAAGAGGTTCCAATACAGATAATTGATAGAAAAGAATAAGTGTTAAGAAATAAGATAATACCTTCTGTTAAGGTAGTATGGAGGAACCACAACGTCGAAGAGGCTACGTGGGAACTCGAGGAGAAAATGATGAAAGATTACCCTAGTCTTTTTGTTTGATGTGTAATGATTCCGGGGACGGAATCCTTATAAAGGAGGGTGAATGTAATATCGGAGGTTATTATGTCATTTAACAATTATTAATAAACGAATTTATGTGAAATTCTTGTGTGTTTTCTTTTATTAGATGTATCTATGTTATACATACATGTGTTATTTTATGATATATGATGAGGAGTATTTAAATGGTTGGTACAGTTTAATTCAACTATTTAAATTGCTTAAGTATGAAATTAATTTTATTAATTTCGTGGGATGGCTTTATAGTATGAGTTTGAGTTCGGAGCGGAATTTAGAGACGCGGACTGCGTATTTGAGTCCGGAACGTCGAAATTAGTCAGGATAGCCACAAAAAATGTGTCACGGTTGACTTTTTGGTCAAAGTCAACCGGTTGACTTTTTCGGGAAAAAAAGTCAACAACGAATTTCGGAGAGGAATTTGACAAAACGGATAGTCCCATGACGTCTAGGACATCGACTTTAGTAGGAATCAATATAAGTATCGCAACGTTCGGCTACGGAGGGCAAAATGGTCAAAATGATATATTAGTTGATTAAATGATTAAAATACTAAAATTTTAATTAGTCAGCAGCTAGTGGGACTTGGTGACAATTGAAATAGGACAACATGGAGGAGTATATACGTATATAACAATGATATTAAGGAGGGAGTACTTCATTTTCCTCTTTAAACCAAGAACTCTTTCATTTTCTCTAAGTCCCAAGTTAATTCTTTCTTTTAATTGTGTATTTGTTGCAAGTTTGTGTAACTCCTGAGATGGGAATGGAAGAGGCAAGGGAAACCAATGCTTATAATATATATATATATATACTCTCCACCTCTATACTTCCTTCCTTTTTATAAAATTCAACCAAGAGAAGAAAAAAATCAAGAGAATGAGAGTTTGAGTGTTGTGACGATTTTTGGAGTTTTGGAGAGTCTAAACTAACAAGGGGGAAGGATTATCAGAGTTAAAACAAGGAAGAAATTCGTCCAAAAAAGTAAGCATGAACTCTCTTTCATATGTTCTTAAGAAAATAGTAAGAAAAAGCATGTATAGCCATGGTAAATGATTTATTTTGATTTTGTGAGGCTATGTTCATGTTGGTTACTGATATGTGGATGTAGAGAACGAAAGTTCTGGTTTAATTCATGTCTCTTACACATTGAATCGTATGAATTTATGCCATGCATGCTAAGTGTTTGCTAAAATGCTTCTTAGATGTCAAATTGCTCAAAACATGAAAAGTTAGTGAGTTTGATTATTGTAACACGTGTATTTATATTAGTATATATGTTCTGGACAATAGGAACCAAGTCCTTGCATGCTAGAATCAAAATCATGAATTTTTGTCAAAGTTGGTTAACTTAGAATCTGTGACTTTTTGGGTTTTTCGGAGCCTTGGAATCATAGCTTCTGTGACTCGTTGGTTGTATGTGTTAATTTTGTAAAATACTATGTAGTATGATGTCTCACCTGACCAATTTTCAAAAGAAACGGAGTTAAAATGAGCAAGTTATGAATTTCGTAAGCAAGCATGTTGGTATAAAAATCTGCAGAATTCTGGGAATTTCCAGAAATTTTCTAAGTCTGGAAGGCAGTCTGGCACGCTTATCTAGACTCCTGGATCGAGATCTTAACATGTTAGTTTCATGTAAGTTGTATTTTTGTAAAATACTGTGATGTATTGAGTGTATGGTGTCCAAATATTATGGTCATACAACTTGTAAACAAGTGAGAATTAAATCGGGAAGTAAGCTGTTCGGCAGGAAAAAAACTTTTCTGGGCATGAAGAGCAGCGCAGTTGCGCCGTTCAGACGGCTTAATGCTGCGCAGCTGCGCCACTCAAAGTTGGAGTCCGGGTTTGCCAGGCAGCGCAGCTGCATTGGTAACACGGCTTGAGGCTGCGCAGCTGCGCCTGTCCGGATCGGTCCGGGTCAGGTCTGATCCGGGTCGGTCCGGGTCAGGTCTGATCCGGGTCGGGTCGGGTCAGAAAAATTTCCAGAAACTTTATTTTCCCATATTTTTATATTTAACCCCTGGACCTATAAGTTGCAACCTGTTTATGTAATTGAATGGTATTGTGTAATTGAATTGCATTGTTAATTGATTACATGTTAGATGATAATCCAATTGAGATAAAAGGAAACTATTATATTTCAGAGTCGTGTTCGAGAACCTAATTGCTTAACGTGACACATATGAATAGGTTACATGAAGAGCTAGTAGATAGCGTTAATTGTAGCAGGCGTATTAGGAAAGTTTTCTAACCCTAATTTCTATTGGGCATTTATTCAATCCTTACTCATTTTTATCGCAGTAAGGGTAAGTATTGGACTTGTGCTAGCTATTTATTCGTGCAAGTTCCTTTATTGTGAGGTTATACAACTTCAACTATCTTGCAAGCTTATCGATGATTACTCAGTTATTATTCTAATAGCTATGCTTATAAGTTTTATGTCATTACAGAACTGTTTCTAAGTATGTTTCCTAGCCTTTGTTTTCGGCTAGTTATTATCGATGAAAAATGATTTAATTCAAATCTTTTGAAGCTATTTAATGTTTACCAATCCAAATTTCTTTGGTACGGTCTCGCATGAATACTAAGATGAACAACCCGAATAAACGGGCAAACAGATGTCGGGCATATAGTCCCATTTATGCTTATGCAGTTTAAACTTAATACTTGTGCACAATGTAGGGTACAATAGGCTGATCACCTGGAGTACTTGCAGAGACCGTTTACAATCTATTTGATTGTTAAACCGTCTGATGATTTTTAGATGAAACAAAGTAATGTTCAGGGTATTTTATGCCCCTTAGTATGATATTGAGAATTCTTAAACTCTTATTCTTAATATTTCTGTTTAACACTTGACAATTCTTTCAACTGTTATAGCTATTCAGATGTTTCTACTCCTGATGTACGTTTTCAAACTAGTTTATATACTTGCTGGGCAATTTGTGCTCATTCTTGCTTAAACCTTTCAGTTAAAGATGTGAAGGCTGAGGGCTCGGGCAAGGACAAGGGGAAGTCTAAGATGAAATGATGCTAGTTACCTTATGTAATAAGTTTATATTTCCGCATATGATGTAATGTAGCGATAAACGCTAAGTTTAAGTTGTGGTTTATTAAAGGTTGTAAAGACTTGGGATTTTATTTGGAGTATGTACGTAATAGTTATAATATTATTATTTTTATGGGAATTTACTTAGATAGATGATGATGTATGTTGTATCGTGAGCACCATGTCCTGTAATCGATGTTACACGGATTTGGGGGCGTCACAATAATTGTGTAGGACACGTGGAGTGCAGATAGCTATAAGCTGTTAATCTGTTATTGGTAAATAACGATCAAGGCAAGTCTTTCAGTTCCTACTTGCTTTATGAATTTGGTAACTGATTGCTGTAATTTAGACTGTTGAATGTATGTGCAATTATAAATGATGCTTTACACTATGAAAGTCAATTTATGACTAAACTGATTGGGTTATGGAACTCAATCTTTAATTGAGATGTGAAATATAGCATGTATGATATGTTTAGTTAAACGATTATGATGTATGAACTGAGAATGATATTGTGTGATATGTAATGCATGAAAACTGTTGGATTTGCTGAGCTGTCGAGCTCATTCTTGCAAAATAACCATTTTGCAGGTCAAGGATTCAAGGTAATGATGCGTGCTAACTGAATAATAGAGAGCAATATCAATTCCAGAAGATTATTTGCTTTTGGATGAGAAATATAGTTGATGATTTAGATGTATTATAATTGTTAAGTTGTAAGTTGAGTTGTCTGATGTATAATGGATATTGACTTGTAATGTAAGATTTTATATAGCAACTTTGATGAAGCGATTCATGAAATAAATTTGAATCAAAGATATATAATAATAAAGGTTGTGATTCAGGGAAATATAGAAAGAAAAATATAAAAGTTTTAATTATTCTGCATTTTATTAAGTTTAATACCGATTAATGATGTAAAGTTAAAAGTTCAATGTATTGTTAACGACCGATGTCGAGAGTTATTTTGTATAAATTTTGGGGTCGTTACAGCTAATTCTGTTATACATACTATTGCACTACATCTGCCTCACGACATTCTCGTAATCCGCATCGGCCATACTGACCCCTATGTCCCAGCTAATTGTATGTCGAGTCTGTCCATCCTCCTGTTGGGTAAAATCGAGTTACGCACAACACGCATGTATGCGTGGTCAACAAGTAATAAAGTGAAAGTAGAGTATCGTTCCCACAAGGAATTATTTAATAAGAAACACCAAGTACTAACCCGTAACCAACTCAATCTTATTTAAACAGATGTGAATTAACAATATATAATTAAACTACTACTAAATACCACTGGTTTAAGATAAGATTGCGGAGATTTAAGATCACAACTTCATTTATTGCTTCCCTTAAATTAATGCACTACTTATCAATTATGTTCCCTATTCTGAATTGTTAATCAAGAACACATAAATAAATATGATCATCTCTCAATACATCATATTCAAATCAACTTAAATCCACATATGATATAATTAAGAAGAACACCCTAATTAACTAATTCACTATATCTCTATGTGAATTATAATTAAAGAGGATTTCAAGCACAAGTTTTTTATCAGATTATATGTTGTGTAAAGGTATATCTCTATCCTAAACACAAATCATGAATTTCAACGCCATGCAGAAAGCACAATCACATGCTATTATGATCAGATTTGAAAATATAATCCGTCCCTCAAGTTCATATAGATTATCATAGTAATTGATAGCTAGGTAATTAAATAATTAATTCCAAATCACAATAGACAATCCCAACGATAGATCGTAATAATTAATAGAAAAGCATATTAAAATAAGCTACGCAATAAGATTCATTGTAATCTTAAACATAAGATTTAGTTCATTATTATTGAATCAAAACAAAGAATCCACAATTGAATAAACATTAAAAGATAGAAATAAGAGTAGAGAAGAGAATAGAATCTGTTGTCAGCAAATCTCATGCTCTCCCTTGCTCTTGATCTTGATCTTCAATGGCCTCCAAGTTGCTTCAATCTCCAATCCTATTCCAACTAGAGTTTGTCTCTAATTTAATTGAAATCTAATCTATGCTAATCTAATGAAATCTCTCTTAATCCTTGTGTATTCTTCCCCTTTTATAGCCCTCTTATGATCCTTCTTCAAATCAACGCTTAGAATCCTTTCGTTTCGTCCAAATCCTACTTGAATTAGGACATTTTTCTTCCCCAGCCGCGCCTACCCGCCCCAGTGGGTTATTTATCCTTGAAACACCTGCCCTAGCTGGTGTATGTACTTTCCGGCAGCCTCTAAAACCGCCCCAGTGGGTCATTTATACCAAGGAATCCCGCCCCGACGGGTGTTACTCCGCTGTTGCGACATCCTTTGGTAAAACGAACATAACATTTGATCCAGGAAGAGTTATGGGGCATGCTACCTGTCAAATCGAAGTTATCAACGAGATCTACAACTTTCATTCTTTGAGAAATAACAGATTCTGATTGGATGAAGGTTGAAATCGGCTCCAAGTGATTGCTATGAAAATGGCAACTTCCAAACTCTGAGGTTTCAACTTCCGCTTGGAAAAATGGTCATAACTCTTTCATATGAACTCCGATTGGGATGATTCAAGATGTTCCGGAAAGCTAAGGAATAGCTCTACAATAAAATCGAAGACCCAAATCAAGACCATGAATCCATGTTAGCTTCATTTTTCATGTTTTGACCCCCCGAAGCCGTTTCCTACAACACAAACATAAAACAAGTAAAAGAACACTAAAGATACTCGAAGTTAAAAAAGAAATAAGCCTTAACAGTGTCCAATTTGCAGGTATAAAACCCACTCATCAAATACCCCCAAACTCAAAACTTTGCTTGTCCTCAAGCAAAAACACATAAGAACTAACAATAAACAAAATAACCTAACTATATGAATACATATTTATGATCTACTTCCTAATATGCCTACAAACCCAGTAACAAATTTGTATGATGTCTAGCAACAGGCCTCAAAGATACCAATATGATACTCAACCAATATATCCATAACTTAACTAATCAGTCAATCCAAACCTGTCATCACCCATGGTGTGCGTGTGTGCTCGTTAACCATTCTAACCAACCACAATTCAAGATAATCTCATAACAAACCTCTTAGAAGGAAAATTTCAGTTCCAATTCAAGTATCTCTGCAAACATGACAATTCCAGTTAAACCTATGCAATTACCAAGTCCAGGGTTCACTTCGAGGTTTATTTCTACTATTATTCTTCCACCACGAGTGCATTTTACCCTCCATCCCTAGTGTACAACTGACTGTGCAATGTCTGATTCTCTTAGGCTTTTCAATGTCACCCATATAGCAAACTTTCAACCAATGACTTCCAAACCAGATGGTTTTAGGGCGCTAGATGTAAAAACATCCCCTAGGGCTTACTTGTTCGAGTAACAAAGGCCACAGAATCAAACTAGTCAATGTGTTTATTCATACTCTTTTTTCTTCTTTTTTGGATTTTCTATTTTTTTTCTTTATTTTTCATCATGTTTTATATTTATATACCTCATAGATTCCCCCAAACTCAAGCTTTTGCCGTACTTTTAACTTTTACTGCCAATACGCTGATTTCCTTAAATTTTAACCATGAATTTCCTTCTAGAAACAAATTATGAAACCCTTGAACCAAGTTGATTAAAACAGTTAAACTTTAAGTGCTAACCAGTTACATAAGTTTCAGATAGGCTCAGATTTTCCTCATGATTAAAATTCAAACTCATCATCAATCATTACATTGTTAAAGTTAATCATGCAATACCAATCTTATCATAGGCCGAGCTAAATTCATACCAATCCATTGCTTAGATTCATGCAAACAATCTATATGCAAACACTAAATGCAAAAATAAAATACTTTGCGTTTTTTAAATTTTTTAAGTGAAATATGCCTACATTAATGCAAAAAAACTAACCAATGCAATTTATGTGAACTAAACAATTATGCAATGCAATATGATCCACCCCAAAACTCAAAGTGAACAATGTCCACGTTGTTTAAATATAAAGAATTAAAACTGAGAATTTCCCTGGATGGTCAAGCGTAGTGCTCGACCTCCGCATCTTTGATGTCTAGTGGTGGATAAACCGACGACGGCTAAGGCTCGGGATTGATTCGGAGCGACATGGAAAATTTGTGCATATGAATCCGATTAGGTTATAGATTAATGAGGCGAATACTTTGTTATCTACACTTTGAACCCCCTGCTGCCTGCAACGATGAGATACAAAATAGATTAGAGTAGCACTTTGGATCATGAGAGAACTTATTTCCTATTAATAAAATAAATAAATAAATAAAAATTCCTAGGTTGCCTCCCAGTTAGCGCTTGATGTACAGTCTTTCAGCCTGACTTTTTTTGGTCAATGCTATTTAATTCCTCTTCGATAATTAAAGAACCCTCCATCCATCAGTACCAAATTATCCTTTGGGGGGAGAATTCTTATAAGGGGGGGGGGGGGAAGAATGTAATGCCCGAGAAATTCAGACGTTTATGTAAATAAATTTTATTTGATTATTTGAATGAAATCATATTAAATGTTTATTCAAGTGAGTAAGCTATTTTTCGATCATTTTATGACCTAGAAGATGTAAATATGGTTAGTATTCTGGCTACGGGCTGGAATTAAATCATATGAATTTCCAAGATAAAAATGAAAGTTTTCCGAGAAATTTTCGTAAAATCACTATTCATTTATTTCGGTTCAGGAATTATATTTGAATTTCCGAGAAACACGTAATGATAGGATTTGAAGACGGGATAGAATATCTAATAATATTCCAGTTATGGCTCATGAAGTTTTTGCGTGAGGACTTAAAACCCTAAGGGTTAAAAAGATTAAAACCTAAGAATAAAAAGGTTATGTATAATAATAATTATTATTATACGGTATGAATACGAGTATAATACGAGTTATTATACGAGTATAATACGAAGAGAATACGAGAATTAATACGACGTATAGAACGAATTTTATACGAAGTAAATACGTTCAAATTGAATTATTTTAATAATTAAACCCGTGGATCGAACCGATGAGTTAACGGGTGGGTTAAACCGATGGGGCAACCAATGGGGAAACCCATGAACACATGAGGAGGCATGGGTTGGCATGTGCTAAGAATATGAGTCAAAACTTGGTGGGAAAGCAAAAGAGAGGAGGTGGGAATAGTGAGGAGGTTGGGCCTAAAAGACTAATCTACCCTCCATCTTGCAAGCTTATATAAACAAGGCTTTGTGTTGGGTTTGTACGAAATCATGACGCAATCAAATTGCAAAAATTAGCGGAAGCATGGTATATTAGAGTCTAAAAAATTTCTACAAAACCAATACCCGGATCATCCTTTATGCACATTATTAATTTAAAACGATAAATAAGTAGTTATTGAATCATACCTTTGTAGAACGAAGCTTCCACAGGTACGAGTTTAACTCCTTGTTCTTTGTGATCTCCTTGAATTTTTGGGTTAGATTCCTTCCTTTGATCAACGTTAGCCACCCAAGTGTTTGACCTCTAGAGGCTATCCACCAAGGAAGAGGAATTATCAATAAGGATGGTGTTTGGCTAAACCTTAGTTTTGTATCCTCTATAAAAAAGAAGTACTCTCTAACAATTAGAATTGCATCAATCAATATCTATTATAAGACTCCTCTTATATAGATATTGGTCAACCTTTCTAATCCTATTAAACATGAAATTTCTTTTAATTAATTAAACTCCTTTAATTAATTTAGGCTTTCCACCACATGGGAATAATTAATTAAATTCATTTAATTAATTTGTCTCCTAATCTTATTAGGAATAAATGAGAGTACTAATATTAAATTAATTACTAAACTCCTTTAGAAATTAAAATAATAATAATTGTAATAATATTAATAAGACTCCTCTTATTAATTTATATTTAATATTTCCAAAATATTAAATAATAAACATTAAGCTATTTAATTTATTCTATCACTAGAGATTAAATTAATTATACTTAATGCATTATTACGATTATGCCATTACCTTCTTAAATAATTATTCTTCCTTTTATGGTGCGACCCTTTAGGTTCTCTATATTAAACCGGTTGTGAATAAATCAATTAGAACAATTCTAATCTTATTTAAATAAATAAATTAAACTAATAATCTATTTAAATAAATAATATTTATTCTACAATAGGGATAAGCCTCCCTAGCGATCAACGACTTTTCAGATAATATAGATTTCAACATTAATCATAAAAGAACCAGTGAGTAAATAGTTACCATAAAATTCAATCCTTCCTCCATACAATGTCCCAATTAAATATAAGACATGAATTTACTGTCAAGTCTTATTTTATTTAATTATACGTATTTCGATTAGAAAATGCACAACTCCGATTAATGCAAATTAGAAACCTCTTTCTAATTTCATTCCACCTTGGCCAAGGATTCCTCGGTTGTCATTTAACGAATCACATAGGACATATCTCCTCTTTTACTAGAGGTGGTAGATTCTTTATTGATCATTCATTATCTCCATATGTAACTCATTATACCCAAGCATACCCTACATATGCCTTAAAAGGTCTTAAGGAATAAGTCAAAGTATAATTTATTACATACAAGATACTATGATGATCTCAAGTCCAATGATCACTTGTACTACTTTCACATTAGGAATTCCTATTGACAGGCGAGTAAAACTCCATTAGGTATTCCATTGCGAGTCACGTTCAATGAACTTATTCTCCAATAAGCACCTACATACTTGCTTTAGTGTCTCCATACAAATGATCATGAGATCAATCATCCTCATCCAATGAGCAAGCAACATATGTACCAATCTATCCGGATTTACTAATCCCCTTTTTAGTAATCCCACGATTGGGAACTATTTTAGTTTTAGAGCTTTCTAAGAATTTAGATCTCATTAGCATGATCATCATCATGATTCTAAAAGTATTGCTTAAAACTATGGGTTATTTACATATTATAAAAATAGCACGATGTAGATAATTAAATACCTTTAATAAATGAATATTTTATTAATAAATAAATAAGATTATTTACAAAGTATGTGCTTTATCATCATACATGATTGGCTTGTATGCACACTACTATAAATCTCCCACTTGCACTAAAGCCAATCGTCATAGTATCTCATACCCATCTTCTCTAAGTGACGATCAAACTACTGTTGTGTTAAAGCTTTAGTAAATGGATCTGCAATATTGTCTTGAGAGTCTACACGCTCCAAGGTGACGTCTCCTCTTTCAATGATCTCCTTAATCAAATGAAATCGCCGCAACACGTGTTTAGATTTCTGATGAGACCTGGGTTCCTTAGCCTGTGCAACTGCTCTTGTGTTGTCACAGTAAACGGGAACTACTTCTCCAATGCTAGGAACCCACACCAAGTTCAGTTATGAACTTCTTCATCCAAACAGCTTCCTTTGCAGCTATATACTCTGCCTCTGTCACTGAATCAGCAACTGTTTGATGCTTGAAACTCTTCCAACTCACTGCGCCTCCGTTCAAGGTAAACACATACCCTGAAACAGATTTCCTATCATCTTGGTCTGTTTGAAAACTTGAGTCCGTGAATCCCCCGAGTTTTAATTCAGACCCACCATAGACAAGAAAAATATCTTTAGTCCTTCTCAAGTACTTTAGGATATTCTTCACTGCCTTCCAGTGCTCTTCTCCAGGATTCGGCTGGTATCTGCTCGTTACACTAAGTGCATAAGCAACATCCGGTCTAGTACATATTATACCGTACATGATAGATCCTATTGCAGAAGCACAAGGGATCTTACTCATACGGTCTCCCTCCTCAGGTGTCTTTGGGGCCTGTTTTTTGGAGAGATGTATTCCATGGCTCATCAGCATGAGATCTCTTTTGGAATCTTCCATGCTAAACCTCTTTAGCATCGCATCAATATACGTTCCTTGGGATAAACCAAGCATCCTTTTAGATCTATCTCTATAGATCTTTATCCCCAAAATATAGGATGTTTCTCCCAAGCCCTTCATAGAGAAGTGTTTAAATAACCAGATTTTAATCGATTATAGTATAGGAATGTCATTCCCTATCAGTAATAAATCATCAACATATAATACAAGAAATGAAACTGTGCTCCCATTAACCTTCTTGTACACACATGGTTCATCGTCGTTTTTGATAAAATCAAACTCATTGATTGTCTCATCAAAACAAATGTTCCATCTACGAGAAGCTTGCTTCAATCCATAAATAGATCGTTACAGCTTACAGACTTGATTTGTTCCAACCTTTGAAATAAATCCCTCTGGTTGTGTCATATACACATCCTCCTCAAGTTCCCCATTGAGGAAGGTCGTTTTCACGTCCATCTACCAGATCTCATAGTCGTTATAAGCTGCAATCGCAAGCAAAATTCGAATGGACTTGAGCATAGCTACTGGTGAGAAGGTTTCATCATAGTCAACTCCTTGTCTTTGTTTGAAATCTTTTGCAATCAGTCGGGCCTTATAGGTCTCTACCTTGCCGTCCGCTCCCGTCTTTCTTTTAAAGACCCATTTACACCCAATAGGCTTAATGCCTTCGGATGGTGAAACCAAAGTCCATATTTTGTTTTCATATATGGAGTCCATTTCGGATTTCATGGCTTCAAGCCATTTTCCTGAGTCTTTATTACTCATAGCCTGTTCGTAATTCAATGGATCATCATCATTCATGATGTGTACCTCATCGTCATCCTCTATAACAAATCCATACCTCTCAGGTATCTTCGGTACTCTTCCAGATTTACGAACAGGGTGTGGTATAGTAGGTTCTTCTACTTGGTCAAGGACCTGACTTTGATCCGTGGTAATTTGTGGTTCTTGAACTTCTTCAAGATATATCTTACTCCCACTGACCCCTTCATGGATAAACTCCTTTTCTAAGAAGGCAGCATGTTTCGCAACAAACACCTTTTGATCAGTTGAATGATAGAAATAATACCCTAAAGTTTCTTTAGGGTATCCCACAAATCTACACTTATCGGATTTAGTCTATAGCTTATCATTTTCAAACTTTTGACATAAGCTGGGCAACCCCAAGTCTTAACATGCTTAAGATTTGGTTTCCTCCCCTTCCACATCTCATATGGAGTCTTTGGGGCGGATTTGGTAGGTACC
Source organism: Panax stipuleanatus (assembly GCA_020205555.1). NCBI lineage: Eukaryota > Viridiplantae > Streptophyta > Magnoliopsida > Apiales > Araliaceae > Panax > Panax stipuleanatus. The sequence continues at coordinate 76,350,189 of CM035115.1, read as the reverse complement.
TTGTTAAGTAGGTATGCAGCCGTTTCTAGGGCATATCCCCAGAAGGAAATTGAAAGGTCGGTAAAACTCATCATAGATCGAACCATGTCCAACAGTGTTCGATTTCTCCTTTCAGATACTCCATTTAATTGTGGTGTACCTGGAGGAGTCCATTGTGAGATTATACCATTTTCTTTGAGACAATTGAGAAACTCACCGCTTAAGTATTCTCCACCTCGATCTGATCGAAGTATCTTTATACTCTTGCCCGTTTGTTTCTCTACTTCACTTTTGAACTCTTTGACCTTTTCAAATGATTCTGACTTGTATTTCATTAAATACACATATCCAAATCTTGAGTGATCATCAGTGAAAGTAATAAAATAAGAATACCGACCTCGTGCACTTGTTGTCATAGGTCCACAAACGTCTGTGTGAATTAATGCCAATAACTCTGTAACTCTTTCTCCTTTTCCACTAAAAGGAGATTTAGTCATTTTACCCATGAGACAAGATTCACAAGTTGGATATGATTCATAATCGGATAGCTCTAGGAGCCCATCCTTATGCAACTTGGATAATCTTGTTTCATTGATATGACCGAGTCTACAGTGCCACATGTAGGTATAATTAATATTATCTCTTTTCCTTTTCTTAGTTTGTTCAATTTGAAATATATTTTCTTGCAAGTCAAGTACATAAAGTCCATTTCTCAAATTTCCAATACCATATAAAACATCGTCTTTATAAATTGAACAACTGTTGTTCTTTATAATAACGTCATATCCTTCCATATCCAATACAGAAATAGAAATAATGTTTCTAATAATATTCGGAATAAAATAACAATTATTTAGATAAATGGACTTGCCTCGAAGGCATTACTAAACAATAAGTCCCTACAGCTAATGCAGCAACCTTTGCTCCATTCCCCACTCGTAGGATGACCTCATCATTGCTCAGCTTTCTATTTATGACCAGTCCCTTCACATTATTACATATGTGAGAACCACAGCCGATATCCAATACCCAAGTAGAATTTTAACTTTTTAAAAAATTAATTTCAATCATGAACAAACCTTGATTGGAAGTCGAAGCTTCTCCAAGCTTCTTCTTTGCCATAAACTTCTTGCAATTCCTCTTCCAATGACCCGGCTCGTTGCAATGGAAGCACATTCCTTTGCTAGCTGGATCAGATTTCTTTTGTTCCTTTATGTTCACTTTGCCCTTGGTCATCCGAGATCGAAAGAGCTCCTTAGATATCTCATATCTAGCAGTCCTACTTTGTTCACCATACAACTCCTTGAGGTGAATCAACATAGTAAGAGCATCCATGTTTTTGGGCTGACGCTGAAGCTGGTTATTCATGGATGCGAGCATGATGCATTGAGCCACAGATGCATCATCTTGCCACTTTACAATGGTGGCAATCTCTTCCTCAGAGGCTGTTTCTGGAACAGTTCCAGGGACAGGTGAGTTTAGGACATAAGAAATCTTTTCAGCAGTGAGAACTATTCTCAGATTTCTTAGCTAGTCCGTATAATTCGGCCCGATAAGCTTATTAGCATCAAGTATGCTTCGCAGTGAAATTAGTGATTTTGACATTTTTAAAATTCTGCATGTGAAAAACAACATTTTAGCAAACATTCATTTTATTAATGTTGCATACCAAAATAAATTTAGGTCTTTATTTTAAATTGGTATCTCCCACTATTTTTATCAAACTATATTACCCTCACTTATATAGTTCGGCAACATCTAATTAAAGATTTGCTATTGAGAATAAGGATCCCATTTCAAATGTATATAACCTTGTGGATAGCACAACAAGCGATATACAAATAAATAGGTAGACAACTCTTGTCAATTACATCACTATATAACTCCTTTTATTTTACCTCTTAAATCATAATGGTCAAGTGTGTGCACATCCGAACTAAATTGATTTAAGTTAAGTCCAGCCTAGCACTTCCATACATTCAAAAAAGAAAAATGTTCATCCTTGTGGATAACACAACAAGACTAGATCATTCAATCTTCTTGATAAGCATCAAATGTGATTAATTAACATCTTAAATACGCAATACTCGCCTTGTTGATAGCACAACAAGCTCATATTAAATATTTAATACTCTATTAATTTATCATACTAGAAGGCGACGTTCGATATTCCAAATATCATTTGAACGCTTCGGACTTAATATTATTTCATTGAGGGGTTTGTTATTATTTGTCTCATCTTGTTTAGCGTGCATGCACATATATATATATATAAAAAAAATACACGTCATTTTATTAAACATGTGAAGCATGTTTGCATAAAATATAATATATATAATATTTAGCATGCAATATAGAATACTATATTCTACCCGGATTGATTATGGACTTTTATTCTAGTTTGGTTCACTAGAGCCACCAAGTGAACCAAAAGGTCAAACCTAGGAGTGCAAAAATTTAAATTTAAATATAATAATTACATTTAAACTCGGGCTCCATACAAACGGGTCTTCACGCGCTCCTTGCTCCTTGGTCTCCAATTTCTTTAAGATAATTTTAACTATTTCTATTATATTAAACTATTTAATTTAAATAGAAACCTTGATCAGCAGTCAAGGGGAAGTACATAGGAGGGAGATAGAATTTTACATCAAGAAAAAAAATTAGAGAAGACGAGGTACACAGACCCCATTTAATAAAACTCATTCATTCAAGCATTCAACTAAAATAAAATCCAATCACATTGGTCAAATAGTTCATAATCAATCCCCATTTATTATCATACATATCACCATATATATCAATAAATAAATATTCATCTCATGAATTAAAACATTCCACATATATATACGAGTATCATTTAATGGGCAATTTTAAATTGCATGAAATCCAATTTCAAGATTAAAATAAACTCTTTATTTTAATTATAAAATTATTTAAAATATAATATATAAATATATATCATATATATATATATGATATTACCGTATATATATTATATATATATATATATATAACGAATCAGGTTATATATATATATATATATATATATATTATAAATTCACGTTTATTTTTTGAAAAGAAGTCACCTTGTTTTATTAAAAGAGTCCTTTCCTGATGGGTCACCTTCTTTTTGTAGTAAGAAAGAGACAACACCTTTTCTTTATAGAATTCAAGATTTGCACCCATAAAAAAATTGTGATTCGTCCAAAAAAAACGCAATTTTTTTTCTTAAAAAAAATAATTTTATACAATAAAATTATGCCCAATAAATTATTCTAAATACATACCCATATGTATATGAAATCATAAATAAATTAATAATTGCATAAAGGTTTGGCTCTGATGCTACTGCTGGGTTTGTACGAAATCATGACGCAATCAAATTGCAAAAATTACCGGAAGCATGGTATATTAGAGTTTAAAAATTTTCTACAAAACCAATACCCGGATCATCCTTTATGCACATTATTAATTTAAAACGATAAATAAGTAGTTATTGAATCATACCTTTGTAGAACGAAGCTTCCACAGGTACGAGTTCAAGTCCTTGTTCTTCGTGATCTCCTTGAATTTCTGGGTTAGATTCCTTCCTTTGATCAACGTTAGCCACCCAAGTGTTTGGCCTCTAGAGGTTATCCACCAAGGAAGATGAATTATCAATAAGGATGGTGTTTGACTAAACCTTAGTTTTGTATCCTCTTTAAAAAAGAAGTACTCTCTAACAATTAGAATTGCATCAATCAATATCTATTATAAGTCTCCTCTTATATAGATATTGGTCAACCCTTCTAATCCTATTAGACATGGGATTTCTTTTAATTAATTAAACTCCTTTAATTAATTTAGGCTTCCCACCACATGGGAATAATTAATTAAATTCATTTAATTAATTTGTCTCCTAATCTTATTAGGAATAAATGAGAGTACTAATATTAAATTAATTACTAAACTCCTTTAGAAATTAAAATAATAATAATTGTAATAATATTAATAAGACTCCTCTTATTAATTTATATTTAATATTTCCAAAATATTAAATAATAAACATTAAGCTATTTAATTTATTCTATCACTAGAGATTAAATTAATTATACTTAATGCATTATTACGATTATGCTATTACCTTCTTAAATAATTATTCTTCCTTTTATGGTGCGACCCTTTAGGTTTTCTATATTAAACCGGTTATGAATAAATCAATTAGAACAATTCTAATCTTATTTAAATAAATAAATTAAACTAATAATCTATTTAAATAAATAATATTTATTCTACAATAGGGATAAGCCTCCCTAGCGATCAACGACTTTCCAGATAATATAGATTTCAACATTAATCATAAAAGAACCAGTGAGTAAATAGTTACCATACAATTCAATCCTTCCACCATACAATGTCCCAATTAAATATAAGACATGAATTTACTGTCAAGTCTTATTTTATTTAATTATATGTATTTCGATTAGAAAATGCACAACTCCGATTAATGCAAATTAGAAACCTCTTTCTAATTTCATTCCACCTTGGCCAAGGATTCCTCGGTTGTCATTTAACGAATCACATAGGACATATCTCCTCTTTTACTAGAGGTGGTAGATTCTTTATTGATCATTTATTATCTCCATATGTAACTCATTATACCCAAGCATACCCTACATATGCCTTAAAAGGTCTTAAGGAATAAGTCAAAGTATAATTTGTTACATACAAGATACTATGATGATCTCAAGTCCAATGATCACTTGTACTACTTTCACATTAGGAATTCCTATTGACAGGCGAGTAAAACTCCATTAGGTATTCCATTGCGAGTCACGTTCAGTGAACTTATTCTCCAATAAGCACCTACATACTTGCTTTAGTGTCTCCACACAAATGATCATGAGATCAATCATCCTCATCCAATGAGCAAGCAACATATGTACCAATCTATCCGGATTTACTAATCCCCTTTTTAGTAATCCCACGATTGGGAACTATTTTAGTTTTAGAGCTTTCTAAGAATTTAGATCTCATTAGCATGATCATCATCATGATTCTAAAAGTATTGCTTAAAACTATGGGTTATTTACATATTATAAAAACAGCACCATGTAGATAATTAAATGTCTTTAATAAATGAATATTTTATTAATAAATAAATAAGATTGTTTACAAAGTATGTGCTTTATCATCATACATGATTGGCTTGTATGCACACTACTATCACTTTGGTCTTCACTTGTTGGTTACCAAAAACACCAACATCTTATTTGAAAGAGAGATGGGAGAGAGCTTAAGCAAGAGAAGTGTAAGGAGCCAAGTTATCTGCATAACTTAAGAAGAACAACCAAGAACCACCAAGAGGTATACATACTTAATTTTAATCTTCCATCTTCCTTCAAATTATATTGATAGAGAAGTGTGATTGGTGAAACATGATGTTAAGAAGTTATAAGGGTGATGTAGTGGACTATAGACCATTAAGAACAAAGAACCATTGAACCATGATTAAGTAATGAAAAACTTAAAATTGGAAGCTTTGAAAATGATTGAAATAAACAATGAAATCCTAAATAATTGGTTAAAGAATTTGAGTGATAACTATGTGGAATCATTAGAACATAAAGATTTACAATGGTTAGAATCATTAATAATCAACCAATGGATTGATTCCATTTGGGTTGAAGTTAAAATTCCAAGTAACGAAGATTCGGCAAAAGTTATGCGATTAGACGTTAATCGTCGAAATAGTAAATTTCCCGGAATAGAAATCAAAAGTCATCGTGTGATTCAGAAACGATGGTTTTCGATTACATCACATGTAATTAGGTAAATAAGACTTGCGAGAGCAAGAACGAACTAATTCACACTTAAAACGAAGAATTGAGCATCAAACATTACGTTTAACGAAAATGTAAAAATGGTCTAATCGGCTAAATTCTCGCCGACGGATTCAGAAATGAATTCTGCCTTAATGACATCGTAGAACTTAGGATTTATGAACTATTGGATTTGGAATGAGCCAATTCTGAGTTGTAACGATCGTGTTACGAGCTCGTGAATTTCAAAAATTTAAAATTTTTCCTGCAGAACAAGGTTGGCGCTGCAGTGCCGCCCATATAGTAGTACCCAGCGCCGCAGCACTAGGACGGGAAGGAACCCTGTAGAGGGGGGGCGCTGCAGTGCCACCTGGAAAGGTAAACCTAGCACCGCAGTGCTGAGGCAGGGGAAATGTTGCTGCGAGCCAGCGCCGCAGTGCCAGCTTTAAGCCTAAGTCTGGCGTTATAGCGCCTTAAGGGAAAAATTTCCGACGTGAAGATTTCTAAACTAAGCTTTCTACATGGTAATTATGGGGAAACTAAATGGTTAATATTCATGAAGAGAAATCACTTAAACAACATGTTTAAGAATGGTTTTATGAATTAAACGTTGATAAAACGTATTTAATTTTAAAACTCAAAAATCGATAATATAAACCGTGAATCGTAATCGAGTTGTAAGAGTGCCTAAGGGTTACATAACATGTAATAAAGGTACGAGGTACATGAATGTTGTGAAATGAAGTTAAAATTTACTTAATTTCCATACGGAGTCCGATGACAGGAATTCGATGAAAATATGTTTGACATATCAAAACGATTAGGGTTTCTCGGTCATCGTGCATAAAGATGATCGACAAGAGTCAGCTTACGACTAATAAATGTTAATAAGCCGTGAAGAATGTTAAATAACTTGAACGGATGTTATTAGGTTAACAATTCGGTTAAGTTATACGAGAAGGAGAAGTTAGGTTACACAATGTATATCGATTGTGATAATCTAATGACTATGCTATGTGTTTATATCTTGTAGAAGTGTAAAGATGAGTAAATTATATCTAAAAGGTTTAAAGACGCGAAGGCAAATATTCTAACTCTTGTATTAAGGTTATGTTATGCAAGTATTTGAACCTTGTTCAGTTTATGCTTGTTGCAAGCTTTCTAAACCCTTGTCTATACTTTATGTTGGACAAGTTGTCATGATGCATAGTTGTCTATACATGAACTGTTATTGGATAGTCGATGCCATTTGATTCGGCTAGACGTATCTGTAAAGTATTTTGATTGATTCTTCATGAATCTTTCAAAGTATTATTGATGTACTATCCTATGCCAACTGATTTGGTATGGATTCAAGGAAAAACCTGAGTATGAATACACAATGGTTTTAATGTCATTAACTCGGCAAGCATTGAGTTGCCACAAAGTTTAAATGTGAAAACGTTTAACGAATTGAGTTTTGATCAACATATAGTACTACAGGCTGATCACCTGGACATGCTCGTAAGATAAAGCGAGCATACGGCCTTAGTGTCGGGATGTTCTTTTATGCTTGAAAAAGCGATTGATGTTCATGGTCTGGGACCAACTCAGATTCTTAAGAGACTACATGTCCTTAAGAATGGTTTTAAAGGAACTCAAAACCCTATTTTGATTATTCCAACTATTTTATAACTATTATACAGTTATGGAAGATGAAACTATATGATTCTTGATTTTGTGGTTGCATATTAGTATGTTAAACTTGCTGAGCTTATTATGCTCATTCTTGCTTAAATCATATGTTTTAGCTAAGTGCTATCGGACCGAAGGATCTGGTAAGGACAAGGGCAAGTCCAAAATGGATACTTAGTTATCCTTGTAATAGTAGATCATTATTATTGTAAAGAATGATATTATGACGATGAACATATGTAAAAGTTATACCGAACTTGGGAAGGGATTATGATAATGAAATATTTAGTAAACTTATGCATGTTGTTGAAGTATTCAATGGAATGTATGAGTAGATAATAGCACATTATAGCACCATATTTGTGGGTTGAAAGTACCCGAATTTTGGGGCGTGATAGGTTTTCCAAAGTGTTACCTTCGAAGCTGTGTTGGAGAAGGCTATTATAGCAGAGGGTGGCAGTGAGGCGTTGACCCAATACCACAAGGGGAGAAAGAATAAGGGTAAGAATGATGTATCAGTCAAAATCGAGGGAGCCAGTGGGAGTGGCCAGAAGAGTAAGGGTTTCAACTCCAGGAATACCGGAGTAAAACAAGAGTTTCCTAAGAGGAGGATGGAGGCATACAAGACTTGCGGGAAGACTCATCTAGGAGTTTGCCTCAAGGACAAGGCGTTGTGTTACAACTGCGGACAAGAGGGGCATATTTCGCCTAACTGTCCCAGTCTGAAAAAGAATCATGGTTGCTTTGTGTATGGATCTACGGACCACATGGCACGGAACTGTCCGAAGAAGGGTTCGGATGGTGGGAAAGGAGCTAGTGCTAGTAAGCTAGCGATTGGTGGCATAGTACCACAGGGTAGACCGACTGCCTGCACTTTTAATATGACGATCCAGGATACAGTATCATCGAACGACGTTGTAGTAGGTATTATCCCGGTCAACGACATAAATGTGTATGTATTATTTTATTCAGGTGCTACTTGCTCTTTCATAGCATGTGAGTTTGCTAAACGATTAGTATTACTTCCCGAAAAACTTATAATACCTTTGAATATTAAGGTAGCAAACGAAGAAGTTATTCCTATTGATTTTATTCATAAGAGTTGTTCTATAGATATTAGAGGTAACAAATTATCGGTAGATCTTATAGCGATAAAGTTGGGAGAATTCGATGTAATTCTCTGGATGGACTGGTTGGTTAACCACGGGTCGATTATCGATTGCAAAAATAAAAGTGTGAACCTTCGAATTTCTAAGAAAACCAAGGTAGTGTTCTACGATAGTAAATCACCAAGGCGCTCTTGTTGTCTAACTATGATTCAAGCCAGGAAATTGTTAAGGAAGGGATGCGAAGGTTACCTGTGCCATGTTGTTGATACCCAGCGATTCGGAGCAACATTGCAACAGATACATATAGTCAACAAATATGCGGATGTCTTTTCTAGTGATTTGCCAGGTCTTCCACCTGAAAGGGAGACCGAATTCATTATAGACCTTGTGCCAGGAACGACACCAGTTTTAAAGGCACCGTATCATATGGCGCCAGTAGAATTGAAGGAGTTGATGATTCAGTTGCAAGAACTATTAGACAAAAAGTACATTCAACCAAGTGTTTCTCCATGGGGAGCACCGGTATTGTTTGTAACGAAAAAGGATGGATCGTTGAGGATTTGTATGGACTACCGATAGTTTAACAAACTAACAACAAAGAATAAGTACCCATTGCCCAGGATCGATGATCTCTTTGATCAGTTAAAAGGGGCAAAATATTTTTCTAAGATAGATTTACGGACGGGGTATCACCAGTTCAAAGTTGGAGCGGAGGATGTACCTAAGACAACATTTAGGACTCGTTATAGCCATTACGAGTTCTTAGTAATGTCATTTGGGTTAACGAATGTGCCAGCCGCATTCATAGATATGATGAACAGAATGTTCAAATAATATTTAGACAAGTTCGTCGTGGTGTTCATTGATAATATTCTAGTTTATTCCAAGACGAAAGAAGATCACGCTGAACATTTGAGATTAGTGTTGGAAGCACTAAGAAAGGAGAGGTTGTACGCGAAATTAACTAAGTGTGAATTTTGGCTAGAAAGAGTGCAGTTTTTGGGGAACGACATCAACAAGTAAGGGATTTTAGTAGATCCAGTGAAGGTTGAATAAGTTATTAACTGGGAACAACCGAAAACTCCGACCGACGTGCGGAGTTTCCTATGGTTAGCGGGTTACTATCGAAGGTTCATCCAGGACTTCTCGAAGATAGCTACTCTGTTAACAAATTTAACAAGGAAGACTGTAAAGTACATGTGGACAGAGAAGTGTGTAGACAGCTTTTAAGAGCCGAAGAAGAGGTTGAGTCAAGCACCAGTATTGTCTTTACTAGATGAGACGGAAAATTTTATAGTGTATAGTAATTCTTCGCATAAACGACTGGGTTGCGTGCTCATGCAGCATGGCAAGGCCATTGTGTAAGCATCTAGGCAGTTGAAGGAGTATGAGAAAGGTTATCCTACTCATGACCTTGAACTTTTCGCAGTGGTTTTCACCTTAAAAATTTGGAGGCATTACCTATATGGGGAGAAATGTAAGATCTACACAGACCATATAAGTCTGAAGTATATCTTCACACATAAGGAGCTAAATATGAGATAGAGAAGATGGTTGGAGTCGATAAAGGATTATGACTGTGAAATCCTGTATCACCCAGAGAAGGCAAACATGGTGGCTGTGACACCCCCAAATCCGGGTACTTCGTTTTCACATGATTTGGTGTTCACTTTCTAACTATAACAAACATCTACCCAATATATCTCAAAATAAATTACAATCTTTATTCAAAATAATAAAATCTCCCTTAATACAAGGGTTACAACCTTCTCAAAAATCAATCCCAGGGTTACTCTAACCTTAACATAAACAATAAAGTGCGGAATAAAAAACATGACATAAAAGTCTTATTACAACCATTTCAAAATAATTAAACAAGTCTTCACTTGTTCATCTTTCCCTTGTCTTTACTCATAGACGGAGCATCAACGTTATCAACCTTAACTGCAATTGTTATTTAATGCAAAAGTGAGCAAACAACAGCTCACTGGAGTTTAACAATAATATAGATATGAAAGGATATCTTTAAAAGAATCTGAACAACTTAGCTTGCTTCAAAAATAAAGAATTGAATAATAATTCTCTATCAACATTAAAATTCGAATATGGAATTTGTCTTGTCCTAGGTTATAAATATTTTTATTTAAACCTTTAACAGTCAATAAGACTATGGGCCTTAACTCGTACTTAGGGGGATCAGCCCTTTGTACCATGTATTGTGCACAAACATCTTAACGCTATGCGTAGTAACCTCTCCTAATAATTAGGGTTGTTCAACTCAGTAATTTAAATTCAAGTCTGCACCAAAGAAAGTTTGGTTTGGATAAGCTTACAAGGGTAATTTAGAATTCACGTTCATCAACTAAGGATTAGTTTAATCGACTTTCAATAATTCATAAATAAAAGAATTATGAATTAACATATGCTTTAGAAGTAAACTTAAAGCATTTAAAATAATAAACTGGATCTTACTTGAACAATAAGTTAAGATCATTTCAATTAAATAAACAATTGTCCAATACAGAAATTGAAAGGACATTCTCAACAATGAATATATATGAACTCAAAGAAATTGTATAGAATTAACAAGTTTAGGGTTAGAAGACTTGCATAAAATTAATACAAGATCAGAATTTAGAAAACTTGTCTTATGCGCAAGCTACTTAACTCAACCACGTACTTAAACACTTCCTATATACATCCAATCATAATAACATAAATTAGTTAACATGTAAGTAATCCACATAATTGGTTAACCCTCATGGTTAACTCATTCTAATTAAATAAATAATAATCAACCATCACATAGTTAATTACATCACATAACATACTCACATAATTAAATTAATTATGTATTTAGCTAAATTATAATTAAACAATTATAATTTAAACACTTAATCTAATTATAATTACTTAATTATAATTACCTCTTAAATTATCACCAATTCGTAATTAATAATTAATTAAACTATATCATGCATTATAATTACACAAATTATAATTAATCATGCAATTATAAACTTAAAATCCATAACTAAACATGCATTTATTAAATTATAATTACTTAAATTATAGTTTAAATTAACAATTAATTGATTAAAATAAATCATCTTCTACACATATAAGTTAACAAAAATTATAATTTAAACCTTTACTCTTAATTATAATTATACAAATTATAATTACATATCACATTAACCAATTCACAATTAAACAATAATTCAAATAATACTTTAAGGTTTTCAAAACTTCTTCTTTTTTCTCAAATTATGAAATTGTCAACTTCATGTTATCAACATGCTATTGCAACTTAAATACATGATCATTATTCTAACAACAATGTAACTTAGTCATAAAAATAGACTGCACACTTGATTAAAACTCACTGCCTCTGCCCAAGACACGGCGTAGCTGCGCAGCCATCAGCCTGGGCATCGGCGCAGCTGTGCAGGGAAAAGATCTAGGAAGGGCAAGCGGCGCAGCTGCGCTGCTCCTAGCCTTGCTGCAGGCGCAGCTGCACAGCAACTCGGCCAGACGCAGACAGCCACAGCTCTCTGCTTTACCGAACAACCCATACAAGCCAACAAACGAAAAATTACAGTAACGTAGCCATTGTAACTCCATACACATGCAATAATACATAACATAACATGTTTCTACAACATAACAACCATCTAAATAATGATAATCACAAGTTTTAAAAATCCAATTTGGCCATTTTCATGAAAACTCATATTTTTCCAAAATAATCCACTGTAAGAAATTTTTTCCATCAATTCCACTTTATATACATACATTATATACGTAATTGAATATAATCATCATAACCAATTCTAATTAGGCATAATAACACATATAAATTCCTAAATTTTCCATTCTAAAACCAATCAATATACATAAAACCATATGAACAAAACTTTTTCCATGAAACTTGTTTTAACAGTAGTTTAATTTCTGAAAACAAATCATTGATAGCATACATGTAATGGATTGCAACATCTTTCAATTCGTATAGCATGTAATTAACCAATTCTTGAATATCCACACCAACATTACACTATATGAAGAAAATTCTTTTCACAGAGAACTCATCATAAGGAAAACGACTACGTAAAGTTTTAAAAGCATTTGATATTGACTATACCTCTTATTAGACGATTTGAAGAAGAAAATGAAGATTAACTCTAGCTTTTCCCAAGCTCCCTTTACCTTCTCTTCTTCCTTTTTCTCTCAACTTCTCTATTGGTTCTCTCCTTCTTCTTTAGTTTAGACTAACGTAACGTAAGCTAACGTATAATATAATACGTAGTAATAGATATAGGCTTAATTATATAATATAACTGACAATTAACTCCCCTAATAAACATTCATCAGTTACAGAATTTTTAAAATCAAAAGCCACTAGGGCTTGTTTGGCAAGAGTACTTTATAAAAATAGATTTTAGTATTAAGACATTGTTTGGTAAAACGGTTTAAAAATAAATGTAAGGGTTTTGTTTGGTTAAAATCATTTAAAACTCTTTTCTTTATTTTAATAATTCATTTTAACACCTACCTTAATGTCACACTTTAATTAATTAAATATTTAATATTCTTGTTTAATCAATTAAAATCTAACATCAATTAATCACCTAAAATTACCACATAATTATAATTACTCGCTAATTATAATTTATGTAACACTTCATCACATAATTCATCTAATTCAATTATCTCAATTAAATTAGAACTATAATATATAATTAATATACACATTCATTTAATTAATATATAACACTTAATTAAATCACTCCATAAATCACATAATTTATTTATTTAACTCAATAAATAATTCACATAAAATATTTATTTAATTCAATAAATATTTAAAATTATTATATAAAATCACAATCGTTATAGTGGCCGACGCCTTAAGTAGAAAGGGTCGAGAGAAGCTGTCGATGTTAACAACTTAAGATGAGTTGATAACAGAGATGGCAAAGATGGAATTAGAAGTACGATGTCCAATTAAGGAAGGGGAGAAGCTATTTACGATAGAAGTTCAACCCACAATAGTGGAGAAGGTGAAGGAAGTGCAACTCAAAACTGATGAGTGCGAATAGATAAGGAAGAAGATTGCAGACGGTACCGAGAATACGTACAGTCATGATAACGAAGGGTTATTGAGATTTGAAGGACGAAGTTGGGTTCCGTGTGAGCCAAAGTTGAAAGAGGAGATTATGGACGAAGCATATCACTCGAGATACTCGATCCATCCTGGTAGTACCAAGATGTATCAAGACCTTCGAACAAATTTCTGGTGGACAAACATAACGAGGGAGATAACAGAGTATGTCAATAGGTGTTTAACTTGTCAGAAAGTTAAGGCCAAACATCAACGACCCAGTGGTTTGCTACAATCATTGGAAATTCCTAAGTGGAAATGAGAGCATATCACGATGGACTTTGTGGTAGGGCTTTTGACGACGCAGAAAGGATACGACGCTATTTGGGTAATAGTGGATCGTTTGACAAAGTCGGCTCATTTCTTGCCGATAAGAGTCAAGTACAATTTAAACCCATTAGCTAAGCTTTATATCAAGGAGATTGTCTCAAGACATGGAGTGCCAGTTTTGATAATGTCAGATCGCGACCCGCGATTCACCTTAATTTTTTGGAAGAGCTTGCAAGAGCAGATCGGAATGTAGCTGAGGTTCAGCACGGCGTATCATCCACAGACGGACGGACAAAGTGAAAGGATAATTCAAATGCTAGAAGATATGTTAAGGTCTTGCATTATGGATTTCAAGGGGAGTTGAGATGATCATCTACCGTTGGTAGAGTTTGCCTACAACAACAGCTATCATGCCAGTATAGGCATGCCACCTTACGAAGCGTTATATGGATGGAAGTGCAGAACGCCACTATACTAGGATGAAGTAGGAGAGCGTCGAATGTTAGGACCAGAGAGGGTGCAACAAACGGCAGAAGTGGTTAAGTTGATACGAATGCGGCTAGTAGTAGCTCAAGACAGACAGAAAAAGTATGCCAATTCACATCGAAAGAATAGAGAGTTCGAAGTTGGTTCGTATGCATTCCTGAAGGTGTCGCCTTGGAAAGGGAAGATACGCTTCGGGAAGAAGGGAAAGTTAAGTCCTAGGTTTATAGGACCTTTCAAAATTTTAAGAAGGGTAGGAGAGGTAGCATATACGATAACATTACCTCCAAAGTTGGGACATATCCATAACGTGTTTCACGTATCGGTATTGCATCCCTATAAGCTGGATTAATTACAAGCACGTAATCGAGTATGAACCAATCCAAGTCGAGAAAGACTTAACATATGAAAAGATTCCTATTCAAGTCATTAATAGGAAAGAATAAGTCTTGAGAAGCAAAGTTATACCTTCGGTGAAGGTGATATGGAGGAATCACAATGCCGAAGAAGCAACGTGGGACCTCAAAGACAAGATGAGGAAGGCTTATCCTCATTTGTTGGATTAACTTATATCGAAATTATGGGGACATAACTCTTATAAGGGGGGCGAATGTAACACCCGAGAAAATCGAACGCTTATGTAAATAAATTTTATTTGATTTATTATATAAAATTTGATTATTTGTTTATTTAACTAAGTAAGCTAATCGAAGGTCGTTCTATGACCTAGAGAATGCAGAAATGGTTAGGATTCTGGCTACATGCTAGAAATAATTGATGTGAATTTATAAGACAAAAATAAAAAAAATTCGGGAATAAAAATATTTCTGAGAAAAAGACGAAATAGGCACTATTCACAGATAAAACACTAAGAGTTAGGGTTTGAGACCCTAAGCCTTTTTAGGAGATCGAAATGTCGGAATGACGTTCTATCAAAAAATTTGACGATAATATACCATGAAAAGTTAAGTTAGTCGAGAAATGTTTTCTCGGGAGGAAATCACTATTCATCCATTTCTCTCGGGAATTATTATTGAATTTCCGAGAAACGCGTAATGATAGGATTTAAAGACGATAAAGAATATGTAATAATATTTTACTTATGGCTCACAAAGTTTTCGTGTGAGGACTTAAAACCCTAAGTGTTAGGAAAAGTGAAACCTAATGATAATTGTTTAAGTATAATAATAAATGATTATTATACGGCATGAATACGAGTATAATACGAGATATTGTATGAGTATAAGATGAAGAGGATACAAAAATTAATATGACGTATAATATGAATTTTATACAAATTAAATACATTTAATTTGAATTAAATTATTAACTAAACTCGTGGGTCGAACCGATGGGCAAACGGGTGGGTTAAACCCATGGGGCAACCCATGGGCACATGAGATGATCAGGGGGCATGTGGGGTGCATTGCTAGCACATGCTAGCACATGGCTTCACCAGACAAGACATAGGTTTAAGGAGGTTTGGTCCTAATGACCAAACTACCCTAAGCCTTGCAATTCTATAAATAGAAGAGTTCCTTGTTCATTTGGTTGGTTGATCAAATTAAGCACATATTGAGAGAGAGAGAAAAGATAAGGTAGATAATGCTTGATAAGAATTAAAGCAAAACTAAGTACCAAGAAGATCATTGAGTCTCCATACTCAAGCAAACAAGAACACCAAAGGTATAAGAATAAGAAAATCATGATAATAATCATTTGTCTTTCAATATAGAATTGATAGAGGAGTCAATTGGTGGAGTATGTTTAATAAAAAGGTGTAAGGTTGGTTAAATGGTGAATTAAGAACACTAATAAGCCATAGATAATGAAATCATATTAAATGATTAAGGAACTAACGAAGAATTTATCAAAGTCATGAGAATTTGAATGATAAGCATATGAAACCTTTAAAACATAAATTTTTAGAATGGTTAGAATCATTAAAGAACAAACAATGGATTGATTCCATTTAGTTTGAAGCAAAAATATCGAAGAACAAAGATTCGGCGAAAGTTACGCGATTAGACGTTAATCGTCGAAACCGTGAATTTTTCGAAATAGAAGTCAAAAGTCGCCGTGTGATTCAAAAATCATGGTTTTCAATTACATAACATGTAATTAGGTAAATAAGACTTGCGGGAGCAAGAACGAACCAATTCGAACTTAAAACTAAGAATTGAGCGTCAAGCGTTCACGAACGTTTAACGAACGCGTAAAAATGGACTAATCAACTAAATTCTCGCCGACGGATTCAGAAATAAATTCCGACTTGATGGAATGATAGAACATATAATTTATGAACTATTGACTTTGGAACGAGCCAATTTCGAGTTGTAACGATCATGTTACGAGCTCGTGAAAATTTAATTTTTTTAGAATCGGAGGGGCCGGCGCTGCTGCGCCACCCAGAACCTTGTTCCCAGTGCTGCAATGTCGAGGCAGAGCTTAGACACTGCGAGGCAGTGCTGCAGCACTGGCTTTAAGCCTTTGGCTGGCGATGCCGTGCCCTTAAGGAAATGTTTTCTGATGTGAAGATTTCTTAACTTAGCTTTCTACATGGTAATTATGAGGCAACTAAATGGTTAATATTCATGAAGAAAAATCACTTAAACAACATGTTTAAGAATGGTTTTTATGAATTTAACGTTGATAAAACGTATTTAAATTTAAAACTCGAAATCTGATAATGTGAACTATAAATCGTAATCTAGTTGTGAGTGTGACTTAAGGTTATATAACATGTAATAGAGGTGCGTGATGCATGAATGACATCAAATGAAGTTATAACTCCTGTAAATTCTATACGGTGTCCGATAATGGGAATTCGATGGGAATGTGATTAACGTAACGAACCGGTTAGGGTTTCGTCCGTCATTGTGCTTAATGATGATGGGCGGGAGTCGGTTTATGAAATTTAGATGTTAATAAGTCGTAATAAATGTTAAATAACTTGAACGAAGGTTATTAGCTTAACAATGTGGTTAAGTTATATAAGAAGGAGAATATAGGTTATGCATTGTATATCAACTATGAATTCTCATTGGTATGCGATGTGTTTATGCTTTGTAGACGTTGTAAAAACTGAGTAGAATAAACATAAAGGTTTAAAGACGCGAAGGCAAGTTTTCTAACTCTTGTATTAACATTACGTTATACAAGTTCTCTAAACTCTTGTCTATACCTTGTGTTGGACAAGCTGTCATTATGCATGATCTTTTATGCATAAACTGTTATTGAATAGTCGATGCCATTTGATTCGGCTTGATTAAGACTTAGAGTATTTTGGTTGGTTTTCAAATCTTTCCAAAATAATTACGATGATGATATCCTATGTCAATTCTTGGTACGGATGCTCATGTAAGCCTGAGTGTGAATAAACAAATGATTTTACGTCGTTAATTCGATAAGCACGTGAGGTTGCCACCAATTAAACGTAAACACATTTAATGTATGAGTGTTAATCCACATAGAGTACTACAGGTTGATCACCTGGATGTGCTCATAAGCTATATCGAACTTACGGCCTTAGTGTCGGGTTGTTCCTTTCATGAATGAGAACTAAATGATGGTTCATGGTCGTTGACCAACACAGATTTTAAAGAGGCTATAAGTCCTTGGGAATGGTTTTAAAGGAATCAAAACGTTACTTTATAACTATTGTACATCTATTGAAGACCAAGTGATATGATTCTTGATTTTGTGGTTTCAAGATATGTGGTTTAACTTGCTAAGCTATTTATGCTCATTTTTGCTTAAAACTAAATGATTTCAGCTAAGAGCGAACGGACCGAATGATCCGGTAAAGACAAGGGCAAGTCCATGGTCGATGGACAAATAGTGATTCTTGTAATAACATAGTATTAGTATTGTAATAACTGATATTATGACATAGAACAATGTAATGGTTACAAAGAACCTGGGAATGGATTAATAAAATGTAATATTTAGTAAACTCATGCGTGTTATTGAAGTATTTCAATTGAATGTATGAGTAGATAGTAGCACCGTGTAGCACCATATCCAGAGTTTGAAGGTACCCGAATTTGGGGGTGTCACACTTGAGCTCCCTTGAATCCCATTCATATCCCTAATCTATGTTGTTACCAAAAGTTATGTACAAAGAACTAAAGACAAAATATAAGTTCTAAGTTATTGGGAATAGTCTCTATATGAGAGGGAATGAGAGATTTTTGCAAAAGGAGGCTGAGTTCTAATATATAAGCTTTCTTTCCTTCCACTAGATCATTTCCTATGCTATTTGCCTAAAAACATGAGGTGGCATTGCGGCGCCGACTTTTAGCCTTGGACGGGCGCTACAACGCTTGGTCAAGGGCTCTGGTCAATAAGTGGGTGCTGCGGTGCCAGTTTTGTGAAGGAATTGGGGAACTGCAGCGCTGAAGTTGGGTGAGCTGGCAACAAAGAGGCGCTGCGGCGCTAGAATATAACTAGGAATCGGCGCTGCAGCGCCAGTGCTATAAAAATAAACTTTTTGCCCCTGAAAGCTGAAAATGACCTGAAAACCCCTGCAAAACATAATTAAAGCAAAATAATAATAAAATGCTATAAAAGAAACATAAAACATAATGGGCATACAATTTCTTAAGTATAAAAGTATTTGATTCGCGGGTATAAATCCCACTCATCAGTAGCCTTAAAAAGGAATTTAGTTCAACATGATTGAATTAATAACCAAAATCCATAGATAATTAAATATCCAAATTACAAAAGAAAGAGTAGAGAATGAGAATGAAAATAGTCACTGTAATCCTCCTCCAAGCTGCTCCTGCTTTGCAATCCTCGTGCTCAATCCACTGCTTCAATTCTCCAACAATCCAATTTGAACTAGAATTGGAATAATAAAATAGAATCTCTAAGATGGAATTATATATTACAACTGATAAAACTCCTAGTTATAAATCTGTTACAAATCCAACTCCAATTATGAAAAGAATATTTGAATGACAGTTCAATTGCAACACTTAAGTAAAAATTCAAAACTGGTCAAAGTCGACCCGGTGCGGCCGCGCTGTGCATAAGGTCTTCTTGGGTGCGGCCGCGCAGTCTGGCAGTGCTGTAACTCTTCTGTTGCTGCTGTATTAAACGACTTGCCATCATATCCATTCCTCTAAGCCATCAATTTCCTCCAATTAGCCATCAAGTACCACTAATTCAGTTTCCAAACATGCAGTATATAAAACAAACCAAAAATGCATGAAAAATGACTTAAAACACAAGAAACGACCAATAATTCCTAGTAAGATGATACTGAATCGTAGGTATAAAACATACTCATCAAATACCCCCAAACTTGAACTATAGCTTGTCCCCAAGCAACACAACATGATTCAATGTGAAATACTAACAATATGCAATCTAATCCTAATATGCCTACGAATCCAAACATCAATCAGTATAATATCCACAAGAATTGCCTTAGAGAAATCACACTTGTTTCAAACAGAATATTCAACCAAGAACAGTTAATAACCCATATCCCTATGCAAATGAAAACCTATCATCACTGATGTAGTGTGTGTGCTTAATAACAATTAAATTTACTACAGTACAAATACTTCACATAATACGATTCTTAGAAGGAAAAATTCAGTTTTAACTCAAGATTCACATCAAACAAGTTAAGTCCCGGCTATGACTTCACATTAACAAAGCTAGGTGTCAAATTGGGATTTATTTTGCTTTTATTCCATCACAAGGGCATTTTTTGCTCTTTATCGTACTTACACTTGACTGTGCAATGTCTAGTTCTCTTAGGTTTTTCAGTGCTACCCATTTAGCGAGCTTTCGACCAATAACTCCCAAACTAAATGGCTTTAGAGCGCTGGGTGTACAGGCATCCTCTAGTGTGTACTTTCTCGAGTAGCAAAAGCCACATAACTAAACTAGTCGATGTGTTTATTCATACTCTTTTCCTCTTTTTCTGCATTTTTCTCATTTTTTATATATATCCCAAATTTTCCCCCCAAAACATAAGTGTTTGTGTCATCCTAGCCTTTACGAACTGTTTACTAAATTTCCATCATTAAAATCCAAGTTTCCTACCAGAAGACAATTATTTGATTATTTAAACCAAGTAAATACTAATAGTTACCCTATCGTGCTATCCGGTTACATCAGTTTCAAACAAATTAAGATTCACATCTTGATATAACATTACAACTTTGCCTTAGTCATCAAAACTATTCAAAAATCATGCAATTCCAAAGTCATCATAGGCTAAATGAAATGCATCCTATTGATATGTTTGGATTCATGCAAACTGACCTACCTAAATGCAAAAATTAAAGCAAATATTTTGTGATTTTTGGTTTTTATTTTTTTTTCGAAAATTAAACTACGAATTAAACAATATGAGTTAAACTAAAAATTAATGCAAACTAAATGAACTACATGAACTCAATGTAATCTATACTATTGACCCCCAAACTTACAAACGACTATAACGCCCGAGAAAATCGAACATTTATGTAAATGAATTTTATTTGATTTATTGAATAAAATTTGATTATTTGTTTATTAAACTGAGTAAGCTAATCAAGGTCGTTTTATAACCTAGAAAATCCAAAAATGGTTAGGATTCTGACTACGTTCTAGAAATAATTGATGTGAATTTATAAAATGAAAATAAAAGATTTCTGGGAATAAAAATATTTCTGAGAAAAAGACGAAATAGACACTATTCACATAATGAAACCTTAAGGGTTAGGGTTTAAAAATCCTAAGTCTTTCTGGGAGATCGGAATGTCAGAATGACATTCTGTCAAAAGATTTGACGGTAATATATCGTAAAAAGTTAAGTTAGCCGAGAAAAGTTTACTGAGAAGAAAATCACTATTCATCCGTTTCTGCTTGGGATTTATTATTGAAATTTTGAGAAACACGTAATGATAGGATTTCAAGACAGGATGAAATATCTAATAATATTCCAGTTATAGCTCACAAAGTTTTCGCGTGAGGACTTAAAACCCTAAGGGTTAGGGAAAGTGAAACCTAATGATAATTAGGTTTAAGTATACTAATAAATGATTATTTTACGTAATGAATACGAGTATAATACTAGATATTATACGAGTATAATACAAAGAGGATACGAGAATTAATACGACGTATAATACGAATTTTATACGAAGTAAATACATTCAATTTAAATTAAATTTAATAACTTAACCTGTGGATCGAACCGATGGGTTAGCGGGTGGGTTAAACCCATGGGGCAACCCATGGGCACATGTGTGGCACATGGGGTGACATATAGAGCATATGGGGGCATGTGCTAACACATGCTAGCTCATGGGCAAGACATGGCAAAGGAGGTTTGGTCCTAATGACCAAACTACCCTAAGCCTTGCAACTTCTATAAATAGAACAGTTCATTAGCCATTTTGTTGGTTGATCAAATTTGTGAGCATATTGAGAGAGATAAACAAAGAAGCTAGGTCATTCCTTGATAAGAATCAAAGCAAACAAGAAGCAAGAAGAGAATTGAATCTCCATATTCAATCTACAAGAACATCAAAGGTATAAAGATAAGAAAATTTGATAGTAATTCATTGTCTTTCAATAATAGAATTAATAGAGAAGTGAATTGGTGGAGCATGTTCAATAAGAAGATATAAAGTTGGCTATGTAGTGAAAGTAACACACTCATAAGCCATGTATAATGAAATCATATTAGGTGATTAAGGAACTAATGAAGAACTTATCAAATTCTTGAGAATTTGCATGATATGCATGTGAAACTATTAAAACTTAGATGTTTAGAATGGTTAGAATCATTAAGGAACAACCAATGGTTCGATTCCATTTGGTTCGAAGTGAAAATAATGAATAACGAAGATTCGACAAAAGTTACGCGACTAGACGTTAATCGTCGAAACCGTGAATTTTTCCTGAATAGAAGTCAAAAGTCGTTGTTTGATTCAAAAATGATAGTTTTCGATGACGTAACGTGTAATTAGGTAAATAAGACTTGCGAGAGTAAGAACGAACGCATTCGGACTTAAAACGAAGAATTGAGCGCTGAACGTTCACGTACGAACGTTGGACTAAAGTGTAAAAATAGACTAATCGGCGAATTTCTTGCCAACGAATTCAGAAAAGAATTCTGACTTGATGAAATCGTAGAACATATGATTTATGAATTATTGGCTTTGGAATAAGCCAATTTCGAGTTGTAACGATCGTGTTACGAGCTCGAGAAATTCAAGTTTGAAAAAAAATTTCAAAGGCTGAGGGTTGGCGCTGCAGCGCCGCCCATGCCTTGTGTTCAAGTGCTGCAGCATCGGAACAAGGGAAATGTTGCTGCGAGCCAGCGCCACAGCGCCGACTTTAAGCCTATGGCTGGCGCTGCAGCACCATTAACAAAAAAATTTCTGACGTGAATGTTTGTTAACCTAGCTTGCTACATGATAATTATGGGGCAACTTTATGGTTAATATTCATGAAGAGAAATCACTTAAACAACATGTTTAAGAAAGATTTTATGAATTAAACGTTGACAAAACGTATTTAAAATTAAAACTTGAAATCCGATAATGTGAACTATGAATCGTAATCGAGTTGTGAGCACGTCTTAAGGTTATATAATATATAATAGAGGTGCGTGATGCATGGATGACATCGAATGAAGTTAAAACTTATTTTGTATGCTATGTGTTTATACTTTGTAGAAGTTGTCAAGACCAAGTATCGTACGCTTAAAGGTTAAAGACGCAAAGGCAAGTTTTTTAAGCTCTTGTCTATACCTTGTGTTGGACAAGCTGTCATTATGCATGGTCTTTTGTAACGATTGAGATTTTATATATTAAATTTTAATATTTATTGAGTAAATAAATATTTTATGTGATTTATGTTTTGAGTTAAATAAATAAATTATGTGATTTTGTGGAATGATTTAATTAAGAGTTATATATTAATTAAAAGAACATTTAATAATTAATTTAATTGATGTATATTGATTTTATAGTATAATTCTAATTTAATTAAAATAATTAAATTAGATAAATTATGTGATGAGTGTTACATGAATTATAATTAGTGAGTAATTATAATTATGTGATAATTTTTATGTGATTAATTGATGTTAGATTTTAATTAATTAAAGTGTAACATTAAGGTATGTGTTAAAAGAATTTATTAAAATAAAAAAAAAGAGTTTTTAAATTGTTTTAACCAAACAAGGCACTTACTTTTGTTTTAAAAAGATTTAGCCAAACAGGACCCTTGCACTAGCTTTAAATCCATTTTACCCAAACAAGGCATTAGCTAATAAAATCTGTTTTTAAAAATAAATAATTTTTGCCAAACAAGCCTTATGGCTTTTCAAATTCAAATAAGTGTAACCTATATAATAATGGGTAATTAGTATATGATATAATTATAGGTATTAATTATTTATAAGTTACGTATATTATATTATTAGATGTATAATATATGTATATCAGCTATGTAAATAGTTTTTCCGTTAAAACAAAGTTAGATGAAAGAAAGAGTAGAGAAGACAGAATATAGAGAAGTTAGAGAGAAAGAAAGAAGAAAAAGAAGGAGAAAGAATTGGTAGAACTCAAGCTCCTCCTCATCATCTTCTTCTTCAATCATCAAAACGAAAAGGGTATAATTACTATCTTATAGTTTTAAAATTTAATTGATTGTTCTTCCTTGTTTTGAGTTCTTTGTGAATATAAAAATTTCATGAGATTGTGTAAACATGAATTATATATATATATTGTGTTTATATACTGTTTATAATTGAATTGTATGCTATAAACGATTTTCAGAAATTCAATTTGTTGTAAAAACAAGTTTTAATGGAGAATTTGTGTTTTTATGAATTTTCATATATTTGGTTGAATTAAAATGAAAGATTAATGTAAACATGAAATTTGTGTGTAATATGTGTATAGCATGTTTATATATGAGTTATATAGTTGTATTAGCGATTCAATCCATGTAATTAAGATAAACATGAAGAAATCATGTTCATAGTAATTTATAGTGAACTAATTTTGAAAATAGCCTTTTTAAACTATCAAATTGGTGTTTGATTATGGATTATTATTTAAATTGATCATGGGTTATGTTAATATGTTAAGAATTAGTGTTATTGCAATTGAAATAACATGAATTGATTGAAAAACGAATTCGTAATAGCAATTTTTGTCAAGAACGCTTGATATTATAGTTTTCTTCAAAAATCATGAAAACTTGGTTTTGATTATGTGTTGTAAGGATTTTATATGTTATAGTCATGTTAAAGAGTCCAAAATTTTGTTGTTATCAAGTTTTATGTTCATCATGTTGAGAAAAATCGGATTCGGTGTGAAGGAATAAGCCAAATTGGCTTATTTCTCTGCCGTTCGCGAACTGGGGATTTTCACCAGAAGTGGTACCCGCCCCAGCGGGGCACCTTGCTGTCCGAGAAATGTTGTTTTGCTTTGTTGAGTTTTCATGCCGCATTTGTTTAGCTAACTTATTTTTATGACTTGTTAAGTGTAATAGGTAATGAGATAACATACTTTTGATGTGTTTAAGATAGATTGAAGTCTTATGTTGTTATATTATATGTGTGCTTGGATAATATTACCGTAAGGTGCAATATGATAGTAATAGTGCTATGCGTGTATGAGGTGCTTGATTGTGAGTTTAGCCTCACGTATGTGTATTAGTATCGACGTACGTCGTAACCATGTTGCTAGGTTGTACTTGAGTAAGAAGTTCGACGGTTTAAACGTTGTAGTTGGGTACTAATAGATGTTTTAAACGCAATATAATGTGTAGGGTAATTATGGAAGTGATTGTAATTATTAAAGTGTAGCTTGCGCTTGAGTCAAGTTCTCTAATCCTTATTCTTTTACGTTAAGCAAGTTTCTATTTCTAAACTTGTTATTTATTTTGTGCAAGCTTTCGAAACCATTCTTGTACGCTATGCAAGCTTTATCATTGTATCTTTTCATTGTGCAAGTTTTCTAACCCTTGCTCAATATATCATGAAAGTTCATTTTCGTTTCTTAACTTGTTATATATTGTACAAGTTATACTGTATTCAAATATTCGTTAAGCATAAGTATTGAAGTAAGCTATATAGATAAGTAAGCTATTCAAATATACTGTACAAGTGCCGGGTTGTTCCTTTCACGAATGAGAACTAAATAATGGTTCATGGTCGTTGACCAACACAGATTCCAAAGAGGCTATAAGTCATTGGGAATGGTTTTAAAGGATGCAAAACGTTATTTTGATTATTCGTAAGTACTTCATAACTATTGTACAGTTATTGAAGACCAAGTAATATGATTCTTGGTTTTGTGGTTTCAAGATATGTTTGTTGAACTAGCTGAGCTATTTATGCTCATTCTTGCTTAAAACTAAATGATTTTAACTTAGAGCGAACGGACCGAATGTGACAATCTAAAAATTTATAAGATCTTGAGTGATTAAAATAAAGGTTAAAAGAATAAAACTTAGATAGAAATTTTAGGATTAATTAAAAAAATTTAGAGAACCTATATGGTTTTAGTTAAATTCTTAAGTAACGTAAAGAAATTAAATGAGAATTTAATTTATTAGCCCAAAATAATGGGATATGTGCTAGTAGAATAACTATGGTTAAAAACTAACCATACTTGAGTGAAATGTAGAAAATGACTGTATTGGCCAAAAGGGGAAGTAGAGATGAACATGTGATGTTAATATTGTTTTTACCAACTCTTATCTACTCCCTTATGTGTCATCCTTAGATTTAGCCACACACTTTATCCAAATTGCAAGTAAGGTAAAGTGTGCAAGTAATCTTTTAACCAAACTTGTAAGCAACATGAGTAAGGATTTGAAGTATAAATGAGTGAATAGAAACCCTAATTACATGATTAGGGTATGAGATAAATTAAAGATATTGGATTATGTTAATTTATATGGCCCAAACAATTGTTTAGGAAGCCCAAAAGAATTAATTTAAAGCCCAATCTTTTAGCCCAAATGAAAAGGGACTTGTTGGTCATTGTATTAATCAAATATTACAATAAAAAAATAAAAATGGATGGGAGAGGGGCCAAAAATTAGGCTACAAGGAGAGGAGAAAAGGGGGAGTGAATGTAGTGAGTACTTACTTTACTTGGTGACTAACTCCCCTTAGGTGTCACTAATTAAGCTAGCCACATTCTTTCTCTATTTTTACAAGTAACCTTAAGTTTACAAGTTAAAGCAAGCTATGATTAATAGAGAGAGAGAGAGTAAGAGATTGTTGGGAGATATGTATATACATATATATGCTATATGTATATTAATTTATTTCCTATATATAACCCCCACTAATTTTGCTGTCAAAAGTTTACTTCCATTTTTTTATTTACTCCAAAAAGCTTAAGAAAAGAAAGAGAGAGAGAGAGGGGGAAAACCGTGGGCATCAAGAGGTAAGAAGGAGAGAAAAATTTCTTCATTCCATCCAAGATCCATCTTATGGTGGAAGAAGAAGATGAAAAGCACTAAGAACAAGGTATAAAACACCCAAAAAACTAGTTTATTTCCTTTTGTTTAATCTGTGTTTGATGGGATGTAGATCTAAGATTTCAAAATCTTAGATCTACATGATTTAAAGTGTGTTATGTTTAGATCTATCACTTTTGAGGATCAAAAGTTGGATCTAAAGTAAGATATGGAAACTAGGTTTTCAAAACCCTAGTCTTAATTTTTCTTAGCATTGATTGTGTTTAATCTAGTGTTTGGTGAATGTTTGATAAAATAGATCATGGATCATGGTAGATCCATGAGTATAAGAGGTATTAGGATCTATTATGTTGGTTAATGTTTGATTAATCAAGAGATCATGGAAGTTTTTTTACAAAACACAAAGATTAGAAGATTAGATTTTTGAGAAAATGAAATATAGAATTCTAACGATCATATCTCTCATTCTATTACAAATTTTTGAGTGTGGTCAAGTCCTAGAGTTAGATATATGAGTCTTCTAATATCGCCAAGTAGAATCACTGAAAAAGGTGTTGTAAAATTTCGTGTGGACTGTTTTTAGTAAAGTAGGCAAAATCTAAAAAAGAGCAAAAAGTAATCTGCCCAAAATTGCTAGGGACAATTTTGGCAACTTAATTAATGAAATAAATTCAAAACTTTTTGGGCATGAAAATATATGATATAAAGTAGCTCCTGTTCAAAGATGAGCTTATTCCGACTTAAATCGACCAAGTTATGGTCATTTCAATATTTGGGTTTTTCCGACGAAAATCGCTATAACTGGAGTTTTATAACTCCGATGACCACGAAATTTAAACTGGAAGTTCATGTTAATATGTGTAAGATTCTGCCAAGAGCTGGAAATTGTTGGAGTTGAGCATGATATAGCTAATTTCCTTAACTTACGAAGTAAAATGGACTTTTGAAAAATACTAAAGAAAATTAAAAAATTCTAGAAAAATTATTTTGTGTATGGAATATAAGTATATATGTGTGACCAAAAGATAAGAAAATAATAAGATAATTTGGTATTTTTCATGGAAATAATTTAGTTATGAATAAATGAATTAAATTACTTTTGTAATGTTAAAAATATGAAAAATAGAATTTTATGACTTGGAAACCTAAATATGGTTTATACAGATTTTTGAAGGGGATTTTGGTCATCGATGATGAGATATTATGTTTATGGAAGGTAAAAATGATTAATAATATTAGTAAAGAAATTAAAATATTATTAAATAATTAATAATATTAAATGAGAGTTTAAAAGAGGAGTTAAGTTATTGACTAGACATTCAATAGGCCATATTGAATGTATAGTATGATGAATTGGAAATTTAATATATTCAAAAGGGAATAAAGTTTGAATTCGATTTGCTGAATTAATTATGTTAGCTTGTATTCAGCTTGCTGAATTAGTGGATTCAGTTTGCTGAATTGGTGTATTAGGTTTGCTAAATTAGTGAATCCAGGTTGCTGGATTGTAATTTAGTTTGAATTACTGCAAGAAACAGGCCCATCAACGACCAATAGTATCTGCGACCGCCGTATTCGATCGCTAATATTAGACTTAGCGACCACTATTAGCGACGGTTATCCAAAGTAGTCGCTATTTGGGATTAGCGACCACCATACGGTCGCTAATTGGTAGCCAAGTTGAATTTTTTGCCCCAAGTCTGCGACCGCACCCGGTCGCAGATAGTGGTCGTAGAACGGTTTGACTTCCTCATTAGCTCGACCGTCAAGTCAATTAAAATCAGCAACCGCGTGCGGTTGCCAAAGGCGGTCACTGATCCTTTTAAATACAATCAGCTCTGGTGGTCTGCAGAAGACGCGAACAGAAAGAAATAGGGAGAAGAGAGAAAAGGAGAAGAAGGAAACGCCGCCCGCCTCCGCCGTCTGCCATCGCCGCCGACAACCCCACCTAGGTATTCAATCTCTCTCTTTCATCTATATATATTTTCAATTTGGATTTGATTTAGAATTATATATATTGCATATTATGTGGTTATATGTGTTTAATTATGTGTTTGATTTGGCTATTTAATGATTTATATATATATATATATATATATATATATATATATATATATATGTGTGATATTTAGTTTTAATTTGGCTTTAATTTGTGCAATTTCAGTGCATGCATGTTCATAATATGATATTGAGGCTTATGTTAGTGTATTATTATATAATATTAATTACTAAAACACATAAATTAAATATTAATATACAATTAAATATAATAACATATAAATAAAATAAAATAATACAAACTAAAGTAAAGAAAATAAATAAAAAATCATTAGTTTACTTAATTTTCCCCTACTAAAATCAACTAAGTAGCATTTACTTAGTATTCACTACTAAATTTATAACTAAGTAGTATTTGCTTAGTTAATATTACTTAGTTTCCTAATACTAATTAAAATAAATTAAGTAGTATTAATTTACTTAGTTAATATAACTTAGTTTCCCAATACTAATTAAAATAAATTAAGTAGTATTAATTTACATAGTTAATATTACTTAGTTTCTCAATACTAATAACAATAAATTAAGTAGTATTAATTTACTTAGTTAATATTACTTATTAGTTTCCTAATACTAATTAAAATAAATTAAGTAGTATTAATTTACTTAGTTAATATTACTTAGTTTCCCAATACTAATTAAAATAAATTAAGTAGTATTAATTTATTTAGTTAATATAACATAATTCATTACATAACATAAATAGAGCAATTAATGCTACTATCACATAATTTGGGTCACATAAAGCTCACATACACATAGTATGCATGTGTGTGTATGTGAGCAGTATGTGACCCAAAATTATGTGATAGTAGCATTATTTTATAATATATTACAAAATAAATAAATAAAATATTATGATTTAATTTTAAAAAAATAGAATGACAATGATTTAAATAAAATAAATAAAAGAGAGAACATACTCTATCAATAACTCAACTGTAGCATCATTAAGATCGACTTATTTCTAATGTTTATAACCAAATATCAGCATTTTCTTGAAAAATACTTTCTCTCACAATCTCTATCATAAAAGTATAATATGAATCTGCGATCAATTAACGTAATTAGTCTTGAATCTGACTCCACAAAGCAATATCTCCGAAATATATACAACAAATTAGAGAAAGATAAAAGTGTGCACTTGCTGAAATATAACTTGTCACAATTAGATGAAAACTTCAAGTTGTATATAATGTAAAACAAATACTTACCTTCATCATCGCCCATGAGTAATGATTACTAGGATAAGAGTCAAGAACTTCCTTGTATGCAGGTTTCGACATAGCAGTTGCAGCTAATACTCCAACAGGTTCCTCAGCAACAAAAAAAAAGGGTCGTGTAGTTCCTGTTTGTGTCCCAAACTCGAATAATAAGTTAATTGAATTACTGCAGACATTCCTCACTGTTCCATCGTAACAGATGACAGCATCCCTATGGAGTGCCATTAAGTTGTTGAACATAATATCAAAACCTATTTTTCTGTGAGAACTACCGATCTGAGGAATTCGGAGTGGTGAGAAGCTGTCTGTGTCATGGATTGTGTAAGACCCCAACTTTTATGAATAAAAATTTAATTTCTCTATATATTATTTTGAAATAGTAAGGTGTTGATTTGATAAATGTTGTAAGTTATGGGTGGAATGTGTAAATTTTACAAAGTAAGCAAGTGGTTATAAAATATTCGTTGTGTCGGGGAATATTAGTTTGGTCGAGGAATATTTTTTTGTAGGAGAATATTCGTCCGACGGTGCAGTCATTGGTGGACCCCACAATGGAATGAATATCGGATGTAAAAAGCGACAGAAATAACCTTTTTACAAAAATAACGGTAAAACTTTTACCGTTAAAACTGTTGAAATACCCGATGGTTAAAATACAGTAATACGCGGTGTTGCATAGTGGCACACGGTATTGCACAACAATTTTAATTATTGATTCTTACGTAAGAAGTCACTCATTCAATAATTGTTACAGTAATTACTGTTCAATAATTTATATTATTGATCCAATAATTGCTACATTGATATTTTATATTAGTGATTCGATAATTGTCATTGCACAGTATTTCAAATTATCAAATCAATAATTCATATTATTTGAATAATATTATTAGATAGCATTATTGATAATGTCTAGAAAGTTCTGTCAAGGAAAGGGGTTAGGTTATATAATTGCGTGCCAATGAGGAGAAATTCTTATAAAAAAAACCCCTTTTCCTGGGAACGACCTGGTTGTCAATATTGTAGTTCTATAATATTATTTGTGAATAATTAATTATTGATATATATGATAAGAAAATATTTATTCAATGTGGATTTAAATGGAAGAATTTTTAGCATGTGACATTTGTTGAAAGTTGGTATTTTATCTTTACCGATAAAATAATATATTATTATAATATTACATTATAGTAGTATAATGTGATTATATAATAATATATTTTTTATAATTTGAATGATAACATTATTATAGTAAATTCATGGTATAAAAGTAAAATGAGGTAGAAGAGAACAAATTGAATTTGAATCCTTATGAGGTAAGCAATGATGCCATCGGAACGATGAGGTAAGCAATGATGTCATAAGATCGATGATATAAGCGATAATGTCATAAATTATGGCAAAAAGACTATTTTATCCTTACTCGGCCAAGCCTATAAATAGAAGCTCATTTCTTCATTATTTCTCACCAATTCACTACAGCTATAGAGAGAGAAAGTATAGAGAGAATAAGAGAGAAATAAGAAGAGTATTCTGCTATTACACTAGTGCAGTCTCCAAATTTTTATTAAGGTAAGGGGTATTATTTCTTTTGTATTCATGAAGAGATTTATTTTCTTTCAATACTCGTAAGGGTTGTTTTTCCATTCTTTATTATTCTGTTGGAATAACCTGTCTACGCGGACTACCGCATGCATGGTGAAATTCTGTTGTTATTCCATTCTTTATTATTCTGTGGGAATAACCTGTCTACGCGGACTACCGCATGCCTAGTGAATAACCCTTCGTATTCATTTGTTATTAAATTGTGGAAATGATTTGTCTGCACGGACTACCGCCTGACGGGTGAAAATCTATTTGCAGTTTCGTATATTGTTTCATTTCAGATTCCTAACTCTAAACTTACTACGGTAAGTATTGCTTCTATAATTCCTGAAATGATCAAAAATTTCTTAAGTTTTGCGCTTCAGCTAATATCATTTCACTGGAATATTGGTCTGAACTTTCTTGTAAAATTTTTATCTTTTCATGTCGAGTTACTATTCACGATAAAAAAAGTTTTTTTTTTCTTCCAAATCATCTTTGATTGGATCTAGGTTTTGATCTTCATTCTTGAACTTTGGATAAATTCTCTAATATTTGTCCTTTATCTCACTCGATTCGTTATTCGTATTATTTTTCATCATCCTCAGTCCTAAATGGTGATATAACTGAATATTTTGGGCCTGTAGTGCAAAGATGAATGATTACTTAATGAATATCTTTGGCCTGTAGTGCAAAGATGAATGATTACCTGATAAATATCTTTGGCCCGTAGTGCAAAGATGGACAGGTGTTGAGATGAACATGACCAACTGGTGATACAAATGAATATCTTTGGCCCGTAGTGCAAAGATGAATATTTGAGTCAAGATGTATATTTATTGATGTTACAGGGATAAAATATTGATGATGAACTTTTAAATCATAGAAGATAGTAGACTTCATTCTCTACTTAACTCTTCTAATGAATTGTTATTTGCTGCGAATATTGATCTAAAACTTGTTGTCCATAATATTTTATCTGATTTATTGAAAGCTAACGATAATTTATTTTTCATTATCTTAGTCATAATATTCTTTACTAGGCTAGTTGAGCTCACCCTTTTCTTCCATTGTTCTCTTCAGGAAATGAAAGTATCGCAGAGACTAGTCGGGGAACAGTGTGATGATCAGAGTTAGCTATGTATAAGTCCTCACTATTTTATAAAATAGTAGGACAATAATTGTAATGAATAAGGAATGAATTTGAGTGTTTATATTTCGTATTATATATGATTTGTATTGAAACTCACAGTTGTGTGGTCGTATTTTGCACGACCGTATGTTATAAAAGATTGTATTTGGATTCTGTACCATGTATTTGGCGACTCAGAATGGGTTGAGTATTGAACCTATTTTGGGGGCGTCACAGATTGGACCCATATCAGGCAATGATTCATATCTATGAAATAAATCATCGCTTGATATGGGTCCAATCCATGACATAGACATCTTCTAACCACTCCGAATTCCTTAGATGGGTAGTTCTCACAGAAAAATAGGTGAGACGTTCTGTTCAACAGCTTAATGGCCCTCTTTTGGGATGTTGTCTTATCTGACTCAAAGTTTGCATGAAATATGAGAGATTCCTTTAGATTTGCATAAAATTCAACAGTTCCAAATAAGTGGTTCAATTAATTCAACTGTACTTCCTGTTAAATTCCTGAACAAAGTGGTTAAACGGTTTGAGAATTACCACTTTGTTCGGGAATTAACCACTTTGTTCTGGTAATTCGAGAGGAAGTACAGTATGGTGAAATACTTATTAAAAATTATTGAATTTCCTGTAACTCTTCATTCATCTCTCATACCTTGGGTACAATCTTTACTGCACATTTAGTATATGCAGACCTTGAGTCAGATAAGACTACGAGTAAACAATGTCAAATTTGACAACCCTTCACTCTATGGCAGTTGATTTTGCAAAAATAGGAGTAACAGCTGAAAGGCCTAGGACTATAAAACTGAGGATGTTTCCCGATTTCATGGAGAGGTGGGCCATAACTAGCTTACACTTCTCAAGGAGTACTGGGGATAAACTTTATCGACGACGACCGACTATCAAGATCGTAATCTACTTCTTACACTTGGCGTGGGCATTAGCTTATGCATTGGCGAACGTTAACACAACAGCAAGATATCGATGATAATGCCGAGGTAATTTTGTCATGAATTTAGCTTTATAATTAGTTACTTATGGTTCTTCTATTGTATATTTTCTTCATGATATGTTTCTTTGCAGGAGGTTTATAAATATGACTAGTAAGAGTAGGTAAGATGCTATATATATCTAGAAAGAAAACAGAAAATCTTTAGATTGTAATATTTCCTTTCATTACAACTAATCGTTTGCTTGTTGAGTTGTTTGATGTCAAAGGCAATGGAGTTAATTATAGTTTTAGATTCAATATATATTTTTTATATAAAATTTAGTCACTCGAGCGATTTGTTTATTGTATTAGTTTATGGACGTGGATTGATTATTGCTGTGTGCGGAAAGTGGATCTTTTGGTCAGTCCCCTGTTTTGTAGTCCACTTTGTACCCGGCTTGCACATTTCCTCAATTAGCCTATCCAAGTTGACGTCAAAGCGCTAGTACTTTACCCAGTTTATGTCATTCGATGGTAGAGTCTGCATGTGGAATAGGTCATTGATGCTCTTCTTGGAGTAAGACACTTGCTTGCCACGTACATCAGAAATTCCATTCTGTGTTTCTCGGGCATTAGCATAAAACTCTCTAACCAAATCCATTGGGGTTGCCAAGGGCTTCTCCACAAACAATGCCCATCCACTTGCCCTAATCATCTCTTTCATCGCTCCATCTTCCTTACTAGGTTTCAAGCCCCTCTGTAGCACATATCTTTGCAAGTAGTACATCGATATAGTAGTGCTGAGCCGAGAGGTTCATAAACTTTGTGGCATCCAATATGTTGCCACAAGAAATAAAGTGATAAATCAAGTATCGTTCCCACATAGACAATAAACTAAATTTTACTCTAACAAACACCACTTTTTATATTATTTCAGTTTCTTTAAACAAATGATCAAAGTTGTAAATTTATAAATTAACTAAATTAAACTAACTAAAAAATATATATATATATATATATATCAGATAATGGAGATTTAAGACTACAATTTCACTTAATGCTCCACTTAGATCGACACACTTCTTGTTAAGCCAAATTAATTATTTTGGATTGTGAATCAAGATCGTATACGTAAAATGTGACACCCCCAAATCCGGGTACTTCGTTTCCACATGATTTGGTGTTCACTTTCTAACTATAACAAACATCTACCCAATATATCTCAAAATAAATTACAACCTTTATTCAACTATTAATAAAATCTCCCTTAAAACAAGGGTTACAACCTTCTCAAAATCAATCCCAGGGTTACTCTAACCTTGATATGAATATAATAAAGTGCGGAAATAAAACATAACATTCAATTATTACAATCATTCTCAATTAAATAAAAATAAGTCTTCACTTGCTTTGCTTTCCCTTGCCCTTACTTGTAGACGGAGCATCAGCGCTATCAACCTTAACTGAAATTGTTATTTAATGCAAGAGTGAGCAAACCATAGCTCATTGGAGTTTAACAATAATATATACATGAAAGGAATTCTTTAAAAAGAATCTGAATAACTTAGCTTACTTCAACAATAAAGAATTGAATAATAATTCTCTGTCAACATTAAAATTCGAATATAGAATTTATCTGAGTGTCATAAGACCTTTGAACTCTTGTCCTAGGTTATAAATATTTCTATTTAAACCTTTAACAGTCAATAAGACTATGAACCTTAACTCGTACTTAGGGGGATCAGCCCTTCGTACCATGTATTGTGCACAAACATCTTAACGCTATGCGTAGTAATCTCCCCTAGTAAATAGGGTTGTTCAACTCAGTAATTTGAATTCAAATCCGCACCAAAGAAAGTTTGGTGCGGATAAGCTTACAAGGGTAATTTAGAATTCACGTTCATCAACTAAAGATTAGTTGAATCAACTTCCAATAATTCATAAATAAAAGAATTATGAATTAACATATGCTTTAGAATCAACTTAAAGAATTTAAAATAATAACTTGATCTTACTTGAACAATAAGTTAAGATCATTTCAATTAAATAAATAATTGTCTAATACAGAAATAGAAAGGACATTCTCAACAATGAATATATGAATTCAAGAATTTGTATATAATCAACAAGTTTAGGGTACAGAAAACTTGCATAAAATTAACGAGTTTAGGGTTTAGAAGACTTGCCTCAAGTGCAAACTACTTAACACAATTCACGTACTTTAATACTTCCTACACATATATATTTAATCACAATAACCTAAATTAGTTAACACGTAACTAATTCACATAAGTGATTAACCCTCATGGTTAACTCACTCTAATAATAATAATCAACTATCACATAGTTAATTAAATCAATTATGTATTTAACTAAATTATAATTAAACAATTATAATTCAAACACTTAATCAAATTATAATTACTTAAATTATAATTATAAATAAATTATAATAATTATAATCAATTAAACCACATCATGCATTTAATTACACAAATTATAATTAATCATAAAATTATCAATTTATAATTCATAATTAAACATGCATTTATTAAATTATAATTACATAAATTATAATTTAAATTAACATCTAATTGATTAAAATAAATCAACTTCTATACATTATAATTTTGCAAAAATTATAATTCAAATTAAACATTTACTCTTAATTATAATTAATAAAATTATAATTAAATAACTTATTGTACAATTAAACAATTATAGTTTATAATTTAAATACCATATTAGTTTTTTCAAAACTTTCTTTTTCTCGAATTATAAAATTATCAACTTCATGTTAACACATGTTATAGTAGCTAGATACATGCTCATTATCTTAGCAATAATGTAATGGAAACATAACAACACACTGCACACTTGACTAAAACTCACTGCCACTGCACTGTGCACGGCGCAGTTGCGCAGCCACAAGCCTTGGCACCGACGCAACTGCGCAGGGTAAGGATCTGGGAAGGACAAGCGGCGCAGCTGCGCTGCTCCTGGCCTTGCTGCCGGCGCAGCTGCGCAGCAACTCGGCCAGACGCAGACAGCCACGTTACTCTGCTTCACCGATTAACCCATACAAGCCAACAAATGGATATTTACAGTAACTTAAACATTGTAAATCATACCTATGCAATTATACATATATATAACATGCTTCCACAACACAAAACCATTTAACAATGATAATCATAAGTTTAAAAAATCCAATTTGGCCATTTTCATGAAAACTCATATATTTTCCAAAATAAGTCACTGTAATCAAATTCTTAAGCAATTCAACTTATAACACATGCTTTATTCTCATGATTCAAGGTAGTATCATAGAAAATTTCTAAACAACATACTAACATATACCAATTTCTCAATGTAAAATCACCCATAATATATAAACTCATGAAATTCCAAATGAACTCATATAAACATGAATTTTCTGTTAAAATATATTTCTACAATAATTTGATTTCTGAAAATCATTGATAACCATATAATTCACCATGAAAAACACCACCTATATATATATATATATCATCCATGTTTATGCTATTACATGAAAACTCAGTTTTCACAGAGAATAAAACATGAAACTTAAATCGAGTTTTGAAAATATGAAAGTAGAGATTATGGATTACCTTTCGGTGACAGGAGAAGAAAACAAAGATTCACTCTAGCCTTCACAAGCTTCTTCTTCCTTCTCTTCTTCTCCAACTCTTCTCTGCTTTCTCTTTTTCCTCTGCTCTTTTCTTTCTTCTTTGCTCTTAGTTTAGACTTAGGATTAATCTAACGTAGTATAGAACTAACGTAATATAATATAATACGCGTACTAACTAATACTAATTAGCCTAATTAATTTAGCAGTTACATAAGTTTCAAAATTCAAAAAGCCTTAAGGCTTTGTTTGGCCAAAACAACATTATTTTTAAAAAAATAAGTTATTATTACTAAGGCCATGTTTGGTAAAATAAATTTAAAACAAATGCAAAGCCTTGTTTATTTAAACTCATTTAAAATCCTTTTTCTTTTATTTTAACAAATTATTTAATACATACTTTAATGTCACATTTTAATTAATTAAATATCAATCATCTAATTTAATCAATTAAAATCTAACATCAATTAATCACATAAAATTATCACATAATTATAATTACTCGCTAATTATAATCCATGTAACACTTCATCACATAATTCATCTAATTCAATTATCTCAATTAAATTAGAACTATAACATAACATTAATATTAATTAAATAAATATTACACATTCATTTAATTAGTATATAACACTTAATTAAATCACTCCATAAATAACATAATTTATTTATTTAACTCAATAAATAAATCACATAAAATATTTATTTATCTCAACAAATATTAAAATTAATTATAAAATCTCAATCGTTACAAAAATATAACCACCTTTCGATGCATCATACTCATATCAACTTAAATCCATAAATAATATAATTAAGATGAACACCCTAATTAATTAATCTACTATATCTTTATGTGAATTATAATTAAAGAGAGTTTAAGCCCAAATTCTTTATCAAATTACATGCGATGCACATGTATATCTCTATTCTAGGCATAAATTATGAATTCCACCGTCATGCAAAAATCACAAACATATGCTATTATGATTAGATCTCAAACTATAATCTGTGTCTCAATTTCATATAGGTTATCATGGTAATTACTGGCTATATAATTAAACAATTATCAGATAATGGAGATTTATATCAGATAATTTGTAAATTTATATATTAACTAATTAACTAAATTGAACTAACTAAATATATATATATATATATATATATATATATATAAGATAATAGAGATTTAAGACTACAATTTCACTTAA
Source organism: Panax stipuleanatus (assembly GCA_020205555.1). Classification (NCBI taxonomy): domain Eukaryota; kingdom Viridiplantae; phylum Streptophyta; class Magnoliopsida; order Apiales; family Araliaceae; genus Panax; species Panax stipuleanatus. The sequence continues at coordinate 76,311,426 of CM035115.1, read as the reverse complement.
TGCTCCACTTAGATCGACACACTTCCTGTTAAGCCAAATTAATTATTTTGGATTGTTAATTAAGAGCACATAAGTTAAATATGACCACCACTCGATGCATCATACTCATATCAACTAAAATCCACAGATGATAGAATTAAGATGAACACCTTAATTAACTAATCCACTATATCTCTATGTGAATTACAATTGAAGAGAGTTTAAGCCCAAATTCTTTATCAGATTATATGCGATGCACATGTATATCTCAATCATAGGCATAAATTATGAAATCCAACGTCATGCAAAAATCACAAACATATGCTATTATGATCAGATCTCAAACTATAATCTGTCTCTCAATTTCATATAGGTTATCATGGTAATTACTGGCTAGGCAATTAAACAATTATCAGATAATGGAGATTTATATCAAATAATTTGTAAATTTATAAATTAACTAACTAACTAAATTAAAATAACTAACTAATATATATATATATATATATATATATATATATATATATATTAGATAATGGAGATTTAAGACTACAATTTCACTTATGCTCTACTTAGATCGACATACTTCCTGTTAAGCCAAATTAATTATTTAGGATTATTAATCAAGAACACATAAGTAAAATATGACCACCTCTCGATGCATCATACTCATATCAACTTAAATCCACAGATGATAGAATTAAGATGAATACCCTAATTAACTAATTCACTATATCTCTATGTGAATTACAATTAAAGAAAGTTTAAGCCTATAAGGACCGAGAATTTTATATGACTATAATTTTACGATTAATTTTTTTTTAGAAAGTACTTGAACTATATAAGTGAATATGTGAATCATGTTAGATAGTTAATTTATTTATTAACTAAGATGAATACTTAATAATTTTGATTAAGGAAGAGTAAGATAAGTTATGTTAGCAATTAACATAGCTTGGATGTTAGCCTTGATTATTAAATTAAAAAGATTTATAATCTTTAAGTAATTAATTATTGATATGAATTATATATAGTGATTATGTGAGTGGTCATAACTTATTAAGCCAATTAGGGCTATTAAGTTAATGCACTAGTGGAATGTGTGATGACTTATGTGGATTATGTACATGATTAAATAAATATACCCTATATATGTGTATATATTTATTTTGTATATAAAAAGAATTAAGAATAAAATTATATAACCCAATACATATATTAGGTATGGTAATTAAATAACCTAAAGGATGGTGATATGAGAGAATGATATTATTTAAAAATATATACTAACCCTAAGAGATTTATTTTATACATCTCAATTAATTAATTTTATAACATAAGTAAAGCAAGTCTAATTAGGTTATGAAATTAAAGATACATGAGTAAGGAATTTATTTACAAGTGTGTGTAATGGAACTCTAAATAAATGATTATGATAGGATAAAAATTAAAGAGTATGAAACTATGTTGATTTGCAAGTCCAAAAGAATTAAATTGCAAGACCAAAATGAATTAATCAAAGTCCAAACTTTTAACCCAAGTGGGAGGGGACATTTTAGACATTAAGTAAACTAATTAAAGCATAAAAGAAAAAAATGGAAAGGGAGAAGGGCCATAGTTGATGAACAACCCACTTAGGTGTCCAATTTCTATTTGGCCACCACTTTATCCAAGTCTACAAGCAAGATTTAGCTTGCAAGTAACCACTAAATTAATGATTGAAGAGAGAGGAGGAGCAACAGTGTAGTAAATATATGGATATACAAAATATATCTTCCATCCTTTTCATTTCTCTTTCATCTCACTTATTTCATTAACTAGCCAAAACAAAAGTTAGAGAGAGAAAAGAAAAGCAGAAATTCGTCCAAGAAAGAGAGAGAGAGAGAGAGAGAGTTTTTGAAAGTTCATAGTTTTTTAATCAAGTATTAGGAAGAAGGAGAGAAAGGAAAAGCTAAGGTATAAACAAAATTCCTACTTATATAGTCTAATTTTCTTTTTGATTTGATTTGAGTTTTAATTTTTGTAAAGTTATGATCTTGAGGTTTAAAACCTTAGATCTATGTGTTTATAAGTGTTTCATGTTTTGATATAACCCTTTTGTTGATCAAAAGTTGGATCTAAACTAAGAAATAGAAACTAGGTTGTTCAAAATATAGAAACCCTAATTTTTCTTAGCCTTGGTTATGTTTAATCTTGTGATTGGTGATGTTTGATGAAATAGATCATGGATCATGGTAGATCATTGAGTATATGAGGTATTAGTAGGTAATATGATAAGTTATGTTGGTTATTATGTGAGAATATGGAAGATTTCTTAGAAATCACAAAAGATTAAAAATCAGATTTTTGAGAAAACGCTATATGAAATGCATATCTCTCGTTGTATTTTGAATTTTTGAGTGTGATCAATTTTTGGAGTTAGATCTATGAGTCCTCTAACAAATCCAAGTGGAATCACTAAAAAATTCCATGTAGATTTTTGTAATGACTGTTTTTGGCAAAGGATGCCAAATCTGAAAAAATCAAAAAAGTAATCTACATAAAACTGCTAGAGGAAGTTTTGACAACTTAATTATTGAAATAAATTCCAATATTTTGGGACATAAAAATATATGATATAAAGTAGCTCCTGTCCAAAAATGAGTTTATTCCGACTTAAATTGACCGAGTTATTGTCATTTCAATATTTGGATTTTTCTGAGAAAAATCACTATAATCGGAGTTCTATAACTCTGATGGCCACGAAATTTAAACTGGGAGTTAACATTAATACGTGTAAGATCCCGCCAAGAGTTGGGAATTTCTGAAGTTAAGCATGATATAGCAAATTTCTTAAGCTACGAACTAAAAACGGATTTTTGAAAAATACTAAAAGGAGTTGAAAAATTCTAGAAAAATTCTTTTTGTGTATGAAATATATGTATATATGTGTGGCCAAATGATAGAAAAATAATAAGTTGATTTGGTGTTTTCGTGAAAAGGGTATTTCAGCTTGCTGAATTGAAAAATTTAGGGTGCTGAAATGGAAACTGAAAAGGTTAGGAAAGGAAGATAGTTTGGTTTTAGCTTGCTGAAATGATATATTCAGTCTCCTAAAATCATAAATAGTTTACCAAGTCATAATAAGAACTTATAAATGAACGAGTATGTATTAAGTCTAAGGTAGTGCGGTTGTACTCTTTAATGGTTGATGTATAATATCTAGGCTAAACAATTTCTTCAGGGAGCGGAGGTATATACAAATTAGCAACCGATCTAACTTACTGTGAAAATCGTGTACACGAGACGAAAACTAATTTGTTGATTGTTTGTGGGAAACCACTCAGTATACTATATTGAATACTATTAAAGACTCGATGTGTGCTAGGTTTAGACTTATGAATACGTATGGGTTATCTAATGTTTGATTATGTGATTACATGCTAGATAATTTACTTATCAAGTAGTAGTATTATGAAGTATAATGTGATATACTGATTGCAAGGATAATCTTATTAATGATAGGTCTTTGTATTAAAGATAAAACTTTATTGCGTAGCAGTAAGCAGCGATCAAGGCAAGTATCCCTACTCTATGCATTTACTTTATGCAGGAGATCTATAACTAAGCAAGTATCTCTAACTTGTTTATTATTGAGCAAGTATCTCTAACTTGATTATTATTGATTAAGTATCTGAAACCTTGCATTTATGCAATGGATCTTTGGTTGAACAAGTATTCTTAATTCATTTATATTCAAGCAAACTCTAGAATTTTATTCGATTCGTTTATTGTTTACCAGTATCTTATTATTATCTTCATATGATTAATATATAATCAAAATTGTTCTGTTTTTTGTAAGCTAAGTTTGGTTGTGCAAGTGTCCTCACTTGTATGAACTATTGTATTTGAACAAGTATTCTTGAACTCGAATTTTTTTTGACATTACAAGTATTGATCCATACTATTCAATATTGGTATGTATACATGGTTTAAAAGTTGTCTAAGCTATTTGACTCGGCTAGACATAGTTTGAAATGTATCGTTGAATATTATTGGTTAGATAGAGTCGTCCAACTGAATTGTTTTAGTTCGGACTCCATACTGAGTATGAACATCCCGAAATTGGGAAATTTTTATGCGCCAAAGGCGGTTATGATGAACATAAATGTCGTTCCAGCATGTAGTGTTGATCAATACAGGGCATACGGGCTGATCACCCAATGTGTCCGTAAGTCATGACGGTTTATAGATGAATTTCTGTACAAACCTTTTCAAACTTGAAAATAATGGTTCAAGGTCTATTGACCGCTCAACATTTATAGTCACTACGTCGTTTCAAAAATGTAAACGGTTTGATATGTTGTTATGAATGGTTTCAAATGGCTTCACAACTATTGTTTCGTTGTAGAAGTATACTTCAAAGAAAATATTTTTTTTCTTTCAGCTGATGTTTGTTATCTGATATTACTTGCTGAGCAATTAAATGCTCATTCTTGCTTTAAATTAAATACTTTCAGCTAAGCGTGACTGACCAGAAGGTTCTGGCAAGGACAAAGGGAAGGGGAAACTGAAGGAATAGTTTTAAGATGTTGGTTGTAATATTTAGAACTTTGTATTGGGATAATATGTAAGACCCCAGATTTTATGAAATAAAAGTATTCAATTTTTCTATTTAGTAAATGGTTAAATTGATAAAAGTTTAAAGTTAAGGGTGATATATGAAATTTTTTCAAAATAAGCAAGTGGTTATAAAATATTCATTGTTGTCGGGGAATATTCGTTTGGTCGTGGAATATTCTTATTGTTGGAGAATATTCGTACGACGGCGCAGCTATTTGTGGGCCCCACAACGGAATAACTATCGGATATAGAAAGCGACAGAAATAACCTTTTTATAAAATAACGGCGTAGTGGTTACCATTAGTACTGTTGAAATACGCGGTGGTTAAAATACAGTAATACGCGGTGTTGCACAGTAGCACACGGTATTGCACAGTAATTCTAATTATTGATTCTTACGTAAGAAGGCACTTACTCAATAATTGTTACAGTAATTACTGTTCAATATTTTATATTGATTCAATAAATGCTACCGTTGATATTTTGTATTATTGATCCAATAATTGTCACTGCACAGTATTTCACATTATCAACTCAATAATTCATATTATTTGAATAATATTATTAGATAGCATTATTGACAATGTCTAAGGAAGTTATGTCTAGGAGGGGTTATTTAATTGCGCGCCAGTAAGGATAAGTCCTTATCGGAAGGCCCCCTCTTTCCTAGGAACGACCTAGTTGGCAATATTGTAGTTCTGTAATATTATTTATGAAAAATTAATTATTAATTTATATGATAACAAAATATTTATTTTGTGGATACAAAAGAAGAAATTAGTGCTGATGTGTTTTTATCAGTATTTTAGTGTGGAAAATCATCCGTTTGTGGATTTCGGATAATTTATGTTTGGAATTTGGAAAAACTTCCTTCTACAAAGTTGTAGAAAATTAAATTTCCTATGAAAAAGATATAGAATTTGTATTTTTCTGACAAAGAGACTATTTATTATGAATTATTGAAGTTTCGGAAAATAAATATTTTTTTAAAATAAAATGGTAGACCCCACTTTTGGTTGGTGTGGCTGATGGCTTTTTTTGGGAGGCGGCCGGAAATTTTTTTTAAAAAATATTATTTTATTCAAAAAGTCTACTTTGGCATGCTGGACCTTTCCTATAAATAGGGTGCTTAGGTTAGAATTGAAAATCACACCAGAATCAGAAGTTTTCTCTCTCTATAATATCGAGCGTATTTTTGTGAGTATTTAGAAACTTTGAGTGTTGCTATTCAGTGCAAGTTTTTTTCAGCCTTATATCCGATATTTCAGTCAGAAGTACTATTCTTTTGAGGTAAGGGATGGTAAGGGATGTTATTTTCTTTCGTAAATGAGGTTATTCTTTTCAATATCATTATACCAAAATATTGGCATGGATTTTATTATGAAATTCTTACTTTTTCCATTGGGATTACTATTCACGTATACGGCACTATTCACGAAAAAATTAAATTTTCTTCTATATGTCCAAGTTGCTTGTTAAAGTTCTTATCTGTGATTGGATCTAAGTTTTGAGCTTCATTCTTGAATTTTACTCCACAATTGGTTATCTTGTTGACAATTGGATCTTATTGTTCTTATTCTCATATATAATATTTTTATAATCCGGATGATGAAAATTCTCTTTGACTTGAGTGTAAAGATGAGTAGATTAGTAGTATGATCATGACTATGAATATCTTTGGTCAGTAGTGCAAAGATGAATTGTTTACTGGTATGATCATGATCATTTATTTTACAATTGAATATCTTTAGTTTAAGTGCAAAGGTGAATTGATCAACATGGTTATAAATGTTGTTTCTATAAATTCTGAAATGATTAGATATTTATTTGGGATGAATATATTTGGCCTGTAGTGCAAATATGAGTGGTTGATTTGTGAATATCTTTGGCCTGTAGTGCAAAGATGAATGATTAATTGTTGAATATCTTTGGCTTGTAATGCAAAGATGAATTGATTAGCATGATTATGAACATGAACTGTGATTTGGTATAACAATGATCTTTGGTGTTTCAGGTAAAGACAGGTGATGAATATTATCTTCGAACTGGGTGCGAAGAGGAATTTAGCAACACAATTATGATTATGAATTATTCACATGATTATGAACAAAAACTGTTGATTGATGTTACAGGGATAAAACATTGTTGGTGAACTTTTAACATGGAGAAGATGATAGACATTATGGTCTATTTGACTCTTCTAATGGATTACTCGTTCTGCTGCAATTATGGTTGAAAAGTTTTATCAACTACCATATATTATAAATCTCTGATTTATTACTGATGAAGACTATTGATAATTTAATTATCCTTAGTCATGATATTTTTTACTGGGCTATTTGTGCTCACCCTTTTGCTTCACAATTCCTTTCAGGTAATAAGAGTATAACGGGGCCGAGCAGGGATAACAGGGGAATAGAACGATGGTATATAACTGTTGAGGTTTTCCATAAAACAGTATGAGAGGAATTATATTGAGAATTTAAAATGTGTGTGTCGTATTTTATACGTCATTTTAATAGTTGATTTTGGTGAACCAAATAGGCTGAGGCGAACCCAACTTTGGAAGGGTATTTTGCCACTATCATACAAGATGTCTAATCACCTACGACTTCAGGTTATCATAAGACATGGTTGTGCATATCCACTTGCTGATTATATCTATGAGCACTACCTATATAATATTAGAGTTTGGTTGAAATATAATTCTTAATTAGAGACAATGGAGATAATTATATGGCAAGAGAAGACCCACCATTGGAAAGAACATGATAGTAATCTTCTCATTTTTCTTTGGGGTCTATTGGGTCAACCAAGGATAATTCTCAAGTCATATGATATCTATTATAACTTAGACGCATGGCCTCCCATGTACGAAGGTTTCCTTGAGCATTTTCCAAAGATTTTAATTCCTAAAATAGTTATTGACTGTACCTTTCTGTAACGTATCATTGATTTGAAGTATGGGCAATGTATTTGTATTGAAACTCACAGCTTAATTGTGGTCTTATTTTGTACGACATTTTAAAAGTTAGAATTTGAAGATTTGTATTTGAAATTTTTGTTGAGTGTATTTCGTGGCGACCCAGAATAGGTTGGGTGAATTGGACCTATTTTGGAGGCGTTACATTTTGGTATCAGAGCTTAGGGATATGGTCGCTGGCGGAGATTGGAGTCTAGAACTAGGAGGGGAGGGGCGAATAATATACTTCGCTAGTGTGTGACTTACCTAAGCTGACTTTTATTACTTAATAAATTGACAATTGTTATATGTCAATTAACCTTGTTTTGTAGCGGTATTCTAAAATGAGCAATGGAGAAATCATGATGACAAGGAAGATGGAATCTGAAATGAAAGCAAGGTATTCTCAACTTTTCGAAATACCAGGTACGTAAATTTCGGGGACGAAATTTCATAAGGAGGGGAGTTTGTAAGACCCCAGATTTTATGAAATAAAAGTATTCAATTTTTTTATTTAGTAAATGGTTAAATTGATAAAAGTTTAAAATTAAGGGTGATATATGTAAATTTTTCAAAATAAGCAAGTGGTTATAAAATATTCATTGTTGTCAGGGAATATTCGTTTGGTCGTGGAATATTCTTGTTGTCGGAGAATATTCGTACGACGGCGCAGCTATTTGTGGGCCCCACAATGGAATAACTGTCGGATATAGAAAGCGACAGAAATAACCTTTTTATAAAATAACGGCGTAGTGGTTACCATTAGTATTGTTGAAATACGCGGTGGTTAAAATACAGTAATACGCGGTGTTGCACAGTAGCACACGGTATTGCACAGTAATTCTAATTATTGATTCTTACATAAGAAGGCACTTACTCAATAATTGTTACAGTAATTACTGTTCAATATTTTATATTGATTCAATAATTGCTACCGTTGATATTTTGTATTATTGATCCAATAATTATCACTGCACAGTATTTCACATTATCAACTCAAAAATTCATATTATTTGAATAATATTATTAGATAGCATTATTGACAATGTCTAAGGAAGTTCTGTCTAGGAGGGGTTATTTAATTGCGCGCCAGTAAGGATAAGTCCTTATCGGAAGGCCCCCTCTTTCCTAGGAACGACCTAGTTGGCAATATTGTAGTTCTGTAATATTATTTATGAATAATTAATTATTGATTTATATGATAAGAAAATATTTATTTTGTGGATACAAAAGAAGGAATTAGTGCTGATGTGTTTTTATCAGTATTTTAGTGTGGAAAATCATCCGTTTGTGGATTTCGGATAATTTATGTTTGGAATTTGGAAAAACTTCCTTCTACAAAGTTGTAGAAAATTAAATTTCCTATGAAAAAGATATAGAATTTGTATTTTTCTGACAAAGAGACTATTTATTATGAATTATTGAAGTTTCGGAAAATAAATATTTTTTTAAAATAAAATGGTAGGCCCCACTTTTGGTTGGTGTGGCTGATGGCTTTTTTTGGGAGGCGGCCGGAATTTTTTTTTTAAAAATATTATTTTATTCAAAAAGTCTACTTTGGCATGCTGGACCTTTCCTATAAATAGGGTGCTTAGGTTAGAATTGAAAATCACACCAGAATCAGAAGTTTTCTCTCTCTATAATATCGAGCGTATTTTTGTGAGTATTTAGAAACTTTGAGTGTTGCTATTCAGTGCAAGTTTTTTTCAGCCTTATATCCGATATTTCAGTCAGAAGTACTATTCTTTTGAGGTAAGGGATGGTAAGGGATGCTATTTTCTTTCGTAAATGAGGTTATTCTTTTCAATATCATTATACCAAAATATTGGCATGGATTTTATTATGAAATTCTTACTTTTTCCATTGGGATTACTATTCACGTATACGGCACTATTCACGAAAAAATTAAATTTTCTTCTATATGTCCAAGTTGCTTGTTAAAGTTCTTATCTGTGATTGGATCTAAGTTTTGAGCTTCATTCTTAAATTTTACTCCACAATTGGTTATCTTGTTGACAATTGGATCTTATTGTTCTTATTCTCATATATAATATTTTTATAATCCGGATGATGAAAATTCTCTTTGACTTGAGTGTAAAGATGAGTAGATTAGTAGTATGATCATGACTATGAATATCTTTGGTCAGTAGTGCAAAGATGAATTGTTTACTGGTATGATCATGATCATTTATTTTACAATTGAATATCTTTAGTTTAAGTGCAAAGGTGAATTGATCAACATGGTTATAAATGTTGTTTCTATAAATTCTGAAATGATTAGATATTTATTTGGGATGAATATATTTGGCCTGTAGTGCAAATATGAGTGGTTGATTTGTGAATATCTTTGGCCTGTAGTGCAAAGATGAATGATTAATTGTTGAATATCTTTGGCTTGTAATGCAAAGATGAATTGATTAGCATGATTATGAACATGAACTGTGATTTGGTATAACAATGATCTTTGGTGTTTCAGGTAAAGACAGGTGATGAATATTATCTTCGAACTGGGTGCGAAGAGGAATTTAGCAACACAATTATGATTATGAATTATTCACATGATTATGAACAAAAACTGTTGATTGATGTTACAGGGATAAAACATTGTTGGTGAACTTTTAACATGGAGAAGATGATAGACATTATGGTCTATTTGACTCTTCTAATGGATTACTCGTTCTGCTGCAATTATGGTTGAAAAGTTTTATCAACTACCATATATTATAAATCTCTGATTTATTACTGATGAAGACTATTGATAATTTAATTATCCTTAGTCATGATATTTTTTACTGGGCTATTTGTGCTCACCCTTTTGCTTCACAATTCCTTTCAGGTAATAAGAGTATAACGGGGCCGAGCAGGGATAACAGGGGAATAGAACGATGGTATATAACTGTTGAGGTTTTCCATAAAACAGTATGAGAGGAATTATATTGAGAATTTAAAATGTGTGTGTCGTATTTTATACGTCATTTTAATAGTTGATTTTGGTGAACCAAATAGGCTGAGGCGAACCCAACTTTGGAAGGGTATTTTGCCACTATCATACAAGATGTCTAATCACCTACGACTTCAGGTTATTATAAGACATGGTTGTGCATATCCACTTGCTGATTATATCTATGAGCACTACCTATATAATATTAGAGTTTGGTTGAAATATAATTCTTAATTAGAGACAATGGAGATAATTATATGGCAAGAGAAGACCCACCATTGGAAAGAACATGATAGTAATCTTCTCATTTTTCTTTGGGGTCTATTGGGTCAACCAAGGATAATTCTCAAGTCATATGATATCTATTATAACTTAGACGCATGGCCTCCCATGTACGAAGGTTTCCTTGAGCATTTTCCAAAGATTTTAATTCCTAAAATAGTTATTGACTGTACCTTTCTGTAACGTATCATTGATTTGAAGTATGGGCAATGTATTTGTATTGAAACTCACAGCTTAATTGTGGTCTTATTTTGTACGACATTTTAAAAGTTAGAATTTGAAGATTTGTATTTGAAATTTTTGTTGAGTGTATTTCGTGGCGACCCAGAATAGGTTGGGTGAATTGGACCTATTTTGGAGGCGTTACATTTTGGTATCAGAGCTTAGGGATATGGTCGCTGGCGGAGATTGGAGTCTAGAACTAGGAGGGGAGGGGCGAATAATATACTTCGCTAGTGTGTGACTTACCTAAGCTGACTTTTATTACTTAATAAATTGACAATTGTTATATGTCAATTAACCTTGTTTTGTAGCGGTATTCTAAAATGAGCAATGGAGAAATCATGATGACAAGGAAGATGGAATCTGAAATGAAAGCAAGGTATTCTCAACTTTTCGAAATACCAGGTACGTAAATTTCGGGGACGAAATTTCATAAGGAGGGGAGTTTGTAAGACCCCAGATTTTATGAAATAAAAGTATTCAATTTTTTTATTTAGTAAATGGTTAAATTGATAAAAGTTTAAAATTAAGGGTGATATATGTAAATTTTTCAAAATAAGCAAGTGGTTATAAAATATTCATTGTTGTCGGGGAATATTCGTTTGGTCGTGGAATATTCTTGTTGTCGGAGAATATTCGTACGACGGCGCAGCTATTTGTGGGCCCCACAATGGAATAACTGTCGGATATAGAAAGCGACAGAAATAACCTTTTTATAAAATAACGGCGTAGTGGTTACCATTAGTACTGTTGAAATACGCGGTGGTTAAAATACAGTAATACGCGGTGTTGCACAGTAGCACACGGTATTGCACAGTAATTCTAATTATTGATTCTTACATAAGAAGGCACTTACTCAATAATTGTTACAGTAATTACTGTTCAATATTTTATATTGATTCAATAATTGCTACCGTTGATATTTTGTATTATTGATCCAATAATTATCACTGCACAGTATTTCACATTATCAACTCAAAAATTCATATTATTTGAATAATATTATTAGATAGCATTATTGACAATGTCTAAGGAAGTTCTGTCTAGGAGGGGTTATTTAATTGCGCGCCAGTAAGGATAAGTCCTTATCGGAAGGCCCCCTCTTTCCTAGGAACGACCTAGTTGGCAATATTGTAGTTCTGTAATATTATTTATGAATAATTAATTATTGATTTATATGATAAGAAAATATTTATTTTGTGGATACAAAAGAAGGAATTAGTGCTGATGTGTTTTTATCAGTATTTTAGTGTGGAAAATCATCCGTTTGTGGATTTCGGATAATTTATGTTTGGAATTTGGAAAAACTTCCTTCTACAAAGTTGTAGAAAATTAAATTTCCTATGAAAAAGATATAGAATTTGTATTTTTCTGACAAAGAGACTATTTATTATGAATTATTGAAGTTTCGGAAAATAAATATTTTTTTAAAATAAAATGGTAGGCCCCACTTTTGGTTGGTGTGGCTGATGGCTTTTTTTGGGAGGCGGCCGGAATTTTTTTTTAAAAAATATTATTTTATTCAAAAAGTCTACTTTGGCATGCTGGACCTTTCCTATAAATAGGGTGCTTAGGTTAGAATTGAAAATCACACCAGAATCAGAAGTTTTCTCTCTCTATAATATCGAGCGTATTTTTGTGAGTATTTAGAAACTTTGAGTGTTGCTATTCAGTGCAAGTTTTTTTCAGCCTTATATCCGATATTTCAGTCAGAAGTACTATTCTTTTGAGGTAAGGGATGGTAAGGGATGTTATTTTCTTTCGTAAATGAGGTTATTCTTTTCAATATCATTATACCAAAATATTGGCATGGATTTTATTATGAAATTCTTACTTTTTCCATTGGGATTACTATTCACGTATACGGCACTATTCACGAAAAAATTAAATTTTCTTCTATATGTCCAAGTTGCTTGTTAAAGTTCTTATCTGTGATTGGATCTAAGTTTTGAGCTTCATTCTTGAATTTTACTCCACAATTGGTTATCTTGTTGACAATTGGATCTTATTGTTCTTATTCTCATATATAATATTTTTATAATCCGGATGATGAAAATTCTCTTTGACTTGAGTGTAAAGATGAGTAGATTAGTAGTATGATCATGACTATGAATATCTTTGGTCAGTAGTGCAAAGATGAATTGTTTACTGGTATGATCATGATCATTTATTTTACAATTGAATATCTTTAGTTTAAGTGCAAAGGTGAATTGATCAACATGGTTATAAATGTTGTTTCTATAAATTCTGAAATGATTAGATATTTATTTGGGATGAATATATTTGGCCTGTAGTGCAAATATGAGTGGTTGATTTGTGAATATCTTTGGCCTGTAGTGCAAAGATGAATGATTAATTGTTGAATATCTTTGGCTTGTAATGCAAAGATGAATTGATTAGCATGATTATGAACATGAACTGTGATTTGGTATAACAATGATCTTTGGTGTTTCAGGTAAAGACAGGTGATGAATATTATCTTCGAACTGGGTGCGAAGAGGAATTTAGCAACACAATTATGATTATGAATTATTCACATGATTATGAACAAAAACTGTTGATTGATGTTACAGGGATAAAACATTGTTGGTGAACTTTTAACATGGAGAAGATGATAGACATTATGGTCTATTTGACTCTTCTAATGGATTACTCGTTCTGCTGCAATTATGGTTGAAAAGTTTTATCAACTACCATATATTATAAATCTCTGATTTATTACTGATGAAGACTATTGATAATTTAATTATCCTTAGTCATGATATTTTTTACTGGGCTATTTGTGCTCACCCTTTTGCTTCACAATTCCTTTCAGGTAATAAGAGTATAACGGGGCCGAGCAGGGATAACAGGGGAATAGAACGATGGTATATAACTGTTGAGGTTTTCCATAAAACAGTATGAGAGGAATTATATTGAGAATTTAAAATGTGTGTGTCGTATTTTATACGTCATTTTAATAGTTGATTTTGGTGAACCAAATAGGCTGAGGCGAACCCAACTTTGGAAGGGTATTTTGCCACTATCATACAAGATGTCTAATCACCTACGACTTCAGGTTATCATAAGACATGGTTGTGCATATCCACTTGCTGATTATATCTATGAGCACTACCTATATAATATTAGAGTTTGGTTGAAATATAATTCTTAATTAGAGACAATGGAGATAATTATATGGCAAGAGAAGACCCACCATTGGAAAGAACATGATAGTAATCTTCTCATTTTTCTTTGGGGTCTATTGGGTCAACCAAGGATAATTCTCAAGTCATATGATATCTATTATAACTTAGACGCATGGCCTCCCATGTACGAAGGTTTCCTTGAGCATTTTCCAAAGATTTTAATTCCTAAAATAGTTATTGACTGTACCTTTCTGTAACGTATCATTGATTTGAAGTATGGGCAATGTATTTGTATTGAAACTCACAGCTTAATTGTGGTCTTATTTTGTACGACATTTTAAAAGTTAGAATTTGAAGATTTGTATTTGAAATTTTTGTTGAGTGTATTTCGTGGCGACCCAGAATAGGTTGGGTGAATTGGACCTATTTTGGAGGCGTTACATTTTGGTATCAGAGCTTAGGGATATGGTCGCTGGCGGAGATTGGAGTCTAGAACTAGGAGGGGAGGGGCGAATAATATACTTCGCTAGTGTGTGACTTACCTAAGCTGACTTTTATTACTTAATAAATTGACAATTGTTATATGTCAATTAACCTTGTTTTGTAGCGGTATTCTAAAATGAGCAATGGAGAAATCATGATGACAAGGAAGATGGAATCTGAAATGAAAGCAAGGTATTCTCAACTTTTCGAAATACCAGGTACGTAAATTTCGGGGACGAAATTTCATAAGGAGGGGAGTTTGTAAGACCCCAGATTTTATGAAATAAAAGTATTCAATTTTTTTATTTAGTAAATGGTTAAATTGATAAAAGTTTAAAATTAAGGGTGATATATGTAAATTTTTCAAAATAAGCAAGTGGTTATAAAATATTCATTGTTGTCGGGGAATATTCGTTTGGTCGTGGAATATTCTTGTTGTCGGAGAATATTCGTACGACGGCGCAGCTATTTGTGGGCCCCACAATGGAATAACTGTCGGATATAGAAAGCGACAGAAATAACCTTTTTATAAAATAACGGCGTAGTGGTTACCATTAGTACTGTTGAAATACGCGGTGGTTAAAATACAGTAATACGCGGTGTTGCACAGTAGCACACGGTATTGCACAGTAATTCTAATTATTGATTCTTACATAAGAAGGCACTTACTCAATAATTGTTACAGTAATTACTGTTCAATATTTTATATTGATTCAATAATTGCTACCGTTGATATTTTGTATTATTGATCCAATAATTATCACTGCACAGTATTTCACATTATCAACTCAAAAATTCATATTATTTGAATAATATTATTAGATAGCATTATTGACAATGTCTAAGGAAGTTCTGTCTAGGAGGGGTTATTTAATTGCGCGCCAGTAAGGATAAGTCCTTATCGGAAGGCCCCCTCTTTCCTAGGAACGACCTAGTTGGCAATATTGTAGTTCTGTAATATTATTTATGAATAATTAATTATTGATTTATATGATAAGAAAATATTTATTTTGTGGATACAAAAGAAGGAATTAGTGCTGATGTGTTTTTATCAGTATTTTAGTGTGGAAAATCATCCGTTTGTGGATTTCGGATAATTTATGTTTGGAATTTGGAAAAACTTCCTTCTACAAAGTTGTAGAGAATTAAATTTTCTATAAAAAAGACATAGAATTTGTGTTTTTCTGACAAAGAGGCTATTTATTATGAATTATTGAAGTTTCGGAAAATAAATATTTTTTAAAATAAAATGGTAGGCCCCACTTTTGGTTGGTGTGGCTGATGGCTTTTTTTTGGGAGGCGGCCGGAAATTTTTTTTAAAAAATATTATTTTATTCAAAAAGTCGACTTTGGCATGTTGGACCTTTCCTATAAATAGGGTGCTTAGGTTAGAATTGAAAATCACACCAGAATCAGAAGTTTTCTCTCTCTATAATATCAAGCGTATTTTTGTGAGTATTTAGATACTTTGAGTGTTGCTATTCAGTGCAAGTTTTCTTCAGCCTTATATTCGATATGTCAGTCAGAAGTACTATTTTTTTGAGGTAAGGGATGGTAAGGGATGTTATTTTCTTTCATAAATGACGTTATTCTTTTCAATATCATTATACCAAAATATTGGCATGGATTTTATTATGAAATTCTTACTTTTTCCGTCGGGGTTACTATTCACATATACAGCACTATTCACGTATACGGCACTATTCACGAAAAAATTAAATTTTCTTTTATATGTCCAAGTTGCTTGTTAAAGTTCTTATCTGTGATTGGATCTAAGTTTTGAGCTTCATTCTTGAATTTTACTCCACAATTGGTTATCTTGTAGACAATTGGATCGTATTGTTCTTATTCTCATATATAACATTTTTATAATCCGGATGATGAAAATTCTCTTTGACTTGAGTGTAAAGATGAGTAGATTAGTGGTATGATCATGACTATGAATATCTTTGGCCAGTAGTGCAAAGATGAATTGTTGACTGGTATGATCATGATCATTGATTTTACAATTGAATATCTTTAGTTTAAGTGCAAAGGTGAATTGATCAACATGGTTATAAATGTTGTTTCTATAAATTCTGAAATGATTAGATATTTATTTGGGATGAATATCTTTGGCCTGTAGTGCAAAGATGAGCGGTTGATTTGTGAATATCTTTGGCCTGTAGTGCAAAGATGAATGATTAATTGTTGAATATCTTTGGCTTGTAATGCAAAGATGAATTGATTAGCATGATTATGAACAGGAACTGTGATTTGGTATAACAATGATCTTTGGTGTTTCAGGTAAAGACAGGTGATGAATATTATCTTTGTCCTGGGTGCGAAGAGGAATTTAGCAACACAATTATGATTATGAATTATTCACATGATTATGAACAGAAACTGTTGATTGATGTTACAGGGATAAAACATTATTGGTGAACTTTTAACATGGAGAAGATGATAGACATTATGGTCTATTTGACTCTTCTAATGGATAGCTCGTTCCGCTGCAATTATGGTTGAAAAGTTTTATCAACTACCATATATTATAAATCTCTGATTTATTACTGATGAAGACTATTGATAATTTAATTATCTTTAGTCATGATATTTTTTACTGGGCTATTTGTGCTCACCCTTTTGCTTCACAATTCCTTTTAGGTAATAAGAGTATAACGGGGTCGAGCAGGGATAACAGGGGAATAGAATGATGGTATATAGCTGTTGAGGTTTTCCATAAAACAGTATGAGAGGAATTATATTGAGAATTTAAATGTGTGTGTCGTATTTTATACATCATTTTAACAGTTGATTTTGGTGAACCAAATAGCTTGAGGTGAACCCAACTTTGGAAGGGTGTTTTGCCTCTATCATACAAGATGTCTAATCACCTACGACTTCAGGTTATCATAAGATATGGTTGTGCACATTCACTTGCTGATTATATCTATGAGCACTACCTATATAATATTAGAGTTTGGTTGAAATATAATTCTCAATTGGAGACAATGGAGATAATTATATGGCAAGAGAAGACCCACCATTGGAAAGAACATGATAGTAATCTTCTCATTTTTCTTTGGGGTCTATTGGGTCAACCAAGGATAATTCTCAAGTCATATGATATCTATTATAACTTAGACGCATGGCCTCCCATGTACGAAGGTTTCCTTGAGCATTTTCCAAAGATTTTAATTCCTAAAATAGTTATTGACTGTACCTTTCTGTAACGTATCATTGATTTGAAGTATGGGCAATGTCTTTGTATTAAAACTCACAGTTTAATTGTGGTCGTATTTTGTACGACATTTTAAAAGTTAGAATTTGAAGATTTGTATTTGAAATTTTTGTTGAGTGTATTTCGTGGCGACCCAGAATGGGTTGGGTGGATTGGACCTATTTGGGGGGCGTTACATAATATGTTATCTATAATGTAATAAAGTGCTTAAGGGTCGCTGTACCTGGGGATTAGTTAACTTTGATATAATTTTTAAGTTTATAATATATTAAGCAGTTCGTATGAATGGTATCGTGTAATACCCGAGAATTTCTGAATATTATTAAATGAATATATAAATAGAAATGAATATTTATTCGAATAAAAATGTTTATGTGTTGTGAGATGAGTTAACTCAATTATATTAAATTGAATATATATAATAATTGAGAAAAATATGGAGTTTATGATAAGCTCGTTGAAATGCCTTTTGTTGGGAATTGCATATTCAGATTTGATATTGAAAGTAAATATAAATACTTAAGTGTACAGTCCTTAAGAGAATCATTGTGCAAGGACTTAGATGATAGAACAAACATGTTAGGTTGATCTGAGCTTTAATGTTTATCATTTATGTAAATGAATATATAGAAGAAAAGATCAAACTTGTTAGGTTAATCTATTTGAGCTGTAAAAGTTAAAGTCTTGACAGAATCGCAGTCTGTCAAAGACAGCATTCGGAAGACAAGGCAGAATCATGGAGCTTGAACAAAGATATCGAGAATCGTAGTCTGCCAGGTTATTTGAGTTTGCAGAAGACAAGGCAGAATCGTAGAGCTTGAACGAAGAGATCCAGAATCGTAGTCTACCAAGGGATTCGAATCTGCAGAAGACAAGGCAGGACTCGTGGAGCTTGAATGATCATATCAGAACCGTAGTCTGCCAAGGGATTCAAGTCTACAGAAGTTAAGGCAGAAATGTGGAGCTTAAGTGAAGATATCCAGATAAGGAGTCTGCCAAAGAATCAAGTCTGCAGAGGCCAAGGCAAGATTCATTGAGCTCAAGAGAAAGCATTAAAGAATCGTAGTCTGCCTTGGGAGCCACACTGAGAATCACAAAGACAAGAAGCATCTGCCGAGTTAAGTTGAGAATCGCAGATTGCTATCGGAAGTGTGGAGACTACAAGACAAGCAAGCATGAAATCGTAGTCTACCAAGAGCTTAAGAGAAATCGTAGTGTTCTCTACGATCAAGTCTGAATCAAGCTGAGTAAAGCCAACACACTACGATTATGTCACAGTGACCATAATCGTAGTGTTCCTCCAGTCAGCATCAAAGATCGTAGTTCTAATGAAGGGAGGAAGAGCAACAAATAAAGAAAGGCTTATAGCCATTGACAAAGTGATAGTCCCAATACTGCCATATTCATGCTTAGTCCAAATCGAAGAAGCGTATTGAAGAAGCTTAGGAAAGGACTAAAACTGCCTACAGAAAATACCTTTTCAGGTGTTAGGTGAAAGATATAGTCTGCCGTGTCAGTGGGCCAGGCGGCAGTGCAGCAGAAAAAGCAGGACGTCAACATCACTGCACAGAAAACGTCTGAAGCATTAAATGCAGCAACGGGAGCATTCAAACGGCTATTTTTGAATGACTCTTTTATAAGGAAATCAGACATAGATTCAGACTAAGCAAGCAAGACACAAAAAGAAATATTACATTGAAAAAAGCTCAAGAACACTCAACGAGCAAAAACTACGATCCTGAAGAAAGCTCGCTTCGCTACTCAGTCTTTTGAAAGACATAAGCTGAACTGCAACTGAGTAGCACACCTCAACTATCAACTGCCTATCCAAGTGAGGTACCAAGTTAGATGACTTGAAGAGTTCAAAAGTGAACTAAGAGGAGATCCAAGTCAAAGGACTTGAAGAGTTCAGAAGTAAACTAAGTGAAGAACTAAGTCAAAGGACTTGAAGAGTTCAAAAGTGAACTAAGTGAAGTTCCAGGGCTGCTGGCCTTGAAGGGATCAAAGTGATCTAGTTGTAAGAAGACATCCTTAGTGGATTTCCTACTCGTGGAGTAGAAGAGTGGATTAGGAGCTTTGTTGGCTCTGAACCACTTAAAACCTTGTGTCTCTTTATCTCTCATTAACTGCTATATCTGTTATAACTGCTTATCAAACCATAACTGCATTATCTTGAAGGGGAACAAAACATATATTCCGCTGCAGTCAGTATCATCAATATTGACTAAGTATTTTAACCAAAAAATTTTTAAAATATCTATTCAACCCCCCTTCTAGATAACTAACGTTCCTCTGGGAACTAACAATTGGTATCAGAGCAGGTTCTCATATCTAAGCATACAAGCTTGAGTAGATCCTATGGCACAACTGATAAGCGAGACCACGACAGGTGGAGGAAGCAAACCAACCATGTGCAACAAAGATAAATTTGCCAACTGAAAAGTTCTGATGCAGGCCTACATGGATTCAATAGATGATGATCTATTTGAAACTGTTCTGAATGGGCCTTATATACCAAGAAGGCTTGCACCAACTGCAGAAGATCCAAATAACACGGTGGTCAAAATCAAATCTAAATGGACTGAAACTGAAAAGAAAGATGTTCAACTTGACAAGAAGGCTAAGAACATCTTGTTCCAGTCTTTGGAAGATAGTCTGTGGTCAACTGCAAAATTGCAAAGGAAGTCTGGGAAGCATTGCTCATCATGCATGAAGGAACGGAAGAAGTCAGAGAAAACAAGCAATCTCTACTGACTCAACAGTATGAGAGGTTTGCTCATGTTCCAGGAGAAAATGTCACTTCCACTTATGAAAGATTCACTGCACTGCTCAACTCTCTCAGAGCCTATGGAAAGACCTATCCAAACAAAGATCTAGTCATCAAGTTCATGGGGTCTTTACCAAGCAGATGGGATGCCAAGACCACTGCAATCAGAGAGTCAAAAAATCTGCATGAGATGACAGTTCAACAACTCTATGGAAACCTTCTCACCTATGAGCTAGAACTGACACAACGTGCAGAAACTCTATCAGAAGTAAGAAGGAAGGACAAGGGAGTTGTTCTCAAAGCAAAGGAAGAGATCTCCAAAGCACAGGTGGAAAATGAGTCAGACTCTGATGAAGAGGATGACATTGATGATAATGAAGCTGCAATGCTGGCCAGAAGATTTAAAAGACTTATGCTCAAAGGCAGAAGCAGCAAACCTAAAAGGTTCAACAACAGCAGCAGTCAGGAACAGATCAACGACCTATGCTACAAATGCAAGAAGCCTGGGAATTTCATTGCCAACTGCAACAAGCCTATCAGAGAAGAGCTAAAAAGGAAATAAAACCCTAAGAAGGAGCTCAAGGGCTATAAAAAGAATAAGAGGAAAGACAAAGGGCTTGTAGATGGAAGTTCGTGGAGTGACTCAGACAATGACACTAACACTGAGTCTGAAGAAGATGAAGCACCTCAAAAAGCCAATATATGTCTAATGGCCAAAGATGCACTAAGTAGGAAAGGTGCTGAAGCAGTCATAGACAAGGTATTTTATTTTAACTCTCCTGATATAGACATTGATGATTTAAGAACTGGCATTCGTGATATGTCAACTAATCTATATCAAAATATGAGGTGGCTAAGAGTTCTATCCAAAGATTACACTAATCTTCAAGAGGAGAAAGAAAAAGTTCAGAAAGAGCTGGAAGCAGCTCTACTAAGTTCTAACTCTCTCTCTAAACTTGAAGCTGAGAATAAAATCTTAAGAGAGACAAATGAACTGAACATACAGAGAGAGTCAAATCTAACCTCTAAGATTGAGGAGCTAGAAAAGACCATCTCTACATGGAATAGATCTTCTTCATCCATGGACTCCCTGATATCCATTCAGAGAAGTGTCTCTGATAGAACAGGCTTAGGGTTTGAGGAACCAACCTCAGAACCCTGTGTGGAAGAGACAAAGAGAATTAATGTAAGTAGTGCTTCCAACTTAAATAGAAGTATTAGTATTACATTTGTAAAATCCACACAGAAGGATGAACCGGTGCAACCCTGCTCTTCTAAACCAAGACGTGTTCCTAAACAATAAGGATCTCATGCTGGCCTAGGGTTCAGAGAGGTGAACAGTAATTCAGTCATCACTGCCCGACCTCGACGAATCCTAGAGTCAAGTAAAACTGACTCCATGGATCTGCTTAGAAGGAATCATAGTGTTGAGATTCACTCAGCACAGAACGTGAACTCTAGGGCTGCATGGAAAAGGAAGATGCAATATAAGAGTAAAACCAACAAATACCCACACAAGTCCAATTGGAGAAAGCATCCACACACACACACAAATATAAACTATTTTGAATGTTTTACTTGTGGTAGATTTGGTTATAAAACTGCATCGTGCTTTCATAATACTATGTATGGGAGACCCAAAGTCAAGTAGATTTGGGTTCCTAAGGGTACTAACATTGTAGGACCCATGCTAGTCTGGGTACCAACATGAATGCTGAACATGTTTGCAGGAAATGAGCACCACAACTACAACATGGTATCTGGATAGTGGTTGCTCAAGACATATGATCGGAAACAAAGCCCTCCTGTCAAATTACACAGAGAAGGAGGGACCAACATTTATCTTTGGAGATAACAGCTCTGGCAAGACAAGAGGTAATGGGTCAGTTGGAAATGGTGCAGTGTCCTTCAGCAAAATGGCTTATGTTGATGGTCTAAAGCACAATCTTCTTAGCATCAGCCAACTCTGCGATAAAGGCCATCTAGAGGCATTTCTCAACAATCAGTGTCAAGTCAGAGATCTGGAGACATCCTCTGTCAAGCTGACAAGAACAAGAGAAGGAAATGTATACATTGTCAATCTTGCTCAGCTCAGTTCTGATGAGACAATATACTTCCTTGCTAAAGCCACTAAAAAAATAAGTTGGCTTTGGCATAGAAGATTATCTCATCTCAACTTCAAGACTATGTCTAAACTAGCCTCCAAAGATCTGGTAGCAGGATTGCCCAAGTTCAGCTTCATCAAAGATAAACCATGCAATGCATGCCAGCTTGGAAAGCAAACAAGGAGCTCATTCAAAGGCAAAGTAGTCAACTCAATTGACAGGCCCCTACAGTTACTTCATATTGATCTCTTTGGGCCAATTCCAACTGTGAGCCTAGGAGGAAAGAAATACTCACTGGTCGTAGTGGATGACTACACCAGATACACATGGGTGTTCTTTCTTAACTCAAAAGATGAGACAAGCTCCCAACTGATAAAGATGTTTAAGCTGGTGATGAATGAAAAAGGAAAGGCTATTAAGGCAATAAGGAGTGATCATAGTAGAGTGTTCGATTTCTCAGAAATGGATCAGTTCTGTGCAGCCAATGGCATCAATCACAACTTCTCAGCACTACGAACTCCTCAGCAAAATGGAGTGGCTAAAAGGAAGAACAGAACACTTATAGAAGCTGGGAGAACTCTACTAGCAGCAGCTCATCTGCCTGAATATGTCTGGACAGAAGCCATCAACACTGCATGCTACACACAGAACAGATCTCTTGTACACTCTACGCTAAAGAAGACTCCCTACGAGCTGTGGAAAGGAAGAAAGCCAAATGTCAGTTACTTCCATGTGTTCGGCTGTTCATGCTACATTCTCAACAATGGAAAGCAATACCTGACTAAGTTCCAACCAAAGTCAGATGAAGGAATCTTCCTTAGTTATGCCCCAGACAGCAAAGCATATAGAGTGTTCAACAATAAGACATTGAGTGTTAAAGTCTCAATCCATGTCATCTTTGATGAAACAGACTTGGATAAGTCTGCACCACAAGACACTACGATTGACGATACTGACACTACGAATGAAGCGGTCTAGCCTAGTACTACAACCGTAGTTCCTGAACAACGAATCGTACTGTCCGAAGAAGAAATCATAGAGATAAATGAACCAGACAACGATTCTGAACAACAAGAACCAGAGGTCAATCTTGAGGAGTTCAGACAAGAAGGCACCAGAACAGATGTTCCAACAGGGAACAGGTGGGCAAGAGATCACACACAAGATCTGATCATTAGTGATCCAACTGCCAGGATAAGAACAAGATCTGCAACTCAGAATGAGTGTTTCTATTTGAGTTTTCTATCTCAAATAGAACCCAAGAAGATTGAAGATGCAATGCTAGAAGCAAGCTGGATTGAAGCCATGCAAGAGGACCTAAATCAATTTGAAAGAAGCAAAGTCTAGAGACTTGTTCAAAGACCAAAGAGTCACCCAGTCATCGGTACCAAATGTGTCTTCAGAAACAAGATGGATGAAGATGTGGTGATCACTAGAAACAAAGAAAGACTGGTGGCCAAAGGTTACTCTCAAGAAGAAGGCATAGACTACGATGAGACCTTCGCACCAGTTGCCAGACTTGAAGCTATCAGAATATTCCTTGCATTTGCTGCTCATATGAAGTTCAAAGTATTCCAGATGGATATCAAGAATGCATTCCTAAATGGTGAACTTCAAGAAGAAGTCTAAGTAGAGCAACCCCCAGGTTTTGTCAATCCAATCCTCTCTGATCATGTCTATAAATTAGATAAAGCCTTATATGGACTTAAACAAGCACCTAGAGCATGGTATGAAACACTAACAAACTTTCTTATTAAAAAAGGATTCACTAGAGGTAGAGTAGACACTACACTATTTCTTAGGAAGCACAAAGATAAAGTCTTACTAGTTCAAATATATGTAGATGATATTATCTTTGGTTCTACTGATGAACATCTTTGCAAGAGATTTGCCAAGCTTACGCAAAGCAAGTTTGAAATGAGCATGATGGGTGAGCTGAACTTCTTCCTTGGATTACAAGTGAAGCAAACTGATGAAGGTATCTTCATAAGCCAAGTCAAGTACATCAAAGACTTACTTAAGAAGTATGGCATAGAATCTGCCTCTCCCATGAAAACACCAATTGCTCCAGCAACTAAGCTTGACAAAGATGAGAAAGGTAAAGGTATTGATATTACTCAATACAGAGGTATAATAGGCTCACTTCTCTACTTAATTGCTAGTAGACCAGATATAATGTTTGCAATATGTATATGTGCTAGATTTTAAGCTAATCCTAAGGAGTCACACTTAATTGTTGTAAAAAGGATTTTCAGGTATTTTAAAGGTACACCCTACTTGGGTCTATGGTATCACAAAGAGTCCTCATTTGACCTGATAGGATATTCAGATGCTGACTTTGCAGGATGCAAAATAGATAGAAAAAGTACCAGTGACACTTGTCAACTACTTGAAAATAGACTAGTGTCCTGGTTCAGCAAGAAGCAAAATTCAGTATCTACCTCTACAGCAGAAGCTGAATATATTGCTGCTGGTAGCTGTTGTGCTCAAATTCTGTGGATGAAGAACCAGCTAGCAGATTATGGGTTTTATTTCAAATCTATACGCATACACTGTGATAACACAAGTGTTATATCAATAACAAATAATCCTGTCATGCATTGTAGGACCAAGCATATAGAAATAAGATATCATTTCATTAGGGATCATGTTCAAAATGGAATAATATCTTTGCAATACATCCCTACTGAAGATCAACTTGCTGATGTGTTTACAAAACCATTAGATGAATCCAGATTTAATAAACTAATAAGTGAGTTAGGAATGTTAAATTTTCAACCATGAATTTTATGCTCTAGATGGTGCTAATCTTGCAGATATAAAGGCTAAGTCAAAATCATAGAGATTACTAAGAGGAACCACGATCGTGGAGTGATCCAGTCAAGGCATGAAGACTCACTTTGATAGCAACAACAAGCTAAGCAACCCTTTTGACAAGTATCTCAGGGACAAACCTAATCCTTAGTGTCAAACTAAGAGGTTGGCCCTTCCTGAGCAACCTTAATCCAGAAAGCTTGCCATTATAGAAGGCATCACAGAAAACCGTAGAGTCAATGGTCAAAGAGCGAGCAAAGGATCGAACTCAACAATCGTGGAATGGGTCTAGGCATTCGTAGTCAGAGCTGCAAGGGCATACTAGCTCAGGGGGAGCTAAGAGCAGAACGGAGATTTCCACATGGATTAAAATCGTGAAGTTCTGCAGAATCTAACACGTGTCCCACGATGCAGAACATATGGAGGGAAGTGTTTAAAATAATTTTAAACTGTCATATGTCAGTTCATCTGTGAATTTCAAAAGACTATCTTTCTCTCTCTCTCTTTCAAATGAAACCTTAAGTTTGAGAAAGCTAAGCCAAGTTCGTTTATTTTAGGAAAATCAATCTAAATCAATGGCTGCTCCGAGAATTATCTTAGGTTTTCAGCTATGCTTTGACAAGTTTAAGGATGCTGGTCCAGAAATTCACAAAGTACTATCACTACTGGAGAGAGCTGGACTTAAAGACGCTCTGAGCACCAGCACCCTGATCTACAACAAGCTAGTGAAGGAGTTCTATAAAAATGGAGTCGTTGAAGGAGACTTTATTCTCACCAAAGTAAAAGGCGAGCAAATTCGATTCAACTCAGAAAGCATAAATCTTGCCCTAGGATTCATCAATGAAGGTCTACCATCACTTGACCAAATCGATTTCCATGAAGGCCTAAAGAAGATGAAACACAACAAAACTGAAGGAAAGAGTGGCTACAGGAAGAAAGATTTTCCCCAAGAATATGAGTTTCTTGCTGACATTGTTGGCAAATGCATATGTTGCAAGGGCTCTGGCCACGATACTGTCAATCAGAAACAACTGAAGCTCATGACAGCTATCAAATACAGAGTTCAACTTAACTATGGAGCTCTACTGATGGAGTGGTTTGGGAAATGGATGGATAGTCCCAAGAAGACCAAGAGCACGACAAAGATGCCCTACGGAAGGTTTATCAGCATAATACTAGAAGCTGCACTGGGTAACAAAATTGAAGATAAGGAAGGTATCTCCATTATCTCCAACAAAAAGATAACCCAGCAATTATTTCAGAACTAGAAGAGAAACCCAGCAGAGAATGTAAAGATGAAAGCTGTAACTTTATCTGCTGAAAGGGAAGCTATGGAGGAAGAAGAAGAAGAAAATGATGCAGCTCTGGTCAGAAAAAGCAAAGGAAAGAAGAAAATGAATGAAGATATGCCAGTGGGTGAGGAAACCCAAGGCCCAACCACTGATGCATTTCAAGCATGCCCTGATGCTAACATAGAGTTTAGTGGCCCAATGACTGACAAAGTTATTGCTCCTAAAGCAGCTCAAGCATCAGAGGAGACTCTGAAAAAGAAAAAGAAGAAGAAGAAGAAGAGGGAAACAAGTGAAGATATGGCGGAAGGAAGCTCTGAGCCTCAGAAGAAGAAGAAACGCAGTCACAGAACAAGGAAGCCTACACTGACTACGATTGTGGAGTCTTCACCAATCGTAGAGACCAGGCTGGCTGCTAGTATGGAAGAAGATGTTGCAACAGCCTCTCAGCCTGAACAGACAATCAGGACTGAAGCTGAAGAAGGTTCTGAAGATATAATCAAGCCCAAGAAGAAGAAAACTTTGGTTAAGAAATATATTCTTACCAATGAGGAAATTCTAAGGAAAGAAGACAAAAGAAGGGCTATTGGAAGGCTGAGCGGATCACTGAATCTCAAGCATCTGTACTAAACCAAGAAGAGGATCAGACCACAATCAATCATACAGAAATTAATGCTAAAGAGGAAATGCCCAAGGATATTGGCACTTAGCAAAAGGTCTGACAGAAGAAGAAGCGGCTCAGTTTGAGGAAGAAGTGCAGGAAGCACTTGAGCTGAGTCAAATTGAAGCACTGAATGAAACTCGGGAGATTCACAATGAAAAGAGTGCTACAGCTGAGGGGGAGCTATTAAGAATAAAAGAACCAGAGAATACAGAAGTTGAGGGGGAGCTACCAGTTATCAGAGAAAATGTAGTCTCCCCAGTCAATGAAGAAAGTGTCTGCTGATGCTGTGATGGTCAATGTTGAAACACCAACCATGGATAACACACTACGATTCGTGCATATTGATCAATCTGATGCAAAAATCGTAGAGCCTCCGGAACAGCTCAATGAATCGTAAACACAAACTTCTGAGCCAAACACTAAGCCAATCCAGCAAACACCAACCCCACTAACCCAAGCAGACATCCCATCATCCTCCAACAATGAATATTTTGATATGACTCTTGCTCTCGCAAGTCTGTCAAGGAGAGATGAACAAACTACAACTGCTCCTCCTCCTCTAGAAACACAACAAATTCTAGATCAATTGGCTCTTATGCCAACTAAGGAGGAGCTGACTGTAACATTGAATCAAATAGGTTCAGAGTCTGAAAAGATCCTTGAAGAACACTCCCTTGCACTTCACTACAGATTCGACAACATCCTCGACTCAGTCAAAACTCTTCAGGGACAATTGGGAACTGAACTGTCTAAATCATTGAGGGAAATTTTCAGAGAAATGGCTACAAACCTCAAAGAAAGGGATGCTATTTATTTTGTCGAGACAAAGAAGCAGAAAGAAGCCATGATACTAATGCAAAAGAATCAGCAATCTCAAAATGAGCTGATAGCAGAACAGATTTCAGCACTGCGTATCTCTTTGAACTAATTCCGAGAATGCAGTGCTGCTCAAATCTCCCAGAACAACGATGCCGTGAAAATGCTTTAGCAATAAAGAAGGGTCACTGAGGCTTTAGTTGCTGAACAAACCAGTGACATTTCTCAACAAAGAACTCAAATGCATGCCCTGGTAGACGGAGTTAGACTCCTCTCAGTAGATATTCAAACCCTTGATGATGACATAAAGGGGAAGAAGATTGGGCAAGGAGATAGAAGCAGGGGGCAAGGAGATAGAAGCAGAGGTGGAAGACCGAGGCAGACACAAACACATATTCAAATACATCCGCAGCAGGGTAGGCAGAGGCAAACTAATACTGGTCAATTGTCGAGTGGCAACTCCAGGAGTCCAAATGATCAAACTCCACGATCTGATCAGCATCTGTAGCAGCCTCCAGTGGGAATACCTCTTCAAAGAAATCAAGGTCAAGCTTCTGGCTCACAAGGTATGTCTGTACAATCCAGATATGAGCTAGAAGACATTGAATGGAGAGATGAGAAAACCAGAAGAATGAGAGATGCAGAATCTTCGAGGAATAAGAGGCAAAGAAACTAGAGATAAGTCTAAAGCTTAATTGTGAATTGATGTTTATATGCTAGATTGTAATATCTTTTCAAACATCAATAAATTCATACTTATTTTCTAGAAATTTTAGTTACTCACTGAAACACTAAGCCATATTTACTTTCTAGCATTATGCATTTAGAAAATAATGCTGTGATCTAAATCTCTGTGATTATGTCAACATCAAATAGGGGGAGATTTTTGGGAATTGCATATTCAGATTTGATATTGAAAGTAAATATAAATGCTTAAGTGTACAGTCCTTAAGAGAATCATTGTATAAGGACTTAGATGATAGATCAAACATGTTAGGTTGATCTGAGCTTTAATGTTTATCATTTATGTAAATGAATGTATAGAAGAAAAGATCAAAATTATTAGGTTGATCTATTTAAGCTGTAAAAGTTAAAGTCTTGATAGAATCGCAGTCTGTCAAAGACAGCATTCGAAAGACAAGGCAGAATCGTGGAGCATGAACAAAGATATTGAGAATCGTAGTCTTCCAGGTTATTTGAGTCTGCAGAAGACAAGGTAGAATCATAGAGCTTGAACGAAAAGATCCAGAATCGTAGTCTGCCAAGGGATTCGAATCTGTAGAAGACAAGGCAAGACTCGTGGAGCTTGAATGATCATATCAAAACCGTAGTCTGCCAAGGGATTTAAGTCTACAGAAGTTAAGGCAAAAATGTGGAGCTTAAGTAAAGATATCCAGATAAGGAGTCTGCCAAAGACTCAAGTCTGCAGAGGCCAAGGCAAGATTCATTGAGCTCAAGAGAAAGCATTAAAGAATCATAGTCTGCCTTGGGAGCCACACTGAGAATCACAAAGACAAGAAGCATCTGCCGAGTCAAGTTGAGAATCTCAGAGTGCTATCAGAAGAGTTGAGACTGCAAGACAAGCAAACAGGAAATCGTAGTCTACCAAGAGCTTAAGAGAAATCGTAGTGTTCTCTACGATCAAGTCTGAATCAAGCTGTGCAAAGCCAACACAACGATTATGTCACAGTGACCATAATCATAGTGTTCCTCCAGTCAGCATCAAAGATCGTAGTTCTGATGAAGGGAGGAAGATCAACAAATGAAGAAAGGCTTATAGCCGTTGACAAAATGATAGTCCCAATACTGCCATATTCATCCTTAGTCCAAATCGAAGAAGCATATTGAAGAATCTAAGGAAAGGACTAAAGCTGCCTGCAGAAAACACCTTTTCGGGTGTTACGTGAAAGATACAGTCTGCCGTGTCAGTGGGCCAGGCGACAGTGCAGCAGAACAAGCAGGACGTCAACATCACTGAATCGAAAACGTCTGAAGCATTAAATGCAGCAACGGGAGCATTCAAACGACTATTTTTGAATGACTCTTTTATAAGGAAATCAGACATAGATTCAGACTAAGCAAGCAAGACGCAAAAAGAAAGATTGCATTGAAAAAGCTCAAGAACACTCAACGAGCAAACACTACGATCCTGAAGAAAGCTTGCTTCGCTACTTAGTCTTTTGAAAGACATAAGCTGAACTGCAACTGAGTAGCACACCTCAACTATCAACTACCTATCCAAGTGAGGTACCAAGTTAGAGGACTTGAAGAGTTCAAAAGTGAACTAAGAGGAGATCCAAGTCAAAGGACTTGAAGAGTTCAGAAGTGAACTAAGTGAAGAACCAAGTCAAAGAACTTGAAGAGTTCAAAAGTGAACTAAGTGAAGTTCCAGGGCTGCTGGCCTTGAAGGGATCAAAGTGATCCAGTTGTAAGAAGACATCCTTAGTGGATTTCCTACTCGTGGAGTAGAAGAGTGGATTAGGAGCTTTATTGGTTCTGAACCACTTAAAACCTTGTGTCTCTTTATCTCTCATTAACTGCTATAACTGTTATATCTGTTATACCTGCTATAACTGCTTATCAAACCATAATTGCATTATCTTGAAGGGGAACAAAACATATATTCCGCTGCAGTTAGTATCATCAATACTGACTAAGTTTTTTAAACAAAGAAATTTTAAAATATCTATTCAACCCATCTTCTAGATAACTAACGTGCCTTTGGGAACTAACACTTTGTGTTGCACAAGAATAGAAACGATGATGAGTTAATTAATTCGATGATAAAGGAATCATTAAGTGAACAATTAATCTATATTAATTATTAAATTGCTATTACGAGAAATATAATAATAGTATGTTGATTTATTATCATTGCAAATGATAGTATAATGATAAGTGAATTGTTTATATATATAATAAGATTTACATTTATTAAACAGTTGAGGAATATGATAATTTATCGTATAATAATAATTGATAAGGGTAAATTAATGAGTGATAGATTAATTAATATTATTGTTAATTAATCGATAAGATGAGTAGTTAAATATTATTGATTTATTTGACATTGTGAATAATAAAACAAACAAATAAGTTATTAATATAATGAGATTATATTAATTGCGTGTGCAATGTTATGAGATATTGAACATATAATATATCGAAGCTACAACTATATTATATAGTACAATGTGACGCATTAATGTGACTATACTATATATGTTATGACTAATTAAATAAGTATATGAATACGTCATGAGACTATATGACAATATGAGTGTGTGGGCATTAAATTAGTATCTCTTGAATATATAGTAAGCAATTGCTAATTGATGATTATTTCAATCTTTAATATAATTGAATAATAAAGCTGGAATAATATAGTGAAGAGATAATACACAATTGAATTACATTCGGTGCTAACGAAATGTATATGGATTATATGTGCAAGTTGAATTACCTACATTGTAATGTTTCTCATTTAATGAAATTACCTTGTAACAGCAATGCCTAAGTGTATATAATATATGGTAGGCATATATGTTATACCATTGTATTGTACAACACTTGCTAGATGGAATGCTGAGTTATTTTTTTCGTCCCAATGTGATAGTCACTCTCATTCTCCCTCACGTGAATAGCATTATGAGGCCTAAGCCTATATTCACAAAAACTCAGCAAACTTCCATAGCTCTCTAGCAAATCATCACAAAGGAGTGGCCTTAATAGTGAATCTCAACTACCCACCACCAACTTCTCCTTAACCTTCAAACAATTCTACAATCTATTGGTTTGAATTGGTGGAAGTTATCATTGTCTGGATACTAACTTATCTATAAATATAGCCTCTTCTCCTTCAAATTCAATTGCTGAGATTTCTTAAGTGTTGAGTTGAGAGCAATCTATACATAGTGATAACATTCTGAGATAGTGAGATATCAATGAAATGAAGTGAATATAGCAGCAAGTTGCAGAGGTATATCACATTCCCATGTTCTTCATTTCTTGTTTTCTGTCAAATTCTTAGATTCTTGATTTTGGTTGGAATTCATGATTGTGTGATTAGATAATGTTGGTTAGTTGTTATATAAGCTAATACATGTGTTAGTAAGGCAATGTAGTTGGTTTTCGATTGAATTCGTAGAGAATTTCTGTGTTTGGGTTAGCCTTCTGTCTAAGCAGAACCTGTTCAATGCTGGCCGAGACTCGGCGTAGCTGCGCCAGTCCTTGGTTCCAGATTCTGATTTTTGCTACAATCTGTTAAGCAATAACATGTTCAAATAAGTTTAAACAAGCTTGATGACTAGTTTAACATGTGTAGTGGTATACTTAGACCCAATGTGAACATGTTTTACTATGTTTGCATGCACGATTGATGAAACGACCTATAGTTTTCAAAATAAACTTAGAGTTTCAAAAAGGGACTTTGACATGTTATATCCATATTGATATTCTGACTTGGTAAGCATGAGTATATGGTTTAAGAATGCATGAAAAGCATGTTACCTTGTGTATATATGTTTCATAATGTAACATGAGCATGTTGAACCTCATTAGTGAATATTACTAAGAAAATATAAGTTTTGAAGGTGAACTTTGACATGTATGTATCATATTAACGTTCTGATCACTACCCGATGATGCGGGAAATTTTGTGGTGTATAGTGATGCATCGCACAAGGGACTTGGCTGTGTGCTCATGCAGCACGGCAAGGTCATTGCATATGCATCATGACAATTAAAAGACTACAAAAAATGATACCCTACTCACGACTTAGAGTTAGCGGCAATAGTTTTTAAGTTAAAGATTTGGAGGCATTATTTGTACGAAGACAAATGTGAGATATACACGAACCACAAAAGTCTGAAATATATCTTCACACAGAAGGAGTTGAATATGTGTCAGAGAAGGTGGTTAGAATTGATCAAAGACTATGACTGTGATATTATTTATCACCCGGGTAAGGAAAACGTAGTTGCCGACGCTCTGAGCATGAAGGGAAGGGAGAAACTATTTCACTTGACGACTCAAGAGGAGTTGATAAGAGAAATGGAAAAATTAGAAGTAGAGGTAAAAGGACAGGAGAGGTCTGAAGAGAAGTTATTTTTAATCGAAGCTCGTCCGACATTGTTGGATAGAGTGAAGGAATCACAAGAAAAGAATGAAGAATGCAAGAAAATCAGAAAGTGGATCGTAGAGAATGAGGAAGATAAATTTCGGATGGATAAAGACGGTATCTTAAGATTCAAAGGGAGAGTGTGGGTGCTAGCGGTAACCGAATTGAGAGAAGAAATTTTACACGAGGCACATAATAGGACATATTCTGTTCATTCGGGAGGCACTAAGATGTACCGAGATTTGAGGCAACACTTTTGGTGGCCAAATCTGAAACGGGAAGTCGCAGAGTGCGTTAGTAGATGTCTGACTTGCCAACGCGTCAAAGCAGAGCACCAGCGGCCAAGTGGTTTGCTTCAACCATTGGAAATATCAGAGTGGAAATGGGAGCATATTACGATGGACTTCGTGGTAGGACTTGCAGTCACGCAGAAGGGATATGATGCCATTTGGGTTATCGTGGATCAACTAACAAAGACCGCACATTTTCTACCGATCAAGATTCGTTATAGTTTGAACCAGTTAGCAAGTCTTTACGTAAAGGAGATTGTTTCACGATATGGAGTGTCTGTGTCAATTGTCTCTGATCGAGATCCGCGCTTCACGTCAAATTTATAGAAAAGCTTACAAGAGAGAATGGGAACGCAGTTGAAGTTGAGTACCGCTTATCATCCTCAGATAGACGGATAGAGTGAGCGAACTATACAAACGCTGGAGGACATGCTTAGGACTTGCGTGATGGACTTCAAGGGAAATTGGGACGACCACTTACCCTTAGTTGAATTTATGTATAACAATAGTTACCATGCGAGTATCGGCATGCCACCGTACGAAGCTCTTTACAGGAGAAAATGCAGAACGCCGTTATGTTGGGACGAAGTCAGAGAGCGGTAAATACTCGGACCAGAGTTAGTACAACAAACTGCAGACGTGGTGACAATGATAAGAGCCAGACTAGTAGCAGCTCAAGATCGCCAGAAAAATTACACAGATTTGCATCGGCAGGACCGAGACTTTAAAGTCAGCAGTTTCGTATTCTTAAAGGTATCTCCATGGAAGGGAAAGATCCGTTTTGACAAGAAAGGAAAGTTGAGTCCAAGATTCATAGGACCGTTCGAGATACTGAAGCGAGTGGGCGAAGTGGCATACAAAGTTGCATTACCACCCAAGTTGGAGCATATCCACAACGTGTTCCACATTTCCGTGTTGCGACCTTACAAGGCCTTCTACAAGCACGTGATTTCTTATGAGCCCATTCAGTTGGAGAAGAACTTAGCTTATGAAGAAATTCATGTCCAAATATTAGATAGGAAAGAGCAAACCTTGAGAAATAAAATTATTTCATCTGTAAAAGTACTTTGGCGTAACCACGATGTCGAGGAGGCTACGTGGGAATTAGAAGATAGGATGATGAGGGACTATCCCCATCTATTTGTGTAACCTTGTACCAATTCCGAGGACGAAATTTTTATAGGGGGGGGAGGATGTAATACCCGAGAATTTTTGAATATTATTAAATGAATATATTAATGGAAATGAATATTTATTTGAATATAAATATGTAAGTATTATGAGATGAGTTAACTCAATTATATTAAATTGAATAATTATAATAATTGGGAAAATATGGAGTTTGCGATAAGCTTGTGGAATGCCTTGTGTGGCACAGTGATGAGAAATATAATAATAGTATGTTGATTTAGTATTTTCTCAAGTAATGGTATAATACTAAGAAAATGGTTTATAAATATAATAAGATTTGTATTTATTAAACTACTGAGGAATGTGATTATTTCTCGCATAATATTAATTGATAAGGGTAAATTAATGAAGGAATTACTACGTGAACGATTAATCAAAATTAATTGTTATTATGAAAAATGGAATATTAATGGTGATTAATAATATGTTGATTATTATTATTGCAAATAATAGAATAATAATAAGCAACTTGTTTATAAATATAATAAGATTTATATTTATTTAAATGTGATAATTAATCATATAAATGTTATGGAGATTAATAATTACATTGATTGATGAGGGATGGATTAATTAATATTATTAATAATTAATTGATAAGATAAGTAATTAATTAATTGCTATGTCCAAGCATACGGTAATTAAATGTATAATGTATAGTAGCTACCTATATATTATATGAAGCGTAAAGTGCAATGTGACTCTACCTTATTCAAATTATATGTTATGACTAGTTAATTAAATTGTATAAATACACCATGAGTCTTATGTGACAATATGTATGTGAGTATACATTAAAATAGTACAACATGAATATATTGTAAACAATTGCTAATAGATGATGATTTTAATATTCAATTGAATAATAAATGTGATAGTATCCGATCAAATTATACTGGTAAGATAAAATGTACACAGATTATATATGTGCAAAGTAAATCTACTACATTGAAGTATTTACATTGTAATATTTCTCATTTCGTGAAATTACATTGTGACACTAACTTATAACCCAAACATATGTTGTATACATATGAAATATATAACTTATGTATATAGTATGTGTATTATAACACAAGTGTAGCATATAGTTCATTCCCAAATGCTGAGTATTGTGCCTTGTCCCATATTGAGAGTCACTATCTCTTCTCACGTGAAAACTCCAAGCTAGTCTACTTCCCTATTTCCTCAAACTCAGTAAATTCTAGCTCATGGTTAATGGGGGAGTGGGAATAATGATTTGATTCACCAACTAATTACCTACCACTCCATAACCTTCATACAATTCATATTCCCGTTAGTTTAATTCAATGGAAGAAGGCATTGTCTGGAAATTGGTTTTCCTATAAATGTAGCTCCCCTCTTCACAAATTTCACTTGCTGAGAATTTCGCTTAAGTGTTGAGTTGAGAGTATTGTGAGTTGTTGGATAGTTATAAAGAGACTTCAATTTTAGCAAGTTTAATTGGCATTACAGAGGTATAAGACTTCTTCTTGTTCTTAATTTTAGTTTACTGTCAAGATTCTAATTCTTGAATTGAGTATGGAATTCATGATTATGTGGGCAAGTAATGTTTGTTAGTTGTTTCTAAGTTGCTATACTAGCTGATATACATGTTTAGACTGTCATATGGCTGATTGCAATCAAATTCGTGAAATAATTCTGATGTTGGGCCTGGAACCTGTCGAAGCAGGGAACTCTCTGGGACGAACCAGACATGGCGCAGCTGCGCCCGTTTAATACTGTGGCGTGCGCCGGTCACTAGAACCAGTTGATTGTCTTCTGCTGAAATCTGTCAAGTGTTGGATGTTGATATAAATTAGAACAAGCATGCTAGCATGAGTAATACGTATATATGAATACATTGAGGCAATTTAAACATGTTTTCTAGGATTGCATGCACAAATGAAGATACGACCCATAGTCTTAAAAATAAACTTAAAGTGTAGAAAAGAAACTTTGATGGAATTTATGTTCTGCAAGTTCTGAACTTGATGATATATATACATGACTGATTTCGAACATAAATGAGCATGATATATGATTTACAGCTCCTTTGTTTATGACCAACCTTGTTAGGCTTTGAATTAGAGAACTTTTTCAGGAAAATCTTGTCGTATCAAGGCAAATATGTATGAATACTACATGATGTACATTATGATCTTGAGAAGATGTTAACATAACTTAACTACACATAGTAAGAGCGTTAAAGTTGTCTTGTAT
This sequence comes from Panax stipuleanatus, assembly GCA_020205555.1. Lineage (NCBI taxonomy): Eukaryota > Viridiplantae > Streptophyta > Magnoliopsida > Apiales > Araliaceae > Panax > Panax stipuleanatus. The sequence continues at coordinate 76,274,325 of CM035115.1, read as the reverse complement.
GTGTTGAATTGCATCATTCAAGTTTAAAATAATTTCAAAGGCAAACTTGAATATGCTTTCAAACAAATTACATTAGTATAAGTAGTTAAGTTCTAAGAATCTAAAATAACATGTTTATGTTCATTATGGTTCTTATGTGTTTGATACAATGGAAGTAAACCAAGCATGAGTTTGAAGCATGTTTCAAAGTACTAAATGATGCTAGTTATGAATAAATGATATGAACACTATGAGCATGTGTATTAACAGATTATGTGATATCTCTATGTGGACATATGGCCAGAGTTATAAAGTATGGTGAATACATGATTTTTGTTTTACTTCCATGGAATTCATAAACTAAAACTTGTAAAACTGAACTCAAGAATGGTCATATACTTATGTGAAGACCTCTAGCTTGACTTAAGCTAGTAATAATGCTAGCTATGTGTATATGAAATATAAACTTACAAGTATGCCTAAATCAAGTTATGTGATCACCTCATATGTTTTAAATGACAATCATGATAGCTAATGTGGTTTTATGACATAGAATGGCCTGAAGTTATTAAAGGTATTAACATCGAACTATATCATGTATGATTGAACTTGGAAAGGTTGTGCAAACATGGGATGACCCCCTTTAACATGTATATACGCTATGTGGTATCATATGTTGATGCTTAAATCTAATTTTTGACGGTTAACTTATAACAATGCTATAACTTGCTAAATAGAGTATGTTTACTATTTGATTATGGTCTTATGTGATAATGGAGATATATGAAGATGATTAACTTGAAAAGAGGAATGTTAAGGATAAAAGACAATAAAGGTTATATTAGTCGAGACTTGTGAATTAAATATGATATAAATGTGTAGCTAGGTTAAAACTTAGCTTATGTGTTGATCGTATATCCAAGATAAGATATGATGTTAAAATATATGACTAATGGATATCATATATATACGTAACTATATTACGATAAGAATTCAAAGTGTTGGCTAGCTTTACATGAGTAAACTACGCATAAGGCAAGTATCATATCCTTGTGTTTACTTTATTCAAGAAACGTTGTAAGCAAGTTCCTAACCCTGCTCTTTATTGAGCGTTCATTAAGCTTGTGCTATTATTGTCGTACAAGTAAACTTTTGAGATTGCAATTCAGATATTATAATTATATGATTCATGGATAAGATAAAAGTCGATTTATATTCTTCGAACTTTAAATCTTGAGATTTGGACTTAAAATTATTGCGATCTATGCCATTTGATTCGGCTAGACTTATATTGTTGAAAGGCAACCCAAACCAATCGATTGGTGCGGGATCTGTTATTTGAGTAAGATGAACAACCTTCTTTGAAGGGAAATTATATATTATCGGGAGACCGACGTGCGCACTTTAGTACAATTGAATGATATGCATAACGTAGGGTACTTTAGGCTGATCACCTGTTGTACTTGTTTTTGTTGGATTATCAGTATATTATTGTTAATTCTAGTAGAAGTTCATAGTCCTTAGTGACTGCTCAGTATTCAATTATCTTGAAATCGTGAATTGATTTAGCATTGAATCCTATTGATATTATTCCGTCCTTAGCGACTGTTCTTGAAAATTGTTAATATTTCTTGCTATCCTTGAACTATCATATCTTGCTATACCCTTTTGGGATTCGAGAACTATAATACTCACCCTTGTTGTTATATTACTTGCTGAGCAAACTTGTTGCTCATTCTTGTTTTCCCTAAAATATTTCAGTTAAGGCAGAGCAGGGTGGACCTTCGGGAGTCGATAAGGGCAAGCGTGATGGACTTCAAGGGAAGCTGGGATGATCATCTACCATTGGTGGAGTTCGCCTACAACAATAGTTACCACGCGAGTATCGGTATGATGCCTTACGAAGCATTATACGGTAAGAAATGCAGAACTCCCTTGTGCTGGGATGAAATCGATGAACGTCAGCTGTTGGGATCGATATTGGTGCAACAAATTGCTGAAATTGTGAAGCTGATCAGAACAAGATTGGTTGCTGCTCAAGACAGACAAAAAAAATATGCCGATCAACATCGACAGAACTGAGAATTCTTATCGGGAAGCTTCGTTTTCCTAAAGGTATCTCCTAGGAAGGGGAAGATTAGATTTAGCAAAAAGGGAAAGCTGAGTCCCCGATTTATTAGACCATTCGAGGTACTGCAAAAAGTGGGTGAAGTAGTTTACAAGGTGGCGTTACCTCCGGAGCTAGAGAATATACACAACGTCTTTCACATTTTTGTGGTACGACCTTACAAACACGACTATAAACATGTAATAGAATACAAACCTTTATAATTTGATAAAGACTTAACTTATGAAAAGGTTCCTGTTCAAATAGTTGATAGGAAGGAACAAGTACTGAGGAATAAATTGATACCTTCTGTTAAGATAATTTGGAGGAACCACAGTGCTGATGAAGCCACGTGAGAACTTGAAGATGTAATAAGAAAATCGTATCCTCAATTATTTGCTTAGTTATTTGTGTAACCCCTTATATATCGATTTTGTGGACAGAATTCTTTTAAGGGTGGGGGGAGAATGTAATAGACGAGATTTTTTTTTTTGTGATTTTGGGGACAGAATCTTTTTAAGGAGGGAAGATTGTAACGATTGAGATTTTATATATTAAATTTTAATATTTATTGAGTAAATAAATATTTTATGTAATTTATTTATTGAGTTAAATAAATAAATTATGTGATTTTGTAGATTGATTTAATTAAGAGTTATGTATTAATTAAATGAATATTTAATATTTAATTTAATTGATGTATATTGATTTTATAGTATAATTCTAATTTAATTAAAATAATTAAATTAGATGAATTATGTGATGAGTGTTACATGAATTATAATTAGTGAGTAATTATAATTATGTGATAATTTTTATGTGATTAATTGATGTTAGATTTTCATTAATTAAATAAGAATGTTAAAGATTTAATTAGCTAAAGTGTAACATTAAGGTATGTGTTAAAAGGATTTATTAAAAAAAAAGAGTTTTTAAATTATTTTAACCAAACAAGGCCCTTACTTTTGTTTTAAAAAGGTTTTGCCAAATAGGGCCCTTGCACTAGCTTTAAATCCATTTTACCCAAACAAGACATTAGCTAACAAAATCTATTTTTAAAAATAAACAGTTTTTGCCAAACAAGTCTTATGGCTTTTCATATTCAAATAAGTGTAACCTATATAATAATGGGTAATTAGTATATGATATAATTATAGGTATTAATTATTTGTAAGTTACGTATATTATATTATTAGATGTATAATATATGTATATCAGCTATGTAAATAGTTTTTACGTTAAAACAAAGTTAGAGCAAAGAAAGAGCAGAGAAGAGAGAATACAGAGAAGTTAGAGAGAAAGAAAGAAGAAAAAGAAGGAGAAAGAATTGGTAGAACTCAAGCTCCTCATCATCATCTTCTTCTTCAATCATCAAAACAAAAAGGGTATAATTACTATCTTATAGTTTTAAAATTTAATTGATTGTTCTTCCTTGTTTTGAGTTCTTTGTGAATATGAAAATTTCTTGAGATTGTGTAAACATGAATTGTATATATATATTGTGTTTATATACTGTTTATAATTGAATTGAATGTTATAAACGATTTTCAAAAATTCAATTTGTTGTAAAAATAAGTTTTAATGGAGAATTTGTGTTCTTATGAATTTTCATATTTTTGGTTGAATTAGAATGAAAGATTGATGTAAACATGAATTTTATGTGTAATATGTGTATAACATGTTTATATATGAGTTATATAGTTGTATTAGCGATTCAATCCATGTAATTAAGATGCACATGAAGAAATCATGTTCATAGTAATTTACTGTGAACTAATTTTGAAAATAGCCTTTTTTAACTATCAAATTGGTGTTTGATTATGGATTATTGTTTAAATTGATCATGGGTTATGTTAATATGTTAAGAATTAGTGTTATTGTAATTGGAATAACATGAATTGATTGAAAAATGAATTTGTAATAGCAATTTTTGTCAAGAACGCTTGATATTGTAGTTTTCTTCCAAAATCATGAAAACTTGTTTTTCATTATGTGTTGTAAGGATTTTATATGTTATAGTCATGTTAAAGAGTCCAAAATTTTGTTGTTATCAAGTTTCATGTTCATCATATTGAGAAAAATCGGATTCGGTGTGAAGGAATAAGCCAAATTGGCTTATTTCTCTGCCGTTCGCAAACTGGGGATTTTCACCAAAAGTGGTACCCGCCGCAGCGGGGCTTTTACCCTTCGACCACCCGCCCCAGCGGGGCACCTTGCTGTTCGAGAAATGTTGTTTTGCTTTGTTGAGGTTTCATGTCGCATTTGTTTAGCTAACTTATTTTTATGACTTGTTAAGTGTAATAGGTAATGAGATAACATACTTTTGATGTGGTTAAGATAGATTGAAGTCTTATGTTGTTATATTAGATGTGTTCTTGGATAGTATTACCGTAAGGTGCAATATGATAGGAATAGTGCTATGCGTGTATGAGGTGCTTGATTGTGAGTTTAACCTCACGTATGTGTATTAGTATCGACGTACGTCGTAACCACGTTGCTAGGTTGGACTTGAGTAAGAAGTTCGACGGTTTAAACGTTGTAGTTGGGTACTAATAGACGTTTTAAACGTATTATAATGTGTAGGGTAATTGTGGAAGTGATTGAAATTATTAAAGTGTAGCTTGCGCTTGAGGCAAGTTCTCTAATCCTTATTCTTTTATGTTAAGCAAGTTTTTATTTCTAAACTTGTTATTTATTTTGTGCAAGCTTTCTAAACCATTCTTGTACGCTATGCAAGCTTTATCATTGTATCTTTTCATTGTGCAAATTCTCTAAACCTTGCTCAATATATCATGAAAGTTCATTTTCGTTTCTTAACTTGTTATGTATTGTACAAGCTATACTGTATTCAAATATTCGTTAAGTATAAGTATTGAAGTATTATTTAAGTAATGTGATCTTGACTTAGTTGTTCAAGCGAGATCTAAGTGATCTATCGAATGCTTTAAGTTATTTCCAAAGCATACTTAGTTATCATGAAATCTATTATTGTATCTTACATTTGATTCATAATTCTTATATTATCGAACTGTTAAAGCATTGCGAGTCGATTCAACTACTCCTTAGTTGATGATAGTTGAAACTCCAAAGTTCCTTTATTTATCCAAACCAAACTTTCTTTGGTGCAGACTTGTATTCAAATACTGAGAATGAACAACCCTATTTATTATGGAACATTTATGCGAAAGCGTTAAGATGGTTGTGCACAATACATGGTACGAAGGGCTAATCCCCCTAAGTACGAGTTAAAGGTCCATAGTCTCAATGATTGTTAAAGGTTTGAAATAGAAATATTTATAACCTAGGACATAGTTCAAGGTCGTATGACATTCAGATAAACTCTATATTCGAACTTTAGAAGTGATGAAAGAATTATTATTCAATTCTTTATTCTTGATGAAAGTAAAGTTATTCAACCCTTTTTGAAGTTGTTCGGTTAAGTCATATCACTGTTGTATTTCAAGTGAGCTTTTGTTTGCTCACTCTTGCATATTTTATAACCCCTTGCAGTTAAGGCCGAGAATGTTGACGTACCGTCAACAAGTAAAGGAAAAGGAAAGATGAGCAAGTGAAAACTTGTTGTCTTCGATTTTATTTGTAATAAGACTTGGTTGATGATGTTTTATTTCCGCATTTATTTTAATTGATGTTAAGGTTTAGATAACCCTGGGATTTTATTTTGGACAAGTTGTAATCCTTTTTCAAGGAAGATTCTTATTTAAGTTTTGATGGAGGTTGTAATTACTTTGCAAATCTTTATTATTGGGTAGATGTATGCTATATTTAGAAAGTGAACACCAAATCTTGTGGAAACGAAGTACCAGAATTTGGGGGTGTCACAGCGATGCCAAACCAAATTGTTTTGGTGCGGAGTTTGGATACGTAAGTCTGAGGAGAACATACCCCTATATGGGGTGGCACAATGGGTTGATCACCTAACGTACGAGAAGAGGCAGTTTACATTATTTGTGATTATAAACAGGCCCCAGAGGTAGTTTACATTATTTATGATTGTAAATAAGCCGACAAATTGGTAGTTTACATTCTTTGTGATTGTAAACAGGCCCCCTAGAGGTAGTTTACATTCTTTGCGGTTGTAAACGCACTGGGTGAGTAAGTCACCAGAAAAGGTGGTTTACCTTCTTTGTGATTGTAAACGCACTTGGTGAGTAAGAATCCCCTCAGCGGTATATGAAAAGTTTTAAAGGAATCTTTATATTCCTAGTCCTTTGTTCAAACTTCATGATTCATGAGTAGTTGTGAAGATTCTTGAATGAAAGGAAGATAAGAACTTCTTGGAAGAGAAGTTGAGAAGAAAAGTATGTTAAAGGAATCCTTATATTCCTCGTTATTCATTCTACATCATAATTTTTGATAAATTGTGGAGACTCTGGAATGTTTGAAAGATGAGAACTTCCTCGAAGAGGATGTGAGAAATGATTATGTTGCAATTTCGAGGACAAAATTTTTTGAAGAAGGGGAGAATATGATATCCCGAAAAAATTTGAAGTATAGTTGTCATGATGTTTATCATCTAACGAGTATAACAGATAATGATCCTTAAGGGAAGGATGTGAATGAATTAATGAGAAGGATTGATTAGGTAAATACCTAACTGAAAGAAGATGTTGAGATTTTTTAACAAAAATGGGAAGAAGTAAGATTAACTCTTCGTCGAAGAGTTGTAAGGATAAAGCATCCAGGTATGGATGTGGTTTATGAAATTCCGAGGACGGAATTTTTTTAAGGAGGGAAGAATGTGACAACCCGAAAAATCGGATTGCCCAGAAATTAAGATTAAAGAGTTTATAATTAATAAAAGGAATTTTATTAATTATATTCTATGTTATGTGTTTATTAATCATTCTATGATATAGGATGATTAGAAATGGGCAGGATTCTGGCTACAAGCTAGAATGAACGAGTTAGAATTTTCAAGATGAAAATAAAAGATTTTTGGGAATAAAAATATTTCTGAGAAAAAGACGAAATAGGCACTATTCATAAAACCCTAAGGGTTAGGGTTTAAGCCTAAGTCTTTTTTGGAGATCGGAATGTCGGAATAACATTCTGTCTAAAGATTTGATGGTAATATACCGTGAAAAGTTAAGGTGGCTGAGAAAAGTTTTCTCGGGAAGAAAAGGACAAAAATCACTATTTATCCATTTCTGCTCGAGAATTAATTTCAAAATTTTGAAAAACGGGTAATGATAGGATTTGATGATGAGATGAAATATGTAATAAAATTCCAGTTATGGCTCACGAATTTTTCGCCTGGGGACTTACGACCCTAAGGGATGGAAAGATTAAAACCTATGAATTAATAGGTTATGTATAACACTAATGATTATTATACAGAATGAATACGAGTATAATACGAGGAGGATACAAGAATTAATACTACGTATAATACAAATTTTATACGAAGTAAATAGATTTAATTTGAATTAAATCTAAGAATTAAACCCGTGGGTCGAACCAATGGGTTAATGGGTGGGTTAAGCCCATGGGGCAAATCATGAGCTTGTGATGTCGCAAGGATGATATCACCACCATGATGTCACAAACATGGTGGGAAAGTAAAAGTTAAGGAGGTGGATAAACTTGGGGATAAAGAAAAGTGAAGGAGGTTTGGGCCTAAATGACTCTTTTACCCTAAGTCTTGCAAGCCTATTGTGACACCCCCAAATTCGGACCGCCACTCGGTCACTCGAATTCGGTTCGTCACGTTCTCATGGCAATACGATAATAACTAAAATCACACAATCACATCAGAAAATCTAATATAGAATAATTTATTATAATTATTCTCCCAAGTCTCGCAACCTACAATACTTAATACATTACATAATAATATCAATTAATGACTTATTACATAATCTAACTTAAGCTTAAACATAGTCAAATCCAGTCTTACTACATCATCTTAATACAACATTAAAATATTTAAAATATAAAAGAGACAAGCTAGTTGGTAGCCTTGCCCTTGTCCTTATCGACGCTCGTAGGTTTGCCCTGCTTTGCCTTAACTGAAATATTTTAGGGAAAGCAAGAATGAGCACAAATTGCTCAGTAAGTAATATACAATAAGGGTGAGTAATATAGTTCTCGAATCTCAAAAGAGTATAACAGGATGTGATAGTTTTAAGGATAACAAGAAATATTAACAGTTCTCAATAATAGTCGCTAAGGACCGAAAGATATTATTAAGATTCAATACTAAATTAATTCAAGATTTCAAGATAACTGAATACTGAGCAGTCACTAAGGACTATGAACTTCTACTAGAATTTAACATTAACATACTGAAAATCCAATAAACACAAGTACAACAGGTGATCAACCTAAAGTACCCTATATTATACATAACATTTAATCATACTCAAGTGCGCGTGTCGGTCTCCCGACAAATATATTTTCCCTTCAAAGAAGGTTGTTCAACTCAGTTAACACAAGAATTCTGCACCATTCAATTGGTTTGGACAGCTTTCTAATCATGTTATAAGTCTAGCCGAATAAATTGGCATAGACGGCTCTTTAAATGAATAAGCGAACAATTATAAGTTCAATACTCGAATCAAAGTTCAAGAATAAACAACTCTATTCTATTTATGAAGTATTATGTCATAAGATAAGAATCATGCTTTCAATTATTTACTTGTATAACCAATAATAGTACAAGCTTCCAGTAATGCTCAATAATGAGTAGGGTTCAACTACTTGCACTTTAAAAGAGTGTAAGTTAGAGAACTTGCCTTATGCGTATTCTATCCACGATAAGTAATTTAACACTTTCAAACCCCTATCGTAATATAATTATGTATATATACGATATCCATTAGTCATATAGTTTAACATCATACTTTCCCTTATATATACGATCAACACATAAGCTAAGCTTTGACCTAGCTACACAGTTATACCATATATAGTATCATATTAATATAACTTTTATCCTTAACATTCCTCCTTTTGAGTTTAAATATATTCTCATATCATTAATATCACATAAGACCATAATCAATACTAAATATATTTTATTTTAGTAAGTTATGGCATTTCTGTAAGTTAACCGTCAAAATCGGATTCAAGTGTCAACATATGATATCACATAGCATGTATTCATATTAAAGGATACTTTAATGCTCGTTCAACCTTTTCACGTTCAATTTACATCATATAGGTTCTAGATCTATATTTTGAACAAATTAAGGCTTTACAACATCATGAAATCATGTAAGCTATCGTGCTTGTTATTTTAAGCATACAAGGTGATCACGTAGTTTGTTTTAGGCATGCTCACAAGTATCTTTACCACATACATATTACTAGCATCGCTATCGATTTTGAAATCATGCTTCGTTTTGCATTTATTTACCTTTCATGGCACTTAGCATGGTATGTACACATGTATATATATATATGACACATTAGTGAGGTTTAAAAGAACTATCGAACATGTCCACGATTTTCAAAATCTAAACCTCGATATAACATGTCAAGATTTACGTTCCAAATTCGTATTTTCCTTCGTAAAGCTCACTAATAAGTCCAACATGTTCATGCTTCCTTACGAATCATATAAACATAAGTTAACGGGTTATTCGTGCATTTCTAAACCATTCTAACATGCTTGCAAAATTAGTACCTCAATGTGTCACACACATGTCAAAGTTTGTTTTCAAAACCTCCATTCTCGTTAAGAATGTGCACTAGCGAGGTTCACATGTTCATATTATATTATGAAATCCATATACATAAATTAATATGTCTTTCATGCAACTCTACGTCATTCTAACGTGTCTCAAAAGTCAGAATACTAACATGCTTCATATATGCTAACGTTCGTTTAGGAAACTTTAAGTTTATTTTCCCAACTACATGTCGTTTCATATACTTTGCATGCAAACATAACAATATATATTCACACTAGGTCTAGGTATATCACTATACATGTTTAACTAGACACCAGGTTTGTTTAAACTTATACGAGCAATCCATGACATAACAAATTGCATCAGGAAAACACAAACTGGAGCAGGTTGTCGGCACAGCTGCGGCGTGTGCAGTTCATGCCAGTAACCTTCCTACTTTGGCAGGATTCCATCCCAACCACAGAAATCTTTCACGAGTTCGACTATAAATTAACAGCATTGTCTCATTAACACATGTATTAACTTATATAACAACCAATTAACATTATCAAATCACAAAATCATGAATTTCAATTAATATCCAGAATCTAAGAAATTTAAGAGAACAACAATGAAGAACATGAGAATGTGATTATACCTTTGTTATGCAAATGAACTGCTGCTAAATCTAGAATGCTCAACACTGATATATATATATATATATATATATATATATATATATATATATATATATATATATATATATATAACTCTCAACTCAACATTTAAGAAATTTCTTAGCAAATCAAATTGAAGGAGATGGGTTGTATTTATAGAGAAACCAATATACAGACAATGCATATATACACCAAATTAAACCAATAAGAATGTTGAATTTCATGATGGCTAATAGGAAGTTGGTAGATGGTTGTTGGATTCATCATGAATCCCACTCCCTCCATAATCATGAGCTGTGAAATGCTGAGTTTGAGGAAGAAATAGGGAGTAGGTTAGCTTGAGTTGTTCACGTGTACAAGGATTGTGTCTATTAATATAGGACAAGCTTCTAAGTACCCAGCATTCTAGCAACATGAAGTGTATTAACACTAAGGCCATATATACATACTATATATAGATTATAATGTACTTAGAGTCACAATGTAAGTCACATAATTAATATTTCAAGGTAGTAGAGGTGATATGATAATGTAACATACATATAATCCATGTATACCGGTATAATTTAATCGGATACTATCACATTTATTATTAAATTTTACAATCAACAATTGATTACAATATAATCATGATATATTATTTTAATGTATACTTACATGCATATTGCCACATAAGCATCATGATGCATTCATAACATATATTTTCAATATGTACAATCACATTGCATCATACAATATAGTTTAATAAATCTTAATATATGATTCTATATATAGTATGGTCACACAAATGTCGCACTATACTATATAATATAGTTGTATCCCATATATTTTATATATTTAATTATTGCACACTTGCACATAACAATTAATATAATCTTGTTATATTAATAACTTACTTATTTGCTTCATAATGTCAAATAAATAAATTATTCATCTTATCGATTAATTAACAATAATATTAATTAATCCATTCCTCATCGATTAATGTAATTATTAATAATACTTAATTAATAATCATAGGATTAATTATCACATTAACAAATATAAATATTAGTATATTTATAAACAAGTGGTTTATTATTATTTTATCACTTGCAATAATAATAATCAACACATTATTAATCACCACTAATATTCCATTTCTCATAATAATAATTAAATAACAATTAATATATTATTAATTGTTCACACAGTAATTCCTTTATTAATTTAATATAATCATTAATATTTCTCGTCACTGTGCCACATAAGGCGTTCAACGAGCTTATCGCAAACTCTATAATTTCTCAATTATTTTAAATATTTAATTTAATATAATTGAGTTAACTCATCTTATAACATAATTCATTTATATTAAGATAAATTCTCATTTCTATAAATATATTCATTTAATAATATTTAGAAATTCTCGGGTATTACATCATCCCCCCTTTTAAAAATTTCATCCCGAAATTGCTACAAGGCTACACAAATAGATGGGGATAGTCCCTCATCATCCTATCTTCTAATTTCCATGTAGCCTCCTCGATATCGTGATTACGCCAAAGTACTTTTACAGAAGATATAATTTTATTTCTCAAGGTTTGCTCTTTCCTATCTAGTATTTGGACAGGAATTTCTTCATACACCAAGTTCTTCACCGCTTGAATGGGCTCATAAGAAATCACGTGCTTGTAGTCGGCCTTGTATGGTCGCAACACGAAAATGTGGAACACGTTGTGGATATGCTCCAACTCGGGTGGTAATGCAACTTTGTATGCCACTTCGCCCACTCGCTTCAGTATCTCGAACAGTCCTATGAATCTTGGACTCAACTTTTCTTTTTCGCCGAAACGGATCTTTCCCTTCCATGGAGATACCTTCAAGAATACGAAACTGCCGACTTTAATGTCTCGGTCTTGCCGATGCAAATTTGCGTACTTTTTCTGGCGGTCTTAAGCAGCTACGAGTCTGGCTCTTATCATTGTCACCACGTCTGCGGTTTGTAGAACTAACTCTGGTCCGAGTATTTGTCGCTCTCCGACTTCATCCCAACATAATGGCGTTCTGCATTTTCTCCCATAAAGAGCTTCGTACGATGGCATTCCGATACTCTCATGGTAACTATTATTATACGCAAATTTGACTAAGGGTAGGTGGTGTAAGAACCCGAATTTTTAGAATTATTAAAATAAAAATTTAATAAATAAAAATTCTTAAGGCATGAGAAGGGTTCGAATAAGAAAATATATATATGCATTGTGAGGTATGTGGAATGGTGTTGCATGGGGTAATATAAACTATGCAATAAGTGATTTCTGTGTTTAATAAATATGTTATTATTATATATTTGTTGTTTATTGAAGAGGCGGGTTATTTGAAATAGAGAAGATGGATAGAGATTTATTGACTAGTATTGGGGTATGGTTAAATGTATAGATTAAAGAAAGAAGAGTTGAACTTGAAGTTTAATCTCTAAATTATTGAAGGGTGTAGTCATTAGAGATTTATTTTGGTTAGTATAATGTGATAGCATGTAGGGAGCATGTTAAAGGATTTGCGAGTTAAGTTCTGTTTCTGTTGAAGCATAACATATCTGCGTCCTAACTTAAGGTGGCGCGACCGCGCCACTCTCAAGCCTAAGACCAGCGCGGCCGCGCCGGTCTGTAGACAGTTCATGATGAGTTTGTGTAATCTGATGAGTTGTGTAATCTGAACTATAGGAATTGTATATTAGTGGCTAATATGGTATCATATGGGTCATATTTGATATAGATAGTGCCCATGAAGGGATGGAGATAGTGATCATGAATTGAATGAGAGTTAGTTATGGAAATTAACTAAACAAGAATAAATATTAGTTAACTTAAATTAAGTGAAAAATTATATTATGGAATAATATAATTTGAATATTGAAGCCTTGTGTGACAGTGGCGTGATAGTAAATTGAATGGAAGGGGTAATTCACTTAAGTAAAATGGTGAATTAATATATGTGCTTTACATGAAGAAAACGAAATTATTATGTTAATTAATTTTTACATAATATGGTAATATATGAAAGATGCTAATGGAAAATAAGTAATAGATAATAGAAGAAAAACCAATATATCTAAAAATAAATATTGGTTAGAGATGAAGGGATTATATTAGCACTTAAGATACGGCTAAATGTAAATATGGAAGAAGTTGTCTTGGGACAATCGAATAATTATACGGATAGTGTATAATTTAAATAATTAAGAGGGTAAATATTAATTACTCTAAGTGTAAAGGTTATATGTAAGACCCCAACTTTTATGAATAAAGATTTAGTTTTCTTTATATATTATTTCGAAATAGTAAGGTGTTGTTTTGATAAATATGAAAGTTATGGGTGAAATGTGCAAACATTTTTAAAATGAGCAAGTGGTTATAAAATATTCTTGTTGTCGGGGAATATTCGTTTGGTCGTGGAATATTCTTGTTGTCGGGGAATATTCGTACGACGGCGCAGCTATTTGTGGGCCCCCACAACGGAATAACTGTCGGATATAGAAAGCGACAGAAATAACTTTTTTACAAAATAACGGCGTGGTTGTTACCGTTAGTACTGTTGAAATACCCGGTGGTTAAAATACAGTGATACACGGTGTTGCATAATAGCACACGGTATTGCACAGTATTTCGAATTATTGAGTCTTACGTGAGAAGCCATTACTCAATTATTGTTACAGTAATTACTGTTCAATATTTTATTGACTCAATAATTGCTACGTTGATATTTTATATTATTGACTCAATAATTGCTGCATTGATATTTTATTGACTCAATAATTGCCACGTTGCTATTTTTTATGATTGATTCAATAATGGCTACAGTTGATATTTTGTAGTATTGATTCAATAATTGTCGTTGCACAGTATTTCACGTTATCAACTCAATAATTCATATTATTTGAATAATATTATTAGATAGCATTATTGACAATGTCTAAGGAAGTTCTGTCTAGGAGGGGTTATTTAATTGCGCGCCAGTAAGGAGAAGTCCTTATCGGAAGGCCCCCTCTGTCCTGGGAACGACCTGGTTGTTAATATTATAGTTCTATAATATTATTTGTGAACAATTAATTATTGATTTATATGATAAGGAAATATTTATTTTGTGGATATTAAAGAAGGAATTGGCGCTGGTGAGTTTTTATCAATATTTTGGTGTGAGAAATCATCTGTTTTTGGATTTCGGATAATTTATGTTTGGAATTTGAAAAAACTTCCTTCTGCAAAGTTGTAGAGAATTAAATTTCCTATGAAAGGACATAGAATTTGTATTTTTCTGACGAAGGGGCTATTTGTTATGAATTATTGAAGTTTCGGAAAATATATATATTATAAAGGGTGGGACCCACTTTTGGTTGGAAAAAATGGTTGATGGCTTTTTGGTAGCAGCCGGCGGCTGGAGGTTTTAAAAAAAATAATAATATTATTTTATTATTTTAGTCTCCTTTGGCATCCTAAGCTTTTCCTATAAATAGGGTGCTTAGGTTAGAATTGAAAATCACACCAGAATCAGAAGTTTTCTCTCTCTATAATATCGAGCGTATTTTTGTGAGTATTTCAATACTTTGAGTATTACTATTCAGTACAAGCTTTCGTCGGTATTATATCCGATATTCCAGTCAGAGATACTGTTCTTTTGAGGTAAGGGATGTTATTTCTTTCGTAAATGATGTTATTCTTTTCAATATCATTATACAGAAATATTGTCATGGATTTTATGTTGAAATTCTTACTTTTTCCGTCGGGGTTACTATTCACGTATACGGCACTATTCACGTATACGGCACTATTCACGGGAAAATTTATTTTCTTCTATTTGTCCAAATTGCTTGTTAAGGTTACTATCTTTGATTGTATCCAAGTTTTGAGCTCTATTCTTGAAATTTTGCTCCATAATTAATTATTACGAGGTATTTTTGATTTGGATAAACTAAATGATGAATCCCTAATCTTTGTCTTTTATCTCATGGATTCGTTCTTTAAAATATTTTTCATCATCCTCAGTCCTGAAAGATGAATGATTACCTGATGAATATCTTTGGCCTGTAGAGCAAAGATGAATGATTACCTGATGAATATCTTTGGCCTGTAGTGCAAAGATGACAGGTGTTGAGATGAATATGACCACTGATGATACAAATGAATATCTTTGGCCTGTAGTGCAAAGATGAATATTGATTCGAGATGTATATTGATTGATGTTACAGGGATAAAATATTGATGATGGACTTTTAAATCATAGAAGATAGTAGACTTGATTCTCTGCTTAACTCTTCTAATGATTTGTTATTTCCGCTGCGAATATTGATCTAAAGTTGGTTGTCCATTATATTTTATCTTATTTGTTGAAGACTAACGATAATTTGTTTCCCATTATCTTAGTCATAATATTCTTTACTGAGCTAGTTGAGCTCACCCTTTTCATCTGTTGTCCTCTTCAGGAAATGAGAATGTTGCGGGGACTAGTCGGGGGACAGAGTGATGGTCCGAGTTAGAGCAGTAGTAGTCCTCACTATTTCTGATAAATAGTGTGATAATAATTGTAATGAGGACTTAGTTTGAATCTTAATATTTTCTACATATTTGTATTGAGACTCACAGTTGTGTGGTCGTATTTTGCACGACCGTATGATATAAAGTTTGTATTTGAATTCTGTACCATGTATTTGGCGACTCAGAATGGGTTGGGTTGAATGGACCT
The DNA here is from genome assembly GCA_020205555.1 of Panax stipuleanatus. Lineage (NCBI taxonomy): Eukaryota > Viridiplantae > Streptophyta > Magnoliopsida > Apiales > Araliaceae > Panax > Panax stipuleanatus. The sequence goes on along the minus strand of CM035115.1, from coordinate 76,258,210 downwards.
ATTCTGGGGGCGTCACAGTTGGTATCAGAGCTTAGGGATATGATCTCTGGCGGAGATCAGGGAATAGAACTAGGAGGGGAGAGACGAGTAAATCCTTCGCTAGTGTGTCCTACCTAAGCTTATGTGGTATTTAATTGGTCAGTCGGAGCATAGGGTTAATATGTGATATGTTGACTTGTTTAATTAACCCTTGTTTTATGGCAGTATTTGAGAATGGCAGCTGAGAATGTTAACAACGAAGTGAATGAGACCGTGGAGACACCTTTAATCGTTAACCAGGAGAACGTGCAACAAGAAGGCAATGTTCATCCTGAAAATAACGCTGGTCAGACGATAAATGATGAGATGTTTAGAAGTTTTTTGCAGTTCATGCAAAATCAGACGAGGGAGACTCGTGTGCAACATACAGGTGGAGATAATAACAACACGCGAGCTGTCACTGCCAAGCAGTTCAAAGAATTGGGGTCACCAGAGTTTCTGGGAAAGCCAGATCCGATCAAGGCGGAGACGTGGATTAAACAAATTACCAAGATATTTGATGTCTTGGGATGTACAGAGGAACAGAAGGTTCCATTCGCCACGTTTATGTTCCGTGGAGAGGCAGATTACTGGTGGGAATCCGTGAAGCGTACCCAGCCTGCCGCACTCCAGATGTCTTGGGAAGCGTTCCAGAAACTGTTTAATGACAAGTACTTTCCTGAAAGTATTCGTCATATGAAGGAAGTAGAGTTTATCAGACTCGAGCAAAACAACATGACGGTATCCCAGTACGAGGCTAAGTTCGCAGAGCTGTCCAGGTTTGCACCTCATTTGGTGGAGAATGAGGAACGTATGACGCGGATGTTTCTAAGAGGTTTGAAACCCGAAATACGTCAATACCTCATTTCTCATAAATTTTCTTTATATTCGAATGTAGTAAACAGAGCCCAGTTATTAGAACGAGATAATGATTATGTTCAACCGAGGGACCACAACCAAGGTCGTACTGGTGGCAGTAGTCATCGGAGCAATGACAACCAGCGAGGAGGAAAGTATGACAGAAGCGGTAACCACTCCGGTGGTTATCGTGGCCATGATAGTAGAAGAAGCGAATCGGGGGGAGATTTCAAGAAGAGAAGGTACAACAATGAGAACACGAAGATGTCAACATCAGCACCAGCATCAACTGTTTCGAGGGGAGGAGAACGACCACCGGTCGTATGCTTTAAATGCGGGAAAGAGGGACATATCAGCCCAAACTGCCCACAACAATTCAAAGGATGCTATAACTGTGGAAAAGAAGGACATATAGCTCGAGATTGTCCTGTTGCGAAACCAAGTTCAGCGGGGGTGGTGATTCCAAAGGCGGTTGCAGACAAGTCAAAGTCGGTGATTCCTGGAAGAGCGTTTGTCGTGACAGCCCAAAACGCGAGGAATCCATACGAGGTGATTACGGGTAAGCTGATCATAAACTCTTGCGAAGTTTATACCTTGTTAGATACCGGTGCTACCCATTCCTTTATTTCACCTGCTTGTGCTCAACGTTTGAACTTGACTTCTGATAAATTAGACTTTGACTTATCTGTTGAAACTCCGTTAGGGGAAACCTTTGTTACATCTACAGTTTACAAATCTTGCTTGATTCAGATTGGTACCCTTACCTTACCTGTTGATCTTATATCTTTGAAAATACTTGCATTTGACGTGATTTTAGGAATTGACTGGTTAACCACTTACCATGCCAAAATTGATTGTTTTCGTAAGGTTGTTAGTTTTCATATTCCTAATCAACCTATTGTGCGAATCCAAATCACCAAACCACTAAAATCAGTCAATATCATTTCAAGTCATAAAGCTATTCGTTTATTGAAAAACGGATGTCAAGCTTTCTTAGCTCATGTCACTGATCTAAATCAGAATACATCAGATTTGAATGATATTTCCGTTGTTAATGAGTTTCCTGATGTATTTCCCGAAGAACTTCCCGGTCTACCCCCAGAACGTGAAGTTGAATTCTTTATTGACCTTGAGCCCGGTACAAAGCCCATTTCTAAAACCCCATATCGAATGGCTCCTATTGAACTTCAGGAGTTAAAGATCCAATTACAAGAGTTGTTAGACATCGGTTTTATTCGTCCTAGTATGTCTCCTTGGGGTGCTCCTGTTTTATTCGTAAAGAAGAAAGACGGGGGTATGCGACTTTGTATTGACTATCGGGAGTTGAACCATGTCACCATCAAGAATAGGTATCCGTTACCTCGTATTGATGACCTGTTCGACCAGTTGCAAGGAGCGCAATTCTTTTCAAAGATCGATCTTCGTTCTGGATATCATCAGTTGAAGATTAAAACTGAGGATATTCCAAAGACTGCTTTCAGAACACGGTACGGGCATTATGAGTTCTTAGTCATGTCTTTTGGATTGACTAATGCTCCTGCTGCTTTCATGGATATGATGAACCGTGTATTTAAGGAGTATTTAGATCAATTCGTTGTTGTCTTTATTGATGACATTCTCATCTATTCTAAAAGCCGTGAAGATCATGAACACCATTTGAAGTTGGTACTTCAAAAGCTTCGTGAGAACAAGCTATATGCTAAGCTGAAGAAATGCGAGTTTTGGCTTGAGGAAGTAGCATTCCTTGGGCACGTGGTATCGAAACGTGGAGTATCTGTGGACCCGGCGAAGATTGAAGCAATACAAAGCTGGGAGCAACCTAAGTCGGTGACCGAAGTACGAAGTTTTCTGGGCTTAGCTGGTTATTATCGGAGGTTCGTAGAGGGATTTTCTCGAATCACTACTCCATTAACTCAGTTGACTCGGAAAGATACAAAATTCGTTTGGAGCGAGGAATGCGAGAAGAGCTTCCAAGAGCTCAAGAGGAGACTTATTTCGGCACCTGTTCTGACATTACCATCTGGTTCGGATGGATTTATTATTTACAGCGATGCTTCGGGCAAAGGGTTAGGATGTGTTCTCATGCAACATGGAAAAGTCATAGCCTATGCCTCGCGACAACTCAAAGAATATGAGAGGAATTATCCTACTCATGATCTAGAGTTGGCAGCAGTCGTATTCGCGTTGAAGATCTGGAGACATTACTTGTACGGAGAGAAAGTGGAGATTTATACGGATCATAAGAGCCTTAAATATTTCTTCACTCAGAAGGAACTTAACATGCGGCAACGACGTTGGCTTGAGTTGTTGAAAGATTACGATCATACCATCCAATACCATCCTGGAAAAGCGAACGTGGTAGCTGACGCGTTGAGTAGAAGATCATATGTGGGAACGAGTGCGATGATGTCAAGTATACGCGTAGAACCAGCTTTGCTTGATAAAGTTAAAGCTGCTCAAGCTACGGATGCGGAACTGATGAAGATGAAGAAGAAGGTACAAGAAGGTGCAATTCCAGAAGCAAGAATCGATGAAGAGGGAATACTTCGAGTCAACTCCAGACTTTGTGTTCCTAACGATTTTGACTTGAAGTATAGAATCATGATGGAGGCACACAACACACCGTTTGCAATCCATCCTGGGAGTACTAAAATGTATCATGATCTTCGACATACATTTTGGTGGGGCAATATGAAGAGGGAGATCGCGGAGTTCATCTCGAGATGTTTAACTTGTCAACGTGTAAAGGCGGAGCATCAAGTGCCGAAGGGTCCATTGCAACCACTGGAGATTTTGAAATGGAAGTGGGAACACATTACGATGGATTTCGTTACGGGTCTTCCCAAGGTTTCTCAAGGCTTAGATGCGATTTGGGTTATTGTTGATAGATTAACCAAGTCTGCTCATTTCTTGCTGATACGAGAGACTTATTCCCTTGAACGTCTTGCTCATATGTACGTGAATGAGATTGTGAGATTGCATGGCATGCCCGTATCCATAGTTTCGGATCGTGATCCCAGATTTACTTCACGATTTTGGATCAGTTTGCAGAAAGCTATGGGTACGGATTTACGATTCAGTTCGGCTTATCATCCTCAAACAGACGGACAATCAGAGAGGACTATTCAAACTCTTGAAGATCTATTGAGACTTTGTGTTCTAGACTTCAAAGGGAGTTGGGATAAGTACTTACCATTGGTGGAATTCTCCTACAATAACAGTTATCAGGCAAGTATAGGCGTAGCTCCATTCGAAGCGTTGTATGGGAGAAAGTGTCGTTCTCCAGTATGTTGGGATGAGGTGGGTGAAGCAACATTTTTGGGACCAGAGTTAGTACGTATGACTACAGAAAAGATCCAAATAATCCGACAACGTATACAGACGGCACAGGATCGACAAAAGAGTTATGCAGATCTTCATCGAAAGGACGTGGAATTTAATGTTGGAGACCATGTGTTATTACGTGTTGCTCCATGGAAAGGAGTTACAAGGTTTGGGAAGAGAGGAAAGCTCAACCCACGATTCATTGGTCCATTTGAGATTCTTGACCGAGTAGGAAATATGGCCTATAGACTTGCTTTACCTCCAAGCATGTCTCGTGTTCATAACGTGTTTCACATATCCGTGTTACGTAAATATGTGAAGGATCCAAACCGCATTATTGAGTTAGAATCAGAAGAGATAGCCGAAGATTTAACGTACGAGGAGGTACCTGTCAAAATCTTGGATAGGAAGGAGCATGTCCTACGCTCAAAAATTATACCTCAAGTTAAAGTTTTGTGGAGAAACCATGCAATTGAGGAAATGACCTGGGAGTTGGAATCGGAAATGAAAGCGAGGTATCCTCACCTTTTCGACATACCAGGTACGTACGTCAATTTCGAGGACGAAATTTGATAAGGAGGGGAGGTTGTAAGACCCCAACTTTTATGAATAAAGATTTAGTTTTCTTTATATATTATTTCGAAATAGTAAGGTGTTGTTTTGATAAATATGAAAGTTATGGGTGAAATGTGCAAACATTTTTAAAATGAGCAAGTGGTTATAAAATATTCTTGTTGTCGGGGAATATTCGTTTGGTCGTGGAATATTCTTGTTGTCAGGGAATATTCGTACGACGGCGCAGCTATTTGTGGGCCCCCACAACGGAATAACTGTCGGATATAGAAAGCGACAGAAATAACTTTTTTACAAAATAACGGCGTGGTTGTTACCGTTAGTACTGTTGAAATACCCGGTGGTTAAAATACAGTGATACACGGTGTTGCATAATAGCACATGGTATTGCACAGTATTTCGAATTATTGAGTCTTACGTGAGAAGCCATTACTCAATTATTGTTATAGTAATTACTGTTCAATATTTTATTGACTCAATAATTGCTACGTTGATATTTTATATTATTGACTCAATAATTGCTGCATTGATATTTTATTGACTCAATAATTGCCACGTTGCTATTTTTTATGATTGATTCAATAATGGCTACAGTTGATATTTTGTAGTATTGATTCAATAATTGTCGTTGCACAGTATTTCACGTTATCAACTCAATAATTCATATTATTTGAATAATATTATTAGATAGCATTATTGACAATGTCTAAGGAAGTTCTGTCTAGGATGGGTTATTTAATTGCGCGCCAGTAAGGAGAAGTCCTTATCGGAAGGCCCCCTCTGTCCTGGGAACGACCTGGTTGTTAATATTGTAGTTCTATAATATTATTTGTGAATAATTAATTATTGATTTATATGATAAGGAAATATTTATTTTGTGGATATTAAAGAAGGAATTGGCGCTGGTGAGTTTTTATCAATATTTTGGTGTGAGAAATCATCTGTTTTTGGATTTCGGATAATTTATGTTTGGAATTTGGAAAAACTTCCTTCTGCAAAGTTGTAGAGAATTAAATTTCCTATGAAAGGACATAGAATTTGTATTTTTCTGACGAAGGGGCTATTTGTTATGAATTATTGAAGTTTCGGAAAATATATATATTATAAAGGGTGGGACCCACTTTTGGTTGGAAAAAATGGCTGATGGCTTTTTGGTAGCAGCCGGCGGCTGGAGGTTTTAAAAAAAATAATATTATTATTTTATTATTTTAGTCTCCTTTGGCATCCTAAGCTTTTCCTATAAATAGGGTGCTTAGGTTAGAATTGAAAATCACACCAGAATCAGAAGTTTTCTCTCTCTATAATATCGAGCGTATTTTTGTGAGTATTTCAATACTTTGAGTATTACTATTCAGTACAAGCTTTCGTCGGTATTATATCCGATATTCCAGTCAGAGATACTGTTCTTTTGAGGTAAGGGATGTTATTTCTTTCGTAAATGATGTTATTCTTTTCAATATCATTATACAGAAATATTGTCATGGATTTTATGTTGAAATTCTTACTTTTTCCGTCGGGGTTACTATTCACGTATACGGCACTATTCACGTATACGGCACTATTCACGGGAAAATTTATTTTCTTCTATTTGTCCAAATTGCTTGTTAAGGTTACTATCTTTGATTGTATCCAAGTTTTGAGCTCTATTCTTGAAATTTTGCTCCATAATTAATTATTACGAGGTATTTTTGATTTGGATAAACTAAATGACGAATCCCTAATCTTTGTCTTTTATCTCATGGATTCGTTCTTTAAAATATTTTTCATCATCCTCAGTCCTGAAAGATGAATGATTACCTGATGAATATCTTTGGCCTGTAGAGCAAAGATGAATGATTACCTGATGAATATCTTTGGCCTGTAGTGCAAAGATGACAGGTGTTGAGATGAATATGACCACTGATGATACAAATGAATATCTTTGGCCTGTAGTGCAAAGATGAATATTGATTCGAGATGTATATTGATTGATGTTACAGGGATAAAATATTGATGATGGACTTTTAAATCATAGAAGATAGTAGACTTGATTCTCTGCTTAACTCTTCTAATGATTTGTTATTTCCGCTGCGAATATTGATCTAAAGTTGGTTGTCCATTATATTTTATCTTATTTGTTGAAGACTAACGATAATTTGTTTCCCATTATCTTAGTCATAATATTCTTTACTGAGCTAGTTGAGCTCACCCTTTTCATCTGTTGTCCTCTTCAGGAAATGAGAATGTTGCGGGGACTAGTCGGGGGACAGAGTGATGGTCCGAGTTAGAGCAGTAGTAGTCCTCACTATTTCTGATAAATAGTGTGATAATAATTGTAATGAGGACTTAGTTTGAATCTTAATATTTTCTACATATTTGTATTGAGACTCACAGTTGTGTGGTCGTATTTTGCACGACCGTATGATATAAAGTTTGTATTTGAATTCTGTACCATGTATTTGGCGACTCAGAATGGGTTGGGTTGAATGGACCTATTCTGGGGGCGTCACATTATACATATTATAAGTGTATAATTATTTAAGTAAGCTAAATAATTTAGCATTAAGGTAAAGTATGTCACACAAACTTTATATTAAAAGAATATTAAAATATGGTATTGAGCTTAAAGTAAGCTTGTGGGATATGCTAGTGTGGCATAATGTTGGACTAAGGATTTGTTCAAATTACATTAGTGGGAAATGATGAAGTAATGTGATGGATTAATGATTATTATTATTAATTGTTATGTGCAATTACATGTGTTGTAGGAGCATACAAAGTAATGCAATAAAATTTCTTCATGTATGAAAATAAGATGAGATGTTAAGAATAACATAATGTGAAGTGAATAGTTATAATATGAGGCTATAAGCTTAAATGGTGTAAATTGTTAAGCAAGTATAAATGAGACTTGTGTGACAATGATTCATGGTGAATCAATTAAATGTGTATTTTAAAAGAATGGAAGAAAGTTAATAGATATTTGATAATAATTATCATCATAATAATTGAGTGTATTTGAGATAATAATATTTATGAAAAAGAATGGGTTGAGAGTACCCAACTAAATTATAATTAACCCAATTAAAATATTATGTGGACTAATGTACATGGATGACATGATGTGAGTACATAAATAATCCCTAACCTTACTTGGTATAGTAGCATTAACACATTAAAATTTCATTTTGGGAATTCAAGGAACCAAACTAAGCTTTAGTTGCTGAGAATTAACCCTGTCCCAAAATCAGTGGCTAAACAGAACCTATAACTACATTGCGTAACTTCCAAGCTGTGAACAATAGCTATGCATAGGCGATGATGGGCTATGAAGATGGCTGGGAAGTGGTGGTTGAACAACTCTTTGTTAACCATTGTTTACTTCTTCTACCTTATGGATTCAACCTTTGGTGTAAAGCCTTTAACTAGACCACAACTCCTCTATAAAATGACAGTTATGTTATTGAAATCACGTTGCGGAGAAATGTCTGTGAAACCTTGAGAAATTGAGTCTGGGAATTTGTGGTTCAAAGAGGAGTCTAGCAATCTCAGAAGGGAGAAATTAAGCAAACTAAGCATTCAAGAGGTAATAATGCTAACATATATGCTTTTGATTTCCTAAGTTTTACAATTCCTTAGAAATGACAAGAAATAGTTACTTTTGAGTCACAAAATTTATGGCTAAGGATTGTTATAATCCATGAATTATTGCTAGATACTGTTAATACAGTTAAATGCGAAAACAACGGAAGTTAAACGAACCAATTTGGTTTAGAAACGAATTCGTAGTGAATGATTTCGCTAAACTTTTGAAAACATGAAAACTGAGTATGAATGTGAGTTTCGGATTAATATTTGGATTAGTTAATGTTTATGTTAATTGTTAGGCATTTGGTATGTTGTAGTTTTATGAGTTATAAACCCATAGAATCGAAAACGGACTAATTTAGATGAGTATAACTCATGTTATGAAAATTGGAAGGGGTAGGGGTCTGTAAAATTGCGAAGAACAGAACCTGAGGGGCTGTTCTACCTCCCAGGGCGCAGCTGCGCTGCCCTCAAGGCCAATTGGGGTGCAGCTGCGCTAGGCATCAGTAACTGGTGGACTGCTTTAACCTGCTGTAGTAAATTAGGCATACATTTTTCATACGAACTCCGATTGAGGTGATTCAAGATGATCCGGAACGAGAACGAATAGACCTACAACTTTTGTTCTTTAAGTTTTTCAATTTGAAGTCGTTAGAAGGGGTCAAAACAGTCATCTTTGTGGTTGTTACGTATTTGGAGACAATCGGAGGGCGTCGAACGAGCACATACGCAAGTATAGTGCTCCCGACGATGGAATATGTTATTCAAAGTGATAAAACATGAATATGCATGATAATAGACATGACATATAAGATTTCCTTGCTTATAATGGAATGTTTTAGCATGACTTAGTATGTGTTTTGAAAAGAAACTTGGAGTTTCGAAAACGAATATTGACGAACCTTGAGTCTTTGAAGTTATGATATTTTAACACATACATATTGTTGAGTTATGAGTATACCTAGCATGAGAAATGATTTAAAGTTGCTTTACTTATTATCAACTTGCAATAACTTAGTTGAAAATGATTTCTAAAGAAAACTTGAAACTTTGAGAACGAACTTAAAGTAACTTGTGTACTTAAAGTTCTAAACGTGATAACATACATACATGGCTTAGTTAGCTATGAAATGAGATTAAAAGTTACACTGAGTTGCTTTAGCTTGGCCTAGAATTACTTTTAAAAGTGAACTTGAACGCCTTATGCCTCTAGACATGACGAATATGTTTATCATCTAGCTAAGCATGAATTGGACCTTTCAAGTGTAGTTTAAAATACGTTTTCAAATAATGAGCTATGAGAAGCATGCTATTAGAAGCTTATTAGAACCAATATATGGTTTAAAAGCTCATAATATCGAATCTTGTCAAAGAAAGTTGTTAAGACTTATTGATTGAAATAAATTATTATGGAGCTAAGTAGATTGAATATGAACTTGAAAATAGATCACAACCTACTTGAGGTATGTTTACAATACGTATTAGAATACGTGTTATGCTAGAATTTATAATGGATAATAAAAAGCCTAAATCTGGTCTGGCCAGGGGACGGCGCAGCTACGCCCATCCTAGGCCAAACTATAGCGCAGCTGCGCTGCAGGACAGTGCTGCCAAACAATTTTAATGGTAACCAGGACCTTAAAACATGTGTGTACGATTGTCTTAAGTTATAATACTTGACGTAATTGATATTTTAAGTTTATAAGCATGTAATAGTTATATAAAACACAGAGTTGTTAAATTTTATTAAGGTTTGCAAAATGCAAGAACTATGTGAATCATACATCTATGAGTTTTAAATGTGTAACGAACACATAGCGAGTCAAGTGTGTGATAGATATATATGAATGTTGATGTAAAGTACGAGTGGTTAAGGTATACCTATACAGACCTAGCTATTCTAAGAGTATGATGAGAAAATGAAATGTAGGTTTTACAAACCTAGTTAGGAAACAATGTAACATTATTATTATATTAAGAATGTATGAAATATATATGACTAATGGATATGGATCCATGATTATATATCTGTGTAGAAATACACGAAGTGCAGATAAGCTTTAAGCAGTTATGTCGTAGTTGATAAACTACGAATCAGACAAGTCTTTTAGTTCCTATTTATTATATGAATTCGATAACTGTTAGTTGAGCTATATTATGCCATGAAAATGTTGGTGTATATATATGAAATGTATATAAGATATGTATGAAATGTGATAGTTGATCTTTGATGATATGCTTGTGAAATAAACCTTTATGCCTGTTATATGAGAAGTAACATGCGTAGTAAATATTAATTGATTATGAATGCATGAACTGAATATGCTATTATATGCTATGTGCTGCATAAAAACTGTTAGAATTGCTGGGCTGTCGAGCTCACCCTTGCAAATAACCACTTTTGCAGGTTAAGGACTCACGGTAAAGTTACGTGCTACTTTATTGATAAAGTTCAATAGTATCGAAGGAGATTGATTTATTATTTAAATAGATGCTCTTGAACCATGTTTAGGTTCTAGTAGATGTACATGATAGTAGTTTACGATGTGTAATACATGTTAAGCTGTAAAGTTGTACTAGGTGGTACATAAAGGAATTCGAATTGAGATGTAAAAATTTATACAGTAATTGAATAGAATGACTCATAGCATAATTTGATTCAAGGATTTGTAATTGATTCAAGTTAAGAAATAAATAAAAGATTTTATTCAAAGGATATTGAAAAGTTTAAGTTATTCCGCATTTTAGTAACATCGAATGTGATGTTTAGACAGGGATGGTATATAGCCGGGTTTTGAAACTTGTAAAAGTTTGGAGTCATCATACAAAATCCTAGATATGATAAGAATTTATATTCTAAATTGTAATAAAGCAAGTTTATTCTTTAAGTTATGAATAAAAGATGTAATAGTTTGACGATAGTAGTATCGTGACTGCACCAGATTCGAGGAAAGAGAGGAACCCGGATTTGGGGGTGTCACAGGTGGTCATCCCAATTTCCCTTGAAGTCCATCACGCAAGTCCTAAGCATGTCCTCCAGTGTTTGTATTGTTCGCTCACTCTGTCCGTCTGTTTGAGGATGATAAGCTATACTCAACCTCAACTGTGTTCCCATCCTCTCTTGCAAGCTTTTCCAAAAATTTGACATGAAGCGCGAATCTCGATCAGAGACAATCAATACCGGCACTCCATGTCGTGAAACAATCTCCTTTACGTAAAGGCTCGCTAACTGATTCAAATTGTATTGGATCTTGATCGGTAGAAAATGTGCAGTTTGTTAGGCGATCCACGATAACCCAAATGGCATCATATCCCTTCTGTGTGACTGGAAGTCCTACCACGAAGTCCATTGTAATGTGCTCCCATTTCCACTCTGGTATTTCCAACGGTTGCTGTAAACCACTCGGCCGCTAGTTCTATGCTTTAACGCATTGGCAAGTCAAACATCTACTAACGCACTCTGCGACTTCCCGTTTTAGATTGGGCCACCAAAAGTGTTGCCTCAAATCTCGGTACATCTTTGTGCCTCCCGGATTAACGAAATACGTCGTATTATGTGCCTCGTGCAAAATTTCTTCCCTTAACTCGGTTACCGCTGGTACCCACACTCTTCCTTCGAATCTCAAAATATCGTCTTTATCCATTCAAAATCTTTCTTCTTCATTTTTTGCGATCCTCTTTCTGATTTTCTCGCACCCTTCATCTTTCTCCTGTGCTTCCTTTACTCTATCTTACAATGTTGGACAAGCTTCCATCACAAATAATTTCTCTTCAGACCTTTTCGTTCCTCTTACCTCTATCTATAATCTTTCCATTTCTCTTACCAATTCTTCCTGAGTCGTCAAATGAAACAGTTTCCCCCTTCCTTTTCTACTCAGAGCGTCGGCAACCACCTCCTCTGACGCATATTAAACTCCTTCTGTGTGAAGATATATTTCAGACTCTTGTGGTCCGTGTATATCTCACATTTCTCTCCATATAAATAATGCCTCCATATCTTCAACACAAAAACTACTGCCGCTAACTCTAAGTCGTGAGTAGGGTATCGTTTTTCATAATCTTTCAATTGTCGTGATACATACGCAATGACTTTTCTGTGCTGCATTACTACACAACCAAGTCCTTTGTGTGATGCATCACTTACACCACAAAATTTCCCGCATCATCTGGTAGTGATAACACAGGCGCTTCGCTCAATCTCTTCTTCACCTCTTGAAAACTCTTTTTACATTTGTCTGTCCATACAAACTTCACCGTCTTCCTCATCAGATTGGTTAACGGGGTTGCTATCTTAGAAAAATCTTGGATAAATCTTCGATAGTACCCAACTAACCCTAAGAAACTTCTCACCTCTGTCGGTGTTCTCGGTTGTTCCCAATTACTTACTGCTTTGACCTTTGCGGGGTCTACTGAGATTCTATTCTTATCCACCACGTGGCCTAAGAATTGAACCTTCTCCATCCAAAACTCACACTTTGAAAATTTTGCATACATCTTCTCCTTCCTTAACGCCTCCAAAACTATCTTCAGGTGTTCAGCGCGTTCTTCCTCCGTCTTCGAGTAGATCAAAATGTCGTCAATAAAAACTACTACAAATTTATCCAAGTATGGCTTGAAAACTCGGTTCATCAAGTCCATAAATGTTGCCAGAGCATTAGTCAATTCAAATGACATTACCAAAAACTCGTAATGTCCATAACGGGTTTGAAACGCAGTCTTTGGTATGTCCTCATCCCGTACTTTCAGTTGGTGATATCCTATCCATTAGTCGATCTTCGAGAAACACTTTGCTCCCTTGAGTTGATCGAATAAGTCGTCTATCCTCGGTAGCGGATATTTGTTCTTGATCGTTACTCTATTTAATTCTCGATAATCAATACAGAGCCTCATCGATTCGTTCTTTTTCTTAACGAATAACATTGGTGCTCCCCAAGGAGACACACTCGATCGAATGTAACCCTTATCCAATAACTCTTGCAGTTGTATCATCAACTCTTTCATTTCTACTAGCGCTATACGATATGGAGCTTTCAAAATCGGTGTCGTTCCCGGTGCTAAATCTATTACGAATTCAATTTCTCTATCTGACGAAAGACCAAGCAGATCGTCTGGAAATACATCTTGAAATTCATTCACTACGGATCTATCCTTAATTTCTACTCCCTTTTTTCGAGTATCTACGATGTAAGCTAAATAACCTTCATATCCTTTCCTTAACAATTTCTTGGCCTGCATCATTGTAACGCAACACAATTGCTTAAGCGATGAGCTACCATAAAACACTACCTTAGACTTACTCGGAGTCTGAAGGTTCACACATTTATTCTGACAGTCAATTATTACAGCATGGTTATACAACCAATCCATTCCCAGTATTACGTCAAACTCTCCCAATCTAATAGGAATCAAGTCTACGTTCAATTCATGTTCTCTAATGTTTGCGCGATAATTTCGATAAACGTATTCTACAGGGATTACTTCCTTATTCGCAACTTCTATGTTCAAGGGATTTTCTAATCGTTCTAGGGGTGTATTAAGTTTACTAGCAAGTTCTTCAGATATAAAAGAACAGGTGGCACTCGAATCAAATAATATATAAACATTTATATCATTGATTAGGATTATACCTGACACCACGTTCTTTGCAGCCACTGCGTCTTGGACGATTATGTTAAAGGTCCTGGAGGTTGGGCAGTTGGATTCTACCGGTCTGCCGATTATTAGTTTGTTTCCCCCTTATTGGCTACCTCTGCTACTTCCCTTCTTCGGGCAGTTCTTAATTCAGTGCTCCGTCGAGCCACATGCAAAACATCCTTGTATCTTTTTTGATTTCGGGCAGTTGGGTGAAATGTGCCCTTCTTGTCCGCAGTTGTAGCAAGTGTCACGACCCTTCCAGCACTCACCCTGATGGTTCTTCCCACATTTATTACAAGCCTCACTCCTTTTCTTAAAACCTCCATGAAAATTCCCCGATTGATTGTTGTTGTTTTTGTTGTTGTTGTTGTTGTTGTTCTCGCACTTCCTTTTTCCCAAGTTGCTTCCTCCACTACTGCTTCCTCCAGTACGGTTCTCTCCTCCAGTATTCTTTCCTTTCTTCTCCTTGTTGTACAGACTTAAGGCCTCACTACCACCTTCTGCAATGATTGCCTTCCCCAGTAATGTCGCAAAGGAATCAATTTGAAGAACTGATACCTTGTTAAACAGCCACGGCTTCAGCCCTTGCTCGAAGCGTCTCGCCTTCCCCTCTTCATCTCCCACTTGGTGCTCCGCAAATCACGATAGTTCATTAAACTTAGCTGCGTATTGCGCCACCGTCATATCACCTTGCTTCAGTTCTAAGAACTTCACCTCCATTCTATTCTTCATGCTTTTCGGGAAGTAGTTCTCAAAAAATAGAGTCTTTAATCTATCCCAAGCTATTATCCCTTCTTCAGCTCTTTGTTGATTAGCCTCCCACTAGTAGTTGGCTTCGCCTCTCATCATATATATAGTGAAAATAGTCTTTTGGTCTTCACCCACACGAGCGATAGTGAAGGCCTTCTCGATATCCTTAACCCATGTCTGCTCAATGATTGGGTTGATAGTACCCTCGAACTCTGGGGGTCCTACGCTCCTAAAGTCCTTAAAGTTTATGACTAGTACTCCTTGAGGATTGGGGCGAACGGGTTCGTTGTTCTTTCCCCTAAGGGCCTCTCCTAACAGATCTACTAGCTTCTGGATCGGGTCTACTTGTTCCCTCTCATTGTTTACTGACTCCTCAGGTGCAGTCAATCTACGTCTGGGCGGCATTATCTGCATCATAAATTTTCATTTTATTATTACTCAGTTATATTACTTAAGTATTTCTTTTAATACTAAAGGTATAAAATTTTATAACACATTTCTGAAATAAGCTTCATTTATATTCATATGCCAAATCATTTCATTACACGATTTTCCCCTAGCATATTTCTATAAATGTTATCACATATATCCCCTAATATCACAAAAGACGGAGAACACTAACATACTACTATACTACCCCTCTATCAAAAAGTTACTCGGGGTTTACATCACTGTCCCACACTTTACACAAAAAGTTAGGATTACAACACAGTATATACATCACATAAAGTAAATACTAGCTACTACTAGACTGACTAAGGGTCTCATCCCATCATCCCACGCTCCATGATGCTCTTGTACTCGATCTGTGCTATATACGCCACCAACTCTCGGCTCAAAGTATATAGGGTCTGTCCCTGCTCCGCTGGGTAGTGGTACACACCATCAATCACCCTCTCAAAAGCTGAACGAAACACATACCCCATCTTGTTCATCTTCTTCTTCTTGCATCTGACCTCATCCTCTAGGTCGTCAGCTCTCTCGCTAGCCGCTTCCCACTTCTCCTCGAAGTGGATCCTATCCATAACCTCCAACTCTAGCTGAGTACGGAGTGCCTCCTTCTCGATCTTCTCACTCAACTCCCCCTGCTCGACCTCTTCTAGCTTCCCTACCAGATCTATATTTCTAGATACTGACCTGTGGAATAGGGTTCCCATCTGGATCCCCGCCTCCCTGCGATAGGCAATCTGTACCTCCAACTTCTACATGGCCAGTTTCCTCTGATGGTCTTCGTCCCTTAGCTTCTGGAACTCAGACTCTCTCTCCTTGGTCTCGGCCTCCAGCTCCTGGACTCGGCAGTCCAACTCCAGAATACGCTCCTCGTACTCGCCTAACATCTGCTCCTCTACAGTAGCCTCATCAGAGTCCTCTACTGGCTCATCCTCCATCGGCTCGTCCTCCATCGGTTCCTCCTCTGGATCGGACTCTATCTCAATCTCATCCTCGTCATCAGACTTGAACGGTGCAATAGCCTACACTGGCACAGCCTCTAGAGGTGCCTCTTATACTACATGTATATCCTGGGCTTCTCCTCTGCCACTCTACTAGGTACCCCTGTGTCTGCCATCCTATAATCACAAACACAAGACAAACAAACAACAACTCCATTAGAATGTTAAATAAAGTATAAGTTCATTGTATAGAATGAAGTTACATTTCATAACACGCTAAGTCTCTCTCTAGGGAAAAACTCTATGTGAGTTCTCTCCTTTTCTAACTTCTAAGTTCTCCTAAGTTATAATCTAAGGACACTCACTCCTAAGGTTTATAACTACAGCTTTGATACCAACCTGTGACACCCCCAAATTCGGAACGCCACGTGGTCACTCGAATTCGGTTTGTCACGTTCTCATGGCAATACGATAATAACTAAAATCACACAATCACAGCGGAAAATCTAATCTAGAATAATTTACAATGATTTATTATAATTATTTCCCAAGTCTGGCAACCTACAGTACTTAATAAATTACATAATAATATCAATTAACGACTTATTACATAATCTAACTTAAGCTTAAACATAGTTAAATCCAGTCTTACTACATCATTTTAATACAACATTAAAATATTTAAAACATAAAAGAGATAAGCTAGTTGGTAGCCTTGCCCTTGCCCTTATCGACGCTCGAAGGTTCGCCCTGCTCTGCCTTAACTGAAATGTTTTAGGGAAAGCAAGAATGAGCACAAATTGCTCAACAAGTAATATACAATAAGGGTGAGTAATATAGTTCTCGAATCTCAAAAGAGTATAACAGGATGTGATAGTTTCAAGGATAACAAGAAATATCAACAGTTCTCAATAATAGTCGCTAAGGACCGAAAGATATCATTAAGATTCAATACTAAATCAATTCAAGATTTCAAGATAACTGAATACTGAGCAGTCACTAAGGACTATGAACTTCTACTAGAATTTAACAGTAATATACTAAAAATCCAATAAACACAAGTACAACAGGTGATAAGCCTAAAGTACCCTATATTATGCATAACATTTAATCATACTCAAGTGCGCGTGTCGGTCTCCTGACAAATATATTTTTCCTTCAAAGAAGGTTGTTCAACTTAGTTAACACAAGAATTCTGCACCATTCAATTGGTTTGGACAGCTTTCTAAACATGTTATAAGTCTAGCCGAATCAATTGGCATAGACGGCTCTTTAAATGAATAAGCAAACAATTATAAGTTCAATACTCGAATCAAAGTTCAAGAATAAATAACTCTATTCTATTTATGAAGCATTATATCATAAGATAAGAATTATGCTTTCAATTATTTACTTGTATAACCAATAATAGTACAAGCTTCCAGTAATGCTCAATAAAGAGTAGGGTTCAAGTACTTGCACTTTAAAAGAGTGTAAGTTAGAGAACTTGCCTTATGCGTAGTCTATCCACGATAAGTAATTCAACACTTTCAAACCCCTATCGTAATATAATTATGTATATATACGATATCCATTAGTCATATAGTTTAACATCATACTTTCCCTTATATATACGATCAACACATAAGCTAAGCTTTGACCTAGTATCATATTAATATAACTTTTATCCTTAATGTTCCTCTTTTTGAGTTTAAACATATTCTCATATCATTAATATCACATAAGACCATAATCAATACTAAATATATTTTATTTTAGTAAGTTATGGCATTTCTATAAGTTAACCATCAAAATCGGATTCAAGTGTCAACATATGATATCACATAGCATGTATTCATATTAAAGGATACTTTCATTTTCGTTCAACCTTTTCACGTTCAGTTTACATGATATAGGTTCTAGATCTATATTTTGAACAAATTAAGGCTTTACAACATCATGAAATCATATAAGCTATCATGCTTGTTATTTTAAGCATACGAGGTGATCACGTAGTTTGTTTTAGGCATGCTCACAAGTATCTTTACAACATACATATTACTAGCATCGCTATCGGTTTTGAAATCATGCTTCATTTTGCGTTTATTTAGTTTTCATGGCACTTAGCATGGTATGTACACATGTATATATATATGACACATTAGTGAGGTTTAAAAGAACTATCGAACATGTCCACGATTTTCAGAATCTAAACCTCGATATAACATGTCAAGATTTACGTTCCAAATTCGTATTTTCCTTCGTCAAGCTCACTAATAAGTCCAACATGTTCATGCTTCCTTACGAATCATATAAACATAAGTTAACGGGTTATTCGTGCATTTCTAAACCATTCTAACATGCTTGCAAAATCAGTACCTCAATGTGTCACACACATGTCAAAGTTTGTTTTCAAAACCTCCATTCTCGTTAGGAATGTGCACTAGTGAGGTTCACATATTCATATTATATTATAAAATTCATATACATAAATTAATATGCCTTTCATGCATCTCTACGTCATTTTAACGTGTCTCAAAAGTCAGAATACTAACATGCTTCATATATGCTAACGTTCGTTTAGGAAACTTTAAGTTTATTTTCCCAACTACATGTCGTTTCATATACTATGCATGCAAACATAACAATACGTGTTCACACTAGGTCTAGGTATATCACTATATATGTTTAACCAGACACCAGACTTATATAAACTTATACGAGAAATCCATAACTTAACAGATTGCAGTAGGAAAACACAAACTGGAGCAGGCTGCCGGCGCAGCTGTGCCATGTGCAGTTCATGCCAGTAACCTTCCTACTTCGGCAGGATTCCAGCCCAACCATAGAAATCATTGATGAATTCGACTATAAATTAATAGCATTGTCTCATTAACACATGTATTAACTTATATAACAACCAATTAACATTATCAAATCACAAAATCATGAATTCCAATTAATATCCAGAATCTAAGAAATTTAAGAGAACAACAATGAAGAACATGAGAATGTGATTATACCTTTGTTATGCAAATTAACTGCTGCTAAATCTAGAATGCTCAGCACTAATATATATATAACTCTCAACTCAACACTTAAGAAATTTCTCAGCAAATCAAATTGAAGGAGATGGGTTGTATTTATAGAGAAACCAATATACAGACAATGCATATATACACCAAATTAAACCAATAAGAATGTTGAATTTCATGATGGCTAATAGGAAGTTGGTAGATGGTTGTTGGATTCATCATGAATCCCACTCCCTCCATAATCATGAGCTATGAAATGCTGAGCTTGAGGAAGAAATAGGGAGTAGGCTAGCTTGAGTTGTTCACTTGTACAAGGATTGTGTCTATTAATATGAGACAAACTTCTAAGTACCCAGCATTCTAGCAACATGAAGTGTATTAACACTAAGGCCATATATACATACTATATATATATAGATTATAATGTACTTAGAGTCACAATGTAAGTCACATAATTAATATTTCAAGGTAGTAGAGGTGATATGACAATGTAGTATACATATAATCCATGTACATTTTATCATACCGGTATAATTTAATCGGATACTATCACATTTATTATTAAATTTTACAATAAACAATTAATTGCAATATATTCATGATATATTATTTTAATGTATACTTACATACATATTGCTACATAAGCATCATGATGCATTCATAACATATATTTTTAATATGTACAATCACATTGCATCATATAATATAGTTTAATAAATCTTAATATATAATTCTATATATAGTATGGTCACACAAATGTCGCACTATACTATATAATATAGTTGTATCCCATATATTTTATATATTTAATTATTGCACACTTGCACATAATAATTAATATAATCTTATTATATTAATAACTTACTTATTTGCTTCATAAAGTCAAATAAATAAATTATTCATCTTATCGATTAATTAACAATAATATTAATTAATACATTTCTCATCGATTAATGTAATTATTAATAATACTTAATTAATAATCTTAGGATTAATTATCACATTACCAAATATAAATCTCAGTATATTTATAAATAAGTGGTTTATTATTATTTTATCACTTGCAATAATAATAATCAACACATTATTAATCACCACTAATATTTCATTTCTCATAATAATAATTAAATAACAATTATTATATGATTAATTGTTCACACAGTAATTCCTTTATTAATTTAATATAATCATTAATATTTCTCATCATTGTGCCACATAAGGCATTCAACGAGCTTATCGCAAACTCCATAATTTCTCAATTATTATAAATATTTAATTTAATATAATTGAGTTAACTTATCTCATAACACAATTCATTTATATTTAGATAAATTCTCATTTCCATAAATATATTCATTTAATAATATTTGGAAATTCTCGGGTAATACACCTATAAATAGGAAGCCTTAGCCTTCATTATTTCACTAATGATTTTGAGAGAGAAAGAAAACTTGAGAGCTTGATGAAGAAGATGAAGGAAGAGAAAGAGCATGGATGCTTGGATCAAAGAAGTTCGAGAAATAGCAAAGCTAGCGAATCGCCGGCTTTGTCTAGAGGAAGAAGAATAAAGAAGAAAGGTGATCAAAAACCTAACTTATAAGTTATTTTCTTTAAGTTTTCTATGTTAAATACATAGCTTAAAGAAAAGAAGAATAGAAGATGTTAGTGGACGATCCAGATGAGTTATATTAACTCTCCGATGTTTTAAGGATGAATTATCAAACTTATAACTTTGGAATGCAAGGAAACGTAAAATCATAATCATAATATTAATTACGAACGAAGAACGAACGAAGAACACGAAGAACGTGATAATGGAAAACCATTAAAACTTAGATGTTTAAAATAGTGGGAAACATGGATGAACAACCAATGGATTGATCCCATTTGGATTGACGTAAAAATATTAAGAAACGAAGTTTCGACGGAAGTTTACACGATTAGACGTTAAGCGTCGAAATCGCGAATTTCCCAGAATGAAAGTCAAAAGTCGCCATTTGATTCAGAAACGATGGTTTTTGATGGCGTCATGTGTAATTATGTAAATAAGACTTGCGAAACAAGAACAAACGAATTCGGAGTTAAAACGAAGAAACGAGCATTAAACGTTTACGAACGTTCGACGAATGCTTAAAAATGGACGAAACAGTCAATTTTCCACCAACGGATTCAGAAATGAATTTCGACTGGATGGAATCGTAGAATATGAGATAAGTGAATTACTGGCTTTGGAACGAGCCAATTTCGATTTGTAACGATCGTGTTACGAGCCGGGGAATTTTAGAAAATTAATAATTTTTCTGCAGAACAGGGCTGGCACTGTGACGCCCCCAAATTCTCTACATTTCCTGTAGCAGATTCGGTTCCCACGTAAATATTCTATAAGACAATAACTTCTATAAATTCAAAATTCACAGTATCCTAATCAGTTAAGAGTTCTCGTCAGAACAATTATCATATCTGGATACCCTCACTTGGATGTATAGATTTATGATCTTACATATATTTCTTGCATATAAATAATTCCTATCTATCTGACATTCACAGTACAAATAATAAGATTGTTCTTGGAACTGAGGAGTGACCTCAGTGCTTACAAAACTCCCAAGATCATTTAATACCCTCATTCAGATGTATAGTTCATATAGATACTGTACTTGATACTATTCAATATGAATAAGGTAAAACCATTCAACTAATAACTAAACAACATAATAATATATGGTTACATATTGTTCAACTATTACATCAGAGATACCAAATTACATTCTTAATATAATAATCATTTGTTCTTATAAACTCACTTCTAACCACAAGTATTATTTCCTGAACTTCCTAGGATATTTGACGCAAGCTGCAAAGAAAAAATATTTGCAAGAATGAGCTTTAAAATGCTTAGCAAGTTTTAAACAATTACAGTTTATACTCACACAATATCTGAAATGAAGGAACATTAAGTCCAGAGTATTTTCCACATATATATACTGAGGTTTGATCTGCCAAACCCCACATATTACGAGTTTCTGTCAGTCATGTAAACTTAGCAACCCGGCCAACCACACCAGCTAGGAGTATGCATATCATCCTACCACAACCACCCGGTCAATTTAAAATTGTCAGTCATTATTAAACACCCGATCAGTGTAACACTGATGGTCATAGATAGTATCAGTATATATATTTGTACCAAATAACATTGGTTTCACCACAGTCTATGCTTTGATATCAAATCAAAACAATTTACGCAAGTAACAGTTCATATGTCTTGGTTATGCTTGAACAATAAGTCATAACCTTTTTTAAATTATAGATATCACGAATAATTGTTATAACAATTTCGTATATCAATTTACAGGACTTACAGTTAATATTGAAATTAAATGAAGTTAGAAAAACTTGCTTATCACGATCGGCTACTTAGGCTATTTGAAAGTATATTCATAACCTATATATATTATCGCAGTCATTAAAAAGGATAGTAATTAATTTCTAATTAAAATATTAGTGTCTGGGTTGATTTTGGAGTCCGTTCGGTACTTTACAACTTTATTGAATAATTATCGAATTAGTTTTTCAATAATTTTATTGAAAATTTTTAATATCTTATTTATATGCTTTAGATGTCATTTATCAATATTTCCAAATGCTCAAAATAATTTTTAAATAATTTAATATCATTTAAAATGATTTTTAAGTTATTAATATTACTTCTAAATATTTAATAACCATTTAAAATTATTTTTAAATCATCAATATAATTTTTTTAAATAATTTATTTTATTTAATAATGATTTTTAAATCATTATTATCATTTTTAAATAATTTATTATTATTTAAAATGATTTTTAAATCAGTAATATTATTTTTAAGTAATTTATTGTTAATTACTCTTATTATTATTAATATTTAAATATATTAAATATTCATAAAATTTTATGTCAAAATATTGAAAATTATTTATTATAATTAAAAATGATTTTTCAGAATTTTTTTATTAATTATTTAGTATATATTTTTATTTATTTTAATTAATAAAATTAATTTTCAAATATTGTCTGTCGCTAAATACCTTTAGCGACAGAAGTGTTGCTAAAGGTGTTCTTAGCCCAGCCAAGAACGCGTTAGTCAACGCGCTAGCCCCTCGTTTGACCTGCCCTAATAATCAGCTGGGTTGGTTTTTAGGCAATCTAATCTGATGAAAATGTAGTACTGATGTAGTAGTACACTTCTATGGTCACTTTACTACTTAAAATCATCTCTACAAGTTCACACACCCGGTCAAACCAACCCCCCTCAAGGCTATTCATCCTTTCTGGGCTGCCCAGAAAGGCTCAATCAATGCCGGTCAACGACCTTTATGGTCTTATATATTGCCGGCTGGTTAATGTTTAAGTGTTCCAGTCGTCAGGCTCTATAGAAGAACTACAAGGGTACATGGTTTGAGCAGTCACAGAGTCTATATCTCAACAAGTAACAAGATCCAAGCTCTTAAACAACCTGTCAGACCGTTGCTTGAAATTTCTGGGTTACCCAAAAATCGAACATGGACGGTCAACGGGTTTTGACCGTTTCAATTTTCCGGCCGGTGACTTCTTAGGGCTTGGCAGTGCTCTAGTTATGTAGTACTCATGTCAAAGTACAATCTAATTAACATCTAACACCCAACCAGACTGACAGGAAAAAGATCTAGGCAGTCAAACCACCTGTCAGATCGTGTGCTTAAGCTTTCTGGGTTACCCATAAAGCAGCCGATTATGCTCGGTCAACGACCTTTGACAGCTTATAACTCCTAATCCTATGTTTCGATTGTCATTCTATCACTTCTAGGATGCTAACAACACTGTATAGTACAACTAACAACTTTCAGAACATCTAAACAACAAACAGTTAGCGAGATACAAGGGCTGACATTCGTTGTCAGACCCAGTTTTTCAACTTTGACAGTTTTACTTAAAACTCCATTTTGATGCTTTTAAACGTTATGGATTCGTATTTTCGCAACCCAAATCACTAAATAACTTAGTAATGAACATATTTACCTAATAATAACAACAATCATATATTCAAAAATCAGAAATTAAGTTAGGGTTAAGTGTTGTACCCTTTTTGAGAAAATTTTTGTTCTTTCCTTCTTGATCCTGTTTCTGGCATGCTGAGAAAGGTTTATGAGTTAGTTGGCTTTGTATGTCAAGTAAAAATTTCGTGGTCTTGGGTTCTCTTAACCTAACCTTATATGAAAACTTCAAGTAGGGGTTAAAAGATTTATTTACTCTTTTCTTGACACATAAGCTTAGGTTACTTATGATTTAGGTTGTGTTGTCCATACCTAAGGAGATATAGAGATATGGAAAATCTTTTGCTTATTGCCCAATTAATTTGGTCTTATCTCTCTAATAATAGAGTTTTAAGGGATATTTTGGTCATTTTGCATATACTAAGGTTATTTTGGTAATTTCGCATGTACTAAGGGTATTATGATAATTTCCTACTTAAATACAAGGATAATTTAATCCTTTTATATTACATCTAGAAAAATAAAAATAAGCGTGCACAATTTAGGTTTATAATTTAAAATCAAGGTTTATAATTGAATTTAGGGTTTTATAATTAGGGTTAGGGTTTCCTAATCCCTAATTAGGGTTTCCTTAAAATCTTTTTCTATAAAATCTTTAATATGTCAGATTAAATTATCATATATATATATATTCACAATCATATATACTATCAATATATTATGTTATAATTTTAATTTATTATAACAATTAGGGTTAGGATTTCTTATTTAACTAAATTCTTAAATTAGGGTTTCATTTATAAAACCTTACACATCTACTAACTCAGTTATATCTTATGTGTTGACATATAATTATATATACCAATAATAAAGTTAAATACACATCACACAACATATTATATTTACTGTTTATATTAATATTCCTATTTAAAGTTTGGAATATTACAATCACCCCCTTTTATAAGAATTTTGTCCTGAAATTACAATTACAGTTTATGAAAACAAATGCAGAAAATCTTCTCGCATCTTATCTTCTAGCTCCCATGTATCTTCCTCAATATCATGATTCTTTAGGATCACCTTTACCGATGATATAACCTTATTTCTCAATACTTGTTCCTTCCGATCAACTATCTGCACCGGAACTTCTATATACGATAAATCTTTCTCTATCTGAACATGTTCATAGTTTATCACATGCTTATAATCAGGCTTATATAAACGTAACACAGACATATGAAACACATTATGGATATGTCCTAACTCTGGGGGTAGAGCTACCTCATAGGCTACCTCACCTATTCTCCTTAATACTTGAAATGGGCCAATGAATCTCGGGCTAACCTTTCCCTTTTTACCAAAATGAATCTTGCCTTTCCAAGGAGATACTTTCAGAAAGACATGACTCCCAACACTAAACTCCCTTAGCTGTTTGTGTTGATCTACATATTTCTTCTACCGGTCTTGAGATGCTTGCAAACGTTGTCGTATAATTCGAATCTTTTTCGTGGTTTGTTGAACTAACTCAGGTCCAAGCATTTGCCTTTCTCCAACTTCATCCCAGCATAAAGGTGTTCTACACTTCCTTCCATATAGGGCTTCGTACGGTGGCATTCCAATACTGGCATGATAACTGTTATTATATGCGAACTCTACCAAAGGTAACTGATCCTCCCAACTTCATTTAAAATCCATAATGCAGGTTCTCAATATATCTTCTAGCATCTGAATGGTTCTCTCACTTTGGCCATCGGTTTGTGGGTGATATGATGTACTCAACTTCAGCTGGGTTCACAAGTGTGCCTAAAGACTCCTCCAAAAGTTTAAAGTAAATCGTGGATCTCGGTCTGACACTATGGATACGGGAACTCTATGTCTAGAAATAATCTCTTTTATGTATAACTTGGCCAACTAATCGAGATTATAACTAACCTTGATAGGTAGAAAATGGGCTGACTTGGTGAGACGATCAACTATTACCCAAATAGCATTGTAGCCTTTCTGAGTGACAGGAAGTCCTACCACAAAGTCTATGGTGATGTGCTCCCACTTCCATTCAGGAATCGGTAGAGGTTGTAGCAATCCACTCGGTCTTTGATGCTCAGCTTTAACTCTCTGGCATGTAAGACACTTGCTTACCCATTCTGCTATTTCTTTCTTCATGTTCGACCACCAAAAATGTTGACTCAAGTCCTTATACATCTTAGTACTTTCTGGACGCACAGCAAACTTGGAACTATGAACTTCTGCTAAGATTTCATTTTTCAATACCTGTACTGCTGGAACCCACACTCTATCTTCATACCTCAGTACTCCTTCCTTATCCAATTGAAACTTAATGTTTTTCCCCTGAGTTATCTCAGCCTTACATTTCTGACATACTTCATCTTTCTCCTGCATTTCTTTAATTTTATCCATTAAGGTTAAGGCTGTCTCTATCACAAATAGCTTCTGATTAGAGTTAGTTGGAGCTCTTACTTCAATCTCTAGTTTTTTAAATTCTTTTATCAATACTTCGTTCTTTGTAATGGTATTCAACTTCTCTTGATTCTTCCGGCTCAATGCATCTACAACTACGTTGGCTTTACCAGGATAATATAAAATCTCACAATCAAAGTCCTTAATTAACTCTAACCACCTTCTTTGTCTCATGTTCAGCTCCTTTAGTGTAAAAATATACTTCAGACTTTTGTGATTTTTGTATATCTCACACTTTCCCCCATACAAATAATGTCGCCATATCTTCAAAGCAAAAACTACTGCGGCCAACTCTAGATCATGAGTAGGATACCTTTTCTTATAATCTTTAAGTTGTCGCGAAGCATAGGCGATCACCTTCCCATGTTGCATTAACACACGTCCTAAACCTCTGTGTGAAGCATCGCTATAAACTACAAGACCCCCAGTTTCATCTGGTAATGATAATACTAGTGCCATACTCAACAATTTTTTCAATTCTTGAAAACTCTCTTCACACTTGTCCGTCCAATTATACTTCACAGTCTTTCGAGTTAAATTGGTTAGTGGGGTCGCTATTTTGGAAAAATCTTTTATAAAACATCGATAGTACCCTGCCAAACCAAGAAAACTGCGAACTTCTGTTGGTGTTGTCGGTTGATCCCAATTCATGATTGTTTCTATCTTTGCCGGATCCACTGCCACCCCATTCTTATTAATTATGTCGCCTAGGAACTGGACTTCCTCTAACTAGAAGTCACACTTGGAAAATTTTGCGTAGAGTTTTTCTGTTCTCAATATCTCTAATACCAATCTCAAGTGCTCCGCATGTTCCTCCCGTGTCTTAGAGTATATTAAGATATCATCAATAAATACCACCACAAAATTATCCAAGCATGACTCAAATACTCGATTCATTAAATCCATAAAAGCTGCTGGTGAGTTTGTTAACCCAAAAGACATCACAAGAAACTCATAATGTTCGTATCGAGTCCTAAAGGCGGTCTTTGGTACATCTTCTTTTCTTACCTTCAGTTGATGATAACCCAATCGTAAGTCAATTTTCAAAAAATGCTCCGCTCCTTTTAACTAATTAAACAAATCATCAATCCTTGGTAAAGGGTACTTATTCTTGATGGTCAACTTATTTAACTCCCGATAATCTATACACAATCTTAACGTCCCATCTTTTTTTTTACAAACAGCACAGGTGCTCCCCATGGTGAAACACTAGGCTGTATGTACTTCTTATCTAAGAGTTCTTGTAACTGAACATGTAATTCCTTCAACTCTACTGGTGCCATCCTAAATGGTGCCTTTGAAACTGGTGCCGTACCCGGTGCAAGATCAATTACAAACTCAATCTCTCTGTCAGATGGAAGACCAGGTAGATCACTTGGAAACACGCCCGAAAACTTATTTACTATAGGTATTTGATCTATTTTCCCCCTTCTTTTTTTGTATCCACAACATAGGCTAAATACCCGGTACCACCCTTTCGAGGCAACCTCTTAGCCTGCATAACTGTTAAACACTGGACTTACTTTGGTGAACAACTGCCCTTAAACACTACCTTTGTTTTCGACGATGTCTTTAAACTTACTCGTTTTCGTTCGTAATCAATTACTATGCCTACTCAACCAATCCATCCCCAATATTAAATTAAACTCCCCTAATTGTATAGGTATAAGGTTTATCGGTAACGTATGTTCCTGAATCTCTACATTACAATTCTTTTGTATTGTATGAACAGGAATCATTTCTTTGTTAGCAATTTCTACGTTGAAAGGTACATCTAGATCTTCACATGGCATTTTTAATCTCTTAACAAAATCAACAGATGCAAACGAACAAGAAGCACCAGAATCGAATAACACATAAGCATTTACAGCATCAATTGGTATGATACCTGTCACCACATCTTGTGCCGCCACCGCATCCCTCACTGTCATGTTGAAAGTTCTTGCATTCGGACGATTCTGAGCAACTCCTGCAGCCGCTGTTCCTTGTTTATTGTTGAAATTCTCACTTCCTCCCACATTCACTTTCTTGGGTTTTGGAAAAAATTATGGCACATGACCCTCTTCCCCACAGTTGAAACATTTGATATTCTTGCCCTTCTCCTTCTTTTTGGGACACAAGTTGGAATAATGCCCATCTTCTCCGCAGGTATAACAAGTCGTCCCTTTAAAATAACATTCCCTTTTGTGATTCTTTCCACATGTCTGACAGCGCTCAATCTTTTGGTTGTTGTTGTTGCCTCCTTTGTTGACCTTGGTGTTAGGATTATACCCTCCTTTTCCAGGGTTGTTTGGAAAAGCTACCTCCAACCTTCTCTTGTTGTTGTTGCTACTATTGTTGTTACTCCCACTCGTGTTGCCCTTCCCGGTAATAACCCTTTTCTATTTATTGAACTGTAATAAGGCCTCTCCTTCCTTCTCTGTTATAATGGCCTTCTCCAGGATCTTTGCAAACTTCTTCACCTGAAATGCCGATACTCTGCTTCTAATTTGGGGTTTCAATCCTCCTTCAAACCTTCTTGTCTTTCTCGCCTCAGTATCTACCTGATGTGATGCAAACCTAGCCAACTCGTTGAATTTGGCTGCATATTGCGTTACTGTCATCTCACCTTATTTTAATTCCAGGAATTGAACCTCCATACGATCTTGCATTGAAGTTGGAAAGTAATTGGCAAAGAAAAACTCCTTGAATTTGTCCCAATTAGTGGCACCTTCTCCAGCTCTCCCCTTGTTTGCTTCCCACTAATGGTTAGCTTCATCCTTTAAAAAGAAAGTGGCAAAATCTACCTTTTGGTCATCATTTACCTTTATTACTTTAAACATCTTTTCCATCTCAGTAATCTAAGTCTAAGCTTTTTTGGGTTCATCAATTAGTCTGAACTCCGGTGGTCCCACTAATTTAAAACCCTTAAACTGAGTTGTGGTTGGGTTATTGGGTGCAGTTGGTATCGCATTAGCTTGCCTTCCTTGTAAGGCTCCTACCAGAATATTTACTAATTTTTGGGTAGGATTTGCCTCTTCTTGTTCCTCTTCAATTTCCCCACGAGGTCTTCTTCGTGGTGTCATTTATCTAAATATAACAAATAACTAAGTATGAATATCAGTTTAATAATTTAAACATCTCAGTTTGATAAACAAAAATTTGTATTCACATTGAAAATCTATATATACATATCTAGTGACTAATTCTAGATCACTAGTTTTACACACAACAGAAAGAAAACTACATAGCCTATCCGATTAGCGATTTATCCCTATCACTAGTTATACTATAAAATTTTTCCTTAATCTAAAGTTCTTTCTTCTTTCTTGCTATCCTCTTTTTTAGCTTTTCCACCATCTTCTCATACTTCTGCAACCTTTTCTCCATGTACTCGATTTCCTGAGCAACCCTAGATCCTGAAGGCCTTTCCCATTCTATCCAAGTATGGATAGGGAGTACCATTTGCAATGGTACTGCATCAATTACTGGCTCTGTTATGATCAATTGACGGTCTTCTGACATCCTACAATCAGATTTATAAAATCGATTAGTATCTAAAAATCATAACTTAATACATTATTAGTATTCTTTTCTATTAACTTTCCTAACCACGTTCCCTCTCTTGTAATAACTCTATTTGGGCTTATCTCTTTTATCTAAATACTTCCGAGGTTATAGCCTAAGAGTTTCCTCCTAAGGTTTCCAACCTAAGGCTTTGATACCAAATTGTGACGCCCCCAAATTCTCTATATTTTCTGTAGCAGATTCGATGCCCACGTAAATATTCTATAAGACAATAACTTCTATAAATCCAAAATTCACAGTATTCCAATCAGTTAAGAGTTATCGTCAGAATATTTATCATATCTGGATACCCTCACTTGGATGTATAGATTTATGATCTTACAGATATTTCTTGTATATCAATAATTCCTATCTATCTGACATTCACAGTACAAATAATAAGATTGTTCTTGGAGCTGAGGAGCGACCTCAGTGCTTACAGAACTCCCAAGATCATTTAATACCCTCATTCAGATGTATAGTTCATATAGATACTGTACTTGAAACTATTCAATATGAATAAGGTAAAACCATTCAACTAATAACTTAACAACATAATAATATATGGTTACATATTGTTCAACTATTACATCAGAGATACCAAATTACATTCTTAGTATAATAATCATTCGTTCTTATAAACTCACTTCTAACCACAAGCATTATTTCCTGAACTTCCTGGGATATTTGACGCAGCTGCAAAGAAAAAATATTTGCAAGAATGAGCTTTAAAATGCTCAGCAAGTTTTAAACAATTACAGTTTATACTCACACAATATCTGAAATGAAGGAACATTAAGTCCAGAGTATTTTCCACATATATATACTGAGGTTTGATCTGCCAAACCCCACATATTACGAGTTTCTATCAGTCATGTAAACTTAGCAACCCGGGTTGATTTGGCCAACCACACCAGCTAGGAGTATGCATATCATCCTACCACAACCACCCGGTCAATTTAAAATTATTGGTCATTATTAAACACCCGGTCAGTGTAACACTGTCGGTCATAGATAATATCAGTATATATATTTGTACCAAATAACATTAGTTTCACCACAGTCTATGCTTTGATATCAAATCAAATCAATTTACGCAAGTAACAGTTCATATGTCTTGGTTATGCTTGAACAATAAGTCATAACCTTTTTTAAATTATAGATATCACGAATAATTGTTATAACAATTTCGTATATCAATTTACAGGACTTACATTTAATATTGAAATTAAATGAAGTTAGAAAAACATGCCTTTATCACGATCGGCTACTTAGGCTATTTGAAAGTATATTCACAACCTATATATATTATCGTAGTCATTAAAAAGGATAGTAATTAATTTCTAATTAAAATATTAGTGTCTGGGTTGATTTTGGAGTCCGTTCGGTACTTTACAACTTTATTGAATAATTATCGAATTAGTTTTTCAATAATTTTACTAAAAAATTTTAATATCTTATTTATATGCTTTAGATGTCATTTATCAATATTTCCAAATGCTCAAAACAATTTTTAAATGAATTAATATCATTTAAAATAATTTTATAGTTATTAATATTACTTCTAAATATTTAATAACCATTTAAAATTATTTTTAAATCATCAATACAATTTTTTAAATATTTTATTTTATTTTATAATGATTTTTAAATCATTATTATCATTTTTAAATAATTTATTAATATTTAAAATGATTTCTAAATTAATAATATTATTTTTAAGTAATTTATTATTAATTACTCTTATTATTATTAATATTTAAATATATTAAATATTCATAAAATTTTATGTCAAAATATTGAAAATTATTTATTATAATTAAAAATAATTTTTCAGAATTTTTATTAATTATTTAGTATTTATTTCTATTTATTTCTATTATTTTAATTAATAAAATTAATTTTCAAATATTGCCTGTCGCTAAATACCTTTAGCGACAGAAGTGTTGCTAAAGGTGTTCTTGGCCCAGCCAAGAACGCGTTAGTCAACACGCTAGCCCCTCGTTTGACCTGCCCTAATAATCAGCTGGGTTGGTTTTTAGGCAATCTAATCTGATGAAAATGTAGTACTGATGTAGTAGTACACTTCTATGGTCACTTTACTACTTAAAAACATCTCTACAAGTTCAGACAGCCGGTCAAACCAACCCCCCTCAAGGCTGTTCATCCTTTCTGGGCTGCCCAGAAAGGCTTAGTCAATGCCGGTCAAGGACCTTTATGGTCTTATATCTTGCCGGCCGGATAATGTTTAAGTGTTCCAGTCGTCGGGCTCTATAGAAGAACTACAAGGGTACATGGTTTGAGCAGTCACAGAGTCTATATCTCAACAAGTAACAAGATCCAAGCTCTCAAACAACCTGTCAGATCGTTGCTTGAAATTTCTGGGTTACCCAAAAATCGAACATGGACAGTCAACGGGTTTTGACCGTTTCTATTTTCCGGCCGGTGACTTCTTAGGGCTTGGCAGTGCTCTAGTTATGCAGTACTCATGTCAAAGTACAATCTAATTAACATCTAACACCCAACCAGACAGACAGGAAAAAGATCTAGGCGGTCAAACCACCTGTCAGATCGTGTGCTTAAGCTTTCTGGGTTACCCATAAAGCAGCCGGTTATGCTCGGTCAACGACCTTTGACAGCTTATAACTCCTAATCCTATGTTTCGATTGTCATTCTATCACTTCTAGGCTGCTAACAACACTGCATAGTACAATTAACAACTTTCAGAACATCTAAACAACAAACAGTTAGCGAGATACAAGGGCTGACATTTGTTGTCAGACCCAGTTTTTCAACTTTGACAGTTTTACTTAAAACTCCATTTTGATGCTTTTAAACGTTCTGGATTCGTATTTTCGCAATCCAGATCACTAAATAACTTAGTAATGAACATATTTTACTAATAATAACAACAATTCTATATTCAAAAATCAGAAATTAAGTTAGGGTTAAGTGTTGTACCCTTTTTGAGCAAATTTTTGTTCTTTCCTTCTTGATCATGTTTCTGACTTGCTGAGAAAGGTTTATGAGTTAGTTGGCTTTGTATGTCAAGTAAAAATTTCGTGGTCTTGGGTTCTCTTAACCTAACCTTATATGAAAACTTCAAGTAGGGGTTAAAAGATTTATTTACTCATTTCTTGACACATAGCCTAGGTTACTTATGATTTAGGTTGTGTTGTCCATACCTAAGGAGATATAGAGATATGGAAAATCTTTTGCTTATTGCCCAATTGATTTGGTCTTATCTCTCTAATAAGAGAGTTTTAACGGATATTTTGGTCATTTTGCATATACTAGGTTATTTTGGTAATTTCGCATGTACTGAGGGTATTATGATAATTTTCTACTTAAATACAAGGATAATTTAGTCCTTTTATATTACATCTAGAAATATAAAAATAAGCTTGCACAATTTAGGTTTATAATTTAAAATCAAGGTTTATAATTGAATTTAGGGTTTCATAATTAGGGTTAGGGTTTCCTAATTCCTAATTAGGATTTCCTTAAAATCTTTTTCTATAAAATCTTTAATACGTGATATTAAATTATCGTATGTATATATTCACAATCATATATACTATCAATATATTATGTTATAATTTTAATTTATTATAACAATTAGGGTTAGGATTTCTTATTTAACTAAATTCTTAAATTAGGGTTTCATTTATAAAACCTTACACATCTACTAACTCAGTTATATCTTATGTGTTGACATATAATTATATATACCAATAATAAAGTTAAATACACATCACACAACATATTATATTTACTGTTTATATTAATATTCTTATTTAAAGTTTGAAATATTACAGGCACCGCAGCGCCGCCCATGCGTAAGGAACTGGCGCCGCAGCGCCTGACCGGGAGATTTTTCCTGCAGGTGTAGCGCCGCAGCACCGGTGTAGAGTATAAAGTGGGCACCGCAGCGCCGGTGTAGGGGAAAGCCAGTGAAGAACTTTTTAATGCTCAACACTTGGGGAACGGGTACGAAATGATAGTGAACATATAATTCACTTAATGTAACACTTAAACAAGTGATTTAAAACCTTAAGTAAAGGGTGAATGAGATTAAAAGACGAGTAACATGAACGCAGGATACGTGAACGATTCTCGTGAATTGTATCGGCGTTAAGTGAACGTTCTAAGTATACATTGATTGTATGATTTAGACGTTAACGAATGTTGGCATATGAATAATGATAAGCTGTAATTTTTCCTGTAGTATTTGACTAATTGGTATTTGTTATTCCTTATGTGATGCATAGGAATTTTGATGAGAAGCTCAGCGTAAACCCTAAGCGATAGCTGTGCGTAAGGCAAGTTTCTAAACTTCCTTCATCCTTTATGATGAATGCTAGTTTCTTAACTTCCTCAGATGTTGAACATGAGGAAGTATTCCGTGTGTGCAAATGTTCGATATTTGTACAAGCTGGTTGTATGTATGTGGCCTTGTGCCACAATGTTAACACTTCGGTGTTTAAGTGAAATGAACTGTTCTATGATTGAACTGCTAAGTGTGAAAGATTTCGGTTTATTCATAAACCGTACTTGTTAAGTCTATGCTAATGATTCTAGCCGGACAGAATGTATATTAATGAGTAGAAAATGAAAGTATATGCGATGTATGTTGTAAAATGATAGGAATCAACACGTATTCCTATTGTTCGAGCTGCTTCGTAACCATTGTTCGGTTATTGAAGACTTAAAAGAACTTTGATTCTAGCTTTAGTTGTTATTATTCAACTGCTGTGACTTGCTGAGCAATTGAATGCTCACACTTGCTTTAAATAAAAACATTTTCAGCGAACGATGGTAGTATGTATTAAAGGGCCTGATGAAGATCAAGATGATAGACGTCTTGCCATGGTGAGATGCTACAGTTGTGAATACCATGAGCGTCACAAGATGAAGTATTGTTCATATGATGAACAAGAGTGAAGATCAAGCCAAGACTTGTAGAATAGTTAGTTAAAACTATTCTGTAGATATGGTGACTAGTTAAGTCATGCTTGTAATGTGATAAGAATAATGTAATTATCATTATTTTTAATGAAGGAAACATTTTATGGTAATAGAACCTGGGAATGGAATGAATATATCATTAATCTTCATGATATAATGATGTATGTATGGAATGAGAAGTACACGTACGGCGCGAAATTCGGGTTTGTAGATAGACCGGATTTTCGGGCGTCACACTCTCAAACCATAGATAATCACCAATCAAAAGCTATAAGTGGTCAAACTAGGTTGACCGTTCAGGTTTAAATTTTGGGTAACCCAGAATTCTTAGGCAGCGTTCTGACAGGTACTTTAGGGGCTTAGATCTTACTACTGGATGATTTTTGGACTCTCTAAGTGCTACACCCTTG
Organism: Panax stipuleanatus; assembly: GCA_020205555.1. Lineage (NCBI taxonomy): Eukaryota > Viridiplantae > Streptophyta > Magnoliopsida > Apiales > Araliaceae > Panax > Panax stipuleanatus. Next base: position 76,222,665 of record CM035115.1, on the reverse strand, counting down.
TACCCTGACAGTTGGTCTATAACCCTATACCACTAAACCACCTATAACCTGAACAGATTGAAAGATATAAGGCCATTAAAATCATTGACCAGCGTTGACTCTTCATTTCTGGGCAGCCCATAAATGAAGAACAGCCCTTGGTTGGTTGGTTTGACCGGCCCTGGAATCTTGTATAAATGTTGTTATGTACTGAAATGACAATAAGGGTGTAGTAATACACTTACACTACAACTTTATCACAATTAACTGCCCATAAACCAATCGGATTGACAACTAGATCGAGTAAAACGGGGACCCTCAGCGTTGACCGGCGTGTTCTTGGCCCAGCCAAGAACACCTATAGCGACGGACGGAAAATTAAAATTAATTAAAATAATTACAATAAATAGAAATAATTTACTAAATAATTAATAAAAAATTCCCAAAATTCATTTTTAATTATAATAAATAATTTTTAATATTTTGACATAAAAATTTATTAATATTTAATTTATTTAAATATTACTAATAATAAAAGTATTTAATAATGATATTAAATGAATTATTTAAAAAAATAATATTAATAATTTAAAAATCATTTTAAGTAATAATAAATTATTTAAAAATGATATTAATGATTTAAAAATAATTATTAATAAAAATAAATTATTTAAAAATATTGGTGATGATTTTAAAAATCATTTTAAGTGGTTATTAATTATTTAAAAATAATATTAATAATTAAAAATTATTTTAAATAATAATAAATAATTTAAACATGATATTAATGATTTAAAAATCATTATCAATAAAAATAAAATATTTGGAAATAATATTGACGATTTAAAAATGGTTATTAAATATTTAAAAATGATATTAATAATTTAAAAATTATTTTAAGTAATATTAAATCATTTAAAAATTATTTTGAGCATTTAGAAATTATTATAAATAATAACTAAAATATCTAACAAGATATTAAAACTTTTAAATAAAGTTTATCGAAAAACTAATTCGATAACTATTCAATGAAGCTATAAAATACCGAACGGACTCCAAAATCAACCCAGACACTAATAGTTTAATTAGAAATTAATTGTTATCATTTCTAATGACCGTTATAACATATATAGGTTGCAAGTATACTTTCAAATAGCTTAAGTAGCCGATCTTGATAAAGGCGAGTTTTTCTAACTTTATTTAATTTTAATATTAAATGTAAGTCTGGTATATTAATATACGAACTTGTTATACACATTATTCGTGATATATGTGCTTTGAAGAAGGTTATGACTTATTGTTCAAGCATAACCAAACTATATGAACTGTTATTTATGTAAAATGTATTTGATTTGATATCAAAACATAAAATGTGGAAAAACCAATATTGTTTGGTACATATATATATACTGATACTATTCGGACCAGCAGTTATAGCACTGACTGGGGGTTATATTTACAAGCATTTATAGCACTAACCTTGTTGGATTAGTAGGATGATATGCATACTCCTAGGATATGATTAGGTTAATCACTTATGAGATATCCGAACAGAGCTCCTATAAGTCTTTGTGATTGTTAGGAGTGTGGTGTGGTTGACCGAATCAACCCGGGTTGCTAAGTCTTTATGACTGACAGAAACTCGTAATGGATGGACTCAGTATATATGTGGAAAAACTTTGAACTATATGTTCATTCAATTCAGATATTGTGTGAGTATAAACTGTCACTCTTTAAAACTTGCTGAGCCTTTTAAAGCTCATCCTTGCAATTATTCTTTTCCTTTATAGCTTTAGCTGACCTATCCAAAGTTCCAGAGTTCAAATATGTAGATGGAACAACTCGGTTAATATAAATTTTGGTTATATCCTTGGGAACTCTGATGTAATAGTAAGTTTGGATTTATTGTAAGCCAATTTAAGGATATATAATATATTATTTTCTTTTATCAATTGTTTAGTTTTTACCTTTCTTGAACATAGGAAGAAGTACAGTATCTATATAACTATACATCTGAATGGGAGTATTGACAGATATTAGAGTTCTCTGATGCACTGAGGTTGTAGCGCCCCTCAGTTTCCAAGAACGACTCTAACATTAATACTGCGAATGTTAGATAGATAGGAATTATTGATATGAAAAAAAATATCTTTAAGATCATAAATCTATACATCCAAGTGAGGGTGTCCATATATAGTAATTGTTTTGCCGAGAACTATTATCTGATTAGGATACTGTGAATTTTAGATTTATAGAAGTTATCGTCTTATAGAATATTTACATAAGCACCAAATCTGCTACAGGTAATGTGTGGAGATTTTGGGGGCTTCACAGCTTAAGCCCGCTAGATCCCCAGCAAAGTTGCCACATGTCGACGCTGGGGAAAAATTTTCTTTCGCTTTTCCTAAGGTTGTTCGCTTTTACCCCTTTTCTTTATTTTGATATGTCGATTGATTTGTTAAACGGTGATTTTTAGGAAAAGACCAACATGATTGTCGACGAATTTGAAAAATATTTTTTTTATGATTGGGCCAAATGAGACAGTCAAAGTTAGTATAATTTAAATGGTTATACCAACTCATCTGAATTTTGAAAGATTTTGCATTATGACCCAAATTGTGACTCCGTAACATTGGTCTGGAAACCCGAGATTCATAGAGTTCGGGGATTGATTAAGCTATGGAAAGTTGTTAGGCACCCACCGACTTCTGTGTAAACACGATTACCGCATATCCTAAGCATAAAGTGTGTATGTTTGTGTGTGTTTATTTGTTTGTGTCTCTATATGTTTTTTAGAATTTACTCTAAGCTTTATTTTTATTTATTTGAAAGTAGTGTTGTACCTCTTTGGACCTATGCATGAAAAATTTGATTTAAGGAAAAGTTTATTTTAGAAGAAAGTATATGGAAATGACGTTTTAGAAAATAAGATTTTCAAATCATTCGTCAAATATGAATCGAGATTCTTTGATACTTCTTATTATTAATCCTAAGTCTATGAAGTTATTATAAAAGTAATGTTGTACCTCTTTGTACCTATGCACAAAAGATTTGATTTATATAAAAGTTCACTTTTAGAACACTATTTATATTCAATGATGTTTTGGAAAATAAGGTTTTTAAATCCTTCGTCAAATAAGAATCGAGGTCCTTTAATACTTCCATTTATTTATCCTAAGTATTTATTCCTGAAACGATTTATTATTATTATGAAAGCTCTTTGTTATTTTGATTTGGAAATCATTTTTGGTGATAATGCATTAAAGAAAGCGCCAAAAAAGGGTCGGATCATCATCGGGCATGAAAGCCATCTTGATGAACTCGAGCACCCCACAATTATAATTTTTCACACTCACGGGATCTTAAATCCGACTTCTCAAGACTAACCACTCGAACTCGTTTTAAGATCTGATATTACATGTAGAACGATTTCGCATAATTTAAGCATTACATTGAGATAAAAAGTCCATCGTGGGAATCTAGTCAAGATCCGATCATTAGATCTCGATCCCGGGATTCCTAGGCTCACATTATTATACTTAAAATTTATATACAACATGTCCTAAACCAGATAATAGATGATTTCATCGGTTAAAATCTCTATTACGAGCCATTAGGACCCTCTCGCCTCTAGATATAGATCTAAGGCACTACGGGGTGACCGGACGTAACCAAAAGCATTTAAATGACTTGATCTAGCGTAGATCTAAGTTAATCTAGCTTGTAGGTTAGGGATTTGAGCTCCATAACAGATTAAAGTGTAGATCTGGCTAAATCTAGGTAGATCTAGTCAATAGACTTGGTTTCTAACAATATATACACAAAATAACCGGTAGAATCTCTAGATCTACCAACTACTACGCAGAATATATGTAAAACAACAAGTTTAAACTAGATTCAAGCAATATATAACATAGATCTAGTGTATTGAACTATATTTTCGAAAGAAATGACTAAAAATGAGTGTTTTTCACCTTGGGGGTCAACAAAACAAGCTTCTTTTGGTTTAGTATCAAGCTATAACACTAAATATGCTTAAGATCTTCTGTGACGCCCCCAAATTCAGGTACCTTCAAACCCTGGATATGGTGCTACACGGTACTACTGTCTACTCATACATTCAATTGAATACTTCAATCACATGCATAAGATTACTAACATTCCATTACAATACTTCCTTCCCAAGTTCTTATTAACCTTTACATACGTTCGTTGTTATAATACTGTTCATTACAACAAAACTACTATACTATTACAAGGATAGCTAGGTATCCATCTTGGACTTGCTCTTGTCCTTATCGGATCCTTCGGTCTGATAGCTCTTAGATGAAACATATGATTTTAAGCAAGAATGAGCATAACTATCTCAGCAAGTTTAATATTTTACTTTACAACCACAAAATTAAGAATCATATGACTTCATCTTCAATAATTGTACAATAGTTATGAAGTAGTAGGAATAATCAAGATAATGTTTTCAATTCCTTTAAAATCATTCTCAAGGACATATAGTCACTTAAGAATCTGAGCTGGTCAAAGACCATGAACATTATTTTCCATTTCCATTCATAAAAGTACAACCCGGTACAAGACCATAAGCCCGATATATCTTACGAGCACGTCCAGGTGATCAGCCTGTAGTACTCTATGTTGATCAACACTCCATCATTAAATGTTTTCATGTTTAAGCTTTTTGGAAACTTCAAGTGCCCGTCAATTTAACGACGTTAAAACCTTTGTGTATTCATACTCAAGTTTACCTTAGAATCCGTACCAAAGCAATTGGCATAGGATAGCACATTAAGAATACTTTGAAAGATTTATGAAAATCTATTAGTTCCCAGTAGGCACACAATAGATCTAGAAAGGGGGGTTGAATAGATCCTTTAAATTTTTAAACTCTTTTCCATTTTATTTTGTATAGCTAAGAAGTTAGCATATGACAATTATAAGAATTATTTCAAGCACAGCGGAGTAAGTTAAATCTCCCCTTTATTGATATATTGATAAACATTGATACATTATTCTTGGAGTTAGTTTAGTTGTAAGTAGTTAGTACATACATAGCAGTTATAGCAGTTAAGTACATAATGTAAAGATATAAAGTAAATGACAGAATGTAAAAGACACAAAAGGGTTTTAAGTGGTTCAGAGCCAACTCGACTCCTAATCCACTCTTCTGCACTCTCGCATAAAATCCACTAAGGAATGGGCAGCACCCTGAATCACTAAGATTCCTTCATAGCCAGTAGCCCTGGAACTTCAGTTCACTTTTGAACTCTTCAAGCCCTTTGGCTTGGAACTCCTTTAGTTCACTAAGAACTCTTCAAGCCCTTTGGCTTGGAACTCTAGTTCACTAAGAACTCTTCAAGCCCTCTGGCTTGGAACTCATTTAGTCCCTTTAGACAAGGACCCTTTGGCCCTAGCTACTTGTAGTTGTAGTTGTTGTTGTTGTTTGTGCTTTGCTGCTAAGATGTCTTGAAGCTTGACCATCTTGGTACTTAGCAGCTAGGCTTGGTCCTCAGCATTCTGCTTCGCATCTGGACCTCTTCTATGGTGCAGCTGATCTTCAGTCTGTTCAGCTCATCTTCACTTGCTGTCAGCTGTGCATCATCACCACATAGGACTGCTAAGGCTTTTCATTGTGGGTCACCTTCTTCTGACCCTTAGCATCCCTTGAACCCTTCTTGAATGATATACAGACATGGTTCTGCATCTTTTCTTATTCAGCTTCTGGTTCTTCATGGTGATCTAAAGAGTGGCTCTTCTGATCTTCTTTATGCTTAGCCACCTTCCTGAATGCTATCTTCTTGGCCTTCTCAGCTCTCAACTTGGCTGCCATCTTCAGTGGCATTCTCATCCTTATTGAGTAAAGCTTTAGTCTGTTCAGTCCTTCTTTAAGTCTGCTTCACTTCCACCTTCGTAGTCTCACTGCCACTGAGACTTGTTCTCTTCAGCTCTGATGGAACTCGTAGAGTCAACAATGTAGCATTCCAATAACTCGACGAATCTATAACTCAGTAACAACTCTTATCTTTGAATCTTGTCCTTTAAATACCCTTCCATAATCTTTCCGTTAGAAAGTAGCCGTTGGAAGCTATTTGAATTGCTTCGCAGATCTCGAGTTATTTGGTGCAGACTGCTGATGTGACGTGACAGGTTCTTTTTGACTTAACTGACATAGCAGTCTGCTTTCTTACCTACCTCATCAGAGATGTCACTGTTTAGTGTCAGGATGGTAGTCCTCTTTATTACCCCTTTCTGATTCCGTGATTCGAATCCTTAGGAGTTGTCCTTCTGCATCGATGCTCTCAAATAGCAACGTTCGGATGTCAGTTTTCAGATTAAACCATTGCCAATGCTTCAATCTTCAGATGTCAGAACTCTATGATTCTGATGCAGATGTTCTTGGACCTTGATCGTAGTGTGTCATATTGAATGTTGCTTTGACTGGCTGAGACAACACTACAATTCTGATTAGTGTTCTTGGATCTTCAATGTAGAACATCTCTTCCTTTATTTGTGCAGTGTTTCAACACTTCTGCTTGCCTTAACTGATCTCAAGAACTGATATCTTGACTTGTCATTCTGACCTCTTCTGAATAGCAAGACACCTCAGATTTGTGGTATACCCAGCTCCTTTCTCCTGGTGATCTCCCGTTCACCTATCTTCAATGGTCTGACCCATGCTTAATCACTTCTGTCTTGTTCTTCACAAATTGGCCGGTATCTCTGTAGATTGTATCAGTTCCTTCTTTACTTTGGCAAACACTACGATCTTGAGTAATTCTAAAGATCAGTGTCTTTTGTTCTCTTAACATCTACTGCACTTGCTGACTTTCTCTAGTCAGTCACTTTGTATGAAGTCTTCTTCTGTTTAGCTTGTGGAAGACTTCATCTCGAATGGCCTCACAACTCAGTCTGCATGTTGATAGAGTTTGATGCTTAGATCTTCTGTTAGCTTGCATGCCATTCGGTGAGTGCTCTCTAGTACTCTTCATGTAGGATGTATCTTTGTAGCTCAGACCAGAGGCTTCATGCTTTGGATATATTGGGAGTGCCTGTGACACCCCCAAATCCGGTATCTTAATTTCCACAGGATTTAGTGTTCACTGTTCCAATATCATACAACTATCTACCCATAAATAATGAAATTCATTTATTAGATAAATAAATTATCATCTTTCATCATCTGACATAATAATACATCACAAATCCCAGGTTATACTTAACCTTAAATCTCTGTTGCGGAAACGTAAATAAATAAGTCTTAAATCATCACACATAAGTCTTGAACTTTAACATTATTAATGACAACACAAGTCTTCATCACTTGTTAGATTTTCCTTTTCCCTTGCTACTAGAAGGCTCACTAAACTGTTCATTCTTATCTGCAATGTTATTATGCAAGAGTGAGCACGAATGCCCGCAAGTATAAAAACATAACAGAGTAATAATAAGCGAATAAAAGAATTCTGAATAACAGAAAGCTCAATATTTGAATCAAGAATATTAATCAAGAGTCAAATTACTTCTCAACTTTTGAATCAAGAATATTAATCAAGAGTCAAATTACTTCTGAGGGTCATTAAGACCTTGAACAGAGTCTTAGGTTGTCAAGTATATTAACCTTTCCAACCTTTAACAGTCATAAGACTATAGACTTTACTTCTCGTACTTAGGGAGATCAGTCCTTTCGTACTGATACTGTGCACACTATCTTAACGCTTAAAACATCTTCATTAATCCCTTATATTAGGGTTGTTCATCTCAGTTTGACATTAAAATCCGCACCAAATAAAGTTAGTTTGGATAACTCAATAAATGATATTCAAATTGAATATTAACTTCTCAAAGTATACAATCGAATAAGTATTGTACACTTAAATGATACTTTTAAAAGAATCATGGCATCTCATGTGAAATTCTAAACTTGGATATTCAAGAGTAAGAATTTGCTCAACAATAGTAATTAAGCATAGCAATTGCTTAATTTAAAGAGTTTAGTTTAGGAAACCTGCCCAACAATAGAAATAAGTTAGGGATAGAAAACTTACCTCGTGCACAAGCTACAATTATTTCTCACTTCTTTAATTACTCTTACCTATCACACATTTACAATATCAATTAATCACAGGTTCAATATGATTATTGATTTACAATTAGTGTTCTTTGAACTCATTATTAGGTTTTTCAAATAATGGTTCACGTTGATTAATTAACTTGTTAATTAATCACATAACTTAAGTTATTAACTTGTATTAACAACTTATTACATACATAACATGTCTTCATATTTATTAAACTTAAAATAATGTCTTCATATTTATATCACATTATTTAAAGTTTATAAATAATAATTTAAGTCACATAATTAATTCATTAATTAATCACGTAACATAATTTATTAAACTCATATCAACATCCTATCATATTTACAACATGTTTTCATGTTCATTAGATTAAAAACATTTTTCTCAAATTTCAACACTTAGCAAATTTTTTTGAAAATTTCAGATGGGCGCGGCCGCGCGCCATTTAGCCTTGTACCTGGCGCGGCTGCGCGGCTACGTTTTCCCAGAATTTCCAGTTCGCGAAGAACACAGAAATTGGGCCACTTTCTCAAATTTTACACCAATACACTGATTTATAATGTTACCCATGAAGTATAAACTTCACAGGAACATTATATATCACTTATAACATGTTCTTAACATTCCAAGTCATGTAATTACACAAATCAAAACATAAATTTTCATTGTTCTTCAAAACTTTCAAGAGTTTAATGAAAAACATAAAAAAAATATCCTTACGGATTCGTTACTACACCGAATCCATTCATTTCAATTCCATTTTCTTTGTTTTAACATATACAATCATATTCATGTATCAATTTAAATATAAACATATGATTTAATCATTAATTTAACCCATATGGGTTATTCAGCCATATTCAATACTCTGTAATTTCATAAACCCAACTATTAACAAAATTACTTGGTGTGATCAGTGTAAATCATAGATACATGATCCAATACATAATACTAACATATATGGTCACATATATAATAACCTCACACTTTAATTTCCCAAAAACAAGTACTGACAGAGAAATTTTACAATATCGTAAAAAACTCTGTAACTTTTCGAAAAATCAATTAAGGCCAAATTATATAAAATTGATCCTTTAAAAGATGTTTATATGTAAGAAAAACACGTTATGATCCCACACCCATATAGATAAAGTCATATCGTAACCCAATTGGGAAACCCAATTTCAGAGAAAACTCTAAACTCGTATATGAAAACTTTAGAAAATATAATTTTAAAAACTTTGAAAGAAGATTACCCTTTGTTAGTATGAAGATAATCAAAGACAACACTTAATATTTTCTCAAATCTCTTTCTCCCTTTCACTCTCAATTTCTTCTTCCCGATCTCTCTATTTTCTTCTCTGAACTTTTTCTAATTTTTTTTTCTCTGACTTTGAAAATAAACTTATGTCTGACAATCATATACGTATATGTATATATATTATACCGTTGTATAATAAACGGATTAACCTCTCTTAAGGCCTTGTTTGCCTTCCTCTTCTTTTCTTTTCCCATTTATTTTAATAAACTAATTTAATATATAGTTAATTGTCACCTTACTTATTGATTAATTAATTTTATTTAAATCAATTAAATAAAATAAGATAATTCACATTAAATCACATTGTCACATAATTAATATTTTTATTTATTAATTATGTCAATTCATTAATTCATTAATTAATTATTAAATTAACTAAAGTAACATATGCTTATTTAATTAATTCAATTAATCAAATAAACTCAATTAAATATATTCTTTGAACTATTAAATTACTACATATTAATTTAATTAATGTCACACATTTAATTAAATTAATCTACCACAAATTCATGAATTAATTATTTAATTCAATAATTAAATTATTAAAAATATTAATTTATTTTAATAAATATTCAAATATCTTTACAAAATTCTCGTTCGTCACATCTTTCCCCCCTTAAAAGGATTCTGTCCTCAGAATCGCGGTTCGATTAATAATTTCGTCCCATCACATTCTCATAACCAAAATATTTATTTATTTCAATAAATATTCAAAACAACTTTGCAAAATTCTCAATATTTATTTATTTCAATAAATATTCAAACAACTTTGCAAAATTCTCAATATTTATTTATTTCAATAAATATTCAAACAACTTTGCAAATCTCTCGTTTGTCACATCTTTCCCCCCTTAAAAGGATTCTGTCCCCAGAATCACGTTCACCTATTCAAGAAAATAAGTGTGGATAATTCTTCATCATATTCTCTTCGAGTTCCCACGTAGCTTCTTTAGCGTTGTGGTTCCTCCAAATTACCTTAACAGAAGGTATTACTTTGTTCTTGAGAACTTACTCTTTCCTGTTTCCTGTCAACTATCTGAACAGGAACTTCTTCGTATGATAAATCTTTCTCAAATTGTAGGGGTTCATATTCTATCACATGTTTGTAATCAGGTTTATAACGTCGTAATACCGACACATAGAAAACGTTGTGGACATGCTTTAGTGCCGGAGGTAAAGCTACCTCATAGGCTACTTCTCCAATTCTTCGGAGTACCTCAAAGGGTCCAATGAACCTTGGGCTCAATTTTCCCTTCTTACCAAATCTGATCTTTCCCTTCCAAGGAGAGACCTTCAAAAATACAAAACTACCCGATTCAAACTCTATATTCTTGCGGTGTGGATCGGCGTATTTCTTCTGCCTATCCTGAGCCGCTACTAATCTTGTCTGAATTACTTTAACTATTTCTGCCGTTTGTTGGACTAACTCTGGTCCTAGCAATTGTCTTTCACCAACTTCATCCCAGTACAGTGGAGTTCTGCACTTTCTACCGTACAACACTTCGTAAGGCGGCATACCAATACTAGCGTGGTAACTATTATTATAACCAAATTCTACAAGCGGCAAATGATCATCCCAATTGCCTTTAAAATCCATTATGCATGCTCTAAGCATATCCTCTAGCGTTTGGATCGTTCTTTCACTTTGCCCGTCAGTCTGAGGGTGATAAGCGGTACTCATCCTCAACTGTGTTCCCATGCATTCTTGCAATTGCTTCCAGAAATTCGATGTGAAGCGCGGATCACGGTCAAAAATAATTGACACTGGCACCCCGTGCCTCGAAACAATCTCTTTTACATAAAACTTCGCCAATTGTTCTAGGTTAAATCTAATTTTGATCAGAAGAAAGTGTGCGGATTTCGTTAATCGGTCGACGATAACCCATACTGCATCATAACCTTTTTGGGTCGTCGGAAGGCCAACAACAAAATCCATTGTAATATGTTCCCATTTCCATTCTGGAATTTCTAAAGGTTGTAACAAACCACTTGGTCTTTGGTGTTCTTCCTTGACCCTTTGGCAAGTCAGACACTTAGCAACACAATTGGCAACGTCTTTCTTCATATTTGGCCACCAAATGTGTTGTCGTAAATCCTGATATATCTTGGTACTTCCAGGGTGAATGGAATACCTCAAACTATGAGCCTCGCTCAGAATGTCCTCCTTGATTTCTGGTATTGGCGGTACCCAAACTCTACTTTCAAACCTCAATAATCCTTCATTGTCCACTTTAAATCTAAGTTCAGTCCCTTCAGATATCTTTTTCTTTACTTCCTCACATTCCTTATCCAGAATTTGAGCTTCTTTAACCTTATCCAATAAAGTTGTTCCAGCTTGCATATGAAACAGTTTCTCATCAATCTCCATTGAACATCCTACTTCCAATTCCAGCTTCTCCATTGCTGAAATTAACTCTTCCTGTGCTGTCAGCATCATCAACTTCTCCCGACCCTTTCTACTTAAGGCGTCGGCTACAATATTCGCTTTTCCCGGGTGGTATAAGATATCACAATCATAATCCTTTATTAACTTCAGCCACCTTCTTTGGCGCATATTCAAGTCTTTCTGTGTGAAAATATACTTCAGACTCTTATGGTCTGTATATATTTCACACTTCTCCCCATAGAGATAGTGTCTCCAAATCTTTAAAGCAAATACCACTGCAGCTAAGTCCAAATCGTGGGTTGGATATCCCTTCTCATAATCTTTCAACTGTCGTGATGCATATGCAATGACTCTGCCGTTTTGCATAAGCACACAGCCTAACCCTTTATGCGACGCATCACTATATACCACAAAGTTTCCTGTATCATCCGGTAGGGACAACACAAGTGATGTACTCAACCTTCTCTTAAGCTCTTGAAAACTATCCTCGTACTTCTCCGTCCAAACAAATTTTACAACTTTCCTAGTCAAATTCATTAGCGGAGTGGCGATCTTGGAAAAATCCTAAATGAATCTTCTGTAATAACCGGCTAATCCAAGAAAATTTCTTACTTCCGACGGTGTTTTCGGCTAATCCCAATTCATCACTGCTTCGACTTTGGAGGGATCCACCGAAATTCCGTCCTTATCAATCATGTGTCCGAGAAATTGCACCCTTTCAATCCAGAATTCACACTTTAAGAATTTGGCATACAACTTCTCTCTTCTTAATACTTCTAACATCAACTTCAAATGCTCAACATGGTCTTCCTTGGTCTTAGAATAAACCAATATATCATCAATAAAAACCACTACGAATTTGTCCAGAAACGGCTTGAACACTCCATTCATTAGGCCCATAAATGCTGCAGGCGCATTTGTTAGACCAAATAACATAACCAAAAATTCGTAGTGACCATATCGTGTCCTAAACGCTGTCTTCGGGACATCTTCTGGCCTTACCTTCAACTGATGATAACCACTTCTCAGGTCTATCTTCGAGAAATATATCGCTCCTTTTAATTGATCAAACAGATCATCAATCCTTGGCAGCGGATACCTATTCTTAATGGTAACCTTGTTCAATTCTCTATAGTCGATGCAGAGTCGCATCGTTCCATCCTTTTTCTTAACAAATAATACCGGCGCTCCCCACGGTGATACGCTCGGTTAAATATATTTCTTGTCTAACAGCTCTTGTAGCTGTACCATCAATTTCTTCATTTCTACCGGAGCCATCCGGTACGGTGCTTTCGATATTGGAGCCGTTCCTGGCACCAAATCGATAACAAAATCTACTTCCCTGTCAGGCGGAAGTTCTGGCAGATCATCCAGGAAAACATCCACGAAGTCTCTTACGACTGGTATTTCTTCTAACTTTGGATTCTCTTTACAACTATCGACTATGTAGGCTAAATACCCCACACAGCCCTGTCTTAATAACTTCCTAGCCTGCATCATCGTCAGACAACTCGCTTGTCTAGGCGATTTGCTGCCATAAAACACAACCTTTAACGGAGTCATAAGGTTAATACTTTTCTTCTAGCAATTAATTACTGCTCCATAATTGAATAACCAATCCATTCCCAGGATAACGTCAAATTCCCCAAGTTTAATCGGGATAAGATCTACATTCATAACGTTACCCTTAATATCCACTCTACAGTTCTTGTGTATATACTTAACAGGAATTACTTCCTTGTTCGCAATCTCTATGTTCATAGGGATTTCTAATTCGTCTTTAAGCAATTCTAAATTCTTTGCAAAGTCATCGGATATAAATGAACAAGTAGCACCCGAATCAAATAAAACATAAGCATTGACTTTATTAATCAGAATGATACCTGACACCACATCACGAGACTGCACAGCGTCTTGTACGGTCATGTTAAATGTCTTTGCAGTTGGTCGGTTTGTCGAAGTCGGTCCAGTAATGGTAAGAGGATTTCCACTATTATTTCCCTTATGTCCACCTGACCCTGCCCCTCCAGATGCCTTCTTTGGACAGTCTCTAGCCAAGTGATCCTTTGACTCACATGTGTAGCAGGAACCCTTCTTAGGGTTAGGGCAGTTAGGTGCTATGTGGCCTTCCTGACCACAATTGTATCAAACTCTTTTTCCTTTCATGGAGACTCCCAAGTGAGTCTTCCCACAGATTGGGCATGGTTCTAACTTTTTCTTCTGACTACCTTGTTGACTTACAGACGACGGGTTGTCTTTCTATTTTCGTTTATGATTATTAGTTCCCCCTATGTGACTGCCACTAGCCTTATTATTTCCTTCACTATCATTCTTCTTCTTCTTTTAATCCTGATTGTACTTGGACACTGCCTCGCTTCCACCTTCAGCGAGGATGGCCTTCTCCAAAACTCCAGCAAAAGCGTTCAATTGAAGCATTGATACCTTGCTGTACAACTAGGGTTTCAGTCCCTGTTCAAAACGCCTAGCCTTTCTTTCGTCAGTATGCACCTGATATTGGGCAAACCTAGACAATTCGTTAAACTTTGCCGCGTAGTCGGGCACAGACATATTCCCCTACTTCAACTCCAGAAACTACACCTCCATTTGATTTTGGGAGCTGGTCGGGAAATACATCTCGAAAAACATTTCTTTAAACCTTTACCAGGTTATTACACCTTCTCCTCCCCTGATCTTATTTGCCTGCCACCAGTAGCTGGCTTCTGATTTTAACATAAATGTCGCGTAGGCGGTCTTATGGTCCTCCCTAACTCAGGCGACCTCAAAAATTTTCTCCATTTCCATAACCCAAGTCTGAGCTTCCAATCGGGTTCGTGGAACCCTTAAAATCTGGCGGTCCCACTGCCTTAAAGTCTTTAAATGAGGTGTTCGGTGGAGCTTGAGGCTGATTATTCATCGCTCCAGCCAACAGATTTACCAACTGTTGAACGGGGTTCGCATTGGCATCATTGTTGTTATTGGTTGACCCTTCTTGGGCTTGTCGACGATTTTGTCTCCTTCTTGGCGGCATATTTTTGTTAAGAATATATGCTCATTAGATCTTTATTCAATCTCTTAAATATTTAAGACTTAACTCAAATATTTAACATAACCACTTTAACTCTTTTCTTTTCAAATAACCTTTGATATTTTATTTAAATCAAAAGTTTTAAACATAGTACTATAGCATCTCTGCCATTTACTTCAACTATCCCAAGATAAAGAATCTTCAGGATTTAGTTTCTCAAAATATTCCTTTGTTTTTAATCACATCGGAATTTACATTAACTACTCCAAAGAGTATCACATAATGTTAAATACTTTAACATACTCACTTAACCCATATCATCTTGAACAACTTTATTATTTTATTAAAACCAAAAGCTTTTAATACAATACGATAGCATTTCCGCCATTTACATCAACTATCCTGAAATAAAGTTTCTACAGGATTTACATCATCATAATATTCCTTTGTTTATAAACACATCGGAATTTACATTATTTATGATTATTTAAACATTAACATAATCATACTGTCCTATCATGGCCTGCTAAGACGTCGAACAGCTTCACTACGCTCCTCCTCCATAATGCGAGACATAGTCCTGCGATCTAACATATACCCAGGCAGTCCCTCGAATTGAATAGGATATCTCATAACTCGGTCCTGGGCCTCATCAAATGCCCTCAAAAATGTGTAGCACGTCTCTGCAACCTTAACTCTCTTTGCACGTGCATCATCCTCTGCCAGATCTGCACGTCGTGCATTTCTCACCCAAGCTTCTTCCACTATGGCGAGTCTTTCAGATTTCTCTTTCAACTCACTCTTTAACTTTTCTATCTCCTCTGTCTTCTGCTCAGTTTGGCCATTCTCATGAACCAAATCCCACTCCACATTGCCAAGACGGGTGTGGAGTGTCTCAATCTCACCACCCTGAGCAACTGACTGCTCCCTCAACTCCTGAATTATATCTCGTAACTCTACGTTGCGATCATATAATAAATCATACATATCAGCACTGACAGAGTTCGGTGGGAACTCCTCAGGGTCTTCCTCCTCTTCTTCCTCCTCCTCGGCTGCCTCAGCCGAAATCTCAACCTCCTCAGGGTCCTCCTCTGAGTCAGTCTCTGGCTCATGCTCCTGACCAAAATCTGGAATCACAGGAGATGGCTCTGGCTGTACTAACTGCTCCCAGACAGTATGTATGTCCCAGGGATCCTCATCTCTAGTCTCTAGGGGTTGAACATCCCTGGGCTGACTAGCTCCTCCAGTATCTAACATCCTGACAAAATAAGTTTTAAGTCTTAGTTTTTACGTGATGCTAATCAATACTCTAACAAGTATGAACACATAAGCACATAGCACATAAGGTAATTTTATTATCTTTCTTAGAAATCAATCAGAGTTGTCATTACTATCTTCACGAAGGCTACTATCCTAAGGTTTTTCCCCCACCTAAGGTTCATAACCTACGGCTTTGATACCAACTTGTGACACCCCCAAATTCGGTATCTTAATTTCCATAGGATTTAGTGTTCACTGTTCCAATATCATACAACTATCTACCCATAAATAATGAAATTCATTTATTAGATAAATAAATTATCATCTTTCATCATCTCCCAGGTTTTACTTAACCTAAATCTCTATTGCGGAAACGTAAATAAATAAGTCTTAAATCATCACACATAAGTCTTGAACTTTAACATTATTAATGACAACACAAGTCTTCATCACTTGTTAGATTTTCCATTTCTCTTGCTACTAGAAGGCTCACCAGGCTGTTCATTCTTATCTACAATGTTATTATGAAAGAGTGAGCACGAATGCCCGCAAGTATAAAAATATAACAGAATAATAATAAGCAAATAAAAGAATTCTGAATAACAGAAAGCTCAACATTTGAATCAAGAATATTAATCAAGAGTCAAATTACTTCTCAACTTTTGAATCAAGAATATTAATCAAGAGTCAAATTACTTCTGAGGGTCATTAAGACCTTGAACCGAGTCTTAGGTTGTCAAGTATATTAACCTTTCCAACCTAACAAGCTTGATGTTTCTATATTTATAGTCCTTGTACATCATTTCTTTTTAAGGACTTTACAAAGCTGTTTTGCTTATGTAGGATCAACCTAACATATTTGATCATTTCAGTCTAAGTCCTTGTACATATAATCCTATTATCTATCAAAGGACTTTACAGCTTTTATCAATGCAAGCATGCTTGCATAGTCATTCATTTATATCATAATCAAATCATGTCTAAATAGGAATAACATTCTCATGTATATTCCCAACAATCTCCCCCTATTTGATTATGACAAAAACAATCAGTGCATATGTATGAGATGAATGAATCTTATATACAGTGAGTAGCTATATTTCTAAAGCAGATAATCATGAATGTCATTGATGTTAATATGAAATTACATATGCTATGACACTCTACATTCTGGATCCAAAACATACTTAATTAGATAGAGATGTACCTCTTCTGCTCCATGTATGTCTCCAGAATGTCTGTTGATCAGCTTCTGCTGCTGCTCATCTTTCTTTCTTTTTTTTTCTTCTTTCCCCTGCTCCCCCTCAGATGCATGCTTCACTTCTTTGTCTGATCAGGCTCTGGTCCAGTTGCATGCTCTTCTTCTTTGTTTAGCTCCCCCTCAGATGATGATTCTGCTTTTGCTGCTGCTTCCTTCTTCTTCTTTGCCTTTGTCCTTTTGGCCATCTTTGTCTCTCTGCTACTCTTCTTCTTAGACTTCAGTCTCCTCCTTGAGTGCTCTCCTCTTGAATGTCTCTTTTGATGTATCTTTTTCTCCCCCTTTTTGTCATTAATCACTTATGAAAGCTGCTCCACATTGGACACAAGCTGCTTCATCAGGTGAGATGAGTTACCAACCTCAATCTTGAGTTCTTGTTGGCTTAGCTCAAGTTGGAGGGAGAGAGACTATTTCAGGTCGTCAATCTTGTTAGAGAGAAATAGGATTTGGTCTTCATTAGCCTTTTGAACTTGTAGAGCTTCTTCCTTTTGATCACTCATGGCCTTCAGAAATACTTGATCCCTTAGATGAAACTTGAGGGATATGTCTGAGAGTCTGGCTTGAAGTCTTCTTGGCAACTCAGTGTCTTCTGTTGGCAGGTTCCTTACTTTTGCAGCAATTTGAGAAATCTCTTCAACTAGTTCTTCTGAAGATTTCTGAAACTCTTGCTTTTGAGAAGGTCTGTCATCATGTAGTTCACTTCCCATCTGATCAACTATTTGATCATTCTCCTTTTGAGTATTAATTTGTACTCCACAAGTTTCTTCTTTTTGAGCATCAGATTGGACTCCACAATTCTCACTCTTGGATAGACCTTCAAAGACTGTGAGAATCTGGTAAATTGTTGAGTTCCATGCTACTTGGTCAGAATACATCTTCTCAACTTCATCATGACCATCTTCATTGGTAGAGTGAGAGAACTCTACGATTGTAAACTTGGGCAGAATTCTTCTTTCATTTGAATCTGCTTGACAGTCATAGGGGATGTAATGATTTTCAGCATGTCTGTATATCTTGAAGTGAGGCTTATCTTTGATCAGCAGAGTTGCAAACTTCTTCACTCTTGAGAAGTTTTGTGCCACCAATTCTAGGTTGGGGAGTTGAGAGAAGCACCATGAAAGATAACTACTATCTCCAGTGAGAGATGCCTTTTCCCATGGCATGTGAGGATGAAACCATCTTATAGCATGATCCTTGACTTCAGTATTATAAAGAAAGGTTGAGGAATCTAGCTTTATAGTATCTTGATGGTTGAGTAGATGTGCTGCAGTCATTTTCACCACTTGCAACCTTCCATTCCCATGATTTATCCATTTCTTTGGAAGTGCATCTAGTGGTTCTTCATCAATTTCTACCACTATTCTCCTCTTGTGTTGAGCAGGACAAAGAATGTGAAAATCTTCTGGCACATCATTCTCAGGACTACAGTCTCCTTCAATTTCTTCACCTTCTGAGCTGGAGTCAGACTGTTGCAGACTTCCTTCAACTGACTTATCAATTTGTTCATGCATTTGATCATCATCTTCCTCATCAGCAGAGCTTGTCTTTAGAGACGATTTTCCTCTCTTTGAAATCATCTGAGCAATCAGTCGATTGCTCTTTCTTCTCCTTGGAAGCTCAGCTTTATGAGTTTCAGACTCTTCTTCATCTTCAGAACTTGAGGTTTCTGATTCATCAGACAGACTTCCTTGAGGTTCAACAGTAGGAGTGACAGATACTTCTTCTTTAGATTCTTCATCTTGACACTTTTACAATGGGAGATCTAACTGCTTCATGTTCAGATTCTCCCTTATCAGCAGAATGGCTACCTTAAGGATGAGCCACAAGACTTGCATATTCTTTTTCATCACCAGACTTGCTCCCAGAAGGTTCACCCTTGGACTTCTCAGTTCCCATCTCATTTTCTGACTCCACATTTTCTTCTTTAGTGGATTAACTTCTTTGGGAAACTGACTTCTACCTCTGCACCACTTTGTCTTTCTTCTTCAAAGGCTTTGCAGACTTGGGCTCTGGGATAATTGCACCTTCAGAGGATGAAGACTCTTCTTCTTTTATGGCACTTGCCTTCTTCTTCTTTGAGGAACTCTTGCTGCTGCTGTCATATATTAGCCGTTTATTCTCCATTGGATTCTTCTTCCAGTTTGCAAACAGCTGTGTAGTCATTATCTTATGGCTATTAAGGACTTCACCCTCATCATCCTTAATTTTGTTCTTCAGCCTCTTTTTCAGAATGATACTCAAAAACCTTCCATGGAAAACCTTTATGAGTGCTTTTCCTGATAGCCTTTTCTTCTCCGCTTTGTCCAGCCATTTAGACATTTTATTAAGCAGGATAGCTCCAAAATTTATCTGCTTCTTCAGAACTATGGAAGACATAATCTTCAACTGCTGATCACTCACAGTATCATGTGCAATGTCCTTGCATAGTATACATTTGCCTACAATCTCTGTAAGGAACTCAAATTCTTCAGGAAACTCTTTTTTCTTCATATCCTTCAGACTGGGATTTCTTTTGTATCCCATAATCTTCTTGGCTCCTTTGATATCAACTTTATCAAGGCTTTTTAGTCCTAGGTCAGGAAAACCTAAGCACTGATTGATATCAGAAGACTTCAGCTTCAGAATCTGCCCTTTTACTTTGGTAGAAAGAGTTTCAGAACTCATAGTTGCATTTGAGTGAAATTCTTTAACCATGTCAACATATATCCGAGTGTTTGACTCAAGGCATTCTGAGAATCCAACCTTCTTCACCAGTTCAAGAATATCTCTGAACTTCTTCTCAGATTTCTTGAACATTTTGGTTCCGAGCTGAATGCCAGTGATTACTCGCCAGTTTTCCATTTGAAGAGTTAGGGTTTTCTAAGTATAACACTGTGAGGATCATGTGAGATGTCATGGAGAGATTCAAGGTTTGATAACTTGTTTGAGAGAATCTTGGTTGTTTGGAAGTATTTAGGTTTTGGCTTTGAGAGGATGAGTGTCTGGGTTTGACAGGTTTGTAGCTTTTGATGAACCCGCTAAAGTGAAACTGTCAATTATTTGAAATTCCCTCTTGTAACTGTTCCCTTCATGCTTCTTAGTGGGACAGCTGTATGTTGCTGATAGGTCACAATCTGTGACTTCTCCATCGTGTCAATTAATTAGATTTGACTTTTTCTTCTGTTGACTATTGACTTCTTCAATTCATGGAGTGACTTGTGTCTTTTCTTAGTACTCCACGATTTCCCTGACTGCTCTACCATCTTTGCTTCTTCTTTGATGATCGTAGTTTGTGGTCATACTTCAATAGACAACTTCTCCATTAGACTCTGAGGGATTGGCAATTCTCATCTGCAGCTTGTAATCTTCTGAGGAGATGCTGCTTGCTTCAGCAAAGAATCTTTTTATAGATTTCATATTAACATTCCTTCTAAAGTAAGGTAGCTCAGGTAGGGCCAACCTCTTAGCTGAATGCTAAGGATCATGTTTATCCATGAGGCGCTTATCAGATGAAATGCTTTAGACATATTTAGAACTGTCGTCATATTTTGATTTCTTTGTTGAGGAGTTCATTTACCAACTCTGGATATTCATTGTTGTTGGTTTTTGTAAAGGTTGTAATAGTGGTGTCCTTATGCTCTTTTGCTATGATCAGACGGTTGATCATAGGCACTCCACGATTTTGAGATGGGTGGCTGATATGGTTATCAGTGGTATGTTTTGGGACATTACTACTGACTATGATGGATATTCATTTGGTTCATTGGTCACAGAATTTTGAGACTCTGCAACTAGAATCTTTCTGGTTTGGGTTAGCTCCTGTTTATCCTCACAACTTCTGGCAAGAATTCCACTTTCTCATTTTGCTACCTGAGCTTCACCATCTCCATATCCTCATCTGTTCTTCCACAAAGTCCACCGTCTTCAATTTTTCTTTCTCAGCATAGATCATGTATAGTAATAAACTTTCTTCAGATGTAGTCCTGATAATTGTTCAGGCTGAGAGGCTGCTGCAGTTTCTTCGTCTGCAGTTATACTTTGTATGGACTCTACAATTGGTGATAACCCTACAATCGTAGTGAGGAAGAACTTCTTTGTTCTGTGACTTCTTTTCTTTTTCTCCTGAAGTTCACAACTTCTTCAGCTTTTCACTTGATCTTTCTGAGTTAATCAAGTTACTATCTTTTCATCGAAGCACGAGTTCTTCTACTCCATAATTATCAGAAGACAGCCTTTCAGATCTTCTTCTGACTAGAATCATCTCTATCAAATAAGCTTCCTTGATTCATGGAGAGAGATATCTTCGGAACTGATCACTCCACGATTGTTGACATAACTACGAACGTAGTCTCCTTTATTTGACATCAGACTAGATGTTTCAGCTGCTCGTAGTCCTTCCTTAGAATCTTCATTATGAGTTAAGGATGAGTGGAGGATTCCTTGAGACTATCAACTTGTCAACATCTATCAGCCTTTCTTCAGTAATTTGCCATTCCTCCTTAATCAGAACTGGAATCTCTGATGCTGATTTGAGAAGCACTCTGATTTTGGTCATTGTGACACAATCGTCGTGTGTTGACATGCACAGGCTTGGCAAGGTCTTAATCGTAGAGAACACTACGATTTTCTTTTAGCTCCTTGATAGACTGCATTCGTGGAGTTCTGCTTCCTTGATATTTCCTCTGAGTGAATATGCTTTGAACGGATAAGCATAGAGGATCTTGTTAATCTCGGCATGACTAACCAGCTTCCATATGGTGATCAGCAATCTTGTGAGCTTCATTAATGTGAGCTCAACAAGTCTTCAAGGATAGGCTTCGGCATAGAGTAATTTGTCAAGCACATTGCTGAAATGTCTTGAGCCTCCAGCTGGTTAAGTGCTTGTGACTGAAGCCATCTGCTTCAGTATTCCTTAGTGTGGTCGAGTAGACCAAGTACCTGCAGGTTTAGATAATTTCTATTTTGGTATCCAATTTTGATTGGATCCTGCTAGGTCAGTTTCAAAAAAAAACCTTAGTCCTCATATGATAGATTTTACATCCATTTTAGCATCAATGAACATATCTATGCATGAATTAGATTTAGCTATGACATTTGTCATGCATAATTGTGAGTGTGTGCGAAATTAGTCATTTTAATAAGACACTCTTTTTCTTTGTTGGTTTCATCCTTTGCTTGGTTATGTTCACAGGTTTTGAAGGTTTGCAGAGTAGGAATCAACTCTATTACTTAGTTGTATCAGGTTGATTCATGGAGATGATCAGTTTCTAAGAATCTTCAAGATATTCCTCCAGACTTGATCATTCTCTACGTATTATCAAAAACTTAGAACATAGGTTTGTACATACATACCAACCTTTTAGCAAGGATTACTCCACTTAATCTTAATTAGATCTTGATATGCTTATGACCTATTTTAGACTTCTTTCAAGATGTTATCTTCAACCTAAAACTTGGGTGAAGAGAAAGTTTGTTAGCAATTAAGTTTCCAACCTCAATGTACTTTCTCTCTTCCCCTTTTTGGGTAGAGTATGGTCTCTTGATAGAATACTATTATAGTACATAAGGTGATGCAACATGATGTACACATTTATATTAATGAGGAACCGTACCTTTACACTGTCAGTTTCTTGACAATCATTTACCTTACTTAGAATAAGTTTAGGTATTGATGTGCATATCTTTCCATTTAATTCTGACAGCTTGTTGCTCCAGTTGTCCTTCAGTCAATCAGTCATAGCCTTGAAGAGATAAGTTAGGAAGATCTTGGCATTTAGTTCTTTAACTCTCTTGAACCTCAAGGTTCACATCCAATTGCTGGTTGGTCAAAACATACTTGAGAGAATCTTCTTTCTCCTCTGTATAAGCACTTCTTGGCGTATATGGCCTTTCATCTTTCAGAATGGAGGGTGCTTAATTCTTATTGTAGATACTTCTTAACTTCCCAACTTTGGTCTTCAGACTACAAGAATGACTATGGACACGGATTGGTCTTGATGCTATAGTATTTAAGAACTGGACCAATTTAAGCAGCTTCAGGTGTATATACACATCTACCTGTACACATTATATCCAACGTGTAAGCTCATCTGCATTTTCAAGTTACTTACTACTAAACTAAGTTTAGAACAATGTTTGTGCCTAGGATCAGACTCAAAGCGATTAGCTTTTGAATAGCATAAGAACCTACTCTGATACCAATTGTTAGTTCCCAGTAGGCACATAATAGATCTAGAAGGGGGGGTTGAATAGATCCTTTAAATTTTTAAACTCTTTTCCATTTTATTTTGTATATCTAAGAAGTTAGCATATGACAAATATAAGAATCATTTCAAGCACAGCGGAGTAAGTTAAATCTCCCCTTCATTGATATATTGATAAACATTGATACATTGTTCTTGGAGTTAGTTTAGTTGTAAGTAATTAGTACATACATAGCAGTTATAGCAGTTAAGTACATAATGTAAAGACATAAAGTAAATGACAGAATATAAAAGACACAAAAGGGTTTTAAGTGGTTCAGAGCCAACTCGACTACTAATCCACTCTTCTACACTCTCGTAGGAAATCCACTAAAGAATGGGCAGCACCCTGAATCACTAAGATTCCTTCAAGGCCAGCAGCCCTGAAACTTCAGTTCACTTTTGAACTCTTCAAGCCCTTTGGCTTGGAACTTCTTTAGTTCACTAAGAACTCTTCAAGCCCTTTGGCTTGGAACTTTAGTTCACTAAGAACTCTTCAAGCCCTCCGGCTTGGAACTCATTTAGTCCCTCTGGACAAGGACCCTTTGGCCCTGGCTACTTGTAGTTGTAGTTGTTGTTGTTGTTTGTGCTTTGATGCTAAGATGTCTTGAACCTTGACCATCTTGGTACTTAGCAGCTAGGCTTGGTCCTTAGCATTCTGCATCGCGTTTGGACCTCTTCTATGGTGCAGCTAATCTTCAGTCTATTCAGCTCATCTTCACTTGCTGTTAGCTGTGCATCATCACCACATAGGACTGCTAAGGCTTTTCATTGTGGGTCACCTTCTTCTGACCCTTAGCATCCCTTGAACCCTTCTTGAATAATATGCAGACATGGTTCTGCATCTTTTCTTGTTCAGCTTTTGGTTCTTCATGATGATCTGTAGAGTGGCTCTTCTGATCTTCTTTATGCTCAGCCACCTTCCAGAATGCTATCTTCTTGGCCTTCTCGGCTCTCAGTTTGGCTGCCATCTTCAATGGCATTCTCATCCTTGTTGAGTAAAGCTTTAGTCTGTTCAGTCCTTCTTTAAGTCTGCTTCACTTCCACCTTCGTAGTCTCATTGCCACTGAGACTTGTTCTCTTCAGCTCTGGTGAAACTCGTAGAGTCAACAATGTAGCATTCCAACAACTCGACGAATCTACAACTCAGCAACAACTCTTATCTTTGAAGTTTGTCCTTTAAATACCCTTCCATAATCTTCTCGTTGGAAAGTAGCCGTTGGAAGCTATTTGAATTACTTCGCAGATCTAGAGTTATTTGGTGCAGACTGCTGATGTGACGTGACAGGTTCTTTTTAACTTAACTGACACAACAGTCTGCTTTCTTACCTACCGCATCAGAGATGTCACTGTTTCGTGTCAGGCTAGTAGTCCTCTTTATTACTCCTTTCTAATTCCTTGATTCGAATCCTTAGGAGTTGTCCTTCTGCATCGATGCTCTCAAATATCAACGTTCGAATGTCAGTCTTCAGATTAAACCGTTGACAATGCTTCAATCTTCAGATGTCAGAACTCTACGATTCTGATGCAGATGTTCTTGGACCTTGATCGTAGTGTGTCATATTGAATGTTTCTTTGACTGGCCGAGACAACACTATAATTCTGATGAGTGTTCTTGGATCTTCAATGTAGAACATCTCTTCCTTCATTTGTGCTGTGTTTCAACACTTTTGCTTGCCTTGACTGATCTCAGGAACTGATATCTTGACTTGTCGTTCTGACCTCTTCTGAATAGCAAGACACCTCAGATTTGTGGCATACCCAACTCCTTTCTCCTGGTGATCTCCTGTTCACCTATCTTCAATGGTCTGACCCATGCTTAATCACTTCTGTCTTATCCTTCACAAATTAGTCAGTATCTCTGTAGATTGTATCAGTTCCTTCTTTACTTTGGCAAACACTACAATCTTAAGTGATTCTAAAGATCGTTGTCTTCTGTTCTCTTGACAGCTTTGCTGACTTTCTCTAGTCAGTCACTTTGTATGAAGTCTTCTTCTGATTAGCTTGTGGAAGACTTCATCTCAAATGGCCTCACAACTCAGTCTGCATGTTGATAGAGTTTGATGCTTAGATCTTCTATTAGCTTGCATGCCATTCAGTGAGTGCTCTCTAGTACTCTTCATGTAGGATGTATCTTTGTAGCTCAGACCAGAGGTTTCATGCTTTGGATATATTGGTAGTGCCCATTTGACGAGAATCGTGTTGACACTACGATTCTTCCCTTAGCGTTGTTGAGCAACCTTTGTGGAAGCCTTAGTTCTGCAGACTACGATTTAGCTTAGTTGCTGCAGACACTACGATTTCGAGATCAGACCTTGACAGACTACGATTCTGCCTTCATATTTGCTGCTTTCGTCTGATCTTACCTGACTACGATCTCTGCCTCTGATGATCATTAGACTCCACTACTTTAAGTGTGATCTACGATTCTTGACTTAGCTCTGGCAGTTTCTCGCTCGACACAAAGACAGGCTGTCTCTTCGATTCTGAACATAACTTCCTCAGTAGACTACAACTCCGAGGAAATTCTTCTCGACACACTACGATTCTTCCTCGTTTCTCTTGGCAGACTACGAACTCCGAGATCTACTATCCTGCAGACTACGATTCCGCCTTGATAGCTCTCGAGTCTCCTTTGTCTCTCCTGGCAGACTACGATTCTGATGTAGTGCTTCGACGATCAGACAGGCCTATCTATTACATTATAAGATCAACCTAACAAGCTTGATCTTTCTATCTTTATAGTCCTTGTACATCATTTCTTTTTAAGGACTTTACAAAGCTGTTTTACTTATGTAGGATCAACCTAACATATTTGATCATTTCAGTCTAAGTCGTTGTACATATATTCCTATTATCTATCAAAGGACTTTACAGCTTTTATCAATGCAAGCATACTTGCATATTCATTCATTTATATCATAATCAAATCATATATAAATAGGAATAGCATTCTTATGTATATTCCTAACAAAATCAATCAAAATACTATATATATACGTCTAGCCGAAGCAAATGGCATCGACTATTCAATAACAGTTCATGCATAGGCAACCATGCATATTGACAACTTGTCCGACATTACATCTAGATAAGATTTTAGAAAGCTTGCATAACGTAACGTTAATTCAAGGGTTAGAAAACTTGCCTTCACGTCTTTAAACCTTTTAAGTGTACTTTACTCAGCCTTTACACTTTTACAAGATAAAAACATATAGCATACCAATTAGGTTATCATAATCGATATACATTGTGTAACTATCTTCTCCTTCTGGTATAACTTAGCCGAATTGTTAAGCTAATAACATCCATTCAATTTATTAACATTCTTTACGGCTTGATCACATTTATTAGTCATAAGCCGACTCTCGTCGATCATCATTATGCACAATGACAGACGAAACCTTAATCGGTTCATTACATCAACAACATTCTCATTGAATTCTCGTCATCGGACTCCGTATGGAATTTACATGAGTTTTAACTTCATTTAGTGTTATTCATGCATCACGTACCTCTATTACATGTTATATAATCTTAAGGCACGCTCACAACTCGATTACGATTCACGGTTTATATTATCGGCTGTCGAGTTTTAAATTTAAATACGTTTTGTCAACATTTAATTCATAAAATCATTCTTAAACATGTTGTTTAAGTGATTTCTCTTCATAAATATTCATCATTTAGATGCCCCATAATTACAATGTAGAAAGCCAAGTCAAGAAATAACCATGTCGGTAAAAAAAAATTATTAAGGGCGCTGCAGCACCTGCACAAGGCCTAGAGGCAGCGCTGCAGCGCTGTCTCGTTGAACTTTTCCCCTGCCTCGACGCTGCAGCACTGGGAAGCAGGGTCTGGGCAGCAATGGGGAGCAGGGTCTGGGCAACGTTGGCCCCCAAATTCTGAAAAATGTATATTTTGACGAGTCCGAAACTTGATCGTTTTAGCTTGAAATTGGCTCATTCCAAAGCCAATAGTTCATAAATGTTATGTTCTATCATTTCATCAAGTCGGAATTCATTTCTGAATTCGTCGGTGAGAATTTATCCGATTAGTCCATTTTTACACTTTCGTCGAACGTTCGTTAACGTTCAACGCTCAATTCTTCGTTTCAAGTTCGAATTGGTTCGTTCTTACTCTCGCAAGTCTTATTCACCTAATTAGACGAGTTATAATCGAAAACCATCATTTTTGAATCACACGGCGACTTTTGACCTCTATTCCGGGAAATTCAAGGTTTCGACGATTAACGTCTAATCACGTAACTTTCGCCGAATCTTCATTCTTCACTATTTTTACTTCAAATCAATTGGAATCAATCCATTGGTTGACTATTAATGATTCTACCCATTCTAAGCATTTATGTTTTATTAGTTTCACATGTTCATTATTCATTTTCTCATGGTTTTGATGAGTTCTTTGTTAAGTATTTAATCAATTATTATGATTTTATCTCTTCACGGCTTATTAGTGTTTTAAGTCCACTATAAGACCAAACTTATTACTTCTCACTAATCATGCTTCCACCAATTCACTTCTCTATCAAATTTGATATTGAAGGAAGTTGAAATTAAGGTTTAGATAGGTATACCTTCTTGGGTTCTTGATTGTTCTTGTGTTGGTTCTTGATTGCTCAAGAGATTAGTACTTCTTGCTTCTTAATTGCTTGATTGTTATCAAAGGAAACAACTAGCTTCTCTTGCTTTTGCTCTTAGCTCTCTCTAATGCTCTCAATTTGATCAACCAACAAATGAGCAAATGAGCCTTGTATTTATAGGCTTGGCAAGACTTGGGGTAGTTTGGTCATTAAGACCAAACCTCCATAGTCACATGCCTTGCCATGTGAAGCTATGTGCTAGCATGTGCTAGAACATACACCCCACAAGCCTCCCTTATCATCTCATGTGCCCATGGGTTGCCCCATGGGTTTAACCCACCTGTTAATCCATCGGTTCGACCCACGGGTTTAGTTATTAAATTTAATTCAAATTGAACGTATTTACTTCGTATAAAATTTATATTATACGTCGTATTAATTCTCGTATTACACTCGTATAATACCTCATATTCTACTTGTATTCATTTCGTATAATAATCATTTATTATTATACTTAAACATTTATCATTAATTTTCACTTTCCCTAACACTTAGGTTTTTAAGTCCGCAAGCGAAAACTTCGCAAGCCATAAATGAAATATTATTACATATTCAATCTCATCTAAAAATCCTATCATTACGTGTTTCTCGGAATTTTAATAATAATTTTCGAGCAGAAATGGATGAATAGTGATTTCCTCCCAAGGAAATTTTTCTCGGCTAATTTAACTTTTCACGATATATTACCGTCAAATCTTTTGACAGAATGTCATTCTGACATTCCAATCTCCCAGAAAGGCTTAAGGTCTCTAACCCTAACCCTTAGGGTCAACCCCTAACACTTAGGGTTTCATATATGAATAGTGACTATTTCGTCTTTTTCCCAGAAATATTTTTATTCTCGGAAATCTTTTATTTTCGTTTTGAAAATTCATATGATTTAATTCCTGCACGTAGACAAAATACTAATTATATTCACATCTTCTAGGTTATAGAACGACCTAGAAATAGCTTATTCACTTTAATAAACATTAAATATGATTTTATTCAAATAATCAAATAAAATTCATTTACATAAACGTCTGAATTTCTCAGGCATTACATTCTCCCCCCTTATAAGAATTATGTCCCCATAATTACAATACAAGTTAGTAAAATAAATGGGGATATGTCTTCCTCATCTTATCTTCGAGTTCCCACGTTGCTTCTTCGGCATTATGGTTCCTCCATATCACCTTCACCGAAGGTATTACTTTACTTCGCAAGACTTGTTCTTTCCTATCAGTCACTTGAATAGGGACTTCTTCATATGTCAAGCCTTTCTCAACCTGAATAGGTTCATACTCGATTACGTGCTTGTAATCGGGCTTATAGGGACGTAATACCGACACGTGAAACACATCATGGATATGCCCCAACTCTGGAGGTAATGCTAACGCATACGCTACCTCTTCTACCCTTCTCAAAATTTGAAAAGGTCCTATAAACCTAGGACTTAACTTTCCCTTCTTCCCGAAGCGTATCTTCCCATTCCAAGGGGATACCTTCAGGAACGCGTACGAATCAACTTCGAACTCTCTGTTCTTCAGATGTGGATCGGCATACTTTTTCTGTCTGTCTTGAGCTGCTACTAGCCAAGTCCGTATCAACTTAATCACTTCTGTCGTTTGTTGTACCATTTCAGGTCCCAACACTCGACGTTCTCCGACTTCATCCCAGTACAGTGGAGTTCTGCACTTCCGTCCATATAACGCTTCGTAAGGCGGCATGCCTATACTTGCGTGATAACTATTATTGTAGTCGAACTCTACCAACGGTAGATGATCGTCCCAACTACCCTTGAAATCCATAACGCAAGACCTCAACAAGTCTTCTAGCATTTGAATTGTCCACTCACTTTGTCCACCCGTCTGTGGATGATAACTTGTGACAACTCGAGAATTTATAAGATTAATAAAATCTTAAATGATTAAATAAATGTTAAATAATAAGACCTCGACTGGAAATAGAGTATGGATTTAAAAATTTTGTGAAGGACTTATATGGTTTTGTGTATTGTTTACATATTTATAAAGAGAATTAAGTATAAAGTCTTGTAACCTAATATATATATTAGGTATGGAAATTAAATAACCTAAGGGTTATAATAGGAAAGGATGTTAGTATTTAAAATATTAACTAACACTAAGAGATTAAGTTTATTATCTCAATTTATTAATTTTATTAAAGCAAGTCTAATTGGGTTAAGAAATTTAAGGTACATGAGTAAGTATTTGATTTACAAATTGAGTGAATAGAAATCTTAATTAAATGATTAGGGTATAATAGAATTAAAATTAGTGGACTATGTTAATTTATATAGCCCAATTATTTTATTATCAAGCCCAAACTAATTATTTTGGAGCCCAAATTTTTGACTCAATGGAAGAGGGATGTTGGATATTTAGGAAGTTAAATAAAGCAATAAAAACAAACCAAATTGGGAGAATGAAGGGCCTAATTTTTGGCCAAATAAGGAATAAGAGAGGAGGGAATGAATTCATTACATTTAACAACTCCCACCAACTCCCTCATATGTGTCATTTTCTCATTCAACCAACATGTTTGTGCAAGTGTGCAAGCAACCTCCTAATAAGTATGAGAGAGAAAGGGCAAGAGAAGTTGGGAGAACAATATAGATATACAAAATATATCTCTTATTTATAAGCAAAAATATATTCTATCTTCTCTTTTCTCTCACTCCCAAGTTAACCAAAACAAAGAAGAGAGAGAGAGAGAGAAAATGGGGTGAGTCCGGCAGCCACAAGAGGTAAAGGGGAGGGGCTTTTGATCAATCATACACCCAAGATTAACATCTAGTTTGTAAGAACAAGGAAGGATAGCAAGAGATCAAAGGTATAAACACCTTTTATCAAAGTTATTTTTAGTTGTTTGAATAAAAACATGGATCTATGGTTCAAAACTCCAAAACCTTATACATATGTATTAATAAGTGTGTTATATTTAGATCTATAACTTTTGATGATCAAAAGTTAGATCAAAAACAAGAAAAAGGAAACTATGTTTTAAAATTTAGAAAATCTTGATTTTCCTAGCCTAAATTATGTTTTGCTTGGATTTAGTGTATGTTTGGTGTAATAGATCATGGATCATGGTAGATCCTTGATCTTAAGGTGTATTAGTATGTGTTATGATAGTTTATGATGGTTAATGTTTGATAAATCAATAGATCATGAAATTTTTCTTACAAAACACAAAGATTAAAAAATTAGATTTTTAGAAATCGTAACATAAAATTCAAACGACCATATCTCCTATTGTATTTTGAATTTTTGAGTGTGGTCAATTTTTAAACTTAGATCTATAAGTCTTCTAACTTTTTCGAGTAGAATCACGGAAAAAGGAGTTTTAGATTTTTGTGTGGACTATTTTGAGCAAAGGACGCCAAATCTGAAAAACCCAAGAAGCTTGCTCTCCAGATTTTACAGTGGTAGTTTTGTGCACTTATTTTATAAATTAAATTCTAAACTTTTGGGACATGAAAATATATGAGATAAAGTAGCTTGTGTCCAAAAATGAGCTCATTCCGACTTAAATTGAGCAAGTTACGACCATTTCAATATTTGTATTTTTTTGACAAAAATTGCTATAACCGGAGTTGTATAACTCCGATGGCCACGAAATTTAAACTGGAGGTCCACGTTAACATGTGTAAGATCCCTCCTAGAGTTGGAAATTTTTGGAGTTAAGTGTGAGGTAGCTATTTTCTTAAGGAATTAACTAGAAATGGATTTTTGAGAAATACTTAAGGAAGTTGAAAAATTTCTGAAAAATTATTTTTGTTTATGGAATATATGTATTTATGTGTGCACAAATGATAAAAAAAAATAATAAGATGATTTGGTTAAAAAAGAGGAATCCAGTTTGCTGGATTGGAATCTAGTTTGCTGGATTGCAATCTGGTTTGCTGGATTGACCATCAAGTTGTTGGAATGATCTGTTTGGATAATTCAGGTTGCTGGATTAGAGGTTATTTGAATCCACGCTTGCTGGATTGAATGTCAATTGAATCCAGGTTTGCTGGATTGGAGGTTAGTTGAATCCAAGCTTGCTGGATTGGAGGTGAGTTGAATCCAGGCTTGCTGGATTGGATGTCAGTTGAATCCAGGCTTGCTGGATTGGAGGTCAGTTGAATCCAGGCTTGCTGGATTGGAGGTCAGTTGAATCCAGTCTGCTAGATTGGAAAATAATTTACTAAATTGAAATTCAGTCTGAATCCAGGTTGCTGGATTTGGTATTCGGCTTACTAGATTATAAAGAAAGACTTATAAAATGAAAGATTAAGTGTTAATTCACAAGTTATATGATAAAGTAGTGTTAAGTCTAAGGTAGTATAGTTGTACTCTTTAATGATTGATGTATAGTAGCTGGGCTAAACGACTCCTTCATAGGGGGAAGGTATCTACTGTGACGCCCCCAAATTCGGGTACCTTCAAACCCAAGACATGGTGCTACACGGTGCTACAATCTATTCATACATTCAATTGAGGACATCAATATCAATGCATAAGTTTACTAATTATTACATTCTATTAAATTCCTTCCCAAGTATTCGTAACTAATACATTGTTCTGTATCATAATATCAGTAAATACAATACTATTACTATACTATTACAAAGGTCACTACTAGTCCAGCTTGGACTTGCCTTTGTCTTTACCGGATCCTTCAGTCCTTTCGTTCTTAGCTGAAATCATTTAGTTTTAAGCAAGAATGAGCATAAACAGCTCAGCAATTTAAACCGTATATCTTGAAACCACAAAATCAAGAATCATATTCCTTGGTCTTCAATAACTGTACAATAGTTATGAAGTACTTAAGAATAATCAAAATATCGTTTTAATTCCTTTAAAACCATTCCCAAGGACTTTATAGCCTCTTCGGAATCCATCTTGGTCAACGACCATGAACCATATTTTAGTTCTCATTCATGAAAGGAACAACCCGGCACGAAGGCCATAAGTTCGATATAGCTTACGAGCACATCCAGGTGATCAGCCTGTAGTACTCTATGTTGATCAACACGCATACATTAAACGTGTTTACGTTTAATTGGTGGCAACCTCACGTACCTGTCGAATTAACGACGTTTAAAACCTTTGTTTTATTCATACTCAGATTTACCTGAGAATCCATACCAAGCAATCGGCATAGGATCACAATATTATATATATTTTGGAAAGATTTATGGAAAAAACCACTGAAATATGCTAAATCTCAGTCTAGCCGAATCAAATGGCATCGCCTATTCACTAACAGTTCATGCATAAGCAATTATGCACAATGACCTCTTGTCCAACCATAATGTATAGACAAGAGTTTAGAAAACTTGCATTCATAGTAAAGTATGAACGAAGTTAGAAAACTTGCCTTGCATCTTCTAAACCTTTACACGTAGTCTATTCAGTCTTTACAATGTCTACAAAGCATAACACAAAGCATACCTATGAGAATTCATCATCGATATACCAAGTATAGCCTAACTTCTCCTTCTTGTATAACTTAATCGAAATGTTAAATTAATAACACTTATTTAAGTTATTTAATGTTCATTACGGTTTATTTAACATTTAATTTTCATAAACTCTTACCTAAACATGTTGTTTAAGGTTTACATTACATCATTTACTAGCCCCTTAATGATATGCAAAAGGTTAAGTAGTTATTAACAATGTGAACTTTTCTCACATGCTGGCACTGCGGCGCCAGATATTGCTCTTGGAGTGGCGCTGCAGCGCTACTCTCCAGAGTTTTCTCCTGGGAGTGGCGCTGTGGCGCCGGATTTAAGTCTATTGGCTGGCGCTGCGGCGCCAGCTTTGCAACTTAGAAAAATTTTCTAAGTCTTTGAAAATTCTGAAATTCCGGAGTCCGTAACTTGATCGTTATAACTCAGAATTGGTTCGTTCTAAAGGCAAAAGTTCATAAACGACATGCTCTACCATCCTATCAAGTCGAAATTCATTTCCGAATCCGTAGATGAGAAATTTGCCGATTAGTCCATTTTTATATTTTCGTTAAACGTTCGTGAACATTCGACGCTCAAATCTTTGTTTTAAGTCAGAATCAATTCGTTCTTTCCCTCGCAAGTCTTATTTACCTAAATTCACGTGTTGCAATCAAAAACCATCATTTCCGATGCTCACGGCGACTTTTGACTTCTAATCCGAGAAATTTACGTTTTCAACGATTATCGTCTAATCGCGTAACTTTCGTCGAATCTTCGTTCTTCACTATTATTACTCCAAACCACTTGGAATCAATCCCATGGTTGATTATTACTAATTCTAATCATTCAAAACATTTAAGTTTTTCATGGTTTCACATGTTCATTAGTCCATTTCCTATGAATTCATTAAGTCCATTATTAGTACCTAATCAACTCTTAGTCTTCCATCATGCATGACTTGTTACGGTTCTTAGTTACTCATTAAGCCATCCTTATAACTTTTTAGGGTTCATGCTTTCTCTAACACTTCTCTATCAAAATTGTTATTGAAAGAAAAGATGATATTTATATACTTTCTTATGGTTATACCTTTTGTGTTCTTTGTGGAGTGAGTATGGAGACTCAATGGTCTTCTTCCTTCTTGATTGATGAGTTAACTAGGCAAAGCTCAATCTAGCTTCTTCTTCTTCTTCTTCTCTCTCTCTCTATCTCTTTGTTGGAGGAATTGTCAAGAAACAAAATAATGAAGAGCAAGCTCTATATTTATAGAAGTTGGCAAGACTTAGGGTAGGATGGTAATTTAGGCCCAACCTCCTCTACTATTCCCACCTCCTCTCCTTTCTTTTCCACCAAGCTAAGGCCCATGTGCTAGCACATGGCCAACTATGTTCCCCCCTTGTGCTCCCACATGCTACCATGTGGCCTTGTTCCCCCATGTCCAACATGGGTTGTAGGTTGAACCATGGGTTAAAACCACCCGTTTACCCAATGGTTCGACCCACGGGTCAAACTTATCAACTTTTAATTCTAATTAATTCTAATTCACTTTATTTTAACTTATTTACTCCGTATAAAATTCATATTATACGTTGTATTAATTCTCGTATTCTCTCCATATTATTCTTGTATAATACCTCGTATTATACACGTATTCTTTTCATACAATAATCATTTATTATTATACGTAAACAATTATTTCATTAGATCACTTTTCCTAACCGTTAGGATTTTAAGTCCCTACGCGAAAACTTCGTGAGTCATAAATGAAATATTATTACATATTCCATCTCGTATCGAAATCCTATCATTACGCGTTTCTCGGAATTTCAAAATAAATTCCCAAGTAGAAATGGATGAATAGTGATTCCCGTACTTTTCCTCTCGAGAAAACTTTTCTCGGCTAACTTAACTTTTCACAGTATATTACATCAAATCTTTCGACAGAACGTCATTCTGACATTCCGAACTCTTGGAATGGCATAGGGTCAAACCCTAACCCTTAGGGTTAAATAGTGTCTATTTCATTTTTTCCCAAAATATTTTTATTCTCGGAAACCTTTTATTTTCGTCTTATAAATTCATCTCATTTATTCCAAGCACGTAGCCAGAATCCTACTCATTTTTGCATTCTCTAGGTCATAAAATGACCTACAATTAGCTTACTCAGTTTAATAAGCAAATAATCCAAATTTTATTCAATAAATCAAATAAAAATTCATTTACATAAACGCTCGATTTTCTCGGGCATTACATCTACGAATTTGTAACCGATCTAACTCACTGTGAAAACAGTGTAGACGAGACGAAAACTAATTTGTTAGTTGTTTGTGGGAAACCACTCAGTATACTATATTGAATACTATTAAAGACTCGATGTGTGCTAGGTTTAGACTTGTAAATAAGTATGGTATTAAGGATATCTAATATTTGACTATGTGGTTAAATGTTATATAGTTTACTTATAAGGTATATTATGCTAATTGAAAGATCAATCTTATAACTGATAGGTCTTTTTAATAAAGTGAATAAATTAGATTGCTTAGCAGTAATCAACGATACAGGCAAGTTCCTATACTTTTTTATTGAGCAAGTTCTCTAACTCAAATTCGAGTTGTTATTGTAAAGCATGTTCGTGATTAATCATTGTTGATTATATCACATCTATGATTTATTGATTCACACGTTGTGCATGTAGTATATGTTCATCAGGTATGAAAGGCTGATCACCTTCATTATCATATTGTTCAGTTGAATTTATTCATGTTCATTGTTGGCTATTCAGCATTATTGGTTCAGTCATTCAGTTATGGAAATTGATCCATGTTCTTTCACAATTCTTATATTATTGAAAGTTTGTCAGCTTATTATTCCTTTTCAATCATGATATATCTTTTTTTGAACTTAAACTTGCTGGGCAAAATTGTTGCTCACCCTTGCTATATCATGATAACCATTTCAGATTAAGACGAAACTTCGGACACAGGTAAAGGCAAAGACAAGTTCCAGGATTAGATTATTGTACGGTTAAAATTATAATAGTATTGAATGCAAGTGACATTGTAAGTCATGTAGAATATGAATATGTGTATTAAGTTAAGGTTACCGACCTTAGGAGTTATGTGTAAAGGTTATTGTATAAACAATTTATGTTTATATCTTCTGCAATAGTTATAGAAATGATGTACCATGTTCGAGGTTCTGGGGACCCGGATTTGGGGGCGCTACAGTTGGTATCAAAGACGTAGGTTATAAACCTTAGGTAGGGTTGCCTTAGGCTATAACCGCATAAATGAGGAATAGGAATAAACTCAAATAGAGTTTAAGTTCTAAGCGATGAATTTGGGCAAGGTATAAATAAGTCAATAAGATTCAAAGAAGAATCCTGACAAGAAATAAAGATCCAGAGTTACCTAACTCTGATAATAAAGATGAATAGTAGTAATGAATGGATAGAGTCTAAAAAACTAAATGTATAAAGGGAAAGAAGATCATAAAATAAAACGATCATAACATAGAAAAGAATCATAATATAATACAATTATAATATGAGATCACAACGTGATCAGATAAGGTCATAGCAGGAGGAGGATCAATCAAATGATTGAAAACTTTATAACATAATTGATGTACGACAGTTGTACAATGAAATGGTACTATGAAAACTCAAGAAAGAGTTGTAGATACGGATAAAATAAAATTCGTATCGAATAAAAAGGGAGCTAGGATTATGTAGAATTTCAATTGAGGACTCATGTTAGCAGCTAAGTTGTATGATTCCTTGTATGGGCGGGGAATTTATGCTTGGTTTTAGAACCACTTAGCTTCTTATATTGATATAGTGGTTGAGTTGAACAATTCCTTGTATGGATAGGGAGTTGTCCTTGGTTTAACAAACAGCTTAGCTTCCTATATTGATTAGTGGCTGAGTTGACCAATTCTTTGTATGTGCAGGGGATTGTGTTTGGTTCGACAACCACTTAGATTCTTATATTGATAATCATTAAAATGTTGGTGTCGCGCTATTCGCTATATGTATGTTGAGAAGGTGATTCTTTTCTAATGTGTATAACGACTAGGTAGAGAATATAAGATTAGGTGCGAGTTCTTAAAACTCATACTTATGGTAAGTTTGTGACTCATAATCGTATGGTATATTTTTGAACCCCTAAGCGTATGGATAGTTCCTGATTGGTTCTTGAACTACGTATTGCTAGGATAAGTTTCTAAACTCATATTAGTGTGGTAAGTTCCTAAACTCATAATGTGTGGTATGTTTGATGAACTATACGGGGGTATAGGAAAGTTGTGGATGGAGAATTGAGGATTTTTAG
The DNA here is from genome assembly GCA_020205555.1 of Panax stipuleanatus. Classification (NCBI taxonomy): domain Eukaryota; kingdom Viridiplantae; phylum Streptophyta; class Magnoliopsida; order Apiales; family Araliaceae; genus Panax; species Panax stipuleanatus. The sequence continues at coordinate 76,184,682 of CM035115.1, read as the reverse complement.
TATAGTAAGTTTTAATGGTGATAGAATAGATAGAATTATTAAGCAATTGATCATTAGAAGAATTGATATTGATGATGGAAGCATAGATATTCCAAATCTTCTAGTTGTGCTAGACTTCAAAATTTTTAACATCAAGCTAAATTCGCACTATTGTGCCTTTAAAAATATAAATAAATTTTTGTTATCAGCAACACATGGTTACAATTGTGTAGAAGTGGGCTTCGTACCACTAACACATCGTTACCTGTTGCGGTATGATAACACCAAAAATGAAGTTTTGTTATCCTCAAAACATGGTGACAAGTGTGTATGTGTGGACTTCGGGACCCTGACACATCATTACCTGTTGAGGTATAATAACACTACAACTAATTTTCAAAGATTTTTGAACCGTTTAAAAGAAAAGTCTATGCTAATTGTTTCGGCTAGACAAAAATTACTTAAAATATCAAAACGTATTTTATATATCATCAATGTATCATGGAACCTGATGCATGGATGATAAAAATGATGGAGTCATTAATACAGTATTGCCTAGTGTTGGATGTGATCTAAAGATCGTCAGCCCACTATGGTATATTGTTGTATGACAAAGTCATAAAATGACAGAATCTTCAACGGACTGTAAATACAGTGCGGTATAATGACATCATAAAATAATTTTTAAAATCTTAAAGAAAAGTTAAGTGTCAATTAAATTTGGCCAGACATATGTTTCGATTGATGTTAGAATTATTGGTATATATCTAAGCTAATTAATTCAGCTAGACAAATGTTTATGAAAATTCAAGTATCTCTTTGAAAATTATCCCGAACCATATTGTTTTGATTCGGAATCCAGGCTGAGTATGAACAACCCGTAATGGGGAAAGTATTTTTGTGCCCAAGGCAATAGAGTGAACGCATTTATCGTTCAAACAGATAGTATTGATCAATAAAGAACATAACGGGGCTGATCACCCTACATGTCCGTAAGAACAGAGCGGTTTACAGATGAATTTCTATTTAAACCTTTTCAAAATTGAAAACTAAAAGTTCATGGCCACTCAGCATTATATGAAAAGTTTTTTTTAACTCCTTGGGGAGAAGTCTGGGTAGAATGTGATGATAGAATAGTTCCTCATAAAAGGAAGCAAGATGTACTCATTAAACTGAGAATGAAATCAAATAAAGGTTAAATTGAAAACCTAGTTTTGATAAATAAAAGGAGTAAGAATTAGTAGATTGTAATTTCGAGGACAAAATTCTTAAAAAAAGGGGTGATTATGACAACCCGAGAATTTATAAGATTAATAAAATCTTAAATGATTAAATAAAGGTTAAATAATAAGACCTAGACTGGAAATAGAGTATGGATTTAAAAATTTTGTGAAGGACTTATATGGTTTTGTGTATTGTTTATATATTTATAAAGAGAATTAAGAATAAAGTCTTGTAACCTAATATATATATTAGGTATGGAAATTAAATAACCTAAGGGTTATAATAAAAAAGGATGTTAGTATTTAAAATATTAACTAACACTAAGAGATTAAGTTTATTATCTCAATTTATTAATTTTATTAAAGCAAGTCTAATTGGGTTAAGAAATTTAACGTACATGAGTAAGTATTTGATTTACAAATTGAGTGAATAGAAACTCTAATTAAATGATTAGGGTAGAATAGAATTAAAAGTAGTGGACTATATTAATTTACATAGTCCAATTATTTTATTATCAAGCCCAAAGTAATTAATTTGGAGCCCAAATTTTTAACTCAATGGAAGAGGGATGTTGGATATTTAATAAGTTAAATAAAGCAATAAAAACAAACCAAATTGGGAGAATAAAGGGCCTAATTTTCGGCCAAACAAGGAATAAGAAAGAAGGGAATGAATGTAATCATTACATTTAACAATTCCCACCAACTCCATCATATGTGTCATTTTCTCATTCAACCAACATGTTTGTGCAAGTGTGCAAGCAACCTCCTAATAAGTATGAGAGAGAAAGGGTAAGAGAAGTTGGGAGAACAAGATAGATATACAAAATATATCTCTTATTTACAAGCAAAAATTTATTCTATCTTCTCTTTTCTCTCACTTCCAAGTTAACCAAAACAAAGAAGAGAGAGAGAGAGAAAAAAAAAATGGGGTGAGTTCGGCAGCCATAAGAGGTAAAGGGTAGGGGTTTTGACCAATCATACACCCAAGATCAACATCTAGTTTGGAAGAACAAGGAAGGATAGCAAGAGATCAAAGGTATAAAAACCTTTTAACAAAGTTATTTTTAGTTGTTTGAATAAAAACTTGGATCTAAGGTTCAAAACTCCAAAACCTTAGATCTATGTATTAATAAGTGTGTTATATTTAGATCTATAACTTTTGATGATCAAAAGTTAGATCAAAAATAAGAAAAAAGAAACTATGTTTTAAAAGTTATAAAATCTTGATTTTCCTAGCCTAAATTATGTTTTTCTTGGATTTAGTGTATGTTTAGTATAATAGACCATGGATCATGGTAGATCCTTGATCTTAAGGTGTATTAGTATGTGTTATGATAGTTTATGATGGTTAATATTTGATAAATCAATAGATCATGAAAGTTTTCTTACAAAACACAAAGATTAGAAAATTAGATTTTTAAAAAACGTAACATAAAATTCAAACGACCATATCTCCTATTGTATTTCGAATTTTTGAGTGTGGTCAATTTTTAGACTTCGATCTATAAGACTTCTAACTTTCCCAAGTGGAATCACTAAAAAAGGAGTTTTAGGTTTTTGTGTGGACTGTTTTGAGCAAAGGACGCCAAATCTGAAAAACCCAAAAAACTTGCTGTTCAGATTTTACAGAGGCAGTTTCGTCCACTTATTTTATAAATTAAATTCTAAACTTTTGGGACATGAAAATATATGGGATAAAGTATCTTGTGTCCAGAAATGAGCTTATTCCCACTTAAATTGAGCAAGTTACGACCATTCCAATATTTACATTTTTTTGATAAAAATTGCTATAACTGGAGTTATATAACTCCGATGGCCACAAAATTTAAACTGGAGGTCCAGGTTAACATGTGTAAGATCCCGTTAAGAGTTGAAAATTTTTGGAGTTAAGCGTGAGGTAGCTATTTTCTTAAGAAATTAACTAAAAATGGATTTTTGAAAAATACTTAAAGAAGTTGAAAAATTCCTAAAAAATTAATTTTGTGTATGGAATATATGTATTTATGTGTGGACAAACGATAAAAAAAGTAATAAGATGATTTGGTTAAAAAAGGAGAATCCAGTTTGTTGGATTGGAATCTAGTTTGCTAGATTATAATCTGGTTTGCTGGATTGACCATCAAGTTGCTGGAATGATCTGTTTGGATAATCCAAGTTGCTGGATTAGAGGTTAGTTGAATCCAGGTTTGCTGGATTGGATGTCAGTTGAATTCAGGTTTGCTGGATTGGAGGTTAGTTGAATCCAGGCTTGCTGGATTTGATGTCAGTTGAATCTAGGCTTGCTGGATTGGAGGTGAGTTGAATCCAAGCTTATTGGATTGGATGTCAGTTGAATCCAGGCTTACTAGATTAGAGGTTAGTTGAATCCAATCTGTTGGATTGAAAAATAATTTACTAAATTAAAATTCAGTCTGAATCCAGGTTGCTGGATTTGGTATTCGGCTTGCTAGATTATAAAGAAAGACTTATAAAATGAAAGATTAAGTGTTAATTCATAAGTTATATGGTAAAGTAGTGTTAAGTCTAAGGTAGTACAGTCGTACTTTTTAATGATTGATGTATAGTAGCTGGGCTAAACGACTCCTTTATATAGGGAAGGTATCTACGAATTTATAACCGATCTAACTCACTGTGAAAACAGTGTAGACGAGACGAAAAATAATTTGTTAGTTGTTTGTGAGAAACCACTCAGTATACTATATTGAATACTATTAAAGACTCGATGTGTGCTAGGTTTAGACTTGTAAATAAGTATGCTGTTAAGGATATCTAATATTTGACTATGTGTTTAAATGTTAGATAGTTTACTTATAATGTATGTTATGCTAATTAAAAAATCAATCTTATAACTGATAGGTCTTTTCAATAAAGTGATTAAATTAGATTGCGTAGAAGTAATCAACGATACAGGCAAGTTCCTATACTCTTTTATTGAGCAAGTTCTCTAACTCAAATTCGAGTTGTTATTGTAAAGCATGGTCGTGATTAATCATTGTTAATTATATCACATCTATGATTTATTGATACGCACGTTGTGCATGTAGTACATGTTCATCAGGTTTGAAAGGCTAATCACCTTCATTACCATTTGTTCAGTTGAATTTATTCATGTTCATTGTTGGCTATTCAGCATTATTGGTTCAGTCATTCAGTTATGAAAATTGATTCATGTTCTTTCACAATTCTTATATTGTTGAAAGTTTGTCAGCTTATTATTCCTTTTCAATCATGATATATCTTCTTTTGAACTTAAACTTGCTGGGTAAAATTTTTGCTCACCCTTGCTATATTATTATAACCATTTCAGATTAAGACGAAACTTCGGACACAGGTAAAGGCAAAGACAAGTTCCAGGATTGGATTATTGTACGGTTAAAATTGTAATAGTATTGGATGCAAGTGACATTGTAAGTCGTGTAGAATATGAATATGTGTATCAAGTTAAGGTTACCGACCTTGGGAGTTATGTGTAAAGGTTATTGTATAAATAATTTATGTTTATATCTTCTGCAATAGTTATAGAAATGATGTACCATGTCCGAGGTTCTGGGGACCCGGATTTGGGGGCGCTACATAAGCCGTGCTCAACCACAGTTGTGTTCCCATCTGCTCTTGCAAACTCTTTTAGAAATTCGATGTGAATCGCGTGTCGCGATCTGTCACAATCGAAACTGGCACTCCATGTCTTGAGACAACCTCCTTGACATAAAGCTTAGCTAGCTGATCCAAGTTATACTTAACTCTTATCGGCAAGAAATGAGCCGACTTTGTCAAACGATCCACTATTACCCAAATAGCGTCGTATCCTTTCTGCGTTGTCGGAAGTCGTACCACAAAGTCCATCGTGATATGCTCCCACTTCCATGCTAAAATTTCCAATGATTGTAGCAACCCACTGGGTCGTTGATGTTCGGCCTTAACTTTCTGACAAGTTAGGCACCTACTGACGTACTCTACTATCTCTCTTTTCATGTTGGCCCACCAGAAATTCTGTCAAAGGTCTTGATACATCTTGGTACTACCAGGATAAATTGAGTACCTCGAGTGATGAGCTTCATCCATTATCTTCTCTTTCAATTCTGGCTCACATGGAACCAAAATTCGTCCTTCAAATCTTAATAACCCCTCGTTATCAAGACTACACTTATCTTCCGTATTGTCCGCAATCTTCTTATTAATCTGTTCGCACTCCTCATTTCTGAGTTGTACTTCCTTCACCTTTTCCACAATTAAAGGTTGAATCTCCATTGCAAACAACTTCTCCCCTTCTTCACTTGGACCTCTGACTTCTATCTCTATCCTTGCCATTTCTGTTATCAACTTATCCTGAGTTGTTAACATCGACAGCTTCTCCTAACTCTTCCTACTTAAAGCTTCGGCCACCACATTTGCCTTCCCTAGGTGATACAGGATTTCGCAGTCGTAATCCTTTATCAACTCCAACCATCTACGCTGCCTCATATTCAACTCCTTCTGTGTGAAGATATATTTCAGAGTTTTATGATCTGTATATATCTCACATTTCTCCCCGTATAGGTAATGCCTCCAAATTTTTTAGGTAAAAACCACTGCTGCAAGTTCAAGGTCATGAGTAGGATAACCCTTTTCATACTCTTTCAACTGCCTAGATGTATACGCAATGACCTTGCCATGCTGCATGAGCACGCAACCCGGTCCTTTATGCGAAGCATCACTATACACTACAAAATTCCCCGTCTCATCTGTTAAAGACAGTATCGGTGCTTGACTTAACCTCTTCTTCAGCTCTTGAAAGTTGTCTTCATATTTCTCTGTCCACACGTACTTCACGGCCTTCTGTGTTAAATTTTTCAACGGCATAGCTATCTTCGAGAAGTCCTTAATGAACCTCCAATAGTAACCCGCTAACCCTAGGAAACTCCACACCTCAGTTGGCGTTCTTGGTTGTTCCCAGTTAATCACTGATTCCACTTTTGTTGGATCCACTGAAATCCTGTCCTTATCGATGACGTGACCAAGAAACTTCACTTTCTCTAACCAAAATTCACACTTAGTGAATTTCGCATACAACTTCTCCTTGCATAGTGCTTCCAGCACTAATCTTAAATGTTTAGCGTGATCTTCTGATGTCTTTGAATAGACTAGAATATCATCAATGAACACTACGACGAACTTGTCTGAATAGTGTTTGAACACTCTGGTCATCATGTCCATGAATGTGACTGGCGCATTCGTTAACCCAAATGACATCACTAAGAACTCGTAATGGTCGTAACGAGTCCTAAATGCTGTCTTAGGTACATCCTCCGCTCTAACCTTCAACTGGTGATACCCCGTCTACAAATCTATCTTCAAAAAATATTTTGCCCACTTCAACTAATCAAAGAGATCATCGATCCTGGGCAATGGGTACTTATTCTTGATCGTTAGTTTGTTCAACTCTCAATAGTCGATACAAAGCCTCAACGATCCATCTTTCTTCTTTACAAAAAGTATCGGTGCTCCCCATGGAGAAACACTCGATTGAATATACTTCTTGTCCAATAGTTCTTGCAACTGAATCATCAACTCCTTCAATTCCATTGGCGCCATACAATACGGTGCCTTTAAAACTGAATGTGACAACCCCGAAATTTATAAGATCTTAAATAATTAAAATAAAGGATAAAGAATAAAACCTAGATGGGATTTTGAGGATTTAATTAAAAAAAATAAGTAAAACCTATATGATTTACTATTTGAATGAGAATAGAGAAAATATGGGTTACAAAACTTCTAAACCCTAAAAATGAATTTATATGTACTTGAAGGAATATTAAGGATAAGGTACTACGATACCTATAAAGTTTGGTAACCTAATATATAAATTAGGTATTTGAATTAAATAACCTCAAGGGTTATCTTTATTTAAGTGTCCTACTATTTTAACTATATACTAGTGACCCAATCTAAGAGATTTATGAAATATGTCTCAACCTATTAGATTATCTTGTATGATTATGTGAGTGTTTATAACTTATTAAGCCAATTAGAGCTATTAAGTTAATACACTAGTGGAATATATTTTGACTTATGTGGATTATGTACGTGATTAAATAAATATACATTATATAAAATGTATACATTTATTAAGAATTAAGAAATGTAACCTAATACATATATTAGGTATGGTAATTAAATAATCTAAGGGATTATAATATGAGAGAATGTTAGTATTTTAAAATATATATATATATATATATATATATATATATATATATATATACTAATCCTAAGAGATTTATTTTATACATCTCAATTAATTAATTTTATAACCTAAGTAAAGCAAGTCTAATTGAGTTATGAAATTAAAGAAACATGAGTAAGAAATTTAAATTGCAAAGGTGGGTGTAATAGAAACCCTAACTAAATAATTAGAGTAAGATAAAAATTAAATAATATGAAACTATGTCGATTTGCAAGCCCAAAGAATTAGACTTGGAAATGAGAATCAGCAATCTGCCCAAAACTACTAGGGGATATTTTGGCAACTTAGTTGTTGAAATAAATTCTAATCTTTTGGGACATGAAAATATATGATATAAAGTAGCTCCTGTCCAAAAATGAGCTCATTCCGACTTAAATTGACCGAGTTATGGTCATTTTAATATTTGGGGTTTTTCGACGAAAACTGTTATAAATAAAGTTCTATAACTCCGATGACCACAAAATTTGAACTGGAAGTTCACGTTAATACGTATAAGATTCTGTCAAGATTTGGGAATTTTTAGAGTTGAGCATAATATAGCTAAATTCTTAAGCTACGAACTAAAAATGAATTTTTGAAAAATACTTAAGGGAGTTGAAAAATTCCAGAAAAATTATGTTTGTGTATGGAATATATGTATATATGTGTGGCCAAAGGATAGACAAATAATAAGATGATTGAGTATTTTCGTGAAAAGGGTAATTCAGCTTGCTAAATTGAACATTTCAGGTTACTGAATTGGAAACTTAAAATGTCAGGAAGGGAAAACAGCTTGTTGTTCAGCTTGCTAAAATAATGAATTCAGTTTGCTGAATTCATAAATAGTTTACCGAGTTATAATAAGAACTTATTAAGTAATTAAGTTAATGTTAAGTCTAAGGTAATGCAGTCATTCTCTTTAATGGTTGATGTATAGTAGCTGGGCTAAACGATTCCTTCAGGGAGCAGAGGTATATACGAATTAGCAACCGATCTAACTCGCTGTGAAAATAATGTAGATCAGACGAAAACTAATTTGGTGGTTGTTTGTGAGAAACCACTCAGTACACTATTGAATACTATTAAAGACTCGATGTGTGCTAGGTTTAGACTTGTGAATAAGTATAGTGTTAAGGTGTTATCTAACGTTTGATTATATGATTACATGTTAGATAAATATTATAAGTAAGATATGTGATGCTAATTGAGAGATCGATCTTATTAATGATAGATTTTACAAAAGAAGTTAACTTAAATTGCGTAGCAGTAGTCAACGAATCAGGCAAGTTTCCCTAACTCAAACTTGAGTTATATTTTCAAAGCATGTTAGTGAATAATTATTGTTGATTATTCACATCTATACTGATTATTGATTCGCACTTAGTGCATGTTGCATATGTTCATCAGGTATGAAAGGCTGATCACCTTCATTACCCTAAGGTTCAGTTAAAGTTGTTCATGGTCCTTGTTGACATTAAACATTATTGGTTCAGTCATTCATTTATTGAAATTCTGATTTATGCTCTTTCATAATTATTATATTGTTAAAAATTCCAAAGCTTATTCTTTCTTTTAATCATGATATATCCTTGTTGTATTTAAACTTGCTGAGCAAATTAGTTGCTCACCCTTGCTATATCATGATAACAAATTTCAGATTAAGACGAAGGCTCGTTGAAAGACAGAGACAAAGGCAAATTCCAAAGAATAGATTATTACGTAGCCATAACTATTTAGTTATCATATGCAAGTAATGTTGTAAACCTTTTTAAATACTTAAGGTATGTATTCAGTTAAGGTTAACAGACCTTGGAAAATGTTATAAAATCATGTGAAATAAATAATTTATGTTTATATATTCCACATTAGTTGATAGAATATGTATGAAGATGAAGTACCGTAACGTACCGTAACGTACCAGATCCGTGGTTAAAGGGACCCAGATTTAGGGGCGTCACAGGTTGGTATCTGAGTTGTAGGTTATAAACCTTAGGTAGGGTTACCTTAGGCTATAACTGCAGAGATGAGGATAAGGAATAAACTCAAATAAGGTTTAAGTGCTAAGAGATGAATTTTGGAAATTCATTATTAAGTAAAGAAGATGATAAATATGATTCAAAGAAGAATTTTGAAGAGTTATAAAGACAAGAATCCGGAGTTACTTGACTCCAATAATAATAAAGATGAAAAGTGTAAAATCATAATATAATATGATTAAAGGGAAAGATAAGAAGATCGTAAAATAAAACGATCATAAGATAGAAAAAAATCATAATATAACATGATTATAAGAAAAGGTCACAACGTAATCTGATGAGGTCATAGGAGGACAGAGGATCAATCGATTGATTGAAAACTTTATAGCAGAATTGTTGTATGACTATTGTACTATGAAATTGTACTATGAAAACTCAAGAAAGAGTTGTAGATGATGGGATATGGATTAAATAAAATTCGTATTGAGTAAAGAGAATTTAGGATTATATGGGATTTCAATTGAGGACTCATGTGATAGATGAGTTGTGCAAACCTTTGTATAGGTGGGGGCTTTGTGCTTGGTCTAACGACTACTCAGTTTATCACATTGATAATCATTGAAATGTTGGTGTCACGCTATTGATATACATATGATGAGAAGGTGATTCTTTTCTCATATTTATATTTGATAGTTAGAGAATATTAAGATTAGGTGCGAGTTCTTAAAACTCATGCTTATGATAAGTTTGTGACTCATAATCGTATGGTATGTTTTTGAACCCCTAAGCGTATGGACAGTTCCTGATTGGTTCTTGAACTACGTATTGCTAGGATAAGTTCCTAAACTCATATTATTGTGGAAAGTTCCTAAACTCATAACGTGTGGTATGTTTGACAAACTATACTGAGGTATAGAAAAGTTGTGGAAGAATAATTGAGGATTTTTAGTATAAAAAGTTTTAATGGTGATAGAATAGATAGAATTATTAAGCAATTGATAATTTGAGGAATTGAAGTTGATGGTGGAAGCATAGGTATTCCAAATCTTCTAGCTGTGCTAGACTTCGAAATTTTTGAAATCAAGCTAAATTCGCATTGATGTGCCTCTAAAAATATAAATGAATTTTTGTCATCAGCAACACATGATTACAAGTGTGTAGAAGTGGTCTTCGAACCACTAACACATCATTACCTGTTGTGGCATGATAACACCAAAAATAATTTTTCAATGGTTTTGCACTTTTTAAAGAAGAGTCTACACTAATTATTTCGGCTAGACAAAAATTATTTGAAACATCAAAATATATTTTATATATCATCAATGCATCATGAAACCTGGTGCAAAGATGATAAAAATGATGGAGTCATCAATGCAGTATAATGTTGGATGTGATCTAAGGATCATCAGCCCACTATGGTATGATGTAATATAGCAAAGTCACAAAAATAACAGAATCCTCAAACGGACTGTAAATACAGTGCGGTATCATTACGTCATAAAATAATTTTCAGAATTTTAAAGATAAGTCAAGTGCCAATTGAATTAGGCCAGATACATGTTTCGATTAATATTCAAATTATTAGTATATGTCTAAGCTATTTGATTCAGCTAGACAAATATTCATGAAAATTCAAGTATCTCTTTGAGAATTTATCCCAAACCATATTGTTTTGATTCGGACTCCAGACTGAGTATGAACATCCCTAAATTGAGAAATTTTTATGCGTCAAAGGCGGTTATAATCTATGATTATTTGTTCATAGATGTAACGGTATTGATCAAAATGGGTAGGAAATTGCTGAGTGATGTTTAATATGCTGTTCTATCGAAGAAGAGAAGATGAGAACATCATCAATATTGAATCAGAATAGCAGTAAGGCCAGAATAGTTTAAAGTTATATTAACAATATATAAATTCTAAATTACTACATATATGATCTCATAAACTACTGTTGATGGGGGGTTTTACCCACCACGATCAACCGACAGGTCTCTTCCTGTAGAGCCTCTTTAGTTTTATTAATCAAAATTTCAGATTCAGATAATCTTGTTGTAAAGTAAGAACGATTATGATTATCTACAGCGTTAATAATTTCTGTTCTATATCGATTACTATTATCCTGATGATAAGATAAAAGATTAACTAAGAAAACATAATAATTTATATCAGCAATACTTACAGAGAGCAAATGGAGACGATGATATCTTTAAACCTTAGCTTTTATTTATAGAGAGAGAAAATACAAAGAGGAGAACTTCTCCAAAGGAAAACCTGCCTTCAACAAGAGGGTGGAGGCTCCCTTAAATACAAAAGGAAAGAAAAGAAAAGGGGCAGGTGGCGAAATCCGAGTGGAAGAGACAGATATCCTACAAAACCTTATCTAAAAGGGACAGCTGTGCGATAACTTTAATAAAGTTATTATTCGCTTCTGATTATGGAGGAAATAATGGAGGACAGCTGGTGTCCTTTACTGATAGTGGGGCGACAGCTGGCTTGTCATTTACTGATAATGGAGGGAGACAGGTATCATCAAGCTTTACCTTTCCCTTTTTTATTTTGTTCCATTCTCTCAGAGATAACGGTTGTAAGAGAATCCCAAAAATCTCCTATAGTGCCTTCTGTCTCATCAGGTTCTTGACTTTCTCCGGCTAGTACATTGAATTCATTATCATCTTGATCAGAACTCACTGTTTTCATTGATGAGTCATCTTTATCCTGTTCCATAGATTTTAGGAATTGATTTTTCATAAAATCCATAGATTTTACAATTAAATCTTCTCTTGAAAGATTTGGGAATTTCTGTTTTAATTCTTCTTGAATTTTAATAAATGGATTATTATGAGGTTCAGGAAGAATCTTAGGGACCGCATCAAAACATGCTTGAGTATGATCCTGAATAGATTTTAATAATTCTGGTAGAGTTGGATTAAGACCTTTGTCCCACCAACGGGTAAAGAAAATTCTTTTTAAGCAAGGAATCTTATTCTGATAATCACATTTTAAATCCCATTTCCATATCCATGGAATTTGAAATCGGATAATAAAATGAATAAAAAGTTTTGTCATGGACAAGTCCTTGTTTACTGGAATATGGGAATAGGCAACTTGCCAATCCTTGAATACTGAGCTATTTGATTCAGCTAGACAAATATTCATGAAAATTCAAGTATCTCTTTGAGAATTTATCCCAAACCATATTGTTTTGATTCGGACTCCAGACTGAGTATGAACATCCCTAAATTGAGAAATTTTTATGCGTCAAAGGCGGTTATAATGAACGCGAATGTCATTCTAGCATGTAGCATTGATCAATGCAGGGTATAACGGACTGATCACCCACCGTGCCCGTAAGTATGTCGGTTTACAGATGAATTTCTGTTCAAACCATTTCGAAATTGAAAAATAAAAGTTCATGGTCTATATGGCCACTCAGCATGATATGAAAAGCTTTTTTTTCTTCTAACTTCTTAAAGAAAAGTCATGGTAGAATGTGATGATAGAGAAGATCTTTATAGGAGGAAGCAGTATGTATTTTTAGTGAATAGTGATTCCGGTGACAAAATTCTTATAAGGGGGAAGAATGTGACATCCCAGAAATTTATAAGATCTTAAATGATTAAAATAAAGGATAAAGAATAAAATCTAGATGGGAATTTGAGAATTTAATTAAAAATTTTAAGTAAAACTTTATGGTTTACTATTCAAATGAGAATAGAGAAAATATGGGTTACAAAATTTCTAAACCCTATAAATAAACTTATATGTACTTGAAAGAATATTAAGGATATGGTACTACGATACCTCTAAAGTTTGGTAACCTAATATATAAATTAGGTAATTGAATTAAATAACCTCAGTGGTTATCTTTATTTAAGTGTCCTAGTATTTTAACTATACTAGTGACCTAATCTAAGAGATTTATGAAATATGTCTCAACCTATTAGATTATATTGTATGATTATGTGAGTGTTTATAACTTATTAAGCCAATTAGGGCTATTAAGTTAATACACTAGTGGAATATATTTTGACTTATGTGGATTATGTACTTGATTAAATAAATATACATTATATAATGTATATACATTTATTTTGTATATAAAGAAAATTAAGAATTAAGAAATGTAACCTAATACATATATTAGGTATGGTAATTAAATAATCTAAGGGATTATAATATGAGAGAATGTTAGTATTTTAATATATATATATATATATATATATATATACACACACTAACCCTAAGAGATTTATTTTATACATCTCAATTAATTAATTTTATAACCTAAGTAAAGCAAGTCTAATTAGATTATGAAATTAAAGATACATGAATAAGGAATTTAAATTGCAAAGGTGGGTGTAATAGAAACCCTAACTAAATGATTAGGATAAGATAAAAATTAAAAAATATGAAAATATGTTGATTTGCAAGCTCAAAGAATTAATTTGCAAGCCCAAAGAATTAAATAAGTAGCCCAATTTGTAGCCCAATTAAGGGAGGACCTTTTTGGACCTTTAGTAAGCTAATGGAGCATTAAAAAGAAAACAAATTTGGGCCAAAGAGGCCCATTTGGTTGGACACAAGGAGGAAGGGAGAAAGGGGAATGGATGCAATGATAACATTTTATCTACTCCTACCTAACCAAGTAAGGTGTCAAGCCTTAGTTTTAGCCTTATCTTTTCACCAAACTTGCAAGTTAGCTAAGTCTTGCAAGCAACATTTTAATGATGAGAAAGAGAGAGAGTAGCATATTGGAAGATAATAATAATAGATATACATATCTCTTCATTTTACTAACAACAAAAGTCTTTTATTTTTCTCTTTCCTCTCATTTGTATAAGCTAGCTAGTAAGCAAAAGAGAGAGAGAGAAAGAGAGCCAAGAGAATTCAGTGGGAAGAAGAAGAAGAGAGAAAAAGGATTTTGCAGTTTCATAGCTTCCTAATCAATCTTAGGAAGAAGAAGAGGAAGAAAAAGCTAAGGTATATCAAAAATTCCTACTTATATAGTTTAATTTCCTTTTTGGTTTGATTTGATTTTTGATAATATAAAGTTATGATATTAAGGTTTAAAACCTTAGATCTATGTGTTTAAAAGTGTTTATGTTTAGATCTAAACCTTTTCAGGATCAAAAGTTAGATCTAAAGCATGAAAGAGAAACTAGATTTTTCAAAAGTTAGAAAACCTAAATTTTTTTAGCCTTGATTGTGTTTAATCTTGTGTTTGGTGATTGTTTGATGAAATAGATCATGGATCATAATAGATCCATGAGTATATGAGGTATTAGTAGGTATTATGATGGGTTATGTTGGTTAATATGTGAAAACATGAAAGTTTTCTTACAAAACACAAAGGATTGAAAAACAGATTTTTGAGAAAACGAAGTATGAAATGCAAACGACCATATCTCTCATTATATTTTGAACTTTTGAGTGTGGTTATGTCCTAGAGTTAGATCTATGAGTCTTCTAACATTTTCAAGTAGAATCACTGAAAAAGGTGTTGTAGATTTTTGTGTGGACTGTTTTTAGCAAAGGAGTCAAAATCTAAAAAAATGACAATGAACAATCTGCCCAAAACTGCTAGAGGATGTTTTGGCAACTTAATTATTAAAATAAATTCTAATCTTTTGGGACATGAAAATATATGATATAAAGTAGCTCCTGTCCAAAAATGAGCTCATTCCAACTTAAATTGACCGAGTTATGGTCATTTTAATATTTGAGTTTTTTCGACGAAAACCGCTATAACTAAAGTTCTATAACTCTGATGGCCACGAAATTTAACCTGGAAGTTCACGTTAATACGTATAAAATTTTTTCAAGAGTTGGGAATTTTTAGAGTTAAGCATGATATAGCTAAATTCTTAAGCTACGAACTAAAAACGGATTTTTGGAAAATACTAAAGGGAGTTCAAAAATTCCAAAAAAATTATGTTTGTGTATGGAATATATGTATATATTTGTGGCCAAAGATAGAAAAATAATAAGGTGATTGGGTATTTTCATGAAAAGGATAATTCAGCTTGCTAAATTGAACAATTCAAGTTGCTGAATTGGAAACTGAAAATGTCAGGACAGGAAAATAACTTGTATTGCAGCTTGCTGAAATAATGAATTCAGTTTGCTGAATTCATAAACAGTTTACCGAGTTATAATAAGAACTTATTAAGTAATTGAGTTAGTGTTAAGTCTAAGGTAGTGCAATCATACTCTTTAATGGTTGATGTATAGTAGCTGGGCTAAACGATTCCTTCAGGGAGTCGAGCTATATACAAATTAGCAACCGATCTAACTCGCTGTGAAAATAATGTAGACTAGACGGAAACTAATTTGTTGGTTGTTTGTGAGAAATCACTCAGTACACTATATTGAATACTATTAAAGACTCGATGTGTGCTAGGTTTAGACTTGTGAATAAGTATGGTGTTAAGGTGTTATCTAACATTTGATTATATGATTATATGTTAGATAAATATTATAAGTAAGATATGTGATGCTAATTGAGAGATCGATCTTATTAATGATAGGTCTTACAAAAGAAGTTAACTTAAATTACGTAGCAGTAGTCAACGAATCAGGCAAGTTTCCCTAACTCAAACTTGAGTTATATTTTAAAAGCATGTTAGTTAATAATTATTGTTGATTATTCACATCTATACTGATTATTGATTCGCACTTAGTGCATGTTGCATATGTTCATCAGGTATGAAAGACTGATCACCTTCATTACCCTAAGGTTCAGTTAAAGTTGTTTATGGTCCTTGTTGACCTTAAACATTATTAGTTCAGTCATTCATTTATTGAAATTCTGATTTATGCTCTTTCACAATTATTATATTGTTAAAAATTCGAAAGCTTATTCTTTCTTTCAATCATGATATATCCTTGTTGTATTTAAACTGCTGAGCAAAGTAGTTGCTCACCTTTGCTATATCATGATAACAAATTTCAGATTAAGACGAAGGCTCGACAAAAGACAGAGACAAAGGCAAATTCCAAAGAATAGATTATTACGCAGCTATAACTATTTAGTTATCATATGCAAGTAATGTTGTAAACCTTTTTAATTACTTAAGGTATGTATTCAGTTAAGGTTAACAGACCCTAGGAAATGTTATAGAATCATGTGAAATAAATAATTTATGTTTATATATTTCGCATTAGTTGATAGAATATGTATAAAGATGAAGTACCGTAACGTACCAGATCCGTGGTTAAAGGGACCCGAATTTGGGGGCGTCACAGATGTCGTTCCTGGCACAAGGTCTATAACAAACTCGGTCTCCCGATCAGGGGAAAGACCTAGTAAGTCACTCGAAAATACATCCGCATACTCATTGACTATAGGTATCTATTCCAATGTCGCTCCCACTCGCTAGGTATCAACAACATGGCACAGGTAACCTTCACCTCCTTTCCTCAATAACTTCCTGGCTTGCGTCATGGTTAAATAACAAGAGCGTCCTGGTGATTTACTACCGTAGAACACTACCTTGGGTTTCTTAGAAATCTGAAGGTTTACACTTTTCTTTTGGCAATAGATAAACTCCCTATGGTTAACTAACCAATCCATCCCGAGAATTACATCGAATTCCCCCAATTTTATCGGTATAAGATCTACCGATAACTTATTACCCGTTATCTCTACACAACAATTTCTATGAATAAAGTCAATAGGTGGGTTATATGATGTTAGCTTTAGGTATGGGGTCTTACCGAAGTGCTTTATTTCATTTGATTACTCATGCTTATTCGAAAGCATTATTGTTTTTAGGATCCGGATCCGTTATTCATTCAATGGAAACTCTTGTTGGATATTCTCCAAAGAAAAGCCAGAATATGGTTTTTATGGGGGGTTTAACAAAGCATGTGCCAATTACCAAAACGTCTTTTTTATTCGGTACACTTTCTCTTTAATTATTTCTTCATTTTCTACCTTAAAGTTTGAAGGTATTACAAGTTTTTTGGGGAGTAACCCTAATCTTTTAGCAAATTCACATGCTATAAATGAACAAGTAGCACCCGAATCAAACAGCACATAAGCATTTTCATTGTTGATCGGGATAATACCTGCTATGATATCTCTCGATGCCACTGCATCCTGGACCGTCATGTTAAATGTACGGGCCATCGGTCTACCCTGTTATACGGGTCGACCTATCGCTAGCTTAGCACCGCTAGCTCCCTTTCCACTGTCTGATCCCTTCTTCGGAAAGTTCTTTACAAAGTGGTCCGGAGACCCACACGCAAAGCATGGCGTACCCTTCTTAGGATTGGGACAATTAGGCACAATATGCCCTTCTTGTCCACAACGGTAGCATACCGCTTTCTCCCTGAGACAGACTCCAAGATGAGCCTTCCCACATATCTTGCATGGCTCGATCCTTCTCTTAGGATCCCCCTATCTTGCCCCAGTATTTCCTCCATTGAACGCCTTTCTCTTCGACACACTAAAACCCCCGCTTGCTCCCTCTTATTTGATGCCTCCGTTAAATTTATTCTTATTCTTCTTTTCCTTTTGGTAAATGCTCAAGGCCTCACTACCACCCTCGGCTCTTATAGCCTTCTCCAATACCACTCCAAAGATTTCACTTTGGAAAATGGAAACTCGATTGTAGAGCCAAGGTTTCAAACCCATCTCAAACCTCTTCGCCTTCCTCGCCTCGATGTCCACTTGGTGTGGCGCAAATCTTGCTAGTTCATTGAACTTGGCAGCATACTGGGGAACAGTCATATCCCCCTATTTCAATTCCAGAAACTGGACCTCCATCTTACTTTGCATGCTAGTGGGGAAATAGTTCTCAAAGAAAGTCTTCTTGAACTGATCCCACGTAGCATTTTCCAACTCGGCTCTACCCTGGTTCGCCTCCCACCAGAAATTAGCCTCTCCTTTCATCATATAAGTGGCAAAAGGAATCTTCTGCTCTTCTCTGATATTTTTTTATCACAAATGCCTTTTCGATTTCCTTTACCAAAGCTTGGGCAGCGATAGGATCCGTAGTTTCTTTGAACTCCGGAGGACCTACGCTTTTAAAGTCCTTAAAGGTAGTACCAACTACTACCCTAGGATTTAATCTCACACCCCCTCCAGCCCATTTAAAGGTTGTAGTCATAAGGGTCACAAACTTCTGCATCGGGGTATTCGGAACCCCTTCTTCCTCCACATTAAGTGGCTCTACTTTTCGAGTTCTTTGTTGTCTTTTCGGAGGCATTTTCTTGTTAACGTAAATCAAGTTTCGTTATTATTTACTTCTTTCTGTTGGTTATTATTTACAAGTAATAATAACACAAACACATTGTCAAGCATTTCAATAAACTTCTTATATTAAAATACTTCTTCTGGTAGTATTAAAACTATAACTGTTCTTCATTACATGGCCTTAGTCATTTACAATACTATCCCACAATTGCTTGCCAAAAATTGGGATTTACAAACGACTACCCTTTAATTATACAAAAGAGGGTTTTACGTTAATATAAGCTACACACTATTTACAAGCTATTCCTTCTATACATACTACCGGACTACATCTGCCTCACGGCATTCTCGTAATCCGCATCCGCCATACTAGCCACTATATCCAGGCTAATGGTATGTCGGGTCTGTCCCTCCTCCACTGGATACTCAGCAATCTGATGCTGGTAATCCTCATGCGAACTCCTATGTATATAGGACATTCGACTGATCTTTTGCTTCTTATTCATAAGCTCAGCTTTCAACTCCTGGACCTCTAACTTTATTCCCCAGACATTGTCTTTCGCCAGCACTCTCTTGTCGTGCTCAACTTCCCAGAATACCTCCATGTCTTCCTTGTCCTCTTGGACGTCGTGAACCTCTTGCTTTAGGTCACGGACCTCCTTACTCAGTTGGACATTTCTGCCCAAGACTGCCATGAATAGAGCCTTCATAAACTCCACTGGTGACACAACCTCCTCCTCCATGGGTAGTACCGGAGTAAAGGATACCACTTCCTCTTCCGGCATACCATCAAAAAGTTTGGCATAGTCGAAATTATTCGCATCCTCCGACGGATCCTTCTCTTCAGTCTCAGTTATGTTCACTATCGACACCTCTGCTACAGGCATTGGTGCATTCTCTATAATGTTGACAGATTCCTTATCGTTATATAAAGCCATCTCTCCTGGCATCTACAATATGACACAAATAACTTGCTTAGTAAACAATCAGAATATTATAAACATGTATCACATTTAATATGTTTAAGGTTACTTTTCTTCATTAAAACTCTACCCGAGTTTTATTTACCTCTAACTACTACTTCTCTTCTCAAGGCTATAGCTTAAGGTTCCCCCCCCCCCCTTAAGTTTTATAACCTAAAGCTTTGATACCAACCTGTGACGCCCCCAAATCCGGGTACCTTCAAACCCTGGATATGGTGCTACACGGTACTACTGTTTACTCATACATTCAATTGAATACTTCAATCACATGTATAAGATTACTAACATTCCATTACAATACTTCCTTCCCAAGTTCTTATTAACCTTTATATACTTTCGTTGTCATAATATTGTTCATTACAACAAAAGTACTATGCTATTACAAGGATAGCTAGGTATCCATCTTGGACTTGCCCTTGTCCTTACCGGATCCTTCGGTCCGATAGCTCTTAGCTGAAACATATGATTTTAAGCAAGAATGAGCATAACTAGCTCGGCAAGTTTAATATTTTACTTTGTAACCACAAAATCAAGAATCGTATGACTTCATCTTTAATAACTGTATAATAGTTATGAAGTTGAAGAAATAATCAAGATAATGTTTTAAATTCCTTTAAAATCATTCTCAAGGACATATAGTCGCTTAAGAATCTGAGCTGGTCAAAGACCATGAACATTCTTTTCCATTTCCATTCATAAAAGGACAACCCAGTACAAGATCGTAAGCCTGATATATCTTACGAGCACGTCCAGGTGATCAGCCTGTAGTACTCTATGTTGATCAACACTCCATCCTTGAACGTTTTCATGTTTAAGCTTTTTGGCAACTTGAAGTGCCCGTCAATTTAACGATGTTAAAACCTTTGTGTACTCATACTCAGGTTTACCTTGGAATCCGTACCAAAGCAGTTAGCATAGGATAGCACATCAAGAAAACTTTGAAAGATTTATGAAAATCAATCAAAATACTTTACATATACGTCTAGCCAAAGCAAATGGCATCGACTATTCAACAACAGTTCATGCATAGGCAACCATGCATATTGACAACTTGTCCGACATTACGTCTAGACAAGAGTTCAGAAAGCTTGCACAACGTAACATTAAAACAAGGGTTAGAAAACTTGCCTTCGGGTCTTTAAACCTTTTAAGTGTACTTTACTCGGTCTTTACACTTCTATAAGATATAAACACATAGCATACCAATTAAGTTATCATAATCGATATACATTGCCTAACTATCTTCTCTTTCTCGAATAACTTAGCCGAATTGTTAAGCTAATAACATCCGTTCAAGTTATTAACATTCTTTACGGCTTGATCACAGTTATCAGTCATAAGCCGACTCTCGTCGATCATCATTATGTACAACGACCGACGAAACCCTAATCGGTTCATTACATCAACCACATTCTCATCGGATTCCTGTCATCGAACTCCGTATGGAATTTATATGAGTTTTAACTTCATTTGGTGTTATTCATGCATCACGTACCTCTACTGCATGTTATATAATCTTAAGGCACGCTCACAACTCGATTACGATTCACGGTTTACATTATCGATTTTTGAGTTTTAAATTTAAATACGTTTTGTCAACGTTTAATTCATAAAATCGTTCTTAAACATGTTGTTTAAGTGATTCCTCTTCATGAATATTCATCATTTAGATGCCCCATAATTACCATATAGAAAGCCAAGTTAAGAAATAACCATATCGGGAAATTTTTTGTCGACACAAGGCCTAGAGGCAGCGCTGTCTCGCAGAACTTTTCCTCTGCCTCGGTGCTGCAGCCGCCCCCAGATTCTGAAAAATGTGAATTTTAACGAGTCCGAAACATGATCGTTTCAGCTCGGAATTGGCTCGTTCCAAAGCCAATAGTTCATAAATGTTATGTTCTATCATTTCATCAATTCGGAATTCATTTCTGAATTCGTCAGCGAGAATTTAGGCGATTAGCCCATTTTTACACTTTCGTCGAACGTTAGTGAACGTTCGACGCTCAATTCTTCGTTTTAAATCCGAATTGGTTCGTTCTTGCTACCGCAAGTCTTATATACCTAATTACACGTTTTGTAATCAAAAACCATCGTTTACGAATCACACGACGACTTTTGACCTTTATTTCGGGAAATTCACAGTTTCAACGATTAACGTCTAATCGCGAAACTTTCGCCAAATCTTCGTTCTTCGATATTTTTACTTCAAACCAATTGGAATCAATCCATTGGTTGATTATTAATGATTCTACCCAATCTAAACATTTATGTTTTAATGGTTTCATGTGTTCATCATTCATTTTCTCATGGTTTTTAAGAGTTCTTTGTTAAGTCTTTAATCAATTATTATGATTTTATTTCTTCATGGCTTATTAGTGTTTTAAGTCCACTATAAGACCAACTTTATTACTTCTCACTAATCATGCTTCTACCAATTCACTTCTCTATCAAATTTGATATTGTAGAAAGTTGAAATTAAGGTTTAGATAGGTATACCTTTTTGTGTTCTTGATTGTTCTTGTGTTGGTTCTTGATTGCTCAGGAGATTAGTACTTCTTGCTTCTTGATTGCTTGATTGTTATCAAAGGAAACAACTAGCTTCTCTTGCTTTTTCTCTTAGCTCTCTCTAATGCTCTCAATTTGATCAACGAACAAATGAGCAAATGAGTCTTGTATTTATAGGCTTGGCAAGACTTAGGTAGTTTGGTCATTAGGGCCAAACCTCCTCAGTCACATGCCTTGCATGTGAATCCATGTGTTAGCATATGCTAGCACATGCACCCCACAAGCCTCCCTTATCATCTCATGTGCCCATGGATTGCCCCATGGGTTTAACCCCCATTGGTTCGACCCACGGGTTTAGTTATTAAATTTAATTCAAATTGAACGTATTTACTTCGTATAAAATTTATATTATACGTCGTATTAATTCTCGTATCCTCTTCGTATTATACTCGTATAATACCTCGTATTCTACTCGTATTCATTCCGTATAATAATCATTTATTATTATACTTAAACAATTATCATTAGGTTTCACTTTCCCTAACACTTAGGTTTTTAAGTCCGCAAGCGAAAACTTCGCGAACCATAAATAAAATATTATTACATATTCCATCTCGTCTTGAAATCCTATCATTACGCATTTCTCAGAATTTCAATAATAATTCCCGAGCAGAAACGGATGAATAGTGATTTCCTCCCGAGAAAACTTTTCTCGGCTAACTTAACTTTTCACAATATATTACCGTCAAATCTTTCAACAAAATGTTATTCTGACATTTCAATCTCCCAGAAAGGCTTAGGCTCTTTTACCCTAACCCTTAGGGTCAAACCCTAACCCTTAGGGTTTCCTATTTGAATAGTGTCTATTTCGTCTTTTTTCTAAAAATATTTTTATTACCGAAAATCTTTTATTTTTGTCTTGAAAATTCATATGATTTAATTCCCGCACGTAGCCAGAATACTAATCATATTCACATCTTCTAGGTCATAGAACGACCTAGAAATAGCTTACTCACTTTAATAAACATTAAATATGATTTTATTCAAATAATCAAATAAAATTCACTTACATAAACGTCTGAATTTCTCGGGTGTTACATCTACAAGATGTATGATTAAACAACTCAAATATAGTGTAAAATGTTAAGACTCGGGGGTTTCTCTCTCTAGAATCAGCTTCTCTCTCTATGTTCTCTTCTTCTTTTTTCAAAATAAGTTGTTAGCTGTTGGTTAAAAGCTGGGGAACCAGTTAGCCGCAGGTGTACAGGGCTGAGTTTCGTGGGCCCCACCGTCTAGAAATTAGTTCGTTTGGTGTCGGTCCGGTAAAAGTTGAGCTCCATACCCAAAATTTCCAGAAAATTCTTGCGGAAGGCTGCGAAAAAAGTTTAAGTCTGACTGAATCGGAGTCCAGGAAGATGATGCAATTAGCTAAAATGTATCTTCTGGTTCCCAAGGGTCGTTAATTGGCTTGTCTTGGATACCTCGCAGTTCAACAGTTGCTGTGGTAACTTCTTATGGTCACATTTTCAGCTTTGCGATCCTCATTCGGTCCGCGTCATTCCTGGGCGTCGTTTGCACTTTGATTTCTCCACAGGGTTGTCTCCGGGGTGAAATGATGCTTCTGTCCTACCTCGGGGTTGTCTCCGAAGAAAAATTACGTTTTTACCCACCTGTAAGGTTAGTTCAAGTAAAGCGAAATTTCAAGTGTATACAAAACTTTCAAACTCCATCAACATACAGTCAATTTTTCCAAAAATACCCTTAAAATCACAATCTCTAAAAACCAAAAGGAAAAGTCCCAATGTCCACAATATCATATTTTGTCATTATAATTCAAATGATGACCTTGATATATATATATAGAGAGAGAGAGAGAGAGAGAATAATTCAATAGGAAGAATTTACACTTGAAATAAATTTTAAAATCATTTAATGAAAGCAAAAATTAATGGCAAAAAATTTACAACTTTAATAAAGTATTTTGAGATTTTCAAGTAATTATATATTATATTTTAATTAAAAAATATTAAAATTACAAAAGAATATGTTGGTTTAATTATTAATTTTGTGATATATTAAATTTAATTTTCTTTAAAAAAAATTGCATACTTCTTTATTTAGCCCGTGCCTTGCATGGTAGTAAGAATTAATTTGATAATACTTGACAAACAAGCTTAAAAAGACTATTCACCCCTTATAGTATGTTTTGTTGTACTTTTCAGACCCAGACGTCCTTGTGATCTCAATTTTCGCAAGGGATTATAATCACGGTGTGAAGATCGCTCCTAGATCTATCATCCCCAAGTGAAGAAGGCTCTACTTCCTACCCACCCGCCAAATGCTCATCCATGAAAAATCTCCCATTCCTTCTCCCCGAACCCATTCACCATGTGAAATAAACCCTCCCTTTTAAATTATAAGGATCATTATTGACTTTTAAAAATTTATTTCAAACATTTTCAAACTTAAAATAAAATAATTCATTGAAAAATATAAAATAATAAATTCTACAATGAGTTCTAATTTTTAGATAATTTACAATACTTCATAATTGTCTTGACTAAAATTAAAAGAACTTATGTCAATTTTGAATTTGATAGCGTCTTAAATTGACTTCAAAAAATCAATATAATTTTATATTTTAGAATGGAAGAAGTATGAGCTACAAACATTAATAGCACTAGGGAGATCTTTAATACTGAACATTTTTACACAACACATACAAATGAAAATGACACTAATTATGTCAAGAACGAACAATAGCAGAATTTTTTTGAGGAGCTTATAATTCTCGGTTCCCATTTGTAAACTCGAATAAATATTAAAGCATGACAACCTAATAAAATGAGCACCTTCTGTATTGTCAACAAAGAATTTCACCATCTACCTAAGAGCCGCTGAAAAATGGCATTGACATCCTTTATTTTATTTGAAACAAAACACTTTCACTTAACCATTACTATAAAATCCATAACTTAGTAGTACAATCTCAACAAAGAATTGTGAACACAGTTGAACAGGCTGAACCGTTGTCAACATCAAACATTTCTGCTGTCTATGTTCTTTTCTTCCTCCTCCCTTCATAAAATAAAAACAAATCAACAAAAACAAGAGCAAACAAAGAGTTATGGGCTAAACATTACGACTCTACATGGGTTGGAATCTGAGTACAGCCATTTTACAGTGAAGAAGATGAAGCTTCGTACCTAGTCCCCAGACCTCCCAAACACCTCAATTAATATAGAGAATACTGTTTACTGACCAGTTCTTTTCAGAATCTGCATAGGATGACCTATATTTGCAACAATTTATATATTTATTTTATGTAAAAAATAGTAGCAACAATTTATTTATGCAGCCCCCTTGGCATACAGGCAACAAGAACCCCATTATACTGTCTGTAGAACAAAATACACTAAGCTCTTAAAGTTTTACTGCCAAATCAAAAAACTCACATCAATAACCAATGATGTACTTAGTTTGTGAATCCCAGTATCCCTTTGACTGCTTCGCTGTTTCAATACGTTCAGCAATGAGCCTCTCCTTCCAATACTCCTTGCACCTAAAAAATTTTAATGGTCAGAAACTGTATTTTTATTCATAAAAACAGAGGTTTGAAAAGTCCCCTTCACCTTTTCTTCACAAGCAAATCTAATTCTGTCATGCGCACTGCAGTAGCATATACTCCAACCTGAACGAGAACATGAAAGGAATAAATAGTAAGAATGTAAACATGGGTAAGGGGTAGTAAATATGCAAAAGACATAACGTTGAATTAAGTAACAGGCCTTTGAAAATTGAAAAGTCAGCATCAACTAGTAGGAGTACTTTATCTTTAAAGCTTTATTTGGAACTTGAAAAGTTCGCAGGAAGTAAATGAAAAGGAAAGAAAAATAAATAAAGTTTGGCATTCAATTACATTTTCTTTAGATAAAAAAGAATACTTCTCTACTAGAAGAGGAAAGAAGTATCCCATTACACTAATACTTGATATTCATTAAAAGGAATTAGTTTTTCATTTAAAATAGCTCAAGTATATCTGTTACGCAAACCAAGAAATTTAAACTAAAGGCACGAGGCGCACTAAGGCGCAAAGGTCTCCTTGGGGCCTAGGTGCGAGGCGAGGCACAAACCTTATCGAAGTGAGGCGTACATACTCAAAAAATACAAAAATATGTATAACCATATCTAAATTTATTATATAAGCTCCAAAACAATGACAACTTATACAAAAGGTATTCATGAACTAAAAAGTATCAAATATGTTGTCACTTACTTCATCAAGTAGTTAAGTCAACAAAAATAATTCAGTTAATAATGATAATTTTATCAAAACCTGAATAGAAGTATAATTTCATATTCTAAATTATAATTGAAGGAAAACAATTTTGAACTAAAGTTATTAACTACATATTTTGTTAAATTTTGGATTATGGTTCTAAATGGACGCCATTCATAAACTGCCCAACAAACAAAAATAAAATAATTGAAAAAATTATTGTCATCCATCATGAATATATTAGTAGTTCAGAATAATTCTTCCTAATAATCAATCCATCAAGGAAATCTTTGTCTTTCAATTTGTTTTTCTCAAGTTCAAAGTAGGTATGAATGTCTGAGATCATAATACGTTTCAAAATTGGACATTTGTGATTAATTTGGATGAATTTTCAAAGAGGCGAGCGCCTCGCCTCAAGTAAAGTGAGGCTCAAAAGTGTGCCTTGCCTTGCCTCATTGCGCCTCATGCACACCTTTAACAACTATGACTAAAGGAAAGAGTATAAATTAATTTCCAATATACTTTTCATGTTTGGCTGAAATCCTTATGGCCTAATTACGGGGTAATATAATTCTTATTTATTGATTTACTTTTTGTACTTAAACTATTCTTTTGAGGACTATTTTTTTTTGGGGTGCATAAACAATTCTTTTGAGGACATTTTTTTTTTCATTTTTAGGTACTTAAGCCATTATTTTGGGGATGGAAGGAGTATTAACTTTTGATTTGCTTTCTTTTGCTCTTTCCAAGTCTCAAATAGTGTAACCATAGACTTCTTTTAATAGCTAGAGTGATCTGTTCATGAGCTGACGCATCAGGAAAGGGGTTGTGGCTAGTTATCTTTCAAGCACGGAAGGACCTTTGTTAGTAATCTGCATGTAAATTGAAAGGTTTATTTATTAAGGGGGAGATTGTTTAAAATCTACATGAGATTACAAATATATAAGATTTGATGATGAAATACTGAAAGTATATTTGTAAACATAAGTTTTGTGAAATTCTTAATAACATGATAAATGTACAAGGACTTAGAATAGAGAAAGATCAATCATGTTGGTTGATCTCACTGAGTTGATCCAAATGAATATAATATATATATGAACTGATTGATCGACTGAAGCATACATTTGAAAGAAAAGCTTTGTAAAGTCCATAAGAAACAAATGTACAAGGATTTTGAACTAAGAAGAACAAAAATATTAGGTTGATCTTAATTGAATTATCATTATCTAATGAACAAATGATTAAAGTATATTTGTAATGATAAATTTTGTGAAGTCCTTAAGAAACACATGTGCAAAGACTTTGAATCAAAAGATTAAATCTGTTAGGTTGATCTTGTTAAAGCTCACAATGTATAGTCAATAGGATCAACCGATAGTAGAATCAATCTACTATATCATAGTGTGATCACAACCAGCAAAATCAGCTCATCCATTGAAGTACTCAAAACAAAGATAGTAGAGCTCAACTACGAATCACAAAGATAAGTTGAAGGACTAACAAGAAGCTGATCACAGGAGGGTATACTCTAAGAATGTACGAGCATAGTCCCAATAAGAAGGAATCTCTGGAATGTCTCTACAAAGGCTGAATTGCAAAAGTACTCTGCCTAATCACAAAGCACAAGTCAGTTCGCAGAGTAATCAAGATTTCGTACAACAGTGGCTGGTATTGTAAAGCATCGAGAGACAAACAGACCGAAGAGTTGTCTTCAATATCATAGAGCTGCCAAGGCATTCAGAGAATAAAGAAAAGTCAACAAGTCTACACAAGCATTATAAAGTACTCTGCCTCATCAAAGTATTTGATATAAGTTATTTGGTTTAATTTGAGAAGAGAAAATTGATCCAAGTATTTGAGATAAGTTATTTGATTTAATTTATTTGAATTATCTCTTGCTTATTTAGATTTATAGATATACGAATATAAATTGTTATACACAATTATATATATATATATATATATATATATATATATATATATATTTCATCTATTTATCAAATAAAAAGTAAGTAATTAGATAACGAGACTACGAAAATATTCCTCTTTAAGTGAGGGAATTGGTTGTACGATCTCAAAGTCCTAAGTGGTCTTTTATTGATATTATTTATGTAAATATCGTAAAGTAGATCTGCTTGATAGTTCAAACAACCCCAAGATATTCCTCTGATAGAGTGAATCATCCGAGCCGGATTTGAAAATCTAAGTGATCTATCGAAAATATTTATATAAATATCAATTATGAAACTATAAATTTGGTCAATACTTAAACACCGAAACTACGGAGATATTCCTCTTAAGTGAGGGAATTGGTCGTACGATCTCAAAGTCCTAAGTGGCTTTATTTATAATCATTCACATAATAGATAAAATATTATTATATATTCTCTGAATTAAACAAATATATTTGTTATATCAAGTATTGTTTACTGATTTAATCATTATACTTGATAACTATTGTTTAACTGATTTAATCAGTATACTTGATAACTATTGTTTAACTGATTTATTAATTATATTGATTGATTACAAGTATTTGACCATAAATTCATTCATAGAATACTTGTTGGATAAAATCTGAAATTAAATTTGTTTAAATCCATAGAAACACATTCTTTATTATAAAGAATAAATAATTCTTTATAAAATTGCATTAAACTATATATCTGCTTATACAGAAGCATTTTTGACTTACGCTTTGATAGGTCTCCAAAATTTGAGTATTTTATTTTGATGATAACAAATTAGGTTAA
Organism: Panax stipuleanatus; assembly: GCA_020205555.1. NCBI lineage: Eukaryota > Viridiplantae > Streptophyta > Magnoliopsida > Apiales > Araliaceae > Panax > Panax stipuleanatus. The sequence goes on along the minus strand of CM035115.1, from coordinate 76,155,571 downwards.
TAGGTCAAAAGGGTAGAATCCTCTCCATAGGATTAAAAGTGTTAAAATGATTTTTAATTATCTCAAATATTTTGACCAAAAATATTTATTTCAAAAAAACTTCCTTTGAATTTATTTTATGACCTTGATAAAATAATATCAAGTGTTAATAAAATGAGTTCATATAATAACATTTCCTAAGGCAAGGTGATTCCTATTTCTTTTCGAAATGATTTCAAATACTTCATGGGCAAAAAGTATTTCTAAATATATATATATATATACTAAAATAAATTATATATGTTAAAAGTATATAATATATATATATATATATAGAAACTGTGTGGTGTGTACCGAAATTATGAGGTGTGTGCCGAACATGTGTGTGCATGAGAAATGTGCATGTGAGTGTGTGCCTAACTTATATGTGTTGGGCATATGTATGTGTGTGTGTCTGTGACGCCCCCTAATCCGGGTCCCTTCGAACCTCGGATCCGGTGTGTCACGATACTACTATCGTCGAACTATTACATCTTTTATTCATAACTTAAAGAATAAAACTTACTTTATTATAATTTAGAATATAAATTCTTTTCACTATCAGGATCTCGTATAATGACTCCAAACTTTTACAAGTTACAATCTTGGTCATTTACCATTCCTGTCTTATATCATGTTCGATATTATAAAAAAAATGCGGAATAACTTAAACTTTTTCAATCTTCCTTGAATAAAATCTTTTATTGATTTCACAATCTTAAATCAATTACAAATCCTTGAATCACTATATATGATTCACTATATCCGAATTATTGTATAAACGTTTACATCTCAATTCGATATCCTCTATGTATTAACTAATACATCTTTACGATAAGACAAGTACTAAACATTGTAAACAACTATCAAGTACAGCTCCTAGAACCTAAACATGGTTCGAGAGCATATATCTAAATAAACAGAAATCTTCGAACTCTATCACGTAGCACGTTACTCTTATCGTGAGTCCTTAACCTGCAAAAGTGAGCTCGACAGCTCAGCAATTCTAACAGTTTTCATGCATCACATAGCATATAACATCATACTCAGTTCATGCATTTATAATCAATTTATATTTACTAAGCATGTTACTTTTCACATAACAAGCATATCATCAAAGATCAACTTTCCATCTCATACATACCTCATATACAGTTCATATATAAGTTCACATCATCACAGCATAATATAATTCAACTAACAGTTATTGAATTCATATATCAAATAGGAACTGAAAGACTTGCCTGATTCGTAGTTTAACAACTACAACTACGACTTAACTGCGTAAAGATATCTGTACTTCGTGTATTCCTACACAATCATACAATTATGGATTCATACATATCAATTATACATATCCATACATTCTTAATATAATAACAATTGATTACATTGTTGTCTAACTTGGTTTTTAGAACCTTCGTCTTACTTTCTTATCGTATTCTTAGAATATCTATGTACGTATAAGTATACTTTAACCATACGTACTTACTACCATTCTTCATATACATATGTCCACCTACCACTAATCTATTTACATATAGCTAGTGTAGTCCATCCTTAATCATTCTCATATATCATTACTAACACATAAGACCATAACAATTAGCAAACATACTCTATTAACCGTCGAAATTGGATTTAAGTATTAACATATGATCTTACATAGCATGTATACATATTAAAGGATACTTCCATGCTCGTTCAACCTTTTCACGTTCAATTTACATTATATAGGTTCTAAGTTAATATCCTTAATAACATAAGTCCATTCAAGGTTATAAAGTCACAAAGTCTAACATGCTCGCTTTTTAAACACATAAGGTAATCATATAACTCGTGTTAGGCATGTTTATGAATATTCATATTTCATACATGTATCTATCATTGTTATTAGTTTGACAACATGCTTTGTTTACTCTAAACTTGGTGTCACGACATGTAGTCATGGTATATATACATGTGTGATACATGAGAGAGTCTAAGAGTGCTATCACATATGTCCATAAACATCAAAATCCAAATCTTAAGGTAACATGTTAACGTTCACATTCAAAACGCATATTTTCATTAGTGAAGCTCACTAATAAGTCCAACATGTTCATACTTCATTATGAAATCCATATACGTAAGTTAATATGTCCAACATGCATTTCAAGGCCATATAAACATGCCCGAAAAATCAGAATACATATATAATCTTTTCATGTCAAAGTTCACTTTTAAAACTTACACTTTCGTTAAAAATGTTCACTAGTGAGGTTCATCATGCTCGTGTCACACTATGAAACATATATACGTAAGTCCACATATCTTTCATGCATTTCTAAACCATTCTAACATGCTTGCAAAATCAGAATGTGAACACGGCAAGTATACATATCGAGTTCGTTTTCAAATTCGAAGTTTTGTTTATAAAATGTTAAGTTTATCTCAAAACTATAAGTATGCGTGTAACTCTTAGTAAAACATGCTTACATTAGGTCAATGTACTTATATATATATATATATTACACATGCTTGTATGCTTGCCTAAGCTATAGCAATTGATCAACACATAGTAGATTTGTAGCAGATTGCAGAAACTGGAACAGGCTGCTGGCGCAGCTCCGCTGTGTGCAGTTCATCCCTGAAATCTTCCTGCTTCGGCAAGACTTGGGCCAAATGCCAAATTTCTTTCACGAAAATAGTTTTAAACAGCCATATGGTAATTCCAACATGTATATGAGTTCATATAACAACTAAACAACATTATTAAATCACAAAATCATAGATTCCATGCTCAATTTCAAGAATTGGAACTTGACAGTAAACATTAATGAAGAACAAGGAAGTGTAGTATACCTCTGCTACTTGGTTCATGCGAACTTGCTGTCAAATACCAACTCACAATGCTTCTCTCTCACTAAAGCACTCTCACTTTCTATATGCTCTCAAGCCTTAAAGAATTCTCAGCAAATCAAATTGAAGGGGAAAGGCTTATATATATAGAGAAACTAATGTCCAGATATTGCTATTGTTCTTCAAATTAAACCAACGTAAATTAGGATTGTATGTTGGTTATGAAAGAGTAGGTAATGGGTGGTTGAATTCCATCATCACACCCACTCCCCATTGCATGATGAGCTATGAAGCTAGGGAGTTTACTAAGTTTGAGGAAGAAATAGGGAGTTAGCTTCATGGTGTATTCATGTGGGAGGGAAATGTGACTAATAATAAGGGACAAGGCACAATACTCAGCATTTGCAATGTAGTTCCACACTTGGGTCATACTCCTCTAAATATAATATATACACTTAGGTCATATAATTTATATATACATTTCATCCCATATAACTTAGGTTATAAATAGATTACCAATGTAATTTCTAATTACAATGTATCATATACCATCCATATATATCTCATCCTACTGGATATAATTCTATTGGGTATCATCACATTTACTATCCCAATTCTATTATTCCAATTAAATTATTGAAATCCTTATCATGTTACATAGCAATAATATTATGTAACTCACATAATGAAATTAATCTTACGATATAGTCTATATATATAATATATAGTCACATTAATGTTGCACTACACTTTATATAACATATGCGTAACTACTATATGTTATATTTTTTAATTATCACATCCTTTGCACTTATCAACTAATTGAGCAATTATAATCTACTCATTTACAAATTATTATACTCAATGGCAATTAATTAATTAATAAAATATTAATTAATTCATCCCTCATGTAATTATTAATCTCCATAAGAATTAATTACCATTTACATGGTTAATTATCACATTAAATAAATATAAATCTTATTATATTTATAACCAATATACTTATTATCATGCTATCACTCGCAATATTAATTCAACATACCATTATAATAATAATTAAAGATTAATTGTTTAATTGATAATTCCTCCATCATTGAATTAATTAATTCATCATCGAATCTATTATCGTGCCACACAAGGCATTTCTCACAAGCTCAATCTTAAGCTTATTATCACTTCCACCACACTTAATATCCTTTTAATATAATGTTTGTGTGACTTAAGCATTTAAATGCTAAACTACCTCAATTAATTATACTTATAACAAGTATAACCTTTTATGCTTATAATAATTAATATATATTCTATTAATCATAATAATATACACGATAAAATAATAACTTAAGTTATTTAATAACTTAGTTTTCTTTCATTAATCAACTTTCTTGAAAATACATTAGAATTTATGTATTTTGCCATAACATAAAATATTATGTTTTCTCCAAATGAAGACATTCATTATTAGAAAATAATTTACTTATTGTCTCACGATATTATTCTTAATATAATATCAAATAATTACATGTACGGCACATGTACATTTATTATATATAAAAAATAGATAATAAGTTTATTTTCTATTATAATAATTGTTTCTATCAATTTGTTTACATATAGCAAATATGTTTTAATATATTTACCATATTAATTAATCATACCTATTACCTCATAAAAAAAACATATAAGGTAATATTATTATTCAAAAATAACATTTCTTCCTTTTATTAAAATAATTCAATATTAGAAATTATTTTAATATCCTATATTAGAAATATATAATAACTATTTCTCTTTCCTTTCTATAAATTGTCCCAACACAACTTCTTTAAATCTATACATTTAATCATATCTCAAATATTAAATATTCATTTAAAGATATAATGATTTCCATCACCCTTTAATAACGTATATATATTTATTAACGTTAGTCGCACATTAGACTTTTCTCACATATTACCATTCTAAGTATTATATATATAAAAATACCAACTATAATTTTATATCCAACACATATTAATTCACTCCTTTACTTAAGTAAATTAAACTATGTACTATATCACCATAGTTAATTATATTATTTCATAATATAACTTTCAACTTAAATTAACCAATATTTATTTTTATTAGTTAATTCCCTTAACTAACTCATACTTTGCTATCCAAATCCATCCATTGATAGCTCAAGTACTAACAATAACCTATATTGCATCATACTAGTCACTAGTACATATATTATTCAAGAAAAGGTGATTATTCATTAAAAATATTTAATACCACCAACTTACTATGATAAAATAATTCTATAAATTATTCAATATCGATAGAAAATTTTATCCACCTCCTTTACCTCAACTCAATTGTCTCTACGATAAATAACAAATATATATTAATAATATATCTATTAATCACAAAATCACATATTACATAGTTCATATTACCCTAACACCATACTTCCTTCCTCATAACACATATATATTCGAACCCAATGCATACCTTAAGAATTTTATTTATTGAATTGTTATTATATAAATTCTAAAAATTCGGATTCTCACAGTGCCGAAGTGTAATGTTTGTATGCTAAGACAAAAGGCTTAGGCCTTTATCATGAGGTGGCATACTTGGGCACAAGTTGTGAGTTGTGACTCACATGTAGTGAACAAAAATAGTTGGGCCACTTCAATTGCTTATATCCGGCTATATCAAAGCAATCCGAGTCTTTCATATTCCCATCATGCAATCCGGACCTTCCAATTCAAAAATGAATTTCCAAAATTACGGTTTTGCCCTAACATCAAAAATTCTATAAATAGGAAGTTTTTCTATTCATTTCAACTGACCAATTTTACAATCTGAAAAATTTACTCTCCTTGCCTACACTCTGTCCGAATAAGCTTTTGCTCTCTTCTTCTAATCAAAGTTTTAATTCTATATTATAAGAGAAAAATTGGTCAAAGTATCTGAAATAAGTTGTTAAATTATTATTGCTTATATTATCCCATACTTGCATAGATAATCAGATATAAACTGCGATACACATTTATATATATCTATATTTCATCTATCATATCAAGTAAAAAGTTAGTACTTGGACACCGATATAATTTGAAAGTTATTTCTTTGAAATTCTTCAAACGGTCTTTAAAATCTCAAGTGACCTTTTACTGATATAAATAATCTATATAAATATTATATAATATTTATATACGGTTATCAAGTTGTAAATCGAAAAATTTAGTCAGTACTTGGATACCGATATAATCCGGATAATATTTCTTTGAAATTCTCTGGACGGTCTTTAAAATCCCAAATGGCCAAATTATTCACAACGTAGATCAAATATAATATAATATATATAAGTGGGTGAAACAAGTTTGTTCAAGTATTATCTAAATTGATTATAGCATTATACTTGATAAACTGTCATTAAATATACTGCTCATATAATTGTTCATAAATTATTGTTGCATTATATTAGTGTGTGTGGTTATTTAAATTCAAAGTCACATTTGTTTAAAACCATAGAAACACAATCTTTATAAAAAAAAATCTTTTTCTTAATCCATAGAAAAATATTCTTAAAGAAAAAGAAAATCTTTACTACAAGTGCTTAAATCTTTTATTTGCTTTCACAGAAGCACATCACATAAAAGTTTTTGAACTTTTATCATATACTTAAATTCTATATCTGCTTATCTGAGAAGTATTTATTCTACAATTTTATCTGCTTACTATTAGAAGCAAATATTCAAATAAATTTTTTGTAAAAGAAAAAGGTTGAGTTATTTTATTTTATACTTGTGAGAAAGACAAGAATTCTTTGACAAAGACCAGAGTCTTAGAGAGGTCAGCTGTGAATTGGATCTCTAGTGTACTTGTGAGGTGAGGAAGAGATTGTTGTTTCAAGACTAAGGTGTAGAATCGTACTAAGCTCAAAAGAATATTCAACTAAGCTTGAGGAAGGAGCTGGGAGTTCGCTGTCCAAGATAGTTAGTTGTGGATAGTTGTAAGTTTATCTTTAAAACTTTGTACAGGCTTCTCCGCCTATTGAAGGAGTATTTATTACAGGGAGTAATAGGATCTCAAGTCCTGGAGAGGAGCTTGGGACAGGACGTAGCAACATACCCGAGCTGTATGTTGTGAATCAGATAAATATCTGTGCATTGTGTGATTGAATTTTAATCTGTTTATTAATTTCTTAAAATTAACCCACTAAAATTCAAAAAGGCCAAAGATAATTTTTAAACAGTGATATTCTATTCAACCCCACTTCTAGATTATTATTGGACTTTCACGCTTAAATTGATTTATCTGCTGAATCAAGAAGCATATTTACACAAGTATAAAGGTTATATAAACTTTTATAACCAAGCATAAATTAACATCTGCTTACACAGAAGCACATTTCACATATAAAAGTTATTGAACTTTTACTTGATCGTTAATTGCTATTTGCTTATTTTAGAAGCATATCTATATCAAAATCTTTTGTAAAAAGGAAAAAATGTAGAGTTAGTTTATTTTATGTACCTGTGAGAAAAACGAGTAATTCTTCGACCAAAACCAGAGTCTTAAAGATGTCAGCTGAGAGTTGAGTCTCTAGTGAACTTGTGAGGTCAGGAAGAGGCTGTTGTTTCAAGACCAGATCATAGAATAGAACTGAACTCAAAAGAACTACAACTAAGCTTGAGGAGGGAGCTGGGAGCTTGTTGTCCAAGATAGATTAGTTGGGAATAGTTAAAAGTTTGTCTATAAAACTTTGTAAAGGTTTCTCTGCTTGTTGAAGGAGTTTTTTTATTATAGGATTTCAAGTCTTAGAAAAGAGCTTGAGACTGAACGTAGCAACATACCTGAGATATATGTTGTGAACCAGACAAATCTTTGTACATTATGTGATTGAATTTTTATTGTCTTGTATATTAATTTTAACACTGCAAATTAAATAACTAAAAATTTAAAAAGGCCTAAGATAAATTTTTAAACGATAATAATCTATTCAACCCCCCTTCTAGATTATTATTGGACTTTCAATTGGTATCAGAGCAGTGCTCTTTAACTTATTTGTTAAGTGAATACAAGCATACCTAAGAGTAGATCCATCTATGGCCTACAATGCTACTGGTTACGGAGAAATACTATCAATGTCCAGACCTCCACTATTTGATGGAACCAACTTTGACACCTGGAAGAACGAATTTAAAATCTATGCCAAGTCACAAGGAATCAAAGTTTGGTTTGCAATAGAACGAGGTGTAAAAGTTCCAACCAAAATCCAAGGAGAAAAGATCGTTGAGAAAGATATTGATAAGTTCACCGCTGAAGATGAAGAGGCTATTAATATAGCTTCATGAGCTGAACAGGTGTTAACTAGTGCTCTAATTGAAAAAGAGTACAAAAGAGTTGGTAACCGCAAAAATGCAAAAGAAATCTGGGAAAAATTGATTGTAACCTATGAAGAAACTAATTATATCAAAGAAACCATAAAAGATGCTCTAATTCAAAAATATGAAAGTTAAAAGCTTGAAGAAGGAGAAAAGATCACTGATATGGAAACAAGTTTTTCCAGAATCATTGATAAGCTAGAACAACTAGAGAAGGCATATACAACTAATGAGAAAAACATAAGAATTCTCAAAGCCCTTCCATCCATCTGGAAAATGAAGGTTACAGCAATCAAAGAAATGCAATATCTAGCTGCATATCCTCTTGACAGTCTTGTTGAAAATCTTTGTGCCCATGAAGTCGACACGCTAGTCGAAAAAGCCGGATCAGATACAGATCACAAGAAGAAAGGAATTGCTTTTAAAGCTCTACTTGTAGATTAAGAAAGCGATGATGAAGAACTAAATGAAGAACTTCAAAGTCTAGATAATAAGAAGTTGCTCTATTATCCAGACAACTCAGGAGAGTGATTCAAAGCAAAGCCAGAAAATACGGCAAAGACTTTATGAAAACAACTTCAACAACTTCAAAAGCAAGCAAATATTCAAGTCAAAGGCACAAGGAGGAAATTTTAAAGCAAACAACAACTACTTCAGAAATGTCAATTCCAATGAAAATTCAAACACATGTTTTGAATGCAACCAACCTGGACATTTCAAAAAGGATTGTCCAAAACTAGTCAACAACAAAGGTCTAATAGCTGAGGAAGACTCGGATCTAAGTGACGAAGAAGAAGCTGCCGAACAAACTGAAGAAATTGCAAATCTTTGTTTCATAACAAACAATAACTCATCACCAAGATTTGAGGCAAATTCTGAACATCAATTACCTAGCACCTCATTTGCCACACATACATTAGAAAATATAAATGAAGAACATTATGAACTACAAGAAGCTTATAATTGTTTATATGAGAATAATAATAAAAAAGATTTTATTAAATTAAAAATTTCTTTAGAAAAATTAATTAAAACTAACAAAAATCTCGAAATAGAGAATTCAAGTTTAATTATGACTAATGAAAGTTTAAATGAAGAAAAATTAGAAAATGATTTCTTATTAAAAGAAGAATTAGAAAAATTAAGAAAAATAAACAAAAATCTTGAAATTGAAAATGCAAATTTAATCCTAACCAATGAAAGTCTACATGAAGAAAAAGTAGAACATATTTTATTAAAAGAAGAATTAGAAAAGTTTAGAAAAATAAATAAAGATCTTGAAATAAAAAATTCAACACTTATCATTTCTGTTGAAAATCTTGAAGTTAAAAATTCAACAATTGCTGTAATTAATGAAGATACTCAAATATCAAGTGTTAACTGAAGAAATTAAAAATCTCAAGCTTGAGAATTCACATCTAAAAACAACACCCCCAACAAACATCATCAAACAAGAATTGAGGTCCTCCAGGTCGGAGGATCTTGGTCTTAGTGATCGAATTGGGGTCGGAGGATCCTGGTCTTAGTGATCGAATTGGGATTTGAGGATCTTGGTCTTAGTGACCGAATTGGGGTTAAAGGATCCTGGTCTTTGTGACCGAATTTCCGAGCTTAAGTGGTTCAGATGTAAATGGTCTGAGGGACCTTATCTTTAGTGGATACCTGCTCGGTGGAGTAGAAGAGTGGATTAGAGTTGTTCAGTCTCCGAACCACTTAAAAATCTCGTGTTTACTTTACATCATTTACATTATGCATATTATTACTGCTATATCTGCTATGTGTTTGTACATCCACAAGACTAAATCTAGATCTAAGATTTCCTTAATCTTTAAGGGGGATTTTATAAAAGAATATTCCGTTGTGCTTAATCAGTATGATTAACAGATTACTTGGTAATATATCTTTAATTAATCGAAAAGTTTTTAAAATCTATCCAACCCCCCCCCCCCCCTTCTAGATCTTTAGTGTGCCTCTGGGAAACAACAAGTGGTATCAGAGCAGGTTCTCACGAATATCTAAAGCTTACACTTTGAGTTGATCCAAGGCACTAAACTAAAACCAGGTCTAAACTTGGTAGTGGAAGTAAGACACCTCTTCTAAATAAAGATGAGCTTCCATGTTGAAAATTGTATGTGCAGGTATATCTATGAATGTAAATGATCTTCTTGATGTTGTCCAGATTGATCCATGTGTGCAAATGAAGTTATCGCTATTATTAGATGAGTTTAGCAAGGTTGAAATCAAACAGCAGATCGAGCAATCCAACTATAGGAAAGAGCAGGTGCAGCTAAAGTTGAGAACTCTCTGTTCACAGCTTTGAAAAATGAATTGCCTGGATATGTCATGATCTGGACCTCTGCCAAAGAAGTCTGAGAAGTCTCGCTAATAGTGATCAAGGGCTTACCTAAATGTTAATTCTCTCATGTACCTGAAGAAAGGATCACTATGTCATATGAAAGATTTAATGAACTTCTCAACTGTCCCAGTGCAGTCTATCCCTATAAGAATCTGAACCTTGAGGTTCATTCGAACTTTTCAAGGAATAAGGTATGCCGAGACTTTCCTCTGTTTTTAAAGCTAAGGATCCGTTCTATATGCTCTGTTCAGTATTCTATCTGATGAAACAACAGATCATTTCAGGAGAAGCTACAAATGAAAATGTTGATGGTGAGTCTCAAGGTGCAAGTCTTTATCCAACAATATTATGCAACGGCTCAAGCAGAACCACTAATGTCAACCATTGATTGTCAAGAGATTGACATCAGTGAGGTATTCGACATTATCCATTCTAAATATTAATTGTGATGATTGAAGAATAACATTGTGTAATATCATGTGTGTTGCATTATTATATGAATCATTTCAGTGTTCTATCAAAGGATCATTTTCTTCTTCAAAAGGAGAAAGAGAGTGCAAGTAGAGCTAAGAATTACTCTGTGAAACACTCTCTATCCAAGTTTGAGGCTGAAAATGAACATTTGAGAAAGATATTTGAGGTGTATGCACTAAGAGAGTCTGCTCTTACCTCTAAGAGGAGTTGGAAATGACAATCTTAATATGGAATTGTTCTTTCTTATATGTGAACTTACTAATCACTAGTCAGAGATTTGTTTTTGATAAAATCAATTCTAAAGTTTGGAGATTTATCTTCTACTTTGGATGTGGAAAACTCGATGGAAACTAACAATAATAATTATATATCTTCGCATTAAAGGTGTTGTTATTGTGAAATCCAAAGAGATTGCTAAAGCTGAGCATTTAAGGTTGTTCAACTTTTGCTGACTAGTTCATTGTGTCAAAGAACTTTCAGTCACACAATGTTCTGTGTTTTTAATAAAGCGCAGAATAAAATCAAAACTACAGTTGTACCTCGAAGAGTCGTTGAGTCTGATCAACTCCACGAACCAACCAGGTGCAAATCATAGAGCTAGTCATTACTCTATGGAAGTTCAAAATCTTAGAACAAAGTGAAAGTAAAAGCAGTTTTAACCCACCCAAGATCTATATGGAAAGATGTCCATACACACTCAAGCAGCATATGAATTGTTATAATCATCATATAAATAGTAAAATGTGCTTTACATTGTTATTATAATGTCAATACATGTTGTAAACCCAAAGTCTGAAAGACTTGGATATTAAAGTAAACTAACAAGCAAGACCCAAACAATGGGTACCAAGATAGAAGATTATTGAACCTGCAGGTACCAAGCCTGTCTGATCTCTATTAAAGATTCTACAAGTTGATGCTTGAAGTTCATGACTGTCATCGAGAAACAATCCAGAGAATGCTCAGAATTCTGATCCTTGAAGGGCTTACGAAGATTGGAGGAGAAAGGGAAGAATCAAGTAAAAGGAGATGATCGTTGAGCTAATTGAAAGTCGTAGAGTGAAATCCATCTACGACAAAAGAAGTCAAAACGGTCAAGATGTAGGAGAGTGATGCTCACGCTCTGAGAAGGAAAGTGAACCTTGGGAGCTGATACGTGACAACTGTGGAGTTACAGTTCTTGAAGCGACGTGCAGTCAATGATTTTATGACACATGTCCAACTATGCAAAATTAGAGGGAACTGAAATAAAATCAATTCAAATTCTGACCTTTGCCTTTCCAATTAGCCGTCTAAGTCTACACTCCATCAAACTCTTCAAGCTACCAAACTCTCAGCTGTCAAATCTCTGCAACCCATAAATCACTCTAAAGCTCTCATTCAAAACCCTAAGAAAACTTCCAAATCTCTCAACCCTTCAAGATAATCCTAAAAATTCTAAAAACCTCCAAAAATCCTATAACTTCTACCAACCCAAACACAATTCTGTATTCGAGTATTCATCCGTAAACAAATCTCTTACAATGGAAAATGTCAAAGTCATAACAGGCATTCAACTTGGTTTTGACAAGTTTGATTCATCAGAGAAGAAGTTTAAAGACATTCTCAAGGTAGTAAAGGAAACTGGGTTCTTCGAATGTCTGGGATCTAATACCAAGGTATACTCGGAATTGGTGAAAGAATTCTATCTGAACGCGGTGGTTAATGCTAGGGTTTTATCTACGAAAGTGAGGAAAAAATCTGAAATTGGGAATTGTTGAAATCAAGAAGTGTTTAGGCTTCATCAATGAAGGCCTAACGACACTTGAGGAAGTGGATATGGATGAAGGTATGAGATTGATGGGGTACGAAAATAATCCAAATCTTAAAGGCATGAAAAAGGAGTTTCCTAAAGAATACGAGTTCTTAGCGGAGATTGTTGGGAAGTGCATCTTGTGCAAGGACACTGCACATGATACTGTTATTGATTTACAAATGCAAATCATGACTGCAATCGTCATGAATCAGAAGATAACCTTTGGAGCTGTATTACTAGACTGGGTAGCTAAGTGGACAGAGGAGGTAAATAAGAAGAAGAAGGCTTTGGATAAGGCAGTTACAAAGATTTTCTATGGAAGATTCTTAAGTATCATTCTAAAGAAGAAGTTAAAAAGCAAAATCAGAGATGATGAAGGAGAAACCTTGAACGTCAACAAGGTGATGTCTCCCAAACTGTTTGGCAACTGGAAAAAGAATCCAATGGAGAACAAAAGGTCTCACAGCCCCGAAGGAAGTAGTAGCAAAGTCTCCAAGCCATCAAAAGAAAAGAGAAGAATAATCAAGAAGAATCATCGCAAAAATTTGATGATTCTCAATCTAAAATTCCTATCCTTACTCCTGAAAAACCATTGAAGAAAAAGATGACGGTTGAAAAGATATCTCTCGCAGTCACAAAGAAAAGCTCACCTATTTCTAATGAAATGAAAGAAGATATCTTAGTTACACCAATCTCCAAGATCATTCCAAGATGACAAAGTAAGAGATTGCATGAGTTAAAGAAAGTCACTGTTCTTTGGGTAAAAGAAGAAGAGTCCTCTGAATTATGAGAAGAATTATATTTGAAGGGGTTGAAGTCCCAAATGCATCGTTGCTAGAAAGATGGACAATGATCGGCAATGAGAAGGTGAGAGTAGTAGCAAGGACTCAAGAAGAACTATTCAACTATTATGATGATATGGAATTGGATAGAAGCACTACTGTGTATTATCATGAAAGCACTCAGCTATAATATTTTATTCCATGGTTGCCAGTGCTGAAAGTTGTATCAATCAGGAGAAGAATTATATTTAATAAAGGGGTTGAAGTCCCAAATGCATCGTTGCCAGAAAGATGGACAATGATCGGCAATGAGAAGGTGAGAGTAGTAGCAATGACTCAAGAGGAACTATTCAACTGCTATGATGATCTAGAACTAGATAGAAGCAATACTGTGTATTATCATGAAAGCACTCAACTACAATATTTTATTCCATGGTTGCCAGTGCTGAAAGCTGTAGCAATAGGAGATTATAGTTTCATTCAATGGTGCCATTCAAGCTTCCCAAATCTGAAACTCATAGCACAAAACTTCCCCAGAGTTTAATCGTATCCCTCCAAACTCATCTGCAATTTTCCTCAGTTCAAAGCCTATCGAAGTATGGAAGGCACTTTTATTCCTCTATCATTTTTTTAAACATTCTTCACCCACTCTTTCCACAATTAACTCCAATCTGTCCACTCGCAGAGTCTCCACACTACGAATATCGAACCAAAAGAAACATCCTTCCATCTTCCTGCTCCAGCACTAAATACAGAACCACAATCAAATGTCCCATCTGATTTTCCTTCATCTTTTGCAAATGAATTTTTTGATATCCCACTTGTTCTTGATAATATTTACCAGTCAAAAAACAAAATCTGATCTTCCAATCCTAGAAAGTTATAACTCTGATCAAGAGCTTGTGAAGAACTCAGAAGCACTATTTGAAACTATCACACCTTCTGCAAAGAAAATACCTGAGAATGTCGGAGAAGAGTTCAATAAACAGCTGGGTCACAAAACTGTCACTTCATCTTCACGAAAGGGATCAGATTATCATGAAATCCATTAAAGCAAACAAGAAAGCTGCTCTAGCAGTTCAGAGAAAGAATGAAGTGGAAATCAAGGCTCTATCTGACAGAGTGATTGAGCTAAGTGATCAAGCTGATGCTCATCATCATGAAATCTGAGCTGACATGGCTATGACCTCTGCTCAACTCAAAGAACTCGTTGAGTTAGTGATGCATCTCTCTTCAATATATGATGACAAAAAGGGGGAGAAAAAGAAGAGCAGAGCTAGTTTCGAAAAGAGGAAGGATCGGAAGCAGAAGCTGAAGACCAAAGGCAAGGCACTAATAACCAAGGGGGAGTCAGAAGAAGAGGATAAAGAGAAACAAGCAAGATCTTAGGGGGAGCCCGGAAGAGAAGGAACCAGAGAGTAAAGCAGGCAGCAGCAAGTAGCAAGCAGCAGCATCAACAACCAACAAAGGGAAGGTACACCTTTTATAGCAAGCCAAGGAGAAGTTTTTTTGGTGACAGACTTTCAGTTTTTTTAACTGTTTTAATTGTTGGGTACGAGTGTTTTTGGGATGTATGTTTTAAAGATGGTTGGTTTGTTTGTTTGGTTTTTAAAATATGCATGAATGGATAATTGCTAGATAATTTTAATGAACGATTTATAAATGCCATGTTGAATGCACATAATTATATTCATACCTGTTGGTCTAGCAATACAGTGACTTACTGTATCATAAGTTACATTCATACACATGCATATATTTTATTGAATTGATTGAAAGATATGCTATAGTATTTTTGTAATCATCAAACAGGGGAGATTGTTAGGAATCTGCATGTAGATTGAAAGGTTCGTTTATTGAGGGAGAGATTGTTTAAAATCTACATGAGATTACGCATGTATAAGATTTAATGATGAAATACTGAAAGTATATTTGTAAACATAAGTTTTGTGAAGTCCTTAATAAAATGATAAATGTACAATGACTAATAATAGAGAAAGATCAAGCATGTTAGGTTGATCTCACTGAGTTGATCCAAATGAATGTAATATATATATATGAACATTGATTGACTGAAGCATACATGTGAAAGAGAAGCTTTGTAAAGTCCTTCAAAAACAAATGTACAAGGACTTAGAACTGAGAACATCAAAACTGTTAGGTTAATCTTAATTGAATTATCATTACCTCATGAACAAATGATTAAAGTATATTTGTAATGATAAATTTTGTAAAGTCCTTAAGAAACACATGTACAAGGACTTAGAATAGAAAGATCAAATCTGTTAGGTTGATCTTGTTAAAGCTCTCAATGTATAGTTGATAAGATCAACTGATAGTAGAATCAATCTACTGAAACGTAGTGTGATCACAACCAACAGAATCAGAACTGAAGTACTAAAAAAAAAATCGTAGAGCTCAACTATGAATCACAAAGACGAGTTGCAAGACTAACAAGAAGAAGCTGATCACAGGAAGATATACTCTAAGAATGTACTAGTATAGTCCCAATAAGAAGGAATCTCTGGAATGTCTCTACAAAGGCTGAATTGCAAAAGTACTCTGCCTAATCACAAAGCACAAGTCAGTTCGCAGAGTAATCAAGATTTCGTAAAGCAGCAACTGGTACTGTAAAGCATCGAGAGACAGACAAACTGAAGAGTTGTCTTCAATATCATAAAGCTCCCAAGGCATTCAGAGAATAAAGAGAAATCTTCAAGTCTACACAAGCATCATAAAGTACTCTGCCTGATCAAAAAGAATAAGTCAATTCGCAGAGTAAACCAAGAGTTCGTAAAGCAGCAACCAAGGTGAAGAGGTTCAAAGAGACAGTCAGATCGTAGAGCTGTCTTCTGCATCACAGAGTTGCTAAAGTGTTCAGAGAATAATCAGAAGCTGCTAATGCGTAATGGAGAAATCATTATTCATAAAGCAGACAAATGAGCAGATCAGAAGCCAAGTCAATAATCGTATAGCAAATGCAAAGCTGAACTCTACGATTCCTATCAGTCTACTATCATCGAAGAGCAAACAGAGGAGCAGATAGTAGAGCCGACGCCAAGTCAATAATTGTAGGGCAAATGCAAAGCTCAAGCTCAACGATTCTCATCGCTCTACTATCATCAAAGTTCGTAGAGCACAATCACGTCTGACATATAAGACTGACAATCAGAACGTTACAATGTTAAAGGTCCCGAGGCATCCAATAGTGTATCCTTGAACAAGATCGAATATCAGATCAACATGTCTAACAACTATTTTGAAGAAAGAAGATATCTAGCTGTTGAGAGACAAAGCTGCAATTTGATATGACCAGCCAAAAGTAACATGGCACAAGTGCAGAAAGTCAACATCAAGGATACTAAGATATCTGAGCCATAAATGCTCCAATGGATACTTTGCAACAGGAAGTCTTTTGAAAGACCATAAATAGCTTTGAGATTTCAAATTCAAAGTTGTTGATCATCCCAACCATATAAACAATAAAATCAAGGGAGTTGTCGCACCAAATTAAGGAGTCATAGCACAAAATGAAAAGATCCAAAGTGTTGGCTTGAGCGAAACCAAGTGCGACAGAACGCACAAGAACTAGAGCTGCAATGCCATGAAGAATGCAGAGATGTGCCAAAGTGCAGAAGAGTCAAGGTGCTAAGGAGCCTAGAGCTGAAGGGCCAAGGAGCCAATGAAGAGCACAGAGCCAAAGAGCCAAGGTGCTAAGGAGCCTAGAGCTGAAGAGCCAGAGAGCCAAGAAGCTAAGAGTCGAAGTGCCGAGATGATGAAGAACATGGCAGAATTGAAAACAGAAGTGTCTAGAAGCCATAGAGTTGATGTAGGTGAAGTAAAAGTGACAAATCAGAGGGCCAATCTCAAGTACCACTCTACAATTCACCAAGAACACTAAGAGTTGAACAGATGAAGACGTAGAACAGAAGTAGTCTACAATCCAACGAGTGTTCAAAGCTGCTAAGCACAAGAGTATGACGAGCTGATTTGCAAAGCTTAGCTGCACATCAACTATGATCATGAGTAGCTGTTGAGTACCAGAAAAAGTAGAGCATCATCGACAAAGATCAGCATCACCAAGAAGATGATCACAACCAGGCCAAGTACCAGAAGATGAAGAGCTTAAATGTCATCTTAGAAGCACTCCCAACAAACATCATCAAACAAGAATTGGGGTCAGAGGATCCTGATCGTAGTGACCGAATTGGGGTTGGAGGATCCTGGTCTTGGTGACTGAATTGGGGTAAGAGAATGCTGGTCTTTGTGACCGAATTGCCGAGCTTAAGTGACTCGATGTCGAGACTCAGTGACTCGAAAAAACCTTAGTGGATCAGATGTAAATGGTCTGAGAGACCTTATCCTTAGTGGATACCTGCTCGGTGGAGTAGAAAAGTGAATTAAGAGTTGTTTAGTCTCCGAACCACTTAAAAATCTCATGTTGTTTACTTTACGTCATTTACATTATGCATATTATTACTGCTATATCTGCTATGTGTTTGTACATCCACAAGACTAAATCTAGATCAGAGATTTCCTTAATCTTTAAGGGGGATTTTACAAAAGAATATTTTGTTGTGCTTAATCAATATGATTAACTGATTATTTGATAATACATCTTTAATTAATCGAAAAAAATTTAAAGATCTATTAAACCCCCCCCCCCCCCTTCTAGATCTCTAGTGTGCCTCTGGAAAACAACCTTGAATCCACAAGGTTGAGAGAGAGAGAGAGAGATTTCTGGAAAATAGATAATTTATTGAGTGAATTCTGAAGAGCTATGAAGAAACCTTCAAGGCCTTTTTAAGAAAACAGAACCTAGACTCTTGACCTCCCCAATGTTTATTTAAGATGCCGATGCAACTTAAATGACCTTTTAGACTACTGAAGACCTAACAATTACATTGGGAAATAGAAAAGTACACCAACATTATTGTCTGCATTGAGATCTAAAAGTTGAGCCATTAACTCATCTACATCAGCCCCTCCCACTTGTGAAGAACTCATCACCTAGTTGTAGTCTGGATAAGAGAGTTGGCATGGAGGGTACTCGAATAGAGCTGAAGGTGTTGGAAATAAACATGTCCTTGGAAGGTCCACCACATAAGTATTGTCATTAACTTTCTTCAATATTTTGTAAGGCCCCATAGTTCTTAGGTTTCAGTTTACTGTATGAACCTGCTGGAAATCTCTCCTTGTGTAAGTAGACCATGACCATGTCCCCTTCTTTCTACACCTTAAGAGTGATTGTGTTTGTCAGTTTTGGCCTAGTACTAGAATTCGAGGAATGAGGAATCTAGCTTTTCCATTATTTTCAATCTGTATGGATTGAATCTGGCCAGTCATATTTTGGGCCATGCTTAATTCTTCTAGTTTTGGTAATCGAACCAGATATCTAGGGCAAGTTTTGAGACTTCGCAATATACAACAGAAAACGGGGAGATACCAGTTGAATTGAGTCATTTAGTCAGAGTTGTTGTCTAATACTCCTGCCCCTAATTGTCTATATGAAATTAATTCTAGTATATTGTGATTGTATGATTCTGATTTTAAATTATTTTATTTTTCAAGTTTTCCCCCCCTTTGTCTACATAACTAAGACCATGAGTTGAAGTGTTTTTAGTAATTAGGTAAGCAGAGAATGAATACAACTCTGACCGTCTTTTTCATGTTCACTTTACTAAACTATCTGATACTTTGTTTGGAGTAGTTTAGTTTTTCATTTGAATTTGGCAATATCTAATTTGTTTTATTTTTTTCTTTATGTTTCTGCTAGATAACATGGAGAATGATCTGACAACGCAATTCAGTGCAAATTGCGAGGGAGGAGAGGAGGTTCAAACTGAGAATGTGGAAAAAGCTTCCGATAAGACTTGTGCAACTATTTGGGAGTGTTCGAATATATTAGAACTTGGTCACCAAGCATACTTAGTGCCCGCACATACTTGGCCACTACTCAACTAGTAGCCTATATATAAGGTTTTAGTACTCTTTGTAATGAGATAACAACAATATTCTATACATCTATTTTATCTAAGGGAGCATTTTACTAGATTTAAAGAAAATGGAGAAACAAAAGCCAAGTGCAAATATTGTGGTCAGGTTTCGATTATCTAAAGGCTTTTGCATGACTTACTCAAATTGAAAGGTGAGTTTAGCTACACAAAACCATTTAAGGGATAGAAAAAAAGTACAAATTGGAGGGTTAGATTTGCAATTCAGTCAACTAGGCAGTAACAACCATCATCAGAAAGCTCCTTATTTCCAAACATCACTTGGTCAGCAAGCACAATCCCCATTTTCATCAAAACCATTACCAGCCTTCTGCAGATAACACACCAGGAAAAAAAAAGGGGGGGGGAGGGAATTGAAAGCACCAACTGGTGTTCATCAAAGATCGAAATAGCGATTATGGATATCCACCAGGTGCAGCAAGGGGAAAAAGGAGGTGTTCCTTGTTCATTGCAACAGTTAAATTCACTGTTCATTGCTGATACCCACTGTTAACATTTCAGGCAGTCCCAAATTTAGAGCTCAACGGAAACGGAAAATCTGGAAAAAATAAGCCAATAGCCACAGCGGCAGGAGAGGAAAAATGAGAAAAAGAAAAGAAGAAAGTTGTGCCATTGTTGGTGTGTATTTTCACCAACCCATCAATCTGCCGGTATATCATGACATAACATATTTTAAATTTAGGTTAAAAAATACAGTTAGACCCCCTGAACTTTTATTAGGTTACAACTAAGCCCCTAAACTTTCTGATTTGATGATAAGTGGGTTTTATACCTGTTATTAATTATCTTTTAACTTAATAATTTGTGAGTTCTTAACTATTTTAAGTTATTTTTATGTATTTATAGTGTTTTTATGTAATTTTGTAGGAATAAGCAAGGAAAAGCAATCCGACATCTTTTGGAGTACAATATTCAAGTAAATGCAAGAAGGGGAGATTGAAGGGTTTTCAATGTCAAGTTTGATGCATGTTCTTGGCTTGGAACTTGGATTTTACTGTAGATCTCGTTGAGATCTTCGATTTGCTAGGTGGCATGTCTCGTAACTCTTCCGGGATCAAAAGTTGTGATCTTTTTACCCGGACGTTGAACCTCAAAGTTTATTTTTTTGCTAAATTGAACCTCAAAGTTTGGAGTTGCCATTGACATAACAGCCACTTGAAGCCCAATTTCAACCTTGATCCAACCATAATCTCTTAATTCTCAAAGAATGAATATTGTAGATCTACTTAGCTTTCCGGAACATCTTGAATCGTCCCAATCGAAATTCGGATGCAAGAGTTATGACCATTTTACGGACGTCGCAGCAAAATATTGACTGGTGCGGCCGCGCCCGTTTCTAGTTTATTTTGAGTGCGACCTCGCCCAACACCAAAGAGGGGTCGCGGCCAGATTAAGATTTGACGCGTGTTTGCATTTTTTTTTACTCCAAATTGGATTGGGTTTCCGTCTAAGCTTGGGATTGGACTTGTAACCTATAAATACATTATGTGAGGCATAGAATTGGAGGTAATGAGAAACTTACAACCTAGAGACTTGTAACCTATAAATACATTATGTGAGACATAGAAATGGAAGCCTCATATGCAGCTCATATGAGATGCCAACTAGAAATCAAGAATATACTATACATCCCAAATAAGAAGAGAATTATCAACAAACTTAGTTTTCTGAAATTTAACAAAAGAAACTAATCTGCATTTAACTCTATTAAGAATAATAGAAGAGAGGATCTTGGATGGTAGCCTGGGTTAGAGTGAAGCCTGGAATTACGCTTAACCCAAATGGAGTAAACTGTCGTTGCAATAAGTAATTTCAAAATAAGATGAGAATATTTTGCAATGAGATCAAGGGTATAAAGCTTTTGTAAAGTTGTCATCCACATAATAAACGAGAACCTGGAGACCTGCAATTTATGTCATATCAGATTGTGCCACAGGACAGGAGTTCTTTTGGATCTGATCGAGTGCCAGATCAGAGAAGCTTTGACCGGACCTTTCTGGATGGTCCCCCATTGAATCGAGTCCTCACGGGTAATATTGAAAGATCTGATGAAATCAAAAGCTTGCCGAAATTGAAGCATGATGCTATGATTGAATTGAGGCAGTTGTCAGTCATCCTCCGAGAGAATGTCCTTAACTTTGGCCATGGGACCCAGTCTAGAAATACGAACAATAAGGGCCATGGGAGAAGAAGCTATAGGAACACCATTATACCATGGATCAAAACATAGGCTTGTGCTTGCCCCATTTCCAATCTTGTAGAAAATATGTTGTTGTGCAAAAGTTCTTAAATTTAGAACTTTTCTCCATATCCATGAGCAGTTATTTGGAATTTTAATCACCCAAAAGTTTTGGTCTTTGAGCATATTGGAATGGATCCAAGTAGCACAAAAGCTAGAGGGTTGGGGTTGAATAACCTGCCATAAGTGAAAGAAGGATAAGAGACTTATTCCAATCCAACAGGTTTTTAATGCCAAGACCTCCCTCAGAGGTAGGGAGAGTAATATTATCCCATGCCACTTTCGCTCCAAACTTTGCAAGAGAAGCCCCTTTCTATAGAAATCTTCATAAAATCTATTGGATCACAGTCAAAACTCCCTTCGGAAAGATAAAGTGAGCAGCCCAATAAGATTGAATAGAGAATAACACAACTTTAATAAGTTGAAGTCTGTCAGAGTAGGAAAGAGTGCAGTTGGTCCACGAGATAACTCGGGCAATAATTCTATTAAGAAGAGGGATGCAATCGTGGAAGGACAACCTTGAAGAAATAAGAGGAACACCCAGAAATTTAACTGGAATAACACCCAAAGGATATCCCACACAATCAAGGATAGCAACTTTTTTAGCATCTGGAACATTAGCAAGATAGCAGTGGCTCTTATTAGGATTAGGATGCAGCCCATAGTATAGAGAGAATTCAAGAATGCAGAATTGCATAATTTGAACAGACTTCAAATCACCCTTGCAAAAAACTAATAGGTCATCAGCAAAACATAAATGAGTAATATTATTAGCCTTAGCTCTGCAATGATGAGAGAAATTTGAGTGAGTGAATTGACTTAATGGTTCGTTGACTTTTACTAATGGCTCTTCTAGTTCCAACAACCAGGGTCGTTCTTCACCGCCATGACAATTTCAAAAGGTTCAACAATTTCAATAATAAACCTCGCACAGATATTCATTGTGGCACTTGTGTCTTCTTGTTCATCATCTTTTCACTACTCGCAAAGATGTAGAGAAGGAAGATTGGTGAAGGAACAATCTTTTTCAAACTCGAGATCGTTGCAATGACCGTTTGTGTAGCTTGATTATTGATTCTGGGAGTTGCACAAATGTTGTTTCTGAAGATACTGTTCGCAAATTTGGATTGAAGACAAAGCCTCATCCAAGTCCATACAAGGTTGCACGAGTAAAAAACACCAACCTCAATCCCCAAAGTTCATGAAATGTGTTTAGTGACTTACTCCATTGGTTAATTGGTTGATACAGTTGAATGTGATGTTCTACCAGTAAAAGTTTGTCATATATTATTAGGAAGACCATGGCTTTTGATAAGGTACAACATTGTGGATACAATAATACTTGCTCATTCAAGCATGGTGATTATGAGATGAAGTTAATGCCTGCTATCGCAGGTTCGTTTCTTCTCAAGCGACTTCACAATGAAGATGGTATTCTTGGCTCAGGTCTTAACTCGAGGACGAGTTCTTTTCAGCAGAGGAGAACTAATGCAAGACAAGCCCAAAGGACCCGCCCAATTTGGTTGGATCAATATTATTTTTTGTGGAAACCCATCCTCCAACAAGGAGATTTTATTTCCTTATCTGGATAGATTATTTAGGAATTTACTTGATCATTAACTTTAGAGTTTTTAGTTAGTCCTATAAAAACATTGTAATCCCTACATAGTCACTAATTATTATAATTTTATTGAAAAATATTATTGCTTGATTATCTCTATTTCCTCTCTTAATCTTCTCCAACTCTTTGATTATCTCTATTTTCTCTCTTAACCTTTTCCAGCTCTTTTTCTAACCCTACGTGATCCCCACCACATAGCTTGTTGTTGAGCCGTCAACGCAGCCCCACAAAGCGTTCATTCCATGTTCTCCATTACCTAAAATGCTTTACTTCTTCTCCCGACAAATGAGATCTCTAAAAAGCTCTTATACCTATTGATACAGTAGGTAAGTGGTTCATGACTAGATATTGTTTCAGCACGGATGGAACTTCAATCCACAAGGTTGAGAGAGATATTTCTAACAAAGAGACCTTCAAGGCCTTTAAATACACAAATTGCAGAGTCTTGATTTTCTCAAGGCTTATTTAAGATGCTCATATGAGTCAAATGATCTTCAGACTACTTGACTTCTTAATAAATACGTTGGGAAACAAAACAGTTGACAACATTAATAAATGAAAGTTGAGCTATTAACTCATCTATATTGTGAGCTTAAACCTCGAAAAATTAGTTTGTCGATACAAAAACTCCACCATGAACAATCCACCTCATATCGTAAAAGCAGGCATTTAAATACATCCTCAATTACAGAATACGGCTCCAACATAGTAAACAACTAAACAAATGAAAATGAGGCTTCATGGAAGGATGTAAATCTCATACAAACTAAAATGTAATACAAAGTGATGCACTATGAAGTACATGATTATACAAGTTTATCAGTAACATCCATCTATATGAAAACAAGGTCAAGCTAAACACATACTCCCTCTGTTCGATAAAAAGAGTGTCGTTTGCAAATATTAAGGATGTATTTTGTTTTTTGTGTATTCCAAAACATAATCAAAGCATAGTTGAAGCATAGTTGTTAAAGGCGTGCCTGAGGCGCACGAGGCGAGGTGAGGCGCACTTTTGAGCCTCACTTTGCTTGAGGCGAGGCGCCTTCAATGAGGCACAGCTGAGGCACGCTGAGGCGCAATGCGCTGGCCTCTTTGAAAATTCACTCAAATTAATCACAAATGTCCAATTTTGAAACGTATTATGATATGAGACATTCATATCCACTTTGAACTTAACAAAAACAAATGAAAAGACAGATTTCCTAGATGGATTGATTATTAGGAATAATTATTCTGAACTTATATTTATGATGGACGACAACAATTTTTTCAATTATTTTATTTTTTGTTTGTTGGGCAGTTTCTAGATGGCTTCCATTTAATCCAAAGTCTAAACGACACATGAACCATAATCCAAAATTTAATAAAATATGTAGTTAATAACTATAGTTCAAAATTATCTTCTTTAAGTTATAATTTATAATATGAAATTAAACTTCTATTCAGGTTTTGATAAAATTACCCCATTATTAACTGAATTATTTTTGTTAAATTATCTACTTGATGAAATAAGTGACAACATACTTGATACTTTCATGAATACCTTTTGTATAAGTTGTCATTGTTTAGGAGCTTATATAATAAATTTAGATATGGGTATACATATTTTTGTATTTTTTGAGTATGTGCGCCTCACTTCAATAGCCTAGGCCCAAAGAAGACCTGTGTCTCGTGCATTTAATAACACTGAGATTGAGAGAAGAGGAGTTTCTTTAAGTTGAAGACTTGGACAAGTATATGTACATCTTAATGGACTCCAAAAAATTAATCAGACCTAAATCACCCACTATCAAAATTATTCTACAAAATACTCCCTCCGTCCCATAAAGACTGGCTTCATTTGACTTTTCAAGTCAAACATCATTTTTAGAAGTAATAATTAAGCATATTTATTTAAAATTTTGAACACGTGATAAATTGGAGTTGGTAGTAAATTCAATTTAGTTTCTTATGGTTATAGTTCCTCCTTTTATATTTGTAAGAAACGATATTAATTTTGATTTCAAAAATAATCAATTTGACCTAAAAAGTAAAAGTCAGTCAGTCTTCATGGGACACAGGGAGTACAATACTTTTTTTCTTTTTCCAAATCACCCTACATAGGATGCAAGGCATGTAATCATTACTTACGTATCTAGTTATTCTCTCTCTCCCCTCCCCCTCCCCCTCCCCCTCCCCCTCCCCCTCCCTCCCTCCCTCCCTCCCTCCCTCCCTCCCTCTCTTCCCCCATTCTCTCTCTCTCAGTGTACATATGTTTAATAATGGATCTTCCAACAGAAAAGATACCCAGTTCATTACAACGTTAACATGAGACACTATTTACTTCGCCCATGTTTTGAAAGTTTGAATGAAAATAAAAGGTCTCACATTTTCAATGCAACTCTCATAGTAATATAAAATAATATAACAGATATACCATGAAAAAACAATAAATCAACTAAATACTAACCTCTCTGCAAACTGGACACTTTGACTCTGGAGATGCAGCCTTAAGACCTTGGAAGATCATCACAGAAGCTGCAGAGCAAGCACATGATTTGCAAAAAAGATGTCCGCAGCTCAAGGCATATGGTTTAAAAACGATATCCTGATCCATTCCAACTATGAGTGAAAAAATGTATCAAGTGAAAAGGTAAATAAAAATAAATACAGAAGAATCACAAAGTTTCATGGTTATCTTCTGGAAATATAATGAGAAAGTTTGCAATTTTTCATAGTTTTTCTTATTAAAATAAAACATTAATCTTACCAAGCAAATAGCACACTTCAGATTATACTCTAATCTCGTAGAATCCAAAAGTGTTAAAGTCATTGCAGGTTCCGCACCGCTGAGATTACAAGAGATCGGACTGGAAAACTCATTGGACTTTCCACTATTTGGTTCCATAAAATTCTTAAAGAAAGCCCCTAGTTCTATCAACCATGGTGATTGCAAAATTTCTATGTGTTCAGCACTCAGCTTAGATTTGAAGTTCCTGCCATTTACAGAGCTGTGTACCTACAACAGAACAAGAAAAAGGGAAAAAAAAAAGTTCAATTCAAATGAAAAAAATACATAAACCGTGCCAAAAGTTATATTTTTTTAAAATGATAAAAAAGGTCCTTTTAAAGCTTACTTTATCGTATTTCTTGAGAATTTTCTTGATAGCAATAGCATTCATTGTAGCATACTCAATAAGCATCTGACCCTGATGTACCACAGCTTGCTTATCATTTGTAAAACACTGACGCAAGCATATAATGTACCTTTGCATTCCAGAAGCAATGTGAATATGGATAAGCTGTCTAACTCTCAAACTAAAGCAGCCAGCTATATTAGAAGCTTCCTTCATCAGCTCAGAGAAAAACATCTGATCGCACACTACAAGATAACGAAAGTTCCATTATTAATAATATTGTGATAATGAACAGATCAAGAGACATTCAACCACCCTTGATTTCCAAATGCACATTGTAACATTTAAAATTGGCCCTACGTGTAGTTAATAATAGTTATTATTTCATGTTAACCCTTTCATTCAACCTACAGAAAACTGATAACTCTTTGGTAGTATCGAGGTCAAGTTAAAGTGAAGGACTGCAAACTAAGTCCACTTATGAGTTATAATACATATACGAAGACAAATCCCATTACATGCTGGAGCCACTTGTAGTCAAAATGCTTATACGGTTTGATGCAAAGTATCACATTTTACCATTATCTATTCTCTGTACCATAAAGCAATATCATTATCATGATCATGAGCCAAACATATAAAGGCAAAAATCCAATGTCACATTAACAACAATTTGTGTACTGTACATTTGAGAGCTGGGGCAAATTTTAGCTGTATTGAGAGGTGTTCTTTTGTCTTGCCTACTCAGTCAAAGCAATCTGCTCTTTTAGATGACAATGGGGATTCTCTGGTTCGTAA
The DNA here is from genome assembly GCA_020205555.1 of Panax stipuleanatus. NCBI lineage: Eukaryota > Viridiplantae > Streptophyta > Magnoliopsida > Apiales > Araliaceae > Panax > Panax stipuleanatus. The sequence goes on along the minus strand of CM035115.1, from coordinate 76,128,136 downwards.
CTCCCATTCTTGAAAGAGATTCTAATACTTCTTTGTCATGCTTTTCTAACACTTCCCATTCTTTTTGTGATAATTCTCCTATGTTCTTGACTCTTGTCCTTGTGTTTTGGTTCTCTAAGGTGCTACAAGGAGTGACCATTATGATGGGAAAGGTATCTTGCCTACTCCTCAAAAGATTGTTTATGCTCCAATATCACTTTATGCTACTGAGAAGGAAGGCCACAAAATGAATCACATGGCTACTGATAAGCTTGGAGATGGATTAGATGATCAAAATCCCCAAGCAATATTGAATTGTCCTGGTCTAACTCTTGTTAATCCGTTTGGGGGAACAGTGAAGGTTGAGGTTCTCCTTCAAGACATGGGAAGAGGAAAAGGTAGTGGGTTAAGGAGTTGCATAGTTTGCAATCTTCTGCAAATTATGGCGAGGTTAGGGGTAGGAGGGGTGTTTTCTCTAATCCTTTGACATGAAGATTTTTAGTTGGAACATGCGCGGCCTAGGTAGTAGGTGCAAAAGGGTTATGCAAGAAGTGATTTTGCTGGCAACCCCAGATGTTGTCTTTCTTAAAGTATCGTGTTGATGATAGGACAGTTAAATGGTTGTGAAGTTCCAGTTTCGTTGTGAACTTCTGCTACAGGAGCTTTCAGAGGAGTTGACATTTCAGATATTCATCGAGTTTTGGCATGCAGTGCTAAGTGCTTTATTAATTTTCTTGATTTTCTTTCTTGTATTTCTTTGGAGGACTCGTTGTCCTCCTTTTCTGTAATTCCTCTTCTTTCTAATAAAATTCTGCTTTTATCTGGGGGAGGAAACAACGTTTTTTGTGCTATACTACCAAGAAGAAAACCAAACCTTTATTCTAACAAAAGGGTTATGCAAAAGGGTTATGCGATAAGTGATTTTGCTGGCAACCCCAGATGTTGTCTTTCTTAAAGAATCGTGTTGATGATAGAACAGTTAAAGGGTTGTGAAGTTCCAGTTTCGTTGTGAACTTCTGCTACAGGAGCTTTCAGAGGAGTTGGCATTTCAGATATTCATCAAGTTTTGGCATACAGTGCTAAGTGCTTTATTAAATTTTCTTGATTTTCTTTCTTGTATTTCTTTGGAGGACTCGTTGTCCTCCTTTTCTGTAATTCCTCTTCTTTCTAATAAAATTCTGCTTTTATCGGGGGGAGGAAACAACGTTTTTTGTGCTATACTACCAAGAAGAAAACCAAACCTTTATCCTTACAAATTTAACTGAATATATTAATCACAACAACTAAGGTAGCAAAAGATTACAAGTGGAGCCTTTACATCTTAACTCCTGTATAGACGGGACATGCAAGTTTTTGAAGTTAATAATGTTTTAAACTTGAGCAAACTTTGTGATTATAGGCAAAACTTGGCTGCCACAATATCAGTTGATACAAATCAAGTAAAGGAAGAAAGACCTACCAGACTATAAGTGTACATTTTGATAATTCAACGTTATAAAAGTTATGTAGAGTACAGAGAACCCTAATTTTGATTGACCAGTTTCAAACACGCACGCGCGCACACACATATACACACACACAGAGAGATCAAAGTCTAGATCCAGTGGTCTAAAAATTAAAAATCGATTGGCATATGATAGCATTGACGGGTTCAAAAACTGTGTCTTGTTTTCAGCAGACCGGTTTGCTCCGCGAAGCTAGGCAGCAAGCCATTGGATGTAACACAAAAACTGGTCTGCAAGGTGTGTAACCCTGTCCAACATGAATAATTAGGATCTACAAAAACTGGAAGCTGTGCTATAGATATAAAGTTTCACACAAAAACCTCTCTTGCAGAGCCTTATTATCCAGGCCTAGAAAACACTTGCAATTGAATCTCAAACTCCAACCATGTTTTCCAAACTGAAGTGAACCACAATGAAAAGGACATGATATAAGCAATTCTATGATATCTAATTATTCCATAATTTATCCATGACTGCATGAAAACCTTACCATATAAGAAAATGCATAATCCTTTAACAACAATTCCACTATAAAGAACTTGCATTTTTTTCAATCTAATTAGATATATTCATACTTAAAATCTTAAGGAGCTCATTAAGAATAATTAAACTATTAAAGAATCAGGACACATACATTGGCAAGATTCATATTGATAGTCTTCGTCTCCATTGGAGTCCTTCAAAGCCCTACATTTCCTACATCTCTTCAGGACTTTTTTGAGCCTCTTGTATTCAACATGAGAGCAATCATCCAAAAATCCCTCTTGATCTCCAATATATTCCATAAATGTCTCTCCAAACTTCATGTTGAAATTCTCTCTATATATATGTATGTATATATAATGAATGAGCAACAAAATTGAAACCTTTTTCAAAATCCTTGTACGGAAAATTGTTTTGAAAAAAATAAATTGGGTTGCTATTTATGCGGATAGGAAAATATTGAATCGAAGCCTAGAACATGACCTGAGAATCAGGTATATATACAGTACAATTCTATGGTTTGATAAGAAGCATGAAAAGAATTGTGGGCAAGTCGGTTGATTTTTCAATATCACATACCTAGTTGGCTAGGTATGGTAAACGGTGCAATCGCAAGTTCGGAACAGTGCAATCGGATATTACCACAAATGTGTTGATATTATTAGACACTAGCAGCACACCTAAAATTTAATTTACCTTGATCAAGGTAATCCGTGCAAAATGTGGATAAAATTTAAAAATAACTTATTTATATTATAAATTTTTTATATATAATTTTTAATATTTTGTGTTATATTATGTACTAGATCATATAATCCGTGCCTCCGGCACTTCCAAATGTTAGATTTATCCGAAATTTTAGACAGTCCGGATAATTTATTAGGTTAAATACGAATTTTTTTTAAAAAAATAATATTTATATTTTGTATAGATAGATTTTTTACTAGGATGTTTTACATTTTGGTTCATACGACAATCTAACTTTGTAAAATCAATTCATAAATATTGACAAATTACTTCTTGTCATCTCTTTTATTTGATAAGCAGAGAGCATGTGACAAATGAGTGAGAAGGTACAATAAAATTGGTAAAGACAACAAACTTTAAACAGATGAATGAATTGTTGGTTTTGAATTAAAGGTCCCACTACTTACTGCCTATAAGCCACTCGGCAACGAGCAAGGGCGGAGCCAGAAATTTTTTTCTTCTTGGGCTACAGAATCGAAACAAGAATTAAAAATTAGAGTAGGGGACCAGTGCCGCGGCGCTCTTTCTCAGCGCTGAGCTTCTGCCCACACAATTCTCAGATTTCGCATTTTTTTCATAGCCATTTTATAATTTTCCAACTCAGCCTATACACATCTAATTGGAACCAATGTTCAACATGTTATAGAAAGTATGACATACTATTTTAAAAAAATATAAACTAGTCCAAATAAATATTTCACACAAGTTCTATATGGGCTCAAAACTGATGTGGCACTGCTCAGCCACATCAGTTTTCTAACCAAAGCAAAATTACTCAATTCACTTGAACTTACTTTTAAACCATTTCTTATTCTGTTAAGCCACTTGAGACACATATATTATATAAACATAAGTTTTCTTGCTTACAATAACATCAAGTTTTTACTTTTAAAACTTCACAGCCTCTATGAGAAATTTAATCAAACATGTGAAGTGCATAACTTTAAAAGACAGATCTCATAACCATTTAGAAATAATTAAGCTAAGAATTTTTTAATTCTTCTTCCTTATTACTCCACCCGACACCCACCATATATATTCTCATTTCCACAAACAATTTTCAAATGCTTATAGCTAACATAACAAAATTGACACTATAGCTTTAATTTCATAAATGAACTAAAACTTATGGTGTACCTTTCATGAAAATTTTTGTTATCTGTGTTGATTATAGCCAAAATCAATTTTCTCTTGCCGAAAATAAGCTTCAATTTCTTCCCAATTCAATTTGCAGCGTTCATTCCATTATTAATTTCATCCAAAAACCAAGAGCAATTGATAGAGGTTTGAAGTAGTTTAGAGAGAAGAAAAATATATAGAATGAGTCGAATAACAATTAACATTTGACATGTGTTGTAAAAGAACATAACTGGACTTAAGAAAATTGAATTGGGCTATTAAAATAACAAATACTAAAGGTTTGTCAAAAAGTCCACCCGGGCTGGAGCCCACCCCAGCCCATGGGTGGCTCCGCCCTTGGCAACGAGGATTACATTCTTTCCTTTCATGCTGGGATTCATGCAGGACTCACTTTTGCACCGAGTCAAATTAACAATACTCATATGTATGCTTGATGTATCTATAATGAAATAATATGACACTTAATATACCAAGGCCATGTTTGTTTATTAGGATAACCCTTGGGATTGGACTAATAATCCTTAACCTCTTGTTTGTTTTTTAAACTAGACTCCGGACTATTAATCCCGGAATAACAAAATGACTTAGAATGAGGGATTATTTAATACCATGTCTAACATGGTATTATAATCCCATGACGAGGGATTAAAAATTTGTGGACAAAATTAACCTTTGTCTTTTCTAATATGACTAACGTATCCTTAAATTAGATTGAACGTCTTAGTTGTGATTGATTATCACCAAAAAAAATTAAAAAAATAATATTTATTGATTATATATACACCCCCACCCCCCCACCCACCCCACTCCACCCCACAAAAATTAAAAAAAATAATATTTATTGATTATATATACACCCCAAGCTACCCCACCCACCCACTCCACCCCCACCCGCCCACCCACCCACCCCACCCCACCCCATAAAAATTTAAAAAATAATATTTATTGATTATATATACACCCCCACCCACCCCCACCCCCCCACCCACCCACCCCACCCCCATCCCAACCCACCCCACAAAAATTAAAAAAATAATATTTATTGGTTATATATACACTCCCACCCTATCTCACGCTACCCCACCCCACGTACCCACCCCCACGCACCCCACCCCACCCCACGCCACCCACACCCACCCACCCCACCCCATCCACCCCACAAAAATTAAAAAAATAATATTTATTAATTATATATATACCCCCACCCTACCCCACGCTACACCACCCCACCCACCCACCCCACCCACCTCACCTACCCCACAAAAATTAAAAAAAATATTTATTAATTATATATACACCCCCACCCTATCCCACGCTACCCCACCCCACCCACCCACCCACCCACCTACCTCACGTACCTTACCCACCCTACCCACCCCACCCACCCCACCCACTCTACCCCATAAAAATTAAAAAAATAATATTTACTGATTATATATACACCCCACACTACACCACCCACCCCACCCCACTCCACCCCACCCACCCCACCCTACAAAAATTAAAAAAATAATATTTATTGATTATATATATACCCCACCCTAACCCACGCTACCCCACCCCACCCATCCACGCACCTACCCACCCCCCACTACCCCCTCTAAAAAAAATAATATTTACTGAATGATATAACTACTTTTTAAAAAGTTTTAAATTAATTTTTTTATTATTTTTTGATGTATAAATAAGTTTAAATTATAGTTTAAAATATGTTATTATTGGTAAGGGTATAATAGTCCAAACGATATTTTTTAATCCAATCCTTTAATTAATCCTGGAAAAAACAAACATAACATTGAATTATTTTAAGTTATCCCCTGAATAATCCCGTAAAAAATAAACATGTGACTAGGATTATTTAATCCTAGGATTAATAGTCCTGGATTATAATCCCATGGATTATAATCCCGAGATTATAATCCTTGCAAACAAACATGGCCCAAGAGTCTAGTCATTTCAGTTCCAACATAATAAATTTATACAATACATTTGATTTATGAATTTGAGAAATAATTGTAAATGTAATAGATCATAATTTATGCATTTTATCATCCTTGATATTTGTCCTTTTCTTATATTAGTTTATTTAATTAATATATTTTATTTTATTTCATAAGATTTAATATATTGTTACCATAAAGTTAAAATATTTTTGATCAAACAATATTCAAGGTTCCAATCATGGAAGGAAAAGAGCAAAGAAGACTCCTACAAGAATAATGACCCAATATTAAAGACAATTTTAGAGACAAAGTAAATCACCCAAATGCCCTTATTACGCCTTCACTTGAATGAAAATTACCAATATTTTTTATTTCCCTCCGCAACATTGTAATAACCGAAAGACTTTTGTACATAAGATAATAGAAATGAGAATTTGTTCAACAAAATTAGAATGTCAATATTCGAAATACGAATCATAATCATGTATGAATGATATTTATACAAATGAAAAGTTAGAAAAAAAATTACATGGAATGAAGTAAAATTTAGCTTATAAGTTACAAGAAAATCTAGAAAGGAAATGGACCTAAGGAAGGTAATGAAGCAATAAACTATTGTGCTACTTAGGAGGCTTAAGCCACTTGAATACATGGAAACCAAGCAAGCCCCATTCAAGTTCAACCAACAAAGCTAAGCCCAAGACAAAGCCTAAAATCCTTTTGTCCAAATTTAGAATTTTCCAATTAGTCACGTGGGATAAACATACAAGAAAAACAAAGGCATTACTTGCAAGTAATTAGCACTAATCAATGAGATTACTTGCAAGATGATGAGATTATGTCTAATTAAGATAGGGGAGTGTTAGAAAGATAGGTGTCGACGTCGGGGAAAAAATGCAGGTCGAGTTGGACCCGAATCTTTCTCTTTTCTTAAGTTTTGTTTTCTACCCTTATTACCTTGTCTGTTTTATGAAGGGTGAAGGTTCTTTAGGAAAAAGCCAACATGTATCATATCGACGATTTAAACGTTTTACATAGTCTCCAGTTGGTAGATTTGAAATGGTTGTACCAACTCAACCGAGTTTTGTTTGAAAGTAGACCCAATTGCTCGACACTGTCGAAACTGAATCTTTGAAACCGAAGTTTTAAGTTCAAGGGCTTGGTTAAGTGAGGGGAAGGTGTTAGGCACCCCTCAACCCCTCAACTCACATGAAAACACGGTACCGCATCTTTTCAATATTTCCCTTTTTATTTGCAATGTGTGTGTGAATGCTGGAAGAAATTGAGCCTACGTTTGATTGATTTGAAAGTATGGACGTGCTTCATTGAACATATATACGAAGGGTTTGATTTGATTTACAAAAAGTTCTTTTTAGATAAGATATTAAAATGATGTTTTTAAAAGCACGTTTTCAAACCCTCACGCTCACGTAGGAATTAAAGCATGTTGATACTTCTATTTTTTATCTTTTCAGTCTTTTGCCTCAATTTGAATGGTGATTGTCGGGTTGCGAAGCATCCTCGACCACAAAATATATACAAGTGTCGGTCTTCTCATGGGCATGACAGCATTTGGAGTGACTCTGGCACGACAAACTATTATTTTATTATATTTGAGACCTTAAACCCGGATAACCGTTTTAAGGTCTTTTGAATGTACATTTTTGTAGAAAAAACTGGTAGGGTACATTTGTAATGTGGAGTTTGTCCATCGTGGGAATCAGATTCTGATCAGTTTGATCATTAGTCCCACGATTCCTAGGCTCACATAGGGAAGCCAAGTAAACCTGCACAGTACAGATATTTACAGAAAATGGATATTTACATCCAGACGTGGCAAAAATAAAGGATTCATCAGTCAAATCCTAGCCTGCGCATAGCCAAAGCTTCTCGTTCCCAATAGATAGCGATCTAATGGTCTCAAGGTTGCTTTCAAATGAATAGAACTAGAAAGAAAGCTAGATTTAAATAAATCTCAGCCGTTCTAACTTTTCGGTTCCGGTTGGACCTATTTTGAACCGTTTGAAAGGTAGAAAATGCTAGATTTAAATAAATCTAACTTGCCCAGAATGATATCACTACCAATTCACATCAAATGAATATTTCCAGCAGATATTTAATCACAATGAATAACATATATATATATATATATATATATATATATATATATATACACGAAAGCTGTAAAGGGCGATAGATTTTCACTCTCAAGCCCGTACTGGAATGTAAATGTATATATATATTTATAAAAGCTGTAAAAAGTCACGGAGTAATCCAGGTTTGACAGAATGGAAATATATATATATATATATATATATATATATATATATATATATATATAAGCTGTAAAGGACGACGAATTTGCAATCCTATGCCCGGACTAGAATGAAAATATATATATATTTATAAAAGCTGTAAAAAGCCATGAAGTAATCTAGGCGGTACAGAATTGAAATATATATATATATATATATATATATATATACATAAAAACTGTAAAAGAGCCATGAATTAATCTAGGCTCAATTGAATGTAAATATATATATATATATATATATATATATATATATATATATAAAAGCTGTAAATGAGCCACGAAATTGTCTAGCCCGACAGAATGTAAATATATATATATATTTATAAAAGTGGTTAAAAGGCCACGAAATAATCCAGGCCAAACTGAAATATAAATGTTAATATATACAATTAATATATATATATATTAAACTAATAAAAAGGCCACGAAGTCAAAATCCAGGCCAAATAAAGTCAAAAAAAATTATATATATATAGTTATATATATAAAAGCAGTAACTACAACGGATTTGACATCCGGACTTGACAGAATTGAAAAGTTAGTATATATATAGTTAAATATATACATAATAAAGCCAAAAAAAACTCGAGTTAATAACCCAGTTCAGAAGAGTGCATATATATATATGTGTATATATATATATATATATATAAACAATTAAAAGTCGTGGATCGTCTATCCGGGCTGTGCAGAGGCCAGAAAACGTATTTATGTACTAAAATGTACGAAAACGTAAGAAAAAACGGCCACATAACTGAGTTCCGGGCAAAATCAAAAACAAAACTTAACGTGCAAGTGTATAAATGCACAATGAAGTAGTAGGAACTTCCTGATCGTAAAAATACTTACAATGGACTGCTACACGGGCTTTTTGCCACTTGGTAGGCTTCAAATGGACGTTTCTACCTCTCAGTTTTTGATATGTGGTAGTATATGAGTATACCTACGTGTCAGAGTGATAAAATCTGGGTTTGGAGTACTAGAAGTCGGGCTAGAAAACGAAATGGGCGGAGTTTCAGAGCGTTTTCTATTTTTTTTCTTTTTAAATGGCTGGGGGTGCATTTATATATATAGACCCGATGGAAGCGGGTCTACCCGCGACAGCCGCGGGTCTACCTGTAGCGCCACATGGCAGGCCCGAGTGGTGGGTCCAGTCGCCTCGAAGTACGTGCACTCCGAGCAACGTGAGGTCAGATTCGAAACTTTTAAACTTTTGATCGGAGCGTCCGTTTGAGGTGTGCTATACCTTTCCGGAAAGTACTTGCCGAGAGTGTCACAATGACATGTGACTAACGACTAATAGTGTCAGGCAATCTGACCTTCGCTGAAGTAGCCTTCAACGGCTGATACCATTGGACCGTTCCTGATGCTTCGCTGGGGTTGTCGCCAGCGGCTGAGATGTCAGGCAATCTGACCTTCGCTGAAGTAGCCTTCAATGGCTGATGTCACCGGACCGTTCTCGATGTTTCGCTGGGGTTGTCGCCAATGACTGAGATGTCAGGCAATCTGACCATCGCTGAAGTAGCCTTCAACGGCTAATACCACCGGACCGTTCCCGTTGCTTCGCTGGGGTTGTCGCCAGCGGCTGAGATGTCAGGCAATATGACCTTCGTTGAAGTAGCCTTTAACGGCTGATGTCACCGAACTGTTCCCGATGCTTCGCTGGGGTTGTCGCCAACGGCTGAGATGTCAGACAATCTGACCTTTGCTGAAGTAACCTTCAACGGCTGATGTCACCGGACCGTTCCCGATGCTTCGATGGGGTTGTCGCCAGCGGCTGAGATGTCAGGCAATCTGACCTTCGCTGAAGTAGCCTTCAACGGCTGATGTCACCGGACAATTCCCGATGCTTCGCTGGGGTTGTCGCCAACAGCTGAGATGTCAGGCAATCTGACCTTCGCTGAAGTAGCCTTCAACAACTGATACCACCGGACCATTCCCGATGCTTCGCTAGGGTTGTCTCCAGCAGCTGAGATGTCAGGTAATCTGACCTTCGCTGAAGTAGCCTTCAACGGCTGATGTCACCGGACCGTTCCTGATCTGACCTTCGCTGAAGTAGCCTTTAACAGTTGATGTCATCGGACCATTCTTGATGCTTCGCTGGGGTTGTCGCCAGCGGCTGAGATGTCAGGCAATCTGTCCTTTGCTAAAGTAGCCTTCAACGGTTGATGTCACCGGGCCGTTCCCGATGCTTCGCTGGGGTTGTCGCCAGCTGTTGAGATGTCAGGCAATCTGACCTTCGCTGTTGCCGATGCTTTGTCGAGGTTGCCACCAACGGCTGAAATGTCAGTCAGTATGACCAATCTCGACGTGGGGGTACTATTTCCGACAAAACACACCCTCGGATCAATCTGGATGCCGTGATACAGTCAGAATCTGTCGTTCATGCCATCGGACCTTTCCGATGCTCTGACAACGACAGTTTTTAGCAAATTTTCGCAGTTTTTCAGCAGTTTTCATCATTGATCCCCGAATATCTCTTTAGGATGATAACCAATGGCTTACATGAAGTTCTTCTTTCCGTCAGAAATTCGCCGCTCATACGCAGGATTTTAGGACAATCCGCTTAAACGCGTAGCAATTTTTTTTTTGAATTTGACTTTTAAGCTCCTGTAAACTACGTTTCCACTCGAACTGGACCAAGCCAGAGGGGGCCCACTCTGGGGAGCCGTAAGTAGAGGTGTGGCAGTCGCAAGTGGGCCCACTCTTTCCTGCTAGTTTAAGATGGGCAACAGAGGCTCTCAGAATTCATTTTCAGTTTTGAGTTCCAATAGAAATCTGATTTTCTTTTTTAGATCTACGGAGTTCGGGCAGCTTTTTTCAGATTTCGTCAGCGCACACACGTTCTTCACATCCCAGGTAACGTTTACATCCTTTCTGTTAGGAATAAACATGAGAATGCTATTCCTATTTATATAAGATTTGATTATGATCTTAATGAATGAATATGTAAATATGTCTGCATTGATAAATGTTGTAAAGTCCTTGAATAGATAACAGGAATATATGTACAAGGACTTAGAATGAAATGATCAAATATGTTAGGTTGATCCTACATGAAAAAAATAGCTTTGTAAAGTCCTTCAAAAGAATATGATGTACAAGGACTAAATATAGAAAGATCAAACTTGTTAGGTTGATCTTATACAATGTAATAGATAGGCCTGTCTGATCGTCGAGCACTGCACCAGCCTTCGTAGTCTGCCAGGAGAGACAAGGAAGACTCGGAGACTATCAAGAAAGAATTATAGTCTGTAAGGATAGTAGCTCTCGGAGTTCGTAGTCTGTCAGGAGAGACAAAGCAGGATCGTGGTGTGTCAAGAAGGACTTTCTCGAAGCCGTAGTCTGCTGAGGAAGTCATGTTCAGAATCGTAGAGACAGCCTGTCTAAGTGCCAATCGAGCACCTGCCGAGCCAAGTCAAGAATCGTAGGCCACACGTGAAGTTATGGAGTCTATTGATCATATTAGAGGCAGAAATCATAGTCGAGCTAGATCAGACAAGGACAACAAGTGTTAAGGCAGAAATCATAGTTTGTCATGTGATCTGCTCTCGGAATTGTAGTGTCTGCAGAACCAAAGCAAAATCGTAGTCTGCAGAACTAAGGCTTAGACGAAGTCTATCAAGGGCTCACAACGCCAAAGTAGAATCGTAATGAAAACACGATTCTCAACATATGAGCACTCCCAAAGTTTCCAAAGAAGGTAGCCTCTGGTCAGAGCTGTAAAGATGCAATCTACCTGAAGGAAGCCAGAGAGCACTCAACGAATGGCCTGCAATCAATCAGACGATCTAAGCACCAACTCAATCAATATTCTGATTGAGAAGTGAAGCCATTCAAGGGAAGTCTTCCACAAGCAACAGTAAGAAGACTTCAGATAAAGTGACTGACAAAAGGAAGTCAGCAATGCAGTAGCTGTCAAGATAAACAAAAGACGACGATCTTGGGTGTGACCATGATCGTAGTGCTTGCCAGATGAGAAGCAGGAACTGATGCGATTTATATAGAGATACTGGCCAACCTATGAAGAAAAGACAAAGAAGATTAAGCATGGGTCAAACCATTGATGATATGTGAACGGGAGATCACAAGGAGAAAGAGAGCTGAGCATGACTAATCAGAAGAGTCTAGCAATTCAGAAGGGCTAAAGCATTCAGAGAAGTTATCAGTTCCTGAGATCAGTCAATGCAAGCAGAAGTGTTGAAGCACTGCACGAGTGAAGGAAGAGAGGTTCTACATTGTAAATCCAAAAAACACTCTCAGAATCGTAGTGTTGTCTCAACCAGTCAACGAGTAACATTCAACAGACAAACTATGATCAAGTTCAAGGTCATCTGCATCAGAATCGTAGAGTTCGGTCATCTGATTACTGAAGCCTTGGCAACGTCTCAGTATAAAGATTGACATTCGAACGTTGCTGATTGAGAGCATTGATGCAGAAGGACAACTCCTGATGTTCTGATCGAGGAGTCAGAAAGAAGAAATAAAGGTGACTACCAACCTGAAGCGTTAAAGTGACATCTCTGATGTGGTAGGTGAAATAGTAGACCGCTGTGTCAAAAAAGTCAAAAAGGGGCTGTCACGTCACATCAGCAGTCTGCACCAAATAACTCGAGATCTGCGAAGCAATTCAAATAGCTTCCAACGGCTATATTCCAACGGGAAGCTTATAGAAGGGTATTTAACAGCTGAAGCTTCAAAGATGAAGGGCTGCTGAGTTGAAGAGTTGTTAGGCTGATAAGTTGTTGACTCTACTAGTTCTAAAGAGCTAAACAGAATACGTCTCAGTGGCAGTGAGACTACGAAAGTAGAAGTGAAGCAAGCTAAGAGAAGAGCTTTAACAGATAAAGGCTACACTCAACAACAATGAGAATGCCAATCAGAATGGCAGCTAAGCTATGAGCCGAGAAGGCCAAGAAGATAGCATTCAGAAGAGTGGCAGACCAGAAAGAAGATCCAAAGAGCCACTCTACGAATCACCATGAACCTCCAAGAGCTGAAGAAGAACAGATGTAGAACCAGATTTGCACATCAGTTAAGCAAGGTTTAGGGGATGCTAAGTGCCAGATGGAGTCTACCAAAAGTGCAAAGACTTAGCAGACCTCAAGTGGTGAAGGTGTGCAAACTGAGATCAGATGAAGACAAGCATCAACCACAAGATCAGCTGCATCAAAGAAGAAGTGATAGACTGCTAAGCACTCAACCATGTCGTGCTTCATGAACATCTTAGCAGTCTGTCCAATGGTGATCCAGTCTCAATGCAGAATCCAAAGAGGATCATATCAAGCTGCTAAGTACCAAAGGATGAATAAGCTTCAAGTCATCTTAGCAGCTCAGCACCAACAACAACATCAACAAAGCCAGGGCCTGAGGGGTCCTTGTCCGAAGGACTAAATGGAGTTTCAAGTCTGCTAGACTTGAAAAGTTCTTAGTGAACTAAAGTTTCAAGTCTGCTGGACTTGAAGAGTTCTTAGTGAACTGAAGTTCCAAGTCTGCTGGACTTGAAGAGTTCTTAGTGAATTGAAGTTCCAAGTCTGTTGGACTTGAAGAGTTCTTAGTGAACTGAAGTTCCAAGGCTGCTGCCTTGAAGGAATCTTAGTGATTCAAGATATAAAGACTTTCTTAGTGGAATCCCTGCTTGTTAAAGCAGAAGAGTAGATTAAGAGATTGAGTCTCTGAACCACTTAAAAACCCTTGTGTCTTTTACATTCAGTCATTTACCTTAACTGTTATAACTGCTATAACTGTAATAATCACTTACACATAAACTAACTCTAAAATAATGGTGATCAAGATATCTATGAAGGGGATCTTTAACTTATTATGTTGTACTTGAAATGATTCTTATGTTTGTCATATGCTAATTACTTAGCAATTCAAAATAAAATGGAAAAGATGTTTGAAAATAAAAAGAATCTATTCAACCCCCCCTTCTAGATCTATTGTGTGCCCTCTGGGAACTAACAATTGGTATCAGAGCAGGTTCTCATGCTATATCCTAAAGCTAACGCTTTGAGTCTGATCCTAGGCACAAACCATGTTCAAAACTTAGTTTAGTAGTAAGTCACTTGTGATTGCAGATGAGTTCACACATTGAAACTATGCGTACATGTAAATGTGTATATTCAACTGAAGCTGCTCAGATTGGTCCCTGTTCTTAAATGCTATAGCAACAAGGCTAATTCGTGTCTAAAGTCAATCAGCAGTCTGCAGATCAGTGATGGGAAGTCAAAAGGCATCAAAAGCAAAGAGTCTGTCATCCACTGTTCTGAAAGATGAAAGGCCTATACATGCAATAAAATGCTTATCCAGAGAGAAAGAAGATTTCTTTCAATATGTACTTGGCTAACCAGTTGGATCTGAACCTTGAGCTTCAAGGTTGTCAAAGAACTCAAGCTGCCAAGATTTTCCTATGCTTTCAACTCCAAGACTATGCCTGATTGATCTAAGGTCAAAAGGAGCAACAAGCTGTCATCAATGAATGCAAAGATATGCACATCAATGCCTAACCTCATTATAGCAAGACAAATGACTGTCAAGAAACTGACAATATAAAGGTAAAGTTCCTTATTAATATTTATATGTACATCATGTTGCATCACCTTATGTACTACAACAATACTCTATCAAGAGACCATACTCTTCCTAAAAAGGGGAAGAGAGAAAGTACATTAAAATTGGAAACTTAATTGTCAACAAACTTTCTTTCCACCCACGTTTTAGGTTGAAGATAACATCTTGAAAGAAGTCTGGAGTATGTCATAAGTTAATCTAAATCTAACTAAGCTTAAGTAGAGTAACCCTTGCTGAAGGGTTGGTATGTATGTAAATATATATACAAACCAATGTTTTGTGTTTTTGATAAAATGTAGAGTATGATCAACACTAGAGGAGTATCTTGAAGATTCTTAGAAACTGATCATCTCCATGAATCAACCAGATACAAATAAGCAATAGAGTTAATTTTTACTCTATGAACATTCAAAATTCGTGAACATAACCAAGCAAAGGGTGAAACAACTAAAGAAAAAGAGTGTCATAGCAAAGTGCTTAATCAGTCACACACTCACCATCATGCATTATAAATGTTATATCTAAATTTGATATATGCATAAATATGATTGTTGATGATAATGTGATACAAATTCAAGAATATGAGGAATTGGGATTTTGAGAAAACTAACCTAGCAGGACCCAAGAAATTATGGATACCAAAATAGAAATTTACTTAACCTGCAGGTACTTGGTCTATCTGACCACGCTAAGGAATACTGAAGCAGATAGCTTCAGTCACAAGGATTCAACTAGCTGCAAAGTCAAGACATTTCAGCAATGCTCTTGACCATATTATCTAAAGTCAAAGACTGTTCGTGAAGACTTGCTGAGTCACCATAAATGAGGATTTGTATGGTTGATGATCTTCACATGAAGCTGGCTATTCAAGTCAAGATAATAGAAATTTTATATGCTTAATCATGCAAAGCATATCATCTCAAAGGGAACATCAAGGAAGCTCATACCAGAGGATCATCAAACATTGATTATGAAGAATTCAACATAGAAGCAGAACTCCACAGGTGCAGAAGATACTGAATCCAGAATGAGAAAGACTACGTTCGTAGTTTTGTCAACAATCGTGGAGTGATCAGTCCTGAAAATATCTCTCTATGATTCAATGAGGTTTATACGATCATGATGATCTCAGCCTGAAGGAGATATGCAAGGCTACCTCCTTATACATGTGAAGAAGAAGAATTCATCCTTCTCTAAGAAGAAACGCAGTCAAGAAAGAAGAAGTATTCACTCACTACGATTGTGGAGTCATCACCAATCGTAGAGTCCAGACTGACTACTACTGCTGAAGGAGATGCTGCAACAGCCTCTCAGCCTGAACAGCTGTCTGGGCTGAAGCTGACAAAAGTGCAAAGGCTGTATCCAAGCCAAAGAAAAGGACGAAGAGGCTTGTCAAGAATTATGTTCTGGCAAATGAGGAAGTATTGAAGGAAGATGATCGAAGGATTACTGATGAAAAGGCTAAACAAAGCAATCAACCTCAAGCATCTGGTCCAACTGTGGAAGAGACCAAAATCATAGAAGATGATTAGGTCATGATCAATCATGCAGAGCACACTACTGCACCTGATCAGACCATGATCAATGCTGGAGAGGAAATGCCAGAACCAAGTGCTGTTGCTGAGGAAGTACAGCATGAAGTTGTTGTTCATTCTGAGGAAGTTCTTGATGCAAATAATGAAGATGGTAAAGCTTGGGGAGCAAAATGAAGAAGTGGAATACTTTCCAGAAGATCTGAGATAAGCTTGAAAGTTAGGTCAACTGTGGTGCATGTCTGTTGACCACTCCACGAATATCAAGACCACTCCTGTCAAGTTCATAGAGAAAGGAGCTAACCCAAAACAGAAACATTCCAGTTATAGAGACCCAAAACTCTGTGACTGATGAACCAAATAACGATCCATAATCAGTACTAACGTCCCAAAATGTGATGCTAATAACCATATCAACCAACAACTCAAATCGTGGAGTACCTACAATCAGTCTCAGTGATCGTAGTGTAAGAGCATGATGACACCATGATTGCAGCCTACACAAATACTAACATCAAAGAATATCTAGAGTTGGTAAGTGAACTCCTCAGCAGAGAAGCCCAATGTGATGTCATTGTAGCCATTATATTTATAAAGCTCTTAATCTGATAAGCGCCTCGAGGACAAACCTAACCCTTAGCTTTGATCTAAGAGGTTGGCCCTTCCTGAGCAACCTTAACCCAGAAGAAGTGCAACTATTGATTGGCATCACAAGAATCTCTGCTAAAGCAAGCAGTAACTCCTCAAAAGAATACAAGCTGCAAATGAGTATTGCCACTCTCTTGAAGTCTATTGAAGAAGTTATCTATTGAAGCATGGCCTCAGACTATGATCATCGAAGAAGGCACAAAGGTTGTAGATCAGTCTAAGAAATCATGGAGTACTAAGCTAAGTCATAAGACTACTCCACAAACTGAAGAAGTCAATAGTCAACTGAAGAAAAGTCAAATCTGATAAACTGACGTGTTAAGAAGAAGTTACAGATTGTGACCACACACTTTCTACGTATCCTTTCAGGTGCTCAATATCGCCACTGGATATAACTTGTTGCTGAACAGGCCCTGGATTCATATGGCAGGAGCAGTGCCATCCACCCTCCACCAACAACTCAAATACATTATCAACGACAACCTCATCACAGTCAATGCTGTACCAGAATACCCTGTCGGCATACAGGGAGACATGCCAGTGATCAGCCTGGATACAGGGATTGAACCTGCAAGTTTTCAAGCCCTGGAGGTGAGTGATACCCAGTATCTACCCATCGGGGCACCAGCACTGAAGCCTAAGGTCTCCACCGAAGTAATGATAGTGGGCCAAGAAATGGTATCTTTGGGTTTCCAACCTGGAGAAGGGTTAGGAAAGAATCAGCAAGTTATCAAGAGCCTGATACAAATCCCTAGTCAGGTTGGGAGAGCAGGATTTGGATTTTCATCCCGGGCAAACCACCGAAACCCACATAAACATCCCAAGGCTCATACTTGCACCATATTGTTGCCAAACCTTACTAATACCGGATGGGTAACACCAATGAGGAAGATCCTTACTGTGGTATCAACAATGTTGTTTCCTCCAATCATACCTGTCAATAAAAGAAAAGCCCTCAAGTCTGAGGCGGATAGCTAAAAGGGAAAAGAAAAGATCCTGTATGAAGGATGAGACCCATTCACTAACATGCGAGTCATCATAAACTACGAGGGTATAAATGATGAGATCCCAGACAGTGAAGGCGAGGATCAGATTCAAATTCCTCGCATCAAGAAGGAAAAGGGGGGCAGTTCAAAGATAAACCCCGGCCCTATTATAAAGGATGTCTCAGTCATCATTCAAGATGAGGCAGAGAATCACAAATCCCTGATCCTCCTAGTTCATGAGGATCTGACCTTGGATAACTGGAGTAGTGTCCCTTGCCTCGGTTGAAAAAGGTAAAGGGGCAGAGAGAGTGCATCTGCCCTCTAATCATGCTTTCATTTACTACTTACTTTTAATTGCACAGCTATAGCAACAACTTTGTCATGTTTTGCAGAATGTTATGTATATTTAAGCAGTTGTATATATCTAAGATGAAAGCCTTTTGTTTTCAGGACTCAAGCGTTGGATGTGTTTGTCTCTGCTGATGAGATGCCAACCTGTCAAAGTGACTACGACTTTGATGTAGAACTGAACTTTAACTTGATGGATATTGATCAAGAGGAGAAAGATGACTATGAGGTGCCCGAGGAGATCAAAGAATGGGTTGAAGACAAACCTAAACCAAACCTTGACCAAACTACCACTATTAACATAGGAACCTCCGAAAACATCAAAGAAATCCAGATAGGTTTAGACCTCACCCCAGACCAAAAAGTCGACCTGATTGAACTCCTAACACAGTTTCAGGATGTATTTTCATGGTCACATGAAGACATGATTGGCCTCTCTATTGATATAGTCATCCATTGAATGCCCATCAAAGACCGGTTCAAGCCAGTCAAACAAAAGCTCAGGCGATTGAAACCTGAATGGAGTCTAAAAGTCAAAGAAGAAGTTGTTAAACAATTCAAAGCCGGGATTATCATGGTATCAACCTACCTATAGTGGCTTTCTAACATAGTTCCCGTGCCTAAGCCCGGAGGGAAGGTACGAGTATGTATGGATTACCGGGACTTGAACAAGGCCTGCCTTAAGGACAACTTCTAGGTACCTTTCATCCACATCTTGATCGACAATACTGCACAGTACGACATGTATTCCTTCGTAGATTGCTTTGCTAGTTACCATCAAATCATGGTTGCTGAAGAGGACCGGGAGAAAATAACTTTCATCACTCCTTGGGGAACCTTTT
This sequence comes from Panax stipuleanatus, assembly GCA_020205555.1. Classification (NCBI taxonomy): domain Eukaryota; kingdom Viridiplantae; phylum Streptophyta; class Magnoliopsida; order Apiales; family Araliaceae; genus Panax; species Panax stipuleanatus. The sequence continues at coordinate 76,109,093 of CM035115.1, read as the reverse complement.
GCTATAGACGACTATCCTTCGGCCTCATCAATGCCGGAGCCACGTATCAGCGAGCTATGATGGCCCTGTTTCATGATATGATGTACAAAGAAATAGAGGTCTATGTGGATGACATCATCATCAAATCCTAGAGGGAAGATGATCACATCGACCATCTAAGGAAGCTGTTCAACAAGTTACGCAAGTACAACCTCAAGCTAAATCCCGCCAAATGTGCTTTTGGCATTAAAGCAGGCAAGTTGCTAGGATTCTTGGTGAGTAATCGAGGCATCGAACTAGACCCCGCCAAAACCAAAGACATCACTGAGATGCCAATACCTCGAACAGAGAAGGAGATACGTGGATTTCTGGGAAGGATCAACTTCATAAGCCGATTCATTTTCCAGCTCACAGCAACCTGTGAACCCATATTCAAGCTACTAAGGAAGAATTCCTCCACTAAATGGAATGAGGATTGTTAGCAAGCCTTCCTTGCTATCAAGAAGCAGCTGATCGAAGCACCAATTTTGGTACCTCTGAGGGATGGAGTTCCCTTATTCATGTACCTGTCCGTCAATGCCAATACAATGGGCTGCATGCTAGGACAGAAAGATGATAGTAGCAAAGAAAGAGCCATCTACTACATCAGCAAAAGATTCAGCAGTGGGGAACAAAAATACACCCTGATCAAGAAAATATGCTGTGCATTAGCATGGGCCGTAATGAGGTTACAGCATTACCTCCATGGGCACACGACCTACCTCATATCCCGCATGGATCCACTCAAATATGTATTCAACAAGCCAATGTTGAACTGTCAACTATCCAAATGGCAGTTGATCTTACAACAATTCGACATTGTCTACGTGACTCAAAAATCAATCAAGGGTCAAAACATTGCAAACCAATTAGCTGAAGCACCTTTAAGAGGGTTCGAGCCCCTGGAGACTTATTTCCTAGATGATGGAATCATGACAATTTAGCAATTCTAGCAAGAGAATACAGTCCAACTATGGAAAATGTATTTCGACGGAGTAGTAAACATGGAAGGTGCCGGAGCTGGGGCAGTCCTTATCTCTGGTACAGGAGAACAATATCCTGTGGCTACCAAACTTTAATTTGGCAACACCAACAACACGGCCGAGTATGAAGGCTGTATAATGGGGTTGAAGCTAGCCCAATCCATGGGTATCAAACACCTACTGGTCTTTGGAGACTCTGAGTTGGTCATTAGACAATCCACTGGGGCATATCACACCAAAGAATTGCATTTGCTTCCCTACCATCGGCAGCGCGTCAAAATATCCTTGGAGTTTGAAGATATAACCTTCAACCATATTCCTCGGAGTAGGAATGATTTCGCTGATGCATTGGCAATGTTGGCTTCATTAATCTGCATATCCGATAGGAGTGGATTTCCCAACATCAAATTCATAGTTCAGAAAACCCCTACATACGAAAATTACATTGGAGAAGTATCAGATGAAATACCTCCTGTCAAGCAGCCTTGGTATCAAGACATCAAGAAATATCTACGAGATGGATCTACACCCGCTGGAGCAAGCCAATCTGTGTGAAAGCGGATTCAAAAGATGGCTATGAAGTTCTATCTAAGCGGAGATGCCCTCTACAAAAGAGATGCTGGAATAGGCCTGTTAAGATGCCTTGATAAAGAACAAGCCCAGAGACTGATGGATGAAATCCATGGTGGTGTCTGTGGTCCACATATGAGCGATCATCTGCTTGCCAAAAAGATATTAAGAACAGGACATTACTGGATCTCGCTCAAAGCTGACTGCGACGATCACGTCAAGAGATGTTTTTAATGCCAAGTACATGGAAACGCTATACATGCTCCTTCGAATGAGCTACATAACATGAGTTCGCCATGGCCTTTCTCCATGTGGGGAATGGATCTGATCGGTCCAGTGGAACCAAAAGCCAGCAATGGTCATCGATTCATCTTCACTATAATCGATTACTTCACCAAATGGGTTGAAGCTGCCTCTTTTCCCAAAGTTACCAAAGAGGTCATCATTGGTTTCATCAGAAACAATGTCGTCTGTCGATATGGACAACCGGAGGTGATCATATTAGACAACGCCAAGAACCTGAACAATCAAATGATGAGAGAACTGTGTAGCAAGTTCCACATCAAGCATCTCAACTCCGTCATCTATCGACCCCAGATGAATGGTGTTGTCGAAGCGGCCAACAAGAACATCAAAAAGATCATGCAGAAAATGTCCACCAATCACAAAGAATGGCCTGACCTGCTGCCTCTCACCCTGTTAGCATACAGGACGTCAATGCGCACCTCTACTGGGCCTACACTCTATTCATTGGTCTATGGTATAGAAGCAGTCCTCCCCATAGAGGTATAGATGGAATCCTTGTGAGTATTGATCGATGCTCGGATGGACAAAGATCAATGGCTGCAAGACCGATACCACCAACTATCCCTGTTAGATGAAAAAGGGCTACAGCCATTTTCCACGGGCAGTTATATCAGCAAAGGATTACTCGATCCTACAACACGGTAATTCAAAGAAAACAACTTGGTGCTGAAGAAAGTTTTAGCCAATCAAGATGAAGCTAAAGGAAAGTTTGCCCCAAATTGGGAAAGCCCTTTCATTGTCAAGGAAATGTTGACGGGAGGAGCTATCAGATTACAAGAAATGGACGGGAATGAATTTCCCCAACTCATCAACTCAGACACTATAAAAAGGTACTATGTCTGAAGCACATGCATACCTGCATCCGGGTCCTACAAATCAAATCAGGTTTGATTTTTCACCAGAAAACCAAAACTACAAATGATCTGATCTCCCTCAACCCGGGAGTACGTAGGAAGCCATTTCTGGTGCAGTCAAACCAAATAAAAATTCAAAACTCATCAAACCAAAATCAAAACCCAAGATAAATACTTTTTAAAGCTCTCTCACAAAAAAACTAGAACTATTAATGACCTGATCTCCCTTGACCCGGGAGTACGTAGGCAGCCATTTACGTCGCGATTTGACCTTCAAGAAAAAATAAAACCAAATAAAAACCAGTCCCAAGACACCAAAAATATACAGAAGCTAAATCCTATCAAGCTGCCCTGATCAACATGCCCATCTGAGATACTCCCTGACATCTCAACTATTAGTTCATCAAGGAGAAGCTCATGATACATCAACAACAGCAAGTCATGAAAGAAGTGGAAATCACTCAGCAATGGCATTACATCTCCAAATAGGGAAATGAATCCAAAAAAAATATTTCTCTGATATAAAATTGTTTGATATATACATAGTATCCTGTACATGACAAAAATAGCTGATATAGTCTATGCAGGAAAGATAAGGCTAGTCTATAGACCCAAGGATAAGCGAGCCAGCAATGCTACCATGGCATCTCTCTCGAAAGATGGAGGAGCAGTGACAAGTGCAATACCCTCAGCCTCCATACGGCTCGAAACCTCCACAGTCATCTGCAGTGTGGCACTGTGGTCATCAATATATGCGCTCATCTCGATAACCAGGCCGTGAGTATAGATCAAAGGGCAGTACTGTCAGCAATGTGGAAATCATGGGAAGCTATAGCCTCATCCTTCTCAGTAAAAGCTGCATCCCTAGCAATCAAAGTCTCCTCGATCTCATCAAAAGCTGCATCTCTGGCTGAGCGGATCTCATCCCTCTCCAAATAGCTGCATCTCTGGTAGATCGGAGCTCCTCTCTCTCTATCAAGCCAGCATCCTGAGCAATTCGAAGTGCGTCCCTCTCAGCCAAAGCTATATCTCTGCCAAATAAGGCGGTCAACATCTGCGCTCTAGCTGAATCCCTCTCAAAGGTCATCCTGAATAGCAAATCCGCTAAAGCCGGATCTGTGCCTGTAGGAATAGTTGGTGGGTCGCTAACCAAAGCAGCTGTCAAGCCACAAATAGCTCATCCTCAGTAGAAGACTTAGGATCCTCCATAGGCTCCTCCTCATCAGAATCCAAAATAGGAGATAAATGAACAAGTGCAGCTGCTGCCAAATCTGCCTTCAACCATGCCGAGTACTCTGGAGAATGGTCCGGATGGCTACTGGAGAACTCAGCCCTCTCTCTTTGAGTCCAATACTCATATACTCTGATCAAATCGGTCTATGATATAGATGATGCCGACATCTTCTGATCAAAAGACCCCTCGAATCGATGCAAGCTCTGAAACTAATCAAACTGGCTCATAACAGCCAGGGGATGATAAGTAGTCACTCCCCTCAAACCAGCTAGGGGCAAGTAATCCATGCCAAGCGCATGAGTAATGAAGCTATATGGGGAGGCTAACCTTGAGCATGGCAAAATCAAGAACGGATGCTCAATATCCGACAGAAATGCTGACCATGTCTCGACATCAGTACACTCCGCAGGCTGAAAAGAGTAAGATATGGCTCCTGCATCAAAAACCAATCCATGTCAAAATCTATTCCCCGAGAATGGCAAAAGAAAGAAAAAGAATCCAAGAAGAGAAAAACTTCAAGTTACCTCATTGGCGTAGAGATATCTAGAAGGATGGCGACTCAAGTCGCCCAGCAGCTCCTGGGTAGGCACAACAATGCCTAGAACCTCTGCACGTGGAGGCTGAGCTGGAGCTGGATCTGGAGTAGCAAAAGTAGCCTGCTCATCATCAATGTCAATCGGCGGTTCATCCTGAGCTAGACGAATCACCGACTCTGCCAACCTGCGAGGCGGTCTAGTCGGACGTGGCTGAGGAACATCAGAGGCCTTCCTACGTCTGACGCCTAAAATGACTCTGCTAACACTGCCAGGTCTATCACGGTCCATCACCTATGCCAAGTCTCCAAATCACCTCAGAAAGGGTGTGGTAAACCTAAAACCTGTGGCTTATTATTTTAAATGAGTATTCTATGCATCTCTAAGTCCTAAAACATGCATGGGTCAGTCAAAAATATCCAGTAAAGTCAAAACTACATGCTTTTCAAAAGATAAATCCTAAAAACATGCATGGGTCAGTCAAAAATCCCTAGCAGAGTCACCACCTGTCGACGTCGGGAAAAAATCCGCGGGTTGGGTCACAACCCGGATCTTTCTCTCTTCCTAAGTTATCTCTACCCTTACTCTTTTTATTTATGAAAAAGGTTTTGAAGGGTTTTTTAGGAAAAGACCAACATATATCATGTCGACGATTTGAACGTTTTTACAAAGTCGCCAGTTGGTAGATTTAAAATGGTTGTACCAACTCAATCGAGTTTTGTTTGAAAGAGGCCCAATTACTGGACTCTGTCAAAACTTGATCTTTGAAACTGAAGTTTTGAGTTCGGGGGCTTGGTTAAGTGTGGGGATGGGGAAGGTGTTAGGCACCCCACGACTCCCGTGTAAACACAGTACCGCATCTTTTCAATATTTCCCTTTAAAAACTGAAATGCGTGTGTGAATGCTATTTTAAAAATTGGGCCTATGTTTGACTGATTTGAAAGTAATGCTTTGCTTCGTTAAACCTATATACGAAGGGTTTGATTTGATTTGCAAAAATCTTTAATTTGATTTTCAAAAGTGTTTAATTTGATTTGCAAAAAGCTTTTCTTTTGATTTGAATTGAAAATGATGTTTTGAAAGCTGGTTATCAAACCCTTGCGCTAATATAGGAATTGAAGCCTGTTGATACTTTTATTTTTTATCTTTTAAGCCTTAAGGCTTGCATTTGAATGGTGATTTGTCGGGCTGCGAAGCATCCTCGATCACAACATATATACAAGTGTCGGCCTCCTTATGGGCATGATAGCCATCGGAGGGACTATGACACGACAAACCAAATTTTCACTATGTTGAGACCTTAAATCCGGATAACCATTTTAAGGTCTTTTGCATGTACATTTTTTACAGAAAAACTAGCAGGGTACATCTGTAAAGTGGAGTTTGTCCATCGTGGGAATCAGATTCTGATCGATTGGATCATGAATCCCACGATTCCTAAGCTCACATATGAGTAGCCAATAAACCTGCACAGCTCAAATTTATACAGAAATAGATATATATATCCCAATATTGCCAGAACCGAGGATTCAGTAAATCCTGGTTCGCACCTGGCCGAAGTGACTCGTTCCCACTAGAGAGCGATCTAAGGGACGCGAGGTTGCTTTTGTGATTGAAAAATGCCAATTCATATCGAATGAATATTTAAAGCATTAATTTAATGAAAAGCAAATAAAGCCAAGATATATACACAGTTATATACAAAAGCTGTAAAGGGCGATGGGTTTTCACACCGGTGCCCGGACTTGAATTGAAATATATATATATATATAGATAGATAGATAGAAAAATAGTCAACCATGATTGGAAAGAGAAACCAGTGGTGGTGAATGCTGCTTATATATGCATATTTATATATAAAAGCAGTAAAAAGGCCACAGAATAATCTAGGCCGAACTGAAATGTAAATGTACAGAAATGTAGACAACTAGGGACTGGAAAAACCAGTAATGGTGAAGTGTGCAAAAATAATATAAGGGCCACATAATAATCCAGGTTGGACAGAAATATATAAATATATATTGATAGAAATATAGTCAACCAAGACTGGGAAGAGAACCCAGTGGTGGTGAAGGCTGTTTATAAATGCATAAATATATAAAAGCAGTAAACTTCCTCAGATTTGACATCTGGGCTTGACAGAATTGAAAAGTTAGTATATATATAGTTAAATAAACACGGGAAAAAGCCAAACTCGGGCTGGGAAGAGAACCCAGTCTGGGAAAGTTGCTTAAAACGAAGGTGCTAGTGCACTGAAGCTGTTAGAGCTGTCGGATCGTCAATCCGAGTTGTAGAAATGCCAGAAAATGCATTTATGTACAAAAATATACCAAATTTTGACCAAAACGGCCATGAAACTATGTTCCTGGCATATTTAGAAAACAAAATTTGATATGCAAGGGCAAAACAGTGCAAAGAAGTAGGAATCACTTTCTGAAAGTAAAAATACTTACAATGGACTGCTACACGGGCTTTTTGCCAAATCTTAAGCTCTAAACGTCAGAATTTATCGGTTATTTTTTGATATGTGGTAGTATGTGGGTATATCTATGTGTTAGAGTGAAAAAATTTGGGTTTAGAAGAGGTGAAAAAGTCAGAAAATCAAACAGACAGAGGTTCGCTGCGTTTATTTTTTCAAATGAAGGGGGTGCACGTTTATTTATAGGCCAGGGAGCCTCAGCTCTACCTGCTATTGTCGTAGGTATAGGTACATCTCCTCTTGTGGGGCCCACGTGTCTGGTTGAGTCATCTCGAAGTACGTGCACTCCGAGCAACGCGAGGTCAAAGTCGAAACTTTCTAACTTTTGATCGGAGCATCCGTTTGAGGTGTGCGATACCTTTTCGGAAAGCCCTCACTGAGAGTGTCACAACGACATGGGATAAAACATTTTCTGGGTCCAGGAAGATGGGTTCATAACCAGGTCTTCGATTCCCCGCAGTTTGTCCGTTGAGCTGTCTTGCGCTGTTTGCACTCGGGATCGTCGTTATGGTTTATTCTGACCTTGGTGGCATTAATTCGGCTTAAGTTTGACCGAATCGGCTTGAGGTTGGTAAAATAACCATTTTCCCCTCTCGGGGTTGCCTTCAGTGTCGGTATGGCCTTTGGTTGACTTCCAGGAGTTGTTTCCAAGACTTGGATCCCATTCGAGTCTGTCTGTCCTCAGTGTAATCTCTGAAGTTGACTTGGTCATTCCAAGTTGTCTTCTGGAGATGTTGTGGAGCTTCAGGTTTGTTCTCGAAGTTAACTTGATTTCTCGGGTTGCGATCGGGGCTGACTTGTACCTCCCGGGCTGAGACCGGGGCTGATCTGTACCTCCCGGGTTGAGACTGAGGCTGAGTTGACATCCCGAAACTGGTGTTCGAGGCTGTGGTTGTCCCGATATTGGTGATCGGGGTTGATTTAAAAGGCCCAATATTGAGATCGGGGTTGATCTAACGGTCCGATTGGAGATCGGAGTTGATTTGATTACCTGATATTGAGATCGGGGTTGATTTGACGGTCCGATTGGAGATCAGAGTTGATTTGATGGCCCGATATTGAGATTGGGGTTGATCTGATGGTCCGATTGGAGATCAGAGTTGGTTTGATGGTCCGATATTGAGATCGGGGTTGATCTGACGGTCCGATTGGAGATCAGAGTTGATTTGATGGCCCAATATTGAGATCGGGGTTGATCTGACGGTCCAATTGGAGATCAGAGTTAATTTAATGGCCCGATATTGAGATTGGGGTTGATCTGACGGTTCGATTGGAGAGCGGAGTTAATTTGATGGCCCGATATTGAGATCGGGGTTGATCTGACGATTCGATTGGAGATGGTGGAGGCTACCCAGGTGGGACCCCCTCGGGTTAGTTATACATGGTGGAGGCTACCCAGGTGGGACCCCCTCGGGTTAGTTATGACTCCTTCGATCTCGATTCGGCAGAAGTTGACGTCTGTCGTTTGATCTTTCGGACCGTATTTGACGAACGCAACGAGATATGATCGAGTTCGACTGAGTTAGGGTTTGGGAAGTTGATACTCGTAGCTGAGATACCTTCCAAGTCCAGATATCAGTCTGCAGGCTTATCTCTTGATGGTACGTCGTTCGAGGTTGGTTGAGGTGGTTTCCGATGATTATTGTCTCAGCTCGTCGATCTTTGATCGGGTTGCAGTATGTTCAGACTTCATTGGTCCTCTTCACCATTCCTGGGGTTGTCTCTGAGATTACCGAGATCTTTTGCCCTACTTCGGGGTTGTCTCTAAAGTAAAATGATGCTTTTACCCTCCTGCAGGGTTAGTACGACAAAAGCAAAATTTCGAGTGTCTACAGATGCCCCTCTTTGTCATGTTCATGCAATGTAATGGAATGAACACGACAAAGATTTAATAGACACGGGGAATGCATGAAAAGGTATATCTGATGATGCAAAGTCATGTATGATCGATGCAATGATATATGAGATGTATAAAAGGGTTACTTCCCCGGCTGGGGAAGTTAAGGATTACGTTGTCGGGATTGAGTCGACTTGCGTTGAATTATAATCAATGGATTGCACCATCGGGGTCATGTCGATGCCTTCACTGGTTTGTAGCCAACGAATTTATTATCAGGGTTGAGCTGATTCCTTCACTGGGTTGTGGCCAACGGATTAAATCATCGGGGATTTACCGATCTATGTAGGGTTATAGCCAACGGATTACACCATCGGGGATTTGCCGATCTGCGTAGGGTTGTAGCCAACGGATTACATTCATCAGGAATTTATTGATTTGCGTAGGGTTGTAGCTAATGGATTACATCATCGGGGATTTGTCGATCTGCGTAGGGTTGTAGCCAATGGATTACATCATCGGGGATTTGCCGACATGCGTAGGGTTGTAGCCAACGGATTACACAATCGGGGATTTGCTGATCTTCACTGGTTTGTAGCCAACGGATTACATCCATCAGGGATTTGCCGACCTGCGTAGGGTTGTAGCCAACAGATTACATCATCGGAGATTTGCCGACCTGCGTAGGGTTATAGCCAACGGATTACATTCATTGGGGATTTGCCGACCTTCACTGGTTTGTAGCCAACGGATTACATTCATCTGGGATTTGGCGACCTTCACTGGTTTGTAGCCAACGGATTACATTCATTGGGGATTTGTCGACCTGCGTAGGGTTGTAGCCAACAAATTACATCATCGGGGATTTGCCGATGCCATCACTGATTTATTGTCGGTAGATTACATTGTCGGGGTCAAGACGACGCCTTCACTGATTCATTGTCAGTGGATTACATCGTCGGGGGCAAGCCGACGCCTTCACTGATTCGTTGTTGGTGGATTACATCGTCGGGGTTAAGCCGACGCCTTCACTGATTCGTTGTCAGTGTATTACATCATCGGGGGCAAGCCGAAGCCTTCACTGATTCGTTGTCGGTGGATTACATCGTCGGGGTCAAGCCGACACCTTCACTGATTCGTTGTCGGTGGATTACATCGTCGGGGTCAAGCCGATGCCTTCACTGATTCGTTGTCGGTGGATTACATCGTCGGGGTCAAGCCGACGCCTTCACTGATTTGTTGTCGGTGGATTACATCGTCGGGGTCAAGCCGACGCCTTCATTGATTCATTGTCGGTGGATTACATCGTCGGGATCAAGCCGACGCCTTCACTGATTCATTGTCGGTGGATTACATGTTGTAAGGTTGATTTTGATTGATTTCCTGGTCTTCCGGCGTTTAACGTCGGGTTGTCTGATCTTCGCTAAACTTCTGCTGTTTCGGAGGATTTTCAGGGTTTTCGGGGTTTCAAACTTTCCTGAAAAGGCATCATTTTTCATAATATGACCATTCTGAACCCAAAAGAACACGTTCTGGACATCGTGTTGCCAAACAGAATGCTACGGGACCCACTTAAGGAAGCCGCATACATGGTTGCAGCTAGAGCAACCATGTTCAAGGCTACCCGTGTTCGAGCTTATACCTTCGGGAAGCCTCATTTTCACCCATTCCATTCGGATTTCATCTTGTTTCTCTCTATAAAACCGAGCGTTTCTTCATTTATACTCGATTTCGGCTTGATTTGGAGCGATCCACCATCGTATACTCCTTCTTCGGACTACGGGTAACGTCTAAACTCTGTTCTTTCATGTTTTCATTGGCAGAAACACGTATTTCCTTTCTTAAAGGCAATATATCTAACATGTATGCATGTATAGATGGATAAATGTGTTTATAATGCAATGCATGGATACAAATCATCCTATGGATTGTATGAATGTGAGATATTGCCATTTATCAGTTAATCTAGATATACATTGTACATATGTGTTAGAATAACAGTTAAAATTGATATTTGCATGCTTGGTTGTGATGATGTACCCTCATAAGGTGATTTAATACATGCTTCGGGCCTGTGGATAGTCCATTTTATAAAGGAGACTCTGGCAAAAAAAATTCATAAACCAAATGTCCGGATTATAGAGACATTATAGATGTACTAAGATGCAAATGACATACACATTTAATGACACATGTAAGACATGCATGATGTGATGATCATATTTTATTGGTTTAATTTGAAATTTGTAAATGGTAAGAATATACCTGACTTGGCTTTAATTCCTACGAACTCATTGTTCAGACATGGATCCTGAGGAGCTTAGTTGTGCCACTGGACGGCCAATTTCATCGGGAGTTCGCCGGCGTAGGACCCCCTCTGAGGTTCCTGTTCCACGTATTAGCCGACGGGTGCAGCGTTTGATCGAGACCGCTCGCTTGCCGACTGGGGAGGATCAGCCACTCCTGGACGAGGACATTCCCGAGCCTGAGGTTCCACCTCTACTCCCTACTGCGCCTAGATTTCTTTCGGGCATTGAGGTAGAGGTCCCATATTTACTGGGCACGGATTTGAGCCACCATCCGTCCATTCACTTGCAGGCGAATGAGGTATAGGGTTAATTGTTTTTTTTGTTTTTCTTTCTGATATAGACTGGTTTTCTTAACCTTGATGTCGTACAGGTGCTAGAGTTTACCCAGCTGAGGGGTAACTGGTTCAGTATCTACGCTCTTTATCAGTCGCTACATCCCGAGTACAGAGAGATCGTAGATTCTTGGGGATTCGGGGCCTTCTTCACCATTATTCCCCGTCGTTGCCCTGGGGGCTATTTGCAGGCTTTGGGTGAGAGATGGTTTCACCAGAGTCAGTCGCTGCATCTATTGGATTGTGAGGTGATGATGACTCCCATGGATTGGAGGTACATCACTGGCTTGGAGTTTACCAGGGATAGGGTGCCCTTGGAGCCATCTATCACCGGGGCTGCTGTGCGTGCCCTCCTAGGGTTTTCTCCTCAGGAGCGAGCCTTCAAGGCTTGTAGTATTCGATCAGGATGCCTGGGCGTTGATTCAGCTCGAGGCACCTTGCAGCAGGAGTTTCCTGTTGATTTAGTAGAGAGGGATCGCATCTTGCGGCGTCTGTTCCTGACCATCATGAGGGGTTGTTTCATAGCGAACAACTCCTCCACTGTGCCCTTCAGCATAGTAGGGGCTGTTCGATATGTAGACCGTATTGGGGACTACGATTGGGGGTCGTTCACATTCGCTCTTTTCCTGCATGGGATGCGACTACGATCCGAGGGAGTTACCGATGCCTGGGTTGGATTTTTCCCATTTCTTCTGGTAAGTCTTTTTGATCGAATTTCATTTATTTGCCTCTTGATTGATTTTTCTTTTCCCACAACTGATGGAGGGTTTATTTGAACTGACAGTTCTGGGCTTATGAGAGGCTTCCCTGTCTTCGCCCTACCTCTGTCTTAGGCTTGGATACTTATCCCCGGGGACGTAGATGGCATCAGTCTACTCTGTCTGAGGTCCCGGTCGCGGAGGACTTTGCCCATGCCCGTCTTCAGTTGGAGACGTTGCTTGCTCGAGATATATTGTGGACCCCATATTCTAGAGAGCACTTGGCCGAGGGATTTGAGGATGGCATACCGACAGGGCCAGAGTTCTATTTATCGACTCGTCGAATTCCACTTCTTTTTGATGGAGGTTGGGAGCTCTACCTTGGAGAGCGCGCTATTCAATGCATTACTAGAGAGATTCGCCTGCCGTATCTTCCTCCAGCCCAGCGCTTTTGGCCTCTGACTTCGACAGTTGCATCGATTCCCACCTTGGGGTTTGATGGTCTCCTCCTGTCTGAGGGTCCGATCTCTTCGACAGACTTTATCGCTTGGTGGGTCCGGCGTACCATAGGAGCTCATACCTGGGCTACCCAGTTCTTGGGCAATCTGGTTCCAGGATCCCTTATGATGAGGGACTGGATATCGTGTTTTTAGGAGCCGTCTCATCAGGATCAGATTGCTGCCCTGAGACTTCAGTTAGAGGAGTTGTCGACCTATTGTAGTTACAATGGCTTAGACCCGTCCTTGGCTCACACTTTTGCTTCTCGGGGTCATGAGGCTGAACCGTCAGGCAGTGGTGGCTCCCATGGTGCTGGACCCTCAGGTTTTGGTGGCTTCCAGGATAGAGATGTTCCCTTCACTGAGCCCCCAGATATGCAGGAGATGCCTTATCGGTCGGATCAGCAGGATGCACCCACTCCAGGTCAACGACCTCAGTTTGATCAATTTGATGAGACTTTCACCTTCTTGGATGATTTTGATGAGGGGGCGAGTCCATAGATCCTCTGTTAGTCATTGGGCATTTGTGCCCCAATATCCTGTACTTTTTATTTTTAGTTTTCACATGTATCATAGGCATGGCAGTGATGTTTATGAAACTAATGTACTTGGCAGATATTTATATATGATGCTTCTTATTTATTCATCACACATGCTGTTTTATCATTAGTATGATGCATGCTTCAGATATATTTAAATGATTGGATAGAGATTGACCCCTGTATGGTCTTATTAACACAGGTTTTACAGATGTCGTCCTCTGCAGTGGTACGTTTGGACCACCTTCCTGCTAGCCATATAGCTACCAGCTTAAGGGTTTGGTATGACCAGCTGCCATCCACCGATCGCATCGATGTCAGCCGTATACTGGGCCACTCCATGTCTTTACTGTCCTTCCAAATTCCGGAGGGATTTGTTGCCGGGATACTCAGGTATTGGACTCCTGAGCGTCATATCTTACGATTCGGCTCAACCGAGTTGACTCCTACATTGGAGGAGTATAGTCGCATTTCAGGACTGTCGATAGAGGGGCCATGTGCTCGAGTGGCTTTGGGCCATATGCGCCGCCAGTTCATGACGATAACTGGATTGAGGAGAGCAGTTGTGATGGCTGAGGTGGGTGGTAGCCACATCATCTTCATGGACTTTATGTTTAGGCATTTTGCTTTTGCGGATAGCTTCGCTGTTTATCACGGAGACTTCGCCATTTCGGAGGAGCGCTGGTACGTTGCCAGCGTGGATGCTTTAGTTATGTGCCTCGTAGCTTGTCATCTGGATGTGGCGATGTCGGTGGCTGTTAGGGCTCTTCGAGAGGACTTTACTATATTGCCCCTTATCCTGGCAGAGACATTGATTTCAGCCTCTATCTGCCATGACGCTGGTGATCAGGATTCAGAGGTAGTCCAGTGCTTTTATACATGTGGTTGATGACGCACCTCCGACCGATAGGGCGACTTCGCCGTCATGGTTTCTGTTTTGGACATGGGCTTTGTCAGGTTTATTCATATCGCCCGACTTCTTACGTCGATGAGGTGTCCTAGACTTCATTTCTGGGTGCCATGGAGGAGCCTTTTGCTATGGTCATGTATTCTGGGTACTGCTCCTTTATGAGTTTCACCACCCATGTCGCTGACTTGGATTTCCTCCCCTTAGCGGGTTTGAGGCATGTGATGACCTATCATCCTCTGGCGGTGATGGCTTAGTTTGATCAGTACCAGGAGGTCCATGCATTTGAGGGGATTGAGGATTATCGATTCCCCATCTGCTCAGTTACCGAGACTGATTTAGCTCGGGTTTATGGGTTCTGGTCTTATCGATAGATAGCAGAGTTTAGAGATGGCCATCCGGGCTGCTTTGCAGAGTATTCAGCTTGGCTTGAGTCGGATTTGGCACCAGAGACCACAGATCAGGTTGGTACAGGATCTTTATCTGATGACGATGGTTGGTCCACGGATGCGGCGGAACTGATGGAGGATCCTATATCTCCGACCGAGGATGCATTATTTGCAGACTTGACAGCTTCTTTAGTGAGCACTGTCCCGCGCTTGGCCTCAGTTTCCATGGAGGCGATGAATAGACAGCTTCAGCTGGTGACATTTTAGAGAGATCATGCTCAGGCTTTATTGTTAACCACCATAGCTGGTAGGGATACTGCTATCACTGAGAGAGATGCAGCCCGTGCTTCCAGAGATTAGGCCCTCATTGATAGAGATGCAGCTGAGACTTTCCCAGATGGACTCATCGATCACGTACAAGGTGTAGTGCAGAGTCAAGAGGAGATTTTCCGCATGGCAGCGGAGATGCTGAGGAGGGTTGACATGTTGGAGCACGAGCTCAGAGCTGCTCCCTCGACTACAGAGACTGCTGGATATTTGGCGATGTTGGCTCGTCTTACCACTGATTTATAGCTCTGTTTTATTTTCCTGTAGAGACTTTGTTATTATCACTTGTCATAGGTTAGAATCAACTTTTGTATTCTAAACAGTTGTATATATTAAAAAGAAGTAAGTTTAGTTCACTTCCCTTGTTTGCGCATGTCTAACCATGTCTACTGTTGTCATTTTTGCTTCATGATTTATTATGTCGACATGGAACTAGTCTCGTCATGTGGCATCAGATTCGGCAGGAATGATAATGAGATGTCGCTAGGTCATCTCCACATGAGCCGTCGATTGGTTTGGGCTTGATGGATAGGTTTTGGATTTCTGTATAGGTTAGGAAAGTGTTTGACTTTTTTGAAGGTTAGACCGCACCATAAATGGCTGCCTATGTACTCCCACAGATAGGAGATCATGTCTTTCGTAGTTCAGGCTCAGACCTGAAAAGTTTGAAAGGGGTTTATTTGGGGTTTGAGTTTGATTTGATAAGATTTTGATGTTTTTCGGTTTGAGTTGATGAGGTTTTTGATGTTTTTCCAGGGTTAGACCGCACCATAAATGGCTGCCTACGTACTCCCATAGATAGGAGATCAGGTCTTTCGTAGTTCAGGCTCAGACCTGAAAAACTAGACTTGATATATTTTTCTTTTCTTTTTTTTTTTTGTCAAGACATAGCAGTCCAGTCAGAAGGTGAAAAGGGGTCTCAGACATAATACCGTTTCACCGAGTTGGAATTGATCAGTTGCGGGAATTCCTCACCGTCCATCTCTTCTAATTTCAAAGCTCCACCTGATAGGATTGCTTTGACAAGAAAGGGTCCTTCCCAGTTTGGGACAAATTTTCCCTTAGCTGCATCCTGGCCCGGAATGATCTTCTTCAGTACCAAATCATGATCTTTGAATTCTCGAGGTCGCACCTTCTTGTTATAAGATCGAGACATTCGTTGTTGATAGAGTTGATCGTGAAATATAGCAGCAGCTCTTCTTTCATTTATCAGGGATAACTGATCGTATCGATCTTGTATCCATTGGCTCTCCTCTATCTGGGCATCAAGGATCACTCTTAGTGATTCCATCTCCACTTCGACAGGAAGTACAACCTCCATACCATATACCAATGAGTAGGGTGTTGCTCCAGTCGAGGTTCGAGTCGACGTCCGATATGCAAGTAGGGTTAACGGCAATAGCTCAGGCCATCCCCGGTGATTTGCTGACATCTTCATCATTATCTTCTTGATGTTTTTGTTAACCGCTTCCACCGCGCCGTTCATCTTTGGACGATAAATAATCGAATTGAGGTGTTTGATATTAAACTTACTGCACAGTTCCCTCATCATCTCATTATTCAGATTCTTTGCGTTGTCTGATATAATAACCTCGGGTTGTCCATACCGGCAGATGACATTGTTTCTAATAAAACCAACGATGACCTCTTTGGTGACCCTGGGGAAAGAAGCTGCTTCCACCCACTTGGTAAAGTAGTCAATCATAGTGAAGATGAATCGATGACCGTTACTGGCTTTAGGCTCAACTGGTCCTATCACGTCCATTCCCCACATAGAAAAAGGCCATGGTGATGTCATGCAATGCAGTTGATTCGGAGGCGCATGAATAATGTTGGCGTGGATCTGGCAATGATAGCAACGCTTGACATGATCATCGCAATCTGCTTTGAGGGATATCCAGTAGTGTTCTGTTCTCAAAATCTTTTTGGCAAGCAGAGGTCCACTCATATGTGCTCCGCATACTCCACCATATACTTCATTCATAAGTCGCTGGGCTTGCTCCCGGTCTAGACATCTCAGAAGGCCTACATCTGGATCTCTCTTATAGAGAGCATCTCCACTTAGGTAGAAATTCATAGCCATTTTTTGTATTCGCTTCTTCGCGGCTTGACTCATCCCTTTCGGGGTTGACTGATCTCGCAGATATTCTTTTATATGGTGGTACCAAGGTGGTCCCGCAGGTAGTATCTCATCTGATATCTCCCCTACATTGTTCCCATATGACGGTGTCTTTTGCATAGTGAAAGTGATGACAGGCATTCCCTTTCTTGCTGACAGGTTCACCAGTGAAGTTAATGTGGCCAATGCATCGGCAAAATCATTTCGGTTTCGGGGAATATGCATGATGGCAATGTCTTCAAATTCCCCTGCCAATCTGAGAACATGTCGATGATACTGCAGTAGATGCAGTTCTTTGGTGGTGTATGCCCCAGTAAACTATCTGATGACTAGTTCCGAATCTCCAAACACCGCTAAACGTTTCACTCCCATGGACTGAGCTAGCTTTAACCCCATAATGCACCCTTCATATTCTGCGATATTGTTGGAGTTATTGAAATGCAACTTGGTTGCCACAGGGTATTGATCTCCCGTGATGGATACCAGGACTGCCCCGGCTCCGGCACCTTCAGCGTTTGATGCGGCGTCAAAGTACATTTTCCAGAATTGACCTTGATCCTCCTTATCAATCAGGAGAATAGTCAACACTTCTTCCTCAGGGAAATACGTTTCCTGAGGCTCAAAACCCCCTGTTGGTGCAGCCGACAGGTGATCCGCAATCCCTTGCCCTTTGATGGACTTTTGGGTGACATATATGATGTCGAACTGTTGAAGGATTAACTGCCACTTGGATAGACGGCAGTTCAAAATTGGTTTGCTGAAGATGTATTTCAAAGGATCCATCCTCGATATGAGATCAGTGGTATGGCCATGCAGATAATGCTGTAACCTGGTGGCTGCCCAAGCTAATGCACAGCAGGTTCTTTCGATCAGAGTATATTTTTGTTCTCCACTGCTGAAGCGCTTACTGAGATAATAGATTTCTCTTTCTTTCCCCATGTCATCCTTCTGCCCCAGTAGACAACCCATAGCATTGGAGTTGACCAAGATATATATGAACAATGGAATCCCATCCTTTGAGGGTACCAAAATAGGTGCTTCAATCAACCTCTTCTGGATGATATGAAAGGCTTTCCGGCAGTCTTCATTCCATTTTCCCAAAGAGTTCTTCTTTAACAGTTTGAAAATGGGTTCACAGGTTGCTGTCAACTGCGATATGAACTGGCTGATGAAGTTGATTCTTCCCAGGAAACCTCGAATTTCCTTCTCGGTCTTTGGTTCAGGCATTTCCGTGATGGCTTGGATTTTGGCAGGATCCAACTTAATGCCCCGGTTGCTCACCAGAAATCCCAGTAGTTTACTTAATTTCACCCCAAAAGCACACTTCGCTGGGTTTAACTTCAAATTAAACTTGCGGAGTCTTTCAAACAACCTCCGAAGATGGGTGCAATGGTCATCAGCCTGCCGGGACTTTACGATGATATCATCCACATACACCTCGATTTCTTTGTGCATCATATCGTGGAATAAAGTCATCATGGCTCTTTGATAAGTAGCCCCAGCGTTGGTAAGGCCAAAAGCTAGTCTTCGATAACAGAAGGTTCCCCACGGGGTAATGAAGGCGGTCTTTTCCCTGTTTTCTTCAGCAACCATGATCTGGTGATATCCAGTAAAGCAATCAGCGAAAGAATACATCTTGAATTGCACAGTGTTATCGATTAATACGTGGATGAACGGCACTAGGAAGTCATCCTTAAGACTGGCTTTGTTGAGATCTCGATAATCTACACAAACTCGCACCTTTCCTCCAGATTTTGGCACCGGGACTACATTGGACAACCATTTAGGGTACGTTGACACCATAATAATTCCCGCTTTGAACTGTTTGATAATTTCTTCTTTGACCTTCAGACTCCATTCTGGTTTCAACCGTCTCAGTTTCTGCTTGACTGGTTTGAACCCTTCTTTAATTGGTAGTCGATGGATGATGATATCGGTGGATAGACCTATCATGTCTTCATGAGACCAGGCAAAAACATCCTTGAATTGTGTTAAGAGTTGGATTAGTTCTTTTTATTGGTTAGAGGGAAGGTTGGTTCTGATCTGTGTTTCTTTGGGATCGTCGGGGGTTCCGATATTTATGGTGGTGGTATGATCGAGGTTGGGTTTAGGTTTATCTTCGACCCATATTTTGATTTCCTCGGGCACCTCGTCATTATCCCCTTCCTCCAGCTCGATTCCCATCAAGTCAAAGTCCAATTCTATGTCGAAATCGTAATCATTACTCAAATTCGACAAACCATGGACGTGGCTAGAGACATGCAAATTTGGAAACCTGATACAAAAACTTGATTGCTAAATATATACAAGAAGTTGTCAATTACAAAAAGATTCATCAGTTAAAATGACAACTGGCAATAACAAGCTACAGATGAAATAAAACAGACATAAATATAGATAAAGGTGGAGCTCCCTGTCAGCGGTTGCTTCCCAATTTTTACCCTTTTCAGACGATCTGTGGAGTGATCGTCCAATTGCTGGTCTGGAGTTCCTGGGGAGTCGTTGAGATAGACACGCTACTGGAGTCGTAGTCTTCCAAGATGGCCATAACTGGTTTGGAACTGGTCCCTGGATTACTGCCTGAGATGTTTACATTTCCCCAGTTAAGTGTCGGGAGGTTAGGTTGATCACTTAACAGATCTGCCTTGTCGGACTTCTTCAAGTCCTCTTCAGAGAGGCAAAAACTGCTCATGAATTACAACTGGATCTCTTCCAGAAACTTTTGGTCTTTGGCCTTCTGGGCCGCATCCTTGAGAGGCTTTTCATCCCCGTCCATCTGATGTCCTCTTTGATCGACTTTAGAAATCAGAAGGTTTGAAATAATGACGGGGATCTTCTTGAGTGGCTCTTTAGATCCGGTTTCACCCAGGTTTGGCTTGAGGTGAATTAACTGATTGACTGGTTGACGCCTGTGAGAATTCTGATGCTTGGATCCGCCCTGGTATCCGAGTCCAGCCTTTCCTAACTGCGTGGGTATACGGATTGGGTTCCTGATTCCTTGGCCATTCTTCCCAGTCCTCGGCCTAGTCGATGTCCTCAGGATAGCATCTCTTGGCCAACTGCCATCACCTCTGTAGATATCTGGGGAATTAAGATCGGGGCTCCCACAAAGTTATATAGCGAATTACTGATTTCGAAGGCTTGAAAACTGGCGGGCTCGACCCCTTCATTCACACCAATCAGGGGCATATCTCCCAGGTCATGAATAGGATAATCAGGTTCTGCATTGACAGTCACCAGATTGTCGTTGACAATATATTTCAGTTGTTGATGAAGAGTTAAAGGGACGACGCCAGCCATATGGATCCATGGTCGTCCTAACAACAAATTATACCTGGTAGTGATATTCAGGATCTGAAAAGGTATGTTGAAAGTGAAAGGGCCAATTTCCACAGGAAGTTTAATCTCCCCCACTGTATCCCTTCTTGATCCGTCGAAAGCCCGTACCACGACATACTGTCCCAAATTCGGTTCGGGTTGATCTTCATCTTCTCCAGAGTATCTTGTGGACAGATGTTTAAAGACGACCCTTCGTCGATTAGCACACCACTTACCACATATCCTGATGAAACGAAAACGATATGCAATGGTTTGTGATGCCCAGTTCCTTCGGCTGGTATATCATCGTCAGTGAAGGATATCACGTTACTGTACAGTACATGGCTGATCAAGTGCTGGAATTTCTCAGTATCAATAGTCTTGGGTAAGTGTGCTTCCTCCAATATTTGGATCAGAATTTAACGATGGTTGTCAGATTCTAAAACCAAATCCAATATGGAGATTTGATGGGGTTCAGCCTCCAATTGCCTCACCATCCTGGCTTCACTGTGTCCCATTTTGTGGAGGAACACTGTGATCTTTCCAGTAGATACCTTCCCTAATACCTTGGTTGCCGGTTTCGCCAAACGCTTCGGGAGGTAACATATATTCTCCCCAGGTATGATGGTGGTACAGTCAGGTGCCAACTTTATCCCTTCTCTGTAATTCCACGGTACCTTCTTCAAGCTTAGAATTGGGAGTTGTGGCCAAGGGGCCAACATCAGGGGTTTAGGTGCTGGTATCTCGAGAGTGGCTTTGTTTCTCTGCTCAGATACTCCTTGGATGGTTATGGGTCCGCTGGATATTCCTTCCAGGCAAAGGATAACGACTATCATGCCTTCTACATTCCTCGGTCTCCGAGGGTAGTATATTTCTTCCTCAGGGAAGATCTCAGCTTTGGTTATTGAGTCCAACTCTCTGGATTCAATCAAGTTCTGGATTAGATGTCGCAGAGCCCAACATTCTTCCGTGGCATGTCCAGGAGCATTAGAATGGTAAAGGCAGGATGTAGAAGGATCAAAACACTTTGATCTCATATCTAGGGGTGGAAAAAATTCTGTAATCTTCCCCTCCTCTATCAAGGTACAGAGAATCTCCTCCCTAGATTGCCTCAACGGGGCGAATTTTCGTTTGGCGGCAAAATCTCAACGGCTCTGCAATCTAGCTTCTCGAGCCATCTTTTCAGTCCATTTGTTCTGCTCTGGGCAACGGATCCGATCCCTTTTGGAGGTGGAAACATCTTGGACAGATATGGGGTTATTTGGCTTTGATAAGACCTGGTCGATGAGCTGTTGGGTCAACTGGTGTTGGTATACCACCAATTCAGCTAGCTGATCCACCTGCGCTCTGATTGAAGCCAATTCTTGTTCTACCCTGTAATTTTCTTCAGGGTATCCCCATATTGCAGGGTCATGTGCCGAGGGTAACTCTCCCATCTTCCTCAGGTATTTACAGTTTTCCCTGCTTCCGGCACTGATCATATTGACTCCTTCCTCCGCATGCTGAGGCAGAGGGTTGTTGTTAACATTCGGCTGCTCAGGCATTTTGACTATAATCTCCCTGCTGTCAATCAAGTTTTGAATTTTGTGCTTCAAAGTCCAACACTCCTGAGTATCATGCCCCGGTGAGTTGGAATGGTAGGCGCACTTCTTGCTGGAATCGAATTGCCTTCCATTTGGATTGAAAGGTGGAGCGAGCTCAACGATCTTCTTCTGGGCGATTAGTAGGGCTAATATGTTTTCCAAGGAGTCTCCTAAAGGAGTGAATATCCTTCTTTGCTTGTTTTCCCCAACTTTCATTGCTGTAGGATTTCAAAAATTCGCTGGATGAGGGTTCTGCCTCTGGATAGGTGAGTTAGGGCTCTTGTTAGCAGATTGTCCTTGAAATACTAACGAGACATCTTCTTCCTTCCTCTTTGATCCTCTCTTAGGAGCACTTGCATAATTTCTCGACTGTATGTGCTCGGCTACGGCTTCCAAAGCAGCGAGGTCTTCGATTTTTCCAGACTTCAAACCCATTTCTGCCATTTCCCTGTGTTTGATCATTTCGGAGAAGGATTTTCCTAACCCGACGAGGACTCTCTCATAGAAAGGGGCTTCTTGTATATTAATGAAGGTGGTCACCATCTCACCCTCATCCATTGGTGGGTTGACTTGGGCCGCCATTCGCCTCCACCGCTGCGCGTATTCTCTGAACGATTCATTGCCCAGCTTTCTGACTTTGGTAACCTGGTAGCGATCAGGTGCCATTTGGGATTGAAAACTGTATTGGTTAAGGAAAGCATGGTCCAAATCTTCCTAACCTCTGACTTTGGAATTGTCTATCCGTGCGTACCACGTGCGGGCTTCACCGGTAAGGGCTCTTCTAAAACAGTTGCATCCTGAGGTTTTCATCCTCAGCGTAAGTTCCAAGTTCACTTATGTAGACTTTCAAATGAGTGTACGGGTCTCCCAGTCCGTTGTATTTCTCGAACTCAGGGACTTGAAACTTATCCGGGTATCTTGCCTTTGGGAAAATACAAAGATCTGAGTAATTCAAGCTCCCATAGGATCCCGTCCCTTTTATAGACCGGATAGCATCTTCCATCTGTCTAACTTTCTTCCTAATGTCTCCAGTGTCTTTGTCCTCCCGGAGGTTTGTGATGTCCCGTGTCGTCTTCTGGATCGGGGCCTCCTTGGGTACTTCAACATCGAGGGGAGATATAGGTGTGAACGTATGGGTATCACCTTCCTTTTTGGGTACTTTCATGTCTCCTTGCACAAAGGATTCAGTCGAGCTCTTGTGTTTAGATTCCTGAGATAGTTTGCACTGTTCTTTTAACAGGGTCGTCATCTCGGTCATTTGCTTCTTAAACTCCTCGAATTCATCTCGAGATACTGGGATGGGTTCTGATGAACTTGCTTCAGCCATCTGGACTGGTGAAAGGGCCTTTTTGGCTCAAGATCGGGTTTTAGGACCAATCTGCACAACAACCGATATCTAGTTTAGACTGGATACTGGTGGATAGGGATGCATGATATGCTATGCATCAGTTTAATGGTTTTTTAATCTTTTCCTGCAATACAACGAGTTAGTCGAATTGATGACAGGGTGTGAAAGATGTATGTATGACAGTTCAAGATAACGGTCATTTATATACGCGAAAGATTTAAATGGGGCATGAAGAAGCACACCGCGCGTTTGGTTTATCAGAGGCTGACCTATCTTAGGGTTACTCTCACTGGCTGTTTGAAATTGGTTCCCAGATCTTCGCAATCTACTTGATGAAAACATCCATATTTCGATTGGAGTGGATCTGAGTGGTGCCTTTGTTGAGCCTCACAATGGAAACATCCATAGGAGTCCAGTAATAAACAACCGAAGGGATTGCCCCCTAATGGAGGTACCACACAACATACATTCACGTCCTCACCGCATGTAATATGATGACATTGTGCGAAGCACTAATATATTGTGCGAGGCACTAATACAAAATGCTAAAAGATTGACACACACAAAGATCATTCACACAAATGCATATGCAGAATAAAAATCAAAAAGTTTGATCGCGGCTTAAGCCCTCTTTGATCCCCAACAGAGTCGCCACCTGTCGACGCCGGGCAGAAAATCAAGTCCTCGGTCTCCCTTTTGTTGAAGGAGGAGGTCTCTTTTTTCTCTTTTGGAGTTGTTTGCCCTCTTCTCTTGTCCGTGTGACGAGAGAGGAGTGCCTCGATTTCCTTATTTTATTCTTTTCTCTTTCGCTTTCGCTTTGTCTTTCCGTTTTAAAGGGTGAATTTCATAGGAAACCGGTACTGACATATGTGTCGACGATTTTGAAAGATTAATTTTTTTGATTGGACCGATTGAGACAGAGTCGCCAGTTGGTATTTTAGAAATGGATGTACCAACTCATCCGAGTTTTAATAGTTTTTTGCAAGATGGTCCAATGCGTGACTCTTTGATTTGATCTTGAAACCTGAGATTCGTGGAATCCGGGGGCTAGGTTAAGCGGGGGGAAGGTGTTAGGCACCCCCTGACTCCGGTGCAAGCACGGTACCGCATCTTATTGATTTTCTATACAAAAGTGTATGTGTGTGTGTGTGTGTTTGTGTGTGTGATTTTGAAAGCTTTATTAGTTGGTTTCTAAGTCTTTTTGGTGACTTGAAAGTAGTGTTATACCTCTTTTGCGCCTAGGTACGAAGGATTTGATTTAGCGAAAGATTCAATTTTAACAAGATATGCAAATTGAAATGAGGTTTTGGAAAGTAAGGTTTTCAAATCCTTTGCCCGACTAGGAATCGAGGACTTCGATACTTCCTTTTATTCTTTACGTTCATTACGTGATCTACCCCGAATCGCTTTATTTTTCATCAAAAGCTCTTTGTAGTTTTCTTTGAGAAATTATTTTGATGATATGTATGCTAAAGTGTTAAGAAGGTTGGGATCATCATCGGGCATAAAAGCCATCTCGATGAACCGAGCTCCCGTAATGAAGGTTTTCACTATCACGGGGTCTTGTGTAACGCCCCCAAAATAGGTCCAATCCACCCAACCTATTTTGGGTCGCCACTAATACACTCAATAAAAATTCAAATACAAATCTTCCTGTTTACAACTATTACCATGTTGTATATAGTACGACAGTATCCGCACCCGAATTATCATAATGTCGTATCAAATAAGACAATAATTATTTGTGAGTTTTAAAACAATTATCATATCCAACTGTGACCCTCAAGGCCCAACCTTAGACAGCACCTCACTCTATTTGAGTCACCAAAATCAACTGTTAAATAACATGTAGAATACGACACACGTATTTAAATTTTTAAGTTCCCCGTACAACTATTATGTCACCTTGTTCTCTAACTTGATGAGGATCGCGACTAACTCGAGACACCACTTTATACTCATGTCCTCTCTGCTAGTTCCAGCTACAGTTTTATTTTCTGAAAGGAATTGTGAAGCAAAATGGGTGAGCACAAATAGCTCAGTAAAGAATATCATGACTAAGATAATTAAATTATCAATAGCATTCATCAGTAGTAAATCATAGATTTAAAACGTATGGTAGATGATAAAAATTATCAATCATAATTGCAACGGAATCAACAATCCATTAGGAGAGTCAAGTACAACACAATGTCCACTATCTTCTCCCAATTAAAAATCCATCATCAATATTTTATTCCTGTAATATCAATCAACAGTTCTTCGTTGTACCCAAGACAAAGAAAACTTTCATCACCTGCCTTTACCTGAAACACTAAAAATCATGGTTGTACCAATTCACAGTTCCTGTTCATAATCAATAAATTCATCTTTGCACTACGGCCAAAGATATTCATAAATCAACAGCTCATCTTTGCACTACAGGCCAAAGATATTCATAAATCAATAACTCATCTTTGCACTACAGGCCAAAGATATTCATAAATTAACAACTCATCTTTGCACTACAGGCCAAAGATATTTATAAATCAACAACTCATCTTTGCACTACAGGCCAAAGATATTCAACTGTATACCAATCAACATTTCATTTTTAATAATAACTTGAAGAACAAATAATAATCTCTCACAATAATATGGAGCATGAAAGAAAATGATATTCCTTTACCATATTATGAAAAAGTGATACCTCTTACTATAAAAATGGTACCCCTTACCTTAATTAGCACGTGACTGGATTTTGCTTTCTATGAAATTGATCAACCTGAACAATGCTTGCATTCTTTATCAACACTTGGAGTAACCTTACACTCAAAAAAAATACTCACAATATTATCCTCACAATATTGTAATAAAAGAGTTTTATACTTTTGGTGTAGTCATTATGTGTGTTTAGTTACTCAACCGAGTAACCTATTTATACTGAAAATAGAGGAAACCACTAGCACATCAACTTTGACAAAATAACCCAATGAGCTATATAAAAAATACTGGTAGCGTAACTTATGGTCCCACAGAGGAAATTATAGCAACTTGTACACGTTTTAACAATATTTGTTCAATAATAGAGTTGTGGTCCATACTACTTTAGAAAAAGTAAAGTGTCGGCAAGTCCTGACAAACTTACTTTTGTAAAGAGAAAATAATTGAGCAAACATCTGCATATCATCAACACATTTTAACCATCAATTATTTACACCTTTTTAATATTTCAACAATTATTCACCATCATTATTATAGACTCACAATACTTTCAACTGATTTTAGCATAACTGTTATTTATTAACATACGTAATAAATGATTACATGCATGATAGGGAAAAAAATAAAGGTCCGATCTCTAAAAAATTTAGAGGCCTCAGTGGTGTCTTCATCGGCACAACTCACTTACCCCCGAATAAATTCAGGGCGTGAGACCACTTGAGCATATAGGAGTTCACCAAGACTCGAACCCACGTTAATGGGGACTTATGTCCGGCTTCCCACTTAGCCACCATCTCAAGTGATGATAAAATACAACAAAATAATTATATAAACATTTATCATAACTTGTACGTTTACATTTCGACACCTCATGAGCTTACTACCACTTCAAAAATATTTAAAATATTATTCTGAATTTTCCAAACGACTTTCACATTTTTTGAATTATCCGACAATTTCCTATAATTATTTCTATTAATAAAAACTATCATTTAATAGCTTTAAAATAGAAATACTAACTCCACATACTTTTATATCTTTAAAATATCATCAATATTAATCTTATATTATTATAATTTTTTTTAATAAACTTCATAATTTTTCACCATTCATATAATTTTTCATTAATTTTCTCTATTTTCAAACTAACTATAAACAGCTTAAAAATACAAGAAAGTATTTATGTTACTCAATAAATTTTCAAAACTGTCCAGAAACTATAAAATAATATTATATGATTTTTCACTAAGTTTCATAATTTTTTCATCATTTATAGAATTTTCTATGAATTGTCTATATTTTTAAACCAACTATAAATAGTTTAAAAATACCATAATTACTTCTGTTTTTCAATAATTCATCAAAAATTTACAGAAACTCTAAATTGATATAATAAGATTTCTGTAAAAATATTTCAGCCCAAATAATTTTTCTGATAATTTAATTAAAATTTCTAATATTCAGAAACTTCAATAATTCATAGTAATTAGTCTTTTTATCAGAAAAATATAGATCTTATGTCCTTTTCATGTAAAATTTAATTCTCTACAACTTTGTAGAAGAAAGCTTTCCCAAATTCTGACTCTAACATTGAGAGATATTCTTACCAAAAAATTCTGTTTAAAGATTTCCAAACCAGCCACTTCATAAAATTCATAACAAATCATACGTTAACCTTTAACGGTTCAGAATTTGTGGACTTATACTCAACTTATATATGTATAACATATCCAAAAATCACAACGATCCAACGGTCGGATTAAAAATTATAACTCACGCAATAGAGTTTAAGAACATTAATTTTTCTGACTATGAGTCCTTCGGACCAGTTTCACTCAAACAGTCACCACGAAAAATCTACAAAGAATTTTTGGGTGATTCAAACTTCTGCGTTTAGCTTACTTCCAGAGATTTCTTTTGATATATGGTTCATCTCCTAACTCATTATACACAAAGAATTATGGATTTTACAAAAACAAGTAGTAACTAGTTAATCTGAAAATTTTCAGATTTCGTTTTTCATTTGTTTTCTTGATTTCTTTCATTTGATTCATGTCTATACAAGTTTAATCCATCACAAACAAATATAAACATGTTCTATCCATAAAAACTTAAATAAAAAAAAATCAAATATTTTAATCATACCTTTTATTTGATTTCTTTTCCTTCCTCTTTATTTCTTCTTTCCACCTCTTTTCCTTCTTTCTCTCTCTTTTCTTTTCCCTGCAATCTCTCTCTCCCCCTCTTTGTTTTCTGCCCAAGCGTATATAATGGGGGTTTCCTTTCCTTTTCTTGTTTTCTTCCTTTGTCTCCCACCAAATTCCACTCACTTTTCTTCTCTTCCCCACCTTGTCTCCTAATCAATTTTCATTTAATTTCTCAATCATTTAGCCGCCACCCTTCTAGAAGTTTTAATCCCTTTCTTTTATTTACTCACTTATCCAATTAATTGTTTATTTGACCATGTATCAATTCAATATTTTAAAATTTTAAAATAATAATCAAAATTTAAATTAGACTTTTATTTCATAAAGATCGGGGTCTTACATCTTGAATCCGAGCTCTCGAGACTGTCCCCTCGAATTCGTCTTCAAGATCTAAATATTACATGCACATCAATATTTACAGTATTTAAAGCATTTACAACGTAAAAACCGGTCCATCGTGGGAATCAAGTCGGATCCGTTCGAGGATCTCGACACCGGGATTCCTAGGCTCACAATATTTGTACCATTTCATATATACATAACGTCCACGGCTTCATTACTAAGTGATTTCATCAGTTGAAATCATCGTTCACGCCGTTTCGGCCCCCCTTTCACCTCTAAATATATATTTAGGGCTATAAGGGTTAATCGGGACCATTTACAAGTAAATACATCCATAGATATACCACGAATCTAAGCCGTTCTAACTCCCGGGTTGAAGCATCATGCTAACAACCTCTCGAGAACTAGTTAAAGCTTAGCTTGAGGCATATCTAGTCTCCGAAGCTATATACAACGTATTAAAGCAATAAATAACCGATAGAAATGTTAAAACTACCAACTATTACATAATATGCTTATAATACAACAAATATAGCTAGATTCAAATAAGATCCTTCATTAATCTATCATTTGAACATAGTTTACAAAGAAAACGAAGCTAGAAGTGCATTATTTCACCTTGGGGGACGCGTGAACAAGCCTTTTGACTCCCGGGATGAAGTAAGAACACTAAGATGGCTTCAATGAGATGTTAGATGGAAGAAATAAGCTCCAAGTTGCTATGTTGATGTCCAACCCGAGCCTTTTTCTCTCTAAAAATGTCTTTCTCTCTCTATATCTATCTCTTCTTTTTTTTAAAATGAACTAAGTGGGGGGTTATAACCTGTCCGGGGCAGCCACACACATGTATGCGGCTAGCCGCATACATGGTGGAGGCTACCCAGGTGGGACCCCCCGGCTTGGTTATGGCTCCTTCGGTCTTGATTCGACAGAAGTTGAAGTCTGTCGTTTGATCTTTCAGACCGTATTTGATGAACGAAGCGATATATGACCGAGTCCGACTGAGTTAGGGTTTGGGAAGTTGATACTCGTAGCCGAGATACCTTCCAGGTCCAGATATCAGTCGGTAGGCATATCTCTTGATGGTATGTCGTTCGAGGTTTGCTGAGGTGGTTTTCGATGATCACTGTCTCAGCTCGTCAATCTTCGATCGGGTTATGGTATGTTCAGACTTCATTGGTCCTCTTCACCATTCTCGGGGTTGACTCCGAGATTATCGGGATCTTTTGCCCTACTTCGGGGTTGTCTCCGAAGTAAAATAATGCTTATACCCTCCTGTAGGGTTAGTACGACAAAAGTAAATTTTTGAGTGTCTACAGTTAGGCTATCACAGACTATTCTTATCACTTTCTGCGGGGGATGACGTCATCCGTGGTAGCTCTTGGTGTTACCTTAGTTTAAGCCCAATGGTTTCTCACATCTGCCGATATTATCAGGGGGCAAATTTTCTCTTGGCTGATGCCATTGTACATTTTTGATGGCTCCTCTGCTAGGAATATATCTCTTTTGCCGAGTTACCTCAGTGGGTGCTCCCGATGCCTATCCTGATGATAACTTACACCGGTAGTTTGCAACAGTGCCTACCATGATGGTAGGGACAATGGTTGATCATTGGACTGTCTCGATGCCTACTCGAACGGTAGCAGACTTTTCAACGAGTTTTTGTTTTTAATGTGTATGCATATTTAACTCTACTGGGTATGTATGCCTAACTTTTTAATGGAGATGTGCGCTGATGTAGTGCTTGTTGCACATGTGCAGACCAGACATGATATGAGATCTTAACTTATCCTAGGTTAATGCATATGCTTAATTGAATCGATGTAGAACCATACCTCACCCTTTCTGAGGCAATTTGGAGTTTCTTTTCATGCATGAATTTTGATAGGCTTAGCAGCTTCAACTCCCAGATGGCTCCTTTTGTCATTCGCTGAGCAGATTTGGATGTTTCCCTTTTATATGCCGTCTTTGGTGAGGATCTCGTAGAGGCTGCTATTTTTCTTGATCTGGATCTGGTACTAGTCCCCCTGGTGGTCCAGACACTGATGGCTTTACTAGTGAGATATCCTGACATATTCGTTGAAGTAGTATTCAATGGCTTACATCACCGGATTCTTCTCAACGCCTTTTCTAAGTATTTATATAATATATTCCGTCTTCTGTCCTCTGTGGGGATGGATTGATATACTGTTTCCACCATCAGACCACTCCTGATATTTTGCTGGGGTTGCGCCAATAGCTAATAGTGTCAAGCAATCTGACCTTCGCTGAAGTGACCTTCAATGGCTAAATGTCACCGGATCATTTTTGATGCTTCGCTGGGTTGTGCCAACGGCTGATCATTAAGTGTGAAAAGGGGCAAGCTCTTTACTTGTGACCTTGCTGGGTTAAATGCTGGCTTGGCTTATGACTCGGGTGTTGCTGACGTCCTAGAGGATGTAGCCCGTTCTTCCATTGCCCAGATTTGAACTTCGATGTGGAGGCCTTGACTTGTGAGGACTTAGCGCATGTTGACATGTTTGATGGTGTAGATTTCACTCGCTAGATCTTCTCTCATTGAGCGTCTGTTTTTTTCGAGTTAAGGACTCTCTTGAGAATTTTTCCCTTTTTGTGAAGGGACAGCTTATGTCGCCTTGATTTCTTTCCATTTCTTGGAATCGGCAATGCCCCAGCCCTTTCGCAGGTTGTTACTGGGGTTCACAGAAGAAACTCGCTTTGTTAACCACATCCAGAGTGAGCCATATCTTGCACGAGACAAATGACAAAAATGCGCCAAAAGCTTGATGGCTCGGGCCGTAGGGATTAGTATGATCTTGTGAATGAGGCATTTGAAATTAAAGTTTATGAAATTGAATGCTTGTATTCACCGAGCTCTTATCTTATCGCTAAAGATCTTGAAATTAAGCATGAAAATGAATTTTTTCTAAGGAAATCAAAATTTTCATTTGACAAGTTATGAAATCGCAAGAATACTTTTAAGCGTTCATGGTCATTTTTTATGGGTAGGATTAGATTTAAAAGACTTATCTCCCTTTATCAGAGACACCTCATCTTCGCTCTAGACACTGCTCTTCACAAGATTAACATCATATGACACGTGCACTATGTGTGACGTAATCCTTTGGTAGGGTTTTCTCTTCTATGACTCTAGATGATCTCATTTTCTTGCAAGATTTTCTGTTTTCTTCGCTTAACTTTGTCTTGTTTTCTTAGGCTATTCAGAGTTACCCATGTAACGAGTTTTGGACCAATGACTCCTAAACCAGATGGCTTTAGGGCACTAGGTGTTAAGACACCCCTTAGGGTTTACTGGCTCGAGTAACAATGGCCACACTTCGAGATAAGTCAGGTGGACTACTCTTTTTGATCCTTGCCTGAGCTTGTATAAGATTCATTTTCTTAGGCTCTAAATTACCCGTGTAGCGAGTGTTGGGCCGGTGACTCCCAAACCAGACGACTTTAGGGCACCAGTTGTAAAGACACCCCTCGAGCTTAATTACTCGAGTAACCTAGGCCACGATTCGGATCTGCTCAGGTTTTGCCTTCTTCATCTTGTAATGCTCGTTTTCCTAGGCACTGAGTTACCCATATAACGAGCGTTGGGCCGGTGGCTCCCAAACTAAATGGCTTTAGGGCACCGGGTGTAAAGACACCCCTCAGGCTAAATAACTCGAGTAACCCAGTCCTTGATTTGAGACATTAGGCTGGCTACTAATCGTCATCCTTGTCGCCATAGTTTCATACCCCACAACTAAGAGTTAGGGTGATTGCAAAGTGCAGACAAGTATATGAGGTCAAGTTCATTCCAAAAAGCATTTTGACCTAGGATGTCATGCCTATTCAAAAGGTTGAATAGTCTTAATTCTCTAATCATTCTTGTGATTCTTGCTCCACAGGCGCTTATCGAAATTAATCCAATTCATAACAAGTTAAACAAAAATCTTTTTTTTCTTTCCTCTTTTTTCTGAGATTCTAATGCAAGATTTATCTACGCTTAACATGTATACCCTTGCCAATGCATGTACTGGAAATTGAAAGCACATAAAGAGATGAAAGAGTCGTACCTTGTCAGTGGATCACAGCATTCTAAGAAAATTATGATTGGAAAATATCGATTCATCATACCGGATGGAAGTTTACTGCTTTTATATATATTTATGCATATATAAGCAATTTTCACCACCACTGGGTTCTCTTCCCAGTCTTGGTTGACTACATTTCTGTCTCTATATAGATATTTATATTTCAGTTTGGCCTGGATTATTCTGTGGCCTTTTTAATTTTTTTATATATATTTATGCATATGTAAGCAGCCTTCACCACCACTGGGTTATCTTCCCAGTCTTGGTTGACTACTTTTCTGTACATTTATATTTTAGTTTGGCCTGGATTATTTTGTGTCCTTTTTACTGCTTTTATATATAAATATGCATATATAAGCAACTTTCACCATCACTGGGTTATCTTCCCAGTCTTGGTTGGCTACTTTTCTGTCTATTTTAGTTTTAGTCCGGGCACAGGTGTGCAAATCCGTCGCCCTTTTTAATATATATTTCAATTCTGTCCAGCCTGGATCATTCCGTGGCTTTTATACAGCTTTTATAAATATATATATATATATTTCAATTCCAGTCCGGCACCGGTGTAAAAACCCATTGCTCTTTACAGCTTTCGTATATATAATTGTATAAATATTGCTTTACTCATTCTTATTAAATTGTTACTTTAAATATTCGTTTTATATGAATTGGCACTGATATATCTGCAGAAGAACTAAATTTATTTAAATCTCGCCAATTCTACCTTTCAAACAGTTCAAAACATGTCCAGACTGAACCGGGGAGCTATAATGGCTGAGATTCATTTAAATCTAGTATTTTTTTAGTTTCAGTTACAAAAGCAACCTCGCGTCCCTTAGATCGCTATCTAGTGGGAACGAGACGCTTCGCCTAGGTGCGCACCAGGATATACTGAATGAATCCTCGGTTCTGTCGACATTTGGGATATATATGTTTCTGTACAAATTTGAACTGTGCAGGTTAATTGGCTACTCATATGTGAGCCTAGTAATCGTGGGATTCACGATCAAACTGATCAGAATCTGATTCCCACGATGGACAAACTCCACTTTACAAATGTACCCTGCCAGTTTTTCTGTAAAAATGTACATACAAAAGACCTTAAAACGGTTATCCGGATTTAAGGTCTCAACATAGTGAAAATATAGTTTGTCGTGTCAGAGTCCCTCCGATGGCTATCATGCCTATGAGGAGACCGACACTTGTATATATTTTGTGGTCGAGGATGCTTCGCAGCCCTACAATCATCATTCAAATTGTGCCTTAAGGCTGAAAAGATAAAACTAAAGTATCAATATGCTTCAATTCCTATGTTAGCGTAGGGGTTTAATAAGCTGCTTTCAAAACATCATTTTTTTAATCTTATCAAAAAGAAAAGCTTTTGCAAATCAAATCAAACACTTTTATAAATCAAATCAAACACTTTTGCAAATCAAATCAAACCCTTCGTATATAAGTTCAATGATGCATAGATATGCTTTACATCAAACATAGGCCCAATTGTCTTCCAATATTCACACACACATTTCAACTTTTAAAGAAAATATTGAAAAGATGCGGTATCGTGTTTACACGAGAGTTGTGGGGTGCTTAACACCTTCCCCACACTTAACCAAGCCCCCGAGCTCAAAACTTCGGTTTCAAAGATCAAGTTTCGACAATGTCCAGCAATTGGGCCTCTTTCAAACAAAACTCGGTTGAGTTGGTACAACCATTTCAAATCTACCAACTGGCGACTCTATAAAATGTTCAATCGTCGACATGATACATGTTGGCCTTTTACTAAAAAACCCTTTAAAACCTTTTTCATAAATAAAAAGAGTAAGGGTAGAGATAACTTAGGAAGAGAGAAAGATCCGGGTTGTGACCCGACCCGCGAATTTTTTTCCCGACGTCGACAATAGTGTCTGAGTTGATGAGTTGGGGAAATTCGCTCCCGTCCATTTCTTGCAATCTGATAGTTCCTCCTGTTAGCACCTCTTTGACAATGAAAGGGCCTTCCCAATTTGGGGCGAACTTTCCTTTAGCTTCGTCTTGATTGGCCAAAACTTTCTTCAGCACTAGGTCATTTTCTTTGAATTGCCGGATTTAGACTTTCTTGTTGTATGATCGAGCAATCATTTGCTGATATAACTGCCCGTGGAAAATGGCTGTAGCCCTCTTTTCATCTATCAGGGACAGCTGGTGGTATCGCTCTTGCAACCACTGATCTTCTTCCATCTGAGCGTCTATTAACACTCGCAAGGACTCTATTTCTACTTCTATGGGACATACTGCTTTCATACCATAGACCAATGAATAGGGGGTAGCCCCAGTAGAGGTACGCATTGATGTCCTATATGCTAACAGTGTAAGAACCCGAATTTTCAGAAATTATTAAATAAGGATTTAATAAATAAAATTCTTAAACTATGAGATGGGTTCGAATAAGAATATATATATATATATATATATATATGTGATATGAGGTATGTGGTATTATATTACATAGGGTAATATGTACTATGTAATATGTGATTTTGTGATTAATAAATATATTATTATTATATATATTTTTAGAGACGATTCAATTGAGGTAAAGGAGGTGGATAAATTCCTATCGATATTAAATAATTTATAGAATTATTTTATCATAGTAAGTTGGTGACATTAAATATCCTTAATGTATAATCACCATATTCTTGTGTATGTGTATTAATAACTACTATGTTTATAATATAGGTTATTAATAGCACTTAAGCTATCCGTGAATAGGTTTGGATAGTGAAGCATGAATTAGTTAAGAAATTAACTAATAAGAATAAATATTAGTTAATTTAAGTTGGGAGTTATATTATGGAATAAAATAATGTTAATATTGAATCTTAATGATATGGTGCAGTGTTTAATTTACTTAAGTAAAGAAATTGATTAATATATGCGTTGAATATATGATTATAGTTGCTACTTTTTATATATATTACTTAGAATGGTAATATGTGAGAAAGTCTAATGTACGAATAACAATAATAAATATATATATATATATATATATATATATATATATATATATACGTTATTAAAGAAAAATAGAAATCATTATATCTTTAAATGAATATTTGAAGAAATTATTTTGGGGACAATTTATAGAAAGGAAAGAGAAATAAATATTATATATTTCTAATAAAGGGTATTAAAATAATTTTTAATATTGAATTATTTTAATAAAAGGAGAAAATGTTATTTTTGAATAATAATATTACCTTATATGTTTTTGTATGAGGTGTGATTGGTTAATATAGTAAATATATTAAAACGTATTTGCTATATGTAAATAAATTGATGGAAATAATTTATTATAATAAAAAATAAACTTATTATCTATTTTTTATATATAATATATGCCCATGTGTCGTACATATAGTTATTTGATATTATATTAAAAATAATATCATGAGACAATAAGTAAATTATTTTCTAATAATGAATGTCATTATTCGGAGAAAATATAATATTTATGTTATGGCAAAATACATAATTTCTAATGTATTTTTCAAGGGAGTTAATTTATAAAAGGAAACTAAGTTATTTTAATAACTTGAGTTGCTATAGTACCGTAAATGTTATAAATAATATTTGAATATTTCTATTCGTAATATATTTTTATGTGGACCTTGTGACTTAATAGTTCTAATTATATTGAACATGTTATAAGTAGTAAGTGATGAAAATAATAATAAGCTTGAGATTAAGCTTGTGAGAAATGCCTTGTGTGGCACAATAATAGATTCAGTAATGAATTGATTAATTCGAGAATGGAAGAATTATTAATTAAACAATTAATCTATATTAATTGTTATTATAATAATATGTTGATTTATTATCGTGGCTAGTGATAGTATAATAATAAGGAAAGTGATTATAAATAAAATTGGAATTGTATTGATGAGGAATGAGATATATTGTCTTATAATATTAATTATTGTTATGGACAATATACTAGTATCTAGTAATTATTTGATGGTATGTTGAATTATTATTATTGCGAGTGATAGCATGATAATAAGTATATTTGTTATAAATATAATAAGATTCGTATTTATTTAATGCGATAATTAACCATATAAATGTTAATTAATTGTTATGGAGATTAATAATTACATTGATTGATGAGTGATGAATTAATTAATATTTTATTAATTAATTAACTGTCATTGAGTATAATAATATATAAATAAGTAGATTATTAATATGATTATAATTGCTCAACTAGTTGATATGTGCAAAGGATATGATTATTAAGAGTATAACATATAGTAGTTACGCATATGTTATATAAATTGTAATGCAACATTAATGTGACTGTATAATATATAAGAACTATATATTATGATTGAATGAATTGTGTGAGTTAAGTAAATAATACATAGGTGACATTATGTGATGTGTGGTTACATTATATATGTGCCTCACAAATATTATAATAAACAATTGTTACTTAGTGATTACTTCAGTAGTTTAATATAACTGAAATAATAGAGATGAGATTATGTATTAATACCCGATTAAATTCGATATGGTGAAATGTACATGGATTATATATGGATATGTACCCCAACTTACTACATTATAATGTTGTTTCCTCATTAGAAATACATTGTGACTCTAATTTAATACCTGAGTATACATGGTAGGGATATATATGATAACATAAGTGTTGTATATAACCTATGTTACCTAGTTACTGAGCTTTATTTAAGCCTTGTCTCTATTTGAGTAACCCAAATGCTTATACACGTGAATAACTCAATTGCTAGTCTACTCCCTATTGCTCTCAAACTCAGCATTCCATAGCAAATGATGAGCAAGGGTGAGGAATTCATGATGAGTTCCAACAACTCTCACCAACTCTCTCTTATCCATTATACACTCTTGCAATCCTTTGATTTTATTTGGAAGGTTTATGCATTGTTTGGTTATTCAAATGCCTATAAGAGTAAGCTCTTCTCCTCCTATTTTTAATTGCTGGGATATTGTTAAGTGTTAGAGAGTAATCAGAGGGTGAGTTTGTATCAATAGTGAGAATCTGAAATTGAAGGAGGCTTGATACAACAGCTTAATACATTAGCAGAGGTACACTCATGTTGATCATTTTCTGTAAAAATTCTAATATCTTAATTCTTGAATTAAGCATAGATTATTTGATAACTTGATTGGAGTATGATTATTAGTTGCTATGTTAGCTTACTAGTATGTTAGAACTGTGGTAGATTATATCTGGAATGAATTTCGTAGGAAATTTCTGAGTTGGGTCTGGGAACTGCCAAGCCGAAGGCATGTCTGCCCCTGGCCGCACACCTGCGCAGCTGCGCCGGTCCCCTGTCCCAGTTTTTGCCTTTTGTTAAGAAATTTGCTAAGAGTTACCTAATTATTATAGCTTAGACAAACATGCAAGCAGGGATAATATAAATATATAAGTATATTAAACTAATGTGAGCATGTTTTATTAAGATTTCAAGCAAGAATGATAAAGTTATAGTTTTGAAAATAAACTTAAGGTTTTATAAACGAATTTTGGCGTATATAAGTCATGTTTATATTCTGACTTTTGAGACACATTAATATGGTTTAAGAATGCATGAAAGGCGTGTTGACTTAAGTATATAAGTTTCATAATGTAACATGAGCATGCATACCTCACTAGTGCACATTTCTAACGAAAGTGTAAGTTTTGAAAACGAACTTGACCTAGACTAATGTCTTTTAGATTCTGACCATATGAGAATGTTTATGTGGTTTAAATATGAGTTTCTAGTGCATATGAAATATATATCGAGATGCCTTGCATGTACTATGATGCCTTTGTTGACTTAGTGTGATTTCCAATGAAAAGCTTAGAGTGTGAAAGCGAAGGACATCAATTACCATATGAATTATGTTATGATCATGCAAGCATATGCATTAGGATGTCATTATGCCTATAGACATGTTGACATGAGCATCATTTGATGAAACATGGATATCACCTATGCACACGTATTCAAGAAATAAATTTCTAAGGCATGAACTATGTGATTAATGTATACATGTGTAGTAATACGCACAAGCATGACTACTTAAACATTGTTTGGTCTTGTTATGTGGTAACATGACTTTAGTAGCTGACCATGAAGCATGGACTTGATTTACTTAAGGTATATGAAAGTCCGGCATAAAAACCATGTAACTTTGAATTGGATTTGAATGTGCATACTAGGTTTCAAACTTGAGTTAATGACCCTATAGACATATGTACGTAATGGATATCAGTAATCTGAATGCTAGTGAATGACCTCGGGTTGTCCAGTAGCATGAAATGTCATTTCTGGTTTGACCAGTGAGTGGCGCAGCTGCGCCACTCTTAAGGCCAATACCTGCGCAGCTGCGCCAGCCTGTTTTCAAGATTTGTGCAGTCTGTTTGTTCTTGGTTTTGTAGTAGACTTGTATTATTACTTAAACTGCAAATCATGGCCTGACCCTACTGGTTTATGACTATATGATGAACATAGTAACCGTGCATGACTAGTTTAGATACGACAAGGATTTTAAAAGGTGAAACTTAGAAAGTTTGAAGTAATGGTTTCGATAAGGTTTGAGAAACGTGAGAGCAATATAGATCATGAATCCATGAGCCTTAAATACGTGTCAAACACATAGCGAGTCGAGTAAAGGTGTATGAATGTTGATATTAAAAGTATACCTATACATACCTAGCGATTATAAGAGTATGTTAAGAAAGTGAAATAAAGGTTCTAAGAACCAAGTTAGAAAATAATGTAATACTAATTATTATATTGAGAATGTATGGAAGTGTATAACTGATAAGTGTGATCTCTATGATTAATATAACTGTGTAGGATTACACGAAGTGCAGATATTCTTAAGCAGTTAAGTCATAGTTGTTAAACTACGAATCAGGCAAGTCTTTCAGTTTCTATTTGATATATGAATTCAATAACTGTTAGTTGAATTATATTATGTTGTGATAATGTGAACTTATATATGAACTGTATATGAGATATAAATGAGATTGAAAGTTGATCTTTGATGATATACTTGTTATGTAAAAAGTAACATGCGTAGTACATATAAATTATTTATAAATGCATGAACTGAGTATGATGTTGTATGCTACGTGATGCATGAAAACTATTAAAATTGCTGAGCTGTCGAGCTCACTCTTGCAAATAACCATTTTTGCAGGTTGAGGACTTGCGATAAAGATTTTGTGCTTCTTGATTGATAAAGATAGATAGTATCGCATTGAAGAATACTACTTAGATTATTATCTGGACCGTGTTTAGGTTCTAGATGATATACTTGATAGTTGTTTACACTGTTTAATACTTGTTGTATTGTAAAAATGTATTAGTTAATACATAGGAGATATCGAGTTGAGTTGTAAACGTTTATACGATAACTCAAATAGAATGAATCATATTATATAGTTGATTCGAGAATTATAATTGATTCAAAGTTATGAAATCAATAAAAAGATTTTATTCAAAAGGATATTGAAAAGTTTAAATTATTCCGCATTTTAGTAACATCGAATATGATGTAAAGACGAGATCTTGGATATGAATAGAATTTATATTCTAAATTGTAATAAGCAAAGTTCTGCGTTAGTATTTGGTTAGTAGTATCGTGACTGCACCGGATTCGAGGTAATAGAAGGGACCCAGATTTGGGGGCGTCACAAACAGATTCAGAGGCAACAGGTCAGGCCATCCTTTGTGATTGGCAGACATTTTTTGCATGATCTTCTTGATGTTCTTATTGGCCGCTTCGACAACAC
Organism: Panax stipuleanatus; assembly: GCA_020205555.1. Classification (NCBI taxonomy): domain Eukaryota; kingdom Viridiplantae; phylum Streptophyta; class Magnoliopsida; order Apiales; family Araliaceae; genus Panax; species Panax stipuleanatus. Next base: position 76,068,766 of record CM035115.1, on the reverse strand, counting down.
CATTCATCTTGGGTTGGTAGATAACGGAATTAAGGTGCTTGATATGAAACTTGCTGCATAAATCTCTCATCATCTGATTGTTTAGGTTCTTGGTGTTGTCTGATACGATCACCTCCGGCTGTCCATATTGACAGACAACATTGTTTTTGATGAAACCGATGTTTACCTCCTGGGTGACTTTTGGAAAAGAGGCAGCTTCAATCCACTTGGTGAAGTAATCGATTATAGTGAAGATGAAATGATGATCGTTACTGGCTTTGGGTTCTACTGTACCGATCACATTCATTCCCTACATGAAGAAAGGCCATGGCGAACTCATATTGTGCAGCTCATTTGGAGGAGCGTGGATGGCATTTCTATGGACTTGGCATTGATAGCATCTTTTGATGTGATCATCATAGTCAGCTTTGAGAGAGATCCAGTAATGCCATGTTCTCAATATTTTCTTGGCCAGAAATGACAGCTCATGTGTGGACCACAGACTCCACCATGGACTTCATCCATTAATCTCTGGGCTTGCTCTTTATTGAGGCATCTTAAGAGGCCTATTCCAGCATCCCTTTTGTAGAGTGCATCTCCGCTCAGATAGAACTTCATAGCCATCTTATGAATCCGCTTTCGCTTGTCTTGGCTTGCCCCAGCGGGTGTAGATCCATCTCGGATATATTCCTTGATGTCTTGATACCAAGGTTGATTGATAGGAGGTATTTCATCAAATACTTCTCCAATGTAATTCCCGTATGTCGGGGCCTTTTGGTTTGTGAATTTGATGTTGAGAATTCCCCTCCTATCCGATACATTGATCAGGGAAACCAATGTTGCCAATGCGTCCGCAAAGTCATTCCTTCCTCAAGGGATATGGATAAAGGTTATCTCTTCAAAATCCATGGATATGTTGATGACCTGCCGATGATAGGGCAACAAATGCAGTTCTTTGGTATGATACGCCTCGGTGGTTTATCTAATTACCAACTCAGAATCTCCAAAGACTAATAAACGTTGGATACCCATGGACTGGGCTAGTTTCAACCCCGTTATGCAACCTTCATGCTCAGTCGTGTTGTTGGTGTTGACAAACTGCAACTTGGTAGCCACAGAATATTGCTCTCTTGTACCAGAGATGAGGACTGCCCCGGCTCCGTCACCTTCCATGTTCATCGCTCCATCGAAATACATTTTCCATGGTTGGACTGTATTCTCTTGTCTGATTTGTTGAATTGCATTGATCCCATTATCTGGGAAATAAGTCTCCAAAGGTTCAAACCCTCTTGATGGTGCCTCAACTAGTTGATCTGTAATGCCTTGACCTTTGATGGACTTCTGAGTGACGTAGACAATGTTGAACTATTGGAGGATCAACTGCCATTTGGACAATCGACAATTCAACATTGGCTTACTGAATACATACTTCAGTGGATCCATGCAGGATATGAGGTAGGTCGTGTGCCCATGTAGATAGTGTTGTAAACTCATAGCGGCCCATGCCAATGCACAACATGTCTTCTCAATCCGAGTGTACTTCTGTTCACCGCTGCTGAATCTTTTGCTGATGTAATAGATGGCTCTCTCCTTGCTACTATTATCTTTCTGTCCCAGCATACAGCCCATTGCGTTGGCATTGACAAAAAAGTACATAAATAAGGGAACTCCGTCCCTCGGGGGTACCAAGATAGGCACTTTGATCAGCTGCTTCTTGATGGCAAGGAAGGCTTTTTGGCAATCTTCATTCCATTTTGTGGAGGAATTCGTCCTTAGTAGCTTGAAGATGGGTTCACAAGTTACTGTGAGCTGAGAAATGAATCGGCTTATAAAATTGATTCTCCCTAGGAACCCGCGTATCTCCTTCTCTATTCGGGGTACGGGCATCTCAGTGATGGCTTTAATCTTGGTAGGATCCAGCTCAATGCCTCTATTTCTTACCAGAAATTCCAACAACTTGCCCGATTGGACACCAAAAGCACATTTAGCTGAATTCAACTTGAGATTGTACTTACGCAATCTGTTGTACAACTTCCTGAGATGGTTGATGTGATCGCCCTCCTTCCGGGACTTGACAATGATGTCATCCACATAAACCTCTATCTCCTTATGCATCATATCATGAAATAAGGCCATCATGGCTCGCTGATATGTAGCACCGACATTGATCAGGCTGAGTGATAGACGTCTGTAGCAGAAGGTTCCCCAGGGAGTGATGAAAGTTATCTTTTCCCTATCTTCTTCAGCGACCATAATTTGATGGTAACCAGCAAAGCAATCCACAAAGGAATACATGTCGTACTGCGTCGTATTGTCTATCAGAATATGGATAAAAGTTATCGAGAAATTTCCTTTTAGACAAGTTTTGTTTAAATCCTTGTAATCCACGCATACTCGTACCTCCCTCCAAGCTTAGGCATGGGAACTATGTTCGACAGCCACTCCGGGTATGTTGATACCATGATGATGCCGACTTTGAATTGTTTGACAACTTCTTCTTTGACTTTCAGACTCCATTCAGGTTTCAAACGTCTGAGCTTCTTCTTGACTAGCTTGAATCTATCCTTGATGGGGAGTCAATGGATGACAATGTCAGTAGACAATCCAATCATGTCTTCATGCAACCATGCAAACACATCCTAGAACTGTGTTAAGATTTTAATCAGGTCAGCCTTTTTATCTTTGGTGAGGTCTAGGCCTATCTGGATTTCTTTGAGGTTTTCTGAGGTTCCGATATTGACAGTAGTGGTTTGGTCAAGGTTTGGTTTGGGTTTGTCTTTGACCCATTCTTTGATTTCCTTTGGCACCTCATAGTCATCTTCATCCTCTTGATCAATCTCCATCAAGTCGAAGTTCAGCTCTACATAAAAGTTGTAGTCACTGTGATAGGTTGGCATCTCATCAGCAAGGACAAACAAATCCAATCTTGGAGTCCTGAAAACAAAATGCAACTACTTAAATATACAAAGCATTTAGCAAAGCATAACAAAAGTTACTGCTATAGCTGTGTAATAAAACAAGTAGTAAACGAAACCATATTAAAGGGCAGATGGATTCTCTACCCTTTTACCCTTTTTGAATGAGGCAAGGGACACTGCTCCAGTTGTCCAGGGCCAGATCCTCATGAATCAGGAGGATACAAGATTTGTGTTTGTCTGTCTCATCTTTGATGATGACTAAGACATCCTTCAGATCAGAGCCGGGGATTTTCTTTGAACTTCCCCCTTCTCTTTCTTGATGCGAGGAATTTGGATCTGATCCTCTTCCTCACTGTCTGGGATATCATCATTCATTCCTTCGTAGTGTATAAGAACACGCATGTTAGTAAATGGGTCTCGTCCTTCGTACAGAAACTTCTATTTTCCCTTTTTGCTTTCCGCATCAGGCTTTGGGGCTTTTGTTTCACTTATCGGTATGATTGGATGGAACAACATGGCTGACACAATAGTAAGAATCTTCCTCATTGGCTTCACAAATCCAGCATCAGTGAGGTTTGGCAGTAGTATAGTGGAAGTATGAGCCTTCGGATGCTTGTGTGGGTATTTAACCCAGATGTGTAGCCCAATCCGGCTTTCCCTGACTGGCTCGGGATTTGCACCTGACTTTTGATACCTTGCTGTTTCTTTCCTTACCTTTCTCCAGGGCGAACACCCAAAGATACCATCTCTTGGCCCACTGTCATCACTTCGGGGGAGACTTTTAGTTTCAAGGCTGGTGCTTCGACAGGTAGGTACTGAGTATTGCTCACCTCCAAATCTTGAAAACTAGTAGGTTCAATCCCTTCACCTACACTGATCACCGGTATATCTCCCTGTATGCAGACAAGGTATTTTGGTTTGGTATTCACCGTAATTAGGTTGCCATTGATAATATACTTGAGCTGTTGATGAAGGGTGGATGAAACTGCCCCTGCCATGTGGATCCACGGCCTTCCCAGAAACAAGTTGTATATGGTGATGATGTTGAGTATCTGGAAGGATACATAAAAAATGTGGGGACCAATCTCCAGCGGAAGCTCAATCTCTCCCACAGCTTCTAGGCGAGACCCATCGAAAGCCCGGATAACCACATGACTGGTTCTGATCCGGTTTGGGTTGATCTTCATTCTCTCCATGGTATCGTAGGGACAGATGTTCAAGGATGATCCTTAATTTATTAGCACACCTCTGATCACATACCCTGATAACATTACTGCTATATGTAATGACTTGCGATGACCCGTCCCCTCTGCGGGTATATCATCGTCAGTGAAAAATATCACATTGCTGTTGAAGATGTGTTCTATCACATGACGAAATTTCTCGGTATCGACCGTTTTCGGTAGATGGGATTCTTCTAGTACTTTCACCAGAATGTTACGATGATCCACCGAGGATAAAACCAGGTCTAGGATGGACATTTATTTGGGTGCATCCTTCAAGCTTTGCACCACCTTGATCTCGTTATGCCCCATTTTGCTGAGGAATTCTTTGATTTTCTCTCCAGCCACTCTCTCTTTAGCATTGGTGGCTGGATTGATCACCCTTTGGGGCAGGTACAAGGGATTCTCCTTGGGTACAATGACAATGTTGTTGGAGGTGGAACCTTAATCATTCTCATAGTTCCACGGGACCCTCTTCAGACTGATGGCAGGATATTACGGTTTGAAAAGTAGTATTAAAGGTTCGGGTGAGGCTACCTTCACAGAATTTTATATTTCTTTGACCCCTTTCCCTTGCAGTATTAAGGGTGTTGCAGCTAGATCCTTCTCACAGGAAATAACAGCCACTATTTTTTGATTCCAAGCCATGGGAATAACGGGTGCTTCCTCATTGGGGAGGTCATAATATTGATTCCCCTTTATCAACTCACCGTTTTCAATCATGTTCTGAATCAGGTAACGCAGTCCCCACCTATCCTCGGTGTCATAACCGGGTGCATTGGAATGATACTGACAGATCCTGTCAGGCTTAAATTTCCTGGATCGAGGGTTTACTGGGGGTAATAAATCTACAACCATTCCCTCATTGATCAACATTTGGAGGATTTCTTTCACAGGCTGATTCAAATTGGTGAAATTCTTCTAAAAGACGAATTCCTGACTAGCCTGGAACTTCTCCTCCTTGGCCATCTTGTCGACCTAGGGTTCGCGTTCATGAAATGGGTAATGATCCATCATAGCAATGGGGCTAATCTCAGGGGTATGAGAACTTGTTTCATGTTGGTTGGTCTGATTTATCAGCTGCCTGGTTATCTGATGTTGATACACAACCAATTCTGCCAAATGTCCCACCTGTTCCTTGATGGATTTGATTTCCTGCTCCATCAGAAACTGCCTTTCTGATAACTCCCAACTGTCTGGGCTACTGGTACTAGATTGAGTTGCCTCTTTGACATGCCGGAGGTATTTGGATCCTTCTCCATTCTTTGTACTAATCATGTTGACACTCTCTTCTTTGTGCTGAGGGAGGGGATTATCCTACATGTGCGGTTGCTCTGGTTTGGTTACCACAATCTCTCCATTGTCTGTTAAATCTTGGATTTTGTGCTTGAGAGCCCAACAGTCCTGTGTATCATGGCCCGGAGATCCGGAATGGTATGAACACTTATTACTTGGGTCAAAATTCCTTCCCCCGGTACTGGTTGATGGAAGGAGCTGAACAATCTTCTTCTGTGCTATCAACAATTTTAGCACATTCTCGAGTGAATCCCCTAAAGGGGTGAATGCTGTCCAACGTTTGGCCTCCAAATTCTTCTGAAATAGAGGGTTAGATGGTTGGGCTGGAGCTTGAAAAGTGGAATAGTTTCTCCTTTGAATGGGTATACTGCTCGACTCGCTTCTTTGATTCTGTCCTTGCAGTACTAAGGACACTTCTTCGTCTTTCTTATTGTGTACTCTCCGGGGATTACTCCCATAACTTCTAGGTTGGATATGCTCGGTAACAGCTTCCAAGGCGGCCAGATCCTTTATCTTCCCAAATTTCAGCCCCATTTCACCCATTTCTCCGTGCTTTCTCTGAGAATGGTTTCCCTATGCCTGCTAGGACCCTTTCGTAATATGGAGCTTCTTGGATATCGATGAAAGTTATGACTATCTCTGACTCAGTCATAGGTGGGGTGACTTGTGCTGCAACTCGCCTCTATTATTGGGCCTACTCTCTAAATGACTCAGTGTTTTGCTTCTTAATTTTGGTGATCTGGTATCTATCTTGAGCCATTTGGGACTGAAAGTTGTACTGATTGAGGAAGGCATGTGCCAACTCTTCCCAACTGTGAATTTTGGAATTATCTAACCTAGCATACCAGGCTCTAGCCTCTCCGGTCAAACTCTTCTGGAATAATTACATTCTGAGCTTCTCGTCCTCTGCATAGGATCCAAGCTCTCCAATGAATACCTTCAAATGGGTGTATGGATCTTCCAATCCATCGTATTTCTCAAAATAAAGGAATTAAAATTTTTCAGGGAAATGAGCTCCGGGGAATATACATAAGTCTGAGTAATTGACACTCCTAAATGCCCCAGCCCCTTTAATGGACCGGATGGTCTCTTCCATCTGTTGGACCTTTTTCAGAATGTCACCAGCTTCCTGCTCTTTGTTGAGGGTGATGATTTCAGGGGTTTTATTGATAGGATCCTGGTTCTATGGTTCAGGAATCTGAAGGTCTTTTTTTTCGGTCTCTTGACTGCCACCGGGTGTAACTGGTTCTATATGACCCTGTGCTTGTTTTCCTTTAAGAGCTTTACTTTGTTCTCTCAAGAAAATAGCCAATTCGGCTATCTGGTTCTTTAATCCTTCAAACTCTTCCCTAGAGACAGGGGTAGATTCTGGTTGAGCACTTGAAGCCATGCCCGGAGATGGGCTTAGTGCTTTCTTAGATTTTGATCTGGTGACAGGACTAATTTTTTTACCTACAACAAACGTAGGCGTGTTAATTTCCTGAGTGGAAGTATTGGTCTGATGCATGCCATGTAATGTGTTTTATTTTTGAGGTTTTAATCTTATCCTGTAAAATAGAGGCCAGTTGTTTGAATGACAGGATAGCATGACAGGATTTACATAACATGGAATGCACATTATGATATTTACATTGGAATTGAAAACTTGACATTGAATTGAAAGAGGAAGGCATGAAGAAGCTTCTCTTCGGGCTTGGTTAATCAGAGGCTGACTTATCTTAGGCTACTCTCGCAGTTTTTCTACATGAAGGTCCCCAGATCATCGCAATCTACTAGAGGGGAAATTAATCCGATCTTTCAATTGGAGCGGATCTGAGTGGTGCGTTTCTTGAGCCCCGCAGACTTAGTCGCCTTTGAGTCCAGTACTCAAACACCTACGGGTTCACCTCCTGGTGGAGGAATCACACAACATACATTCACATACATCGCGTCCCACCGTATGCATATGAAGACATTTGTACGAAGCACTAATATAAAGAAGTAAAACATTCATTCAATGTAAAGATGTAGCATTTCACACACATGCAGATATAAAAGGAAATTTTGAAAAGATTTGAACACGGCCTAAGCCCTTTGCTGTCCCCAGCAGAGTCGCCACCTGTCGACGTCAAGAAAAAAATGCGGGTTGAGTTAGACCTGAATCTTCCCTTATTGTCTTGTCTGTTTTATGAAGGGTGAAGGTTTTTTTAGGAAAAGTTCAACATGTATCATGTCGATGATTTGAACGTTTTACAGAGTTGCCAGTTGGTAGATTTGAATGGTTGTACCAACTCAACCGAGTTTTGTTTGAAAGTAGGCCCAATTGCTAGACACTGTTGAAACTGAATCTTTGAAATCGAAGTTCTAAGTTTGGGGGCTTGGTTAAGTGAGGAGAAGGTGTTAGGAACACTCCTCAACTCCCGTGAAAACACGGTACCGCATCTTTTCAATATTTCCCTTTTTATTTGCAATGTGTGTGTAAGACCCCGGATTTTATGAAATAGAAGTATTCAAATTTTCTTATATTTATTATTCAGTAAATGATTAAATTGATAAAAGGTTAAAGTTGAGGGTAATATATGTAAAATTTTCAAAATAAGCAAGTGGTTATAAAATATTCATTGTTGTTGGGGAACATTCGCTTGGTCGTGGAATATTCTTTTTGTCGGGGAATATTCGTACGACGGCGCAGCCAATTGTGTGCCCCATAACGAAAAACTGTCGGATGAAGAAAACGACACGAATGTGTTTTCTAATAATAAAGGCGTAACGGTTATCGTTAACACTGTTGGAATACCCGGTGGGTAAAGTAAAGTAATACGCGTTGTTGCACAGTAACACACAGTATTGCACAGTATTTTTATATTATTGTTAATTCAATAATTGTCACTGCACAGTATTTCTCATTATCAGATCAATAATTCATATTATTTGAATAATATTATTAGATAGCATTATTGGCAATGTCTAAGGAAGTTTTGTCTAGAAAAGGGATTTGGTCACCTAATTGTGCGCCAGTAAGAAGAAATCCTTATCGAAAAGTCCCCTCTTTCCTGGGAACAACCTGGTTGTCAATATTGTGGTTCTGTAATATTATTTGTGAATAATTAATTATTGATAAAAATGATAAGAAAATATTTATTCGATGTGGATATAAATGGGGGAATTTTTAGCAAAGGAGACAATTGTTGAAAATTGATATTTTATCTTTTCTGATAAAATAATTCATTCGAATATATTATTATAATATTACATTATAAGTGTATAATGTGATAATATAATAATATAATAATGGTGATATTTATACAATGAATGCACGATATGTGAATAAAATGAGGAGAAAGAAAGCAAATTGGGTCCGGAGTATTTTTGTTACAAAAAACATGTTAATTATATTGGTGGGCCTCGTTTTTGACTGAAGTTTGATTATAGCCTGCAAATTCATCTGTATGTAAATTTGGGTCATTTTTCGTTCAGAAATTGGAAAAATGTTCTTCTACAAAGTTGTAGAGAATTAAATTTTTTATGGAATGGACATAAGATTCGTATTTTTCTGATAAAGGGGCTATTTATTATGAATTATTGAAGTTCCGGAATAATTGATTTTTGGGGTTATAAATATTTTTTTTAATAAAAATGTTTTTTTGATGGTGGGCCCCACTTGTGTGGGCTAATGAAATGGTCAAGAAGGTGTGCGAATTTTTTTTTATAAATATATTATTTTATTAAATTTTCTACTTTGGCGTTCTAAGCATTTTCCTATAAATAGGGTGCTTAGGTTAGAATTAAAAATCACACCAGAATCAGAAGTTTTCTCTCTCTATAATATCGAGCGTATTTTTGTGAGTATTTAGATACTTTGAGTGTTACTATACAGTGCAAGTTTCCTTCAGCATTATATTCAGTCAGAAGTATTATTCTTTTGAGGTAAGAGATATAAGGGATGGTAAGGGATGTTATTTTTTTTTTCGTAAATGATGTTATTGCTTTCAATATCATTACATCGAAATATTGGTATGAATTTTATTATGAATTTTTTTACCTTTTTCGTCGAGATTACTATTCACGTATACTGCACTATTCATGTATACAGCACTATTCACGAATACGGTACTATTCACGAGTACTATTCACGAAGTATGATTTTTCTTATGAAAATTTCTACCTTTTTATGTCGGAATTACTACTCACGTATACGGCACTATTCACGTATACGACGCTATTCACAAATACGGTACTATTCACAAAAATTAAATTTTCTTTTCCTTGTCCAAGTTGGCTATTATGGTTCCTATCTTTGATTGGATCCAAGTTTTGATCTTCATTCTTGAATTTTGCTCCATAATTTATTATTATGGAGTATTCTTGAACTTGGATAAACTAAATTACGAATCCCTAATTTTTGTCCTTTATCTCACTGGATTCGTTCTTTAAAATATTTTTCATCATCTTCAGTCCTAAATGGTGATACAAATGAATATCTTTGGCCTGTAGTGCAAAGATGGATGATTATTTGACGAACATCTTTGGCCTGTAGTGTAAAAATGAATGATTACTTGATGAATATCTTTGGCCCGTAGTGCAAAGATGGACAGGTGTTGAGATAAACATGACCAACTGGTGATACAAATGAATATCTTTGGCCTGTAGTGCAAAGATGAATATTTGATTCAAGATATATATTGATTGATGTTACAGGGATAAAATATTGATTATAGACTTTTAAATCATAGAAGATAGTAGACATTATTTCGTACTTAACTCTTCTGATGCATTGTTAATTCCGCTGCAGTTGTTGATCTAAAACTTGTTGTCCATAATATTTTATCTGATTTGTTGAAGTCTAACGATAAATTATTCTGCATTATCTTAGTCATAATATTCTTTACTAGGCTAGTTGAGCTCACCCTTTTCATCTATTATCTTCTTCAGGAAATGAGAATGTTGTAGGGACTAGTCGGGGAACAGAGTGATGGGCAGAGTTAGAGCAGTAGTAGTCCTCACTATTTTTGTATAATAGTGTGATAATAATTGTAACTATTGATGACTAAATTTGAGTGTTTATATTTCGTATTATATACGATTTGTACTGACACTCACAGTTTGTATGGTCGTCCTGCTCACGACCTTTTGATATAAAAGTTTGTATTTGAATTCTGTACCATGTGTTTGGTGACTCAGAATGGGTTGGGTTGATTGGACCTATTCTGGGGGCGTCACAGTGTGTGTGTATGCTGGAAGAAATTAGGCCTACGTTTGATTGATTTGAAACTATGGACGTGCTTCGTTGAACCTATATACGAAGGGCTTGATTTGATTTGCAAAAAGTCCTTTTTAGACAAGATATTAAAATGATGTTTTTAAAAGCAGGTTTTCAAACCCTCACGTTCACGTAGGAATTGAAGCATGTTGATACTTCCATTTTTTATCTTTTCAGCCTTTTGGCTCAATTTGAATGGTGATTGTCGGGCTGCGAAGCATCCTCGATTACAAAATATATACAAGTGCCGGTCTTCTCATGGGCATGACAGCCTTCGGAGTGACTCTGGCACGACAAACCATTATTTTATTATGTTTGAGACCTTAAACCCGGATAACCGTTTTAAGGTCTTTTGGATGTATATTTTTACAGAAAAACTAGTAGGGTACATTTGTAATGGGGAGTTTGTCCATCGTGGTAATTAGATTCTGATCAGTTTGATCATGAATCCCACGATTCCTAGGCTCACATAGGGAAGCCAAGTAAACCTGCACATTATAGATATTTACAGAAAATGGATATTTACATCCAGACGTCACAAAAACCAAGGATTCATCTGTCAAATCCTGGCCTGCGTGTAGCCAAAGCTTCTCGTTCCCAATAGATAGCGATCTAAGGATTGCGAGGTTGTTTTCAAATGAATAGAACTAGAAAGAAAGCTAGATTTAAATAAATCTTAGCCGTTCTAGCTTTCCGGTTCCGGGACCTATTTTGAACCGTTTGAAAGGTAGAAAAGGCTAGATTTAAATAAATCTAACTTGCCCAGAATGATATCGCTACCAATTCACATCAAATGAATATTTTCAGCAGATATTTAATCACAATGAATAACGAATATATATATATATATATATATATATATTTATATATATACGAAAGCTGTAAAGGGCGATGAGTTTTCACTCTCAAGTTCGTATTAGAATGTAAATATATATATATATATATATATATATTTATAAAAGCTGTAAAAAGCCACGGAGTAATTCAGGCTTGACAGAATGGAAATATATATATATATATATATATATATATATATACAAAAGCTGTAAAGGGCGACGAATTTGCAATCATATGCCCGGACTGGAATGAAAAAATATATATATTTATAAAAGCTGTAAAAAGCTACGAAGTAATCTAGGCGGGACATAATTGAAATATATATATATATATATATATATATATATATAGAAAAACTGTACATGATCCATGAATTAATCCAGGCTCAACTGAATGTAAATATATATATATATATATATATATATATATATATATATATAAGCTGTAAATGAGCCACGAAATTGTCCAGGCCTGACAGAAAATAAATATATATATATATATATATATATATATTTATAAAAGCGGTAAAAAGGTTACGAAATGATCCAGGCCAAACTGAAATATAAATGGTAATATATACAGTTAATATATATATATATATATATATATATTAAAGCAATAAAAAGGCCACAAAGTCAAAATTCAGGCCAAATAAAGTCAGAAAAATTTATATATATATATATATATATATATATATATATATATAGTTATATATATAAAAGCAGTAACTACAACGGATTTGACATCCGGGCTTAACAAAATTGAAAAGTTGGTATATATATAGTTAAATATATACATAATAAAGCCAAAAAGAACCCGAGTTAATAACCCAGTCCGGAAGAGTGCATATATATGTATATATATATAAGCAATTAAAAGCCGCAGATCGTTGATCCAGGCTATGCAGAGGCTAGAAAACGTATTTATGTACTAAAATGTACGAAAGCGTAAGCAAAAACGGCCACAGAACTGAGTTCCAGGCAAAATCATAAAACAAAACTTAACGTACAAGTGTATAAATGCGCAATAAATTAGTAGGAACTTCCTGATCGTAAAAATACTTACAATGGACTGCTATATGTGCTTTTTGCCACTTGGTAGGCTTCAAATGGACGTTTTTACCGCTCAGTTTTCGATATGTGGTAGTATATGAGTATACCTACGTGTTAGAGTGATAAAATTTGGGTTTGGAGTACTGGAAGTCGGGCCAGGAAATAAAATGGACGAAGTTTCAGAGCGTTTTCTATTTTTTTCTCTTTTTAAAATGGCTGGGGGTGCACTTGTATATATACACCCGATGGAAGCGGGTCTGCCCGCGGCAGCCGCCGGTCTACCTGCGGTGCCACGTGGCAAGCCTCGGGTGTGGGTCCCTTTACCTTGAAGTACGTGCACTCCGAGCAACGCGAGGTCAGATTCGAAACTTTCTAACTTTTGATCGAAGCGTCCGTTTGAGGTGTGCTATACCTTTCCTGAAAGACCTCGTCGAGAGCGTCACAATGACATGGGACTAAACCTTTTCTGAGTTTAAGAAGACGAGTTCATAACTGGGTCTTTGTTTCTTCGCAGTTTGTCCGTTGAGCTGTATTGTGCTGTTTCTACTCGGGATCAATGTTCTGGCTCTTTCTGACCTTCATGGCATTAACTTGTCATAAGTTTGATCAAATAGGCTTCAAGTTAGTAAAATAACCATTTTTCCCCTCCAGGGGTTGTCTCCTGTAATGACATGGCCTTTGGCTGATTTCTCGGGGTTGTCTCCGAGGTTTTGATCCCAGCCGACTCTATTTGTCCTCAAGGTTGTCTCTGAGGTTGCTTTGGCCTTTCCAAGGTTGTCTCTGGGGATGATAAAATGCTTCAGGGTTGTCTCTGAAGGTTGAAATGGCTTCCCAGGGTTGTCTCTAGGACTCATGTACCTTCCGGGTTGTGATCGGGGTTGACCTGTACCTCCCGGGGTTATCGTTGGGGTAGAATTGGATCTCTCGATGTTGCCGAGGATTGACTTGACATCTCAGTATAGTGACCAGAGTTGAGCTGCACCTTCCGGGGTTGTCGCCGAGGCTGCTTGACATTCCGGTATTGAGGTCGGGGCTGATTTAACATCCCAGTATTGAGACCGGGGTTGAACTGACATCCTAATATTGAGACCGGGTTTGATCTGACATCCCAGTATTAAGACCGGGATTGAACTGACCTCCCGGTATTGAGACTGGAGTTGATTTGACATCCCAGTATTGAGACTGGGGTTGAACTGGCATCCCTATATTGAGACCGGGGTTGATTTGACATCCCGGTATTGAGACCGGGGTTGAGTTGGCATCCCAGTATTGAGACCGAGGTTGAGTTGGCTTCTCGGTAGTAAGACCGGGGTTAAGTTGGCATCCCGGTATTGAAACCGGGGTTGAGTTGACATCCCGGTATTGAGATCGGGATTGATTTGGCAATCTGGTATTGAGACCGGGGTTGAAAAGACAGTTTTGCCCTCCTGCAGGGTTAGTAACAGGAACGCAAAATATTCGAGTGTATATACCAGGAATGCAAAATTTTGAGTGTCTACAATAGGAAGTTGGATGGCTTGACCAAGAAAGAAAGAAATTATGGAAGGAGTAAAAGAAAATTTGTCACACTTGTCGTTAAATATCCCTAAGCACTTATTCATCCAATACTTTACTAAAATTACACTAAAAACTAGAAAAAAGAGAGGAAAGGGAGAGTGATCAGCAGCCATAGGAGGGTGTTAACGCCAAGATTCATCCACGCGCCTCAACCACCAAAAGCGCATCCAATCCTGCACATAAACAAAATCACACGAAGAAGCTTGACGGCTTGGGCCGCCAGGGGATAGCTCCGGTGTAAGAATAAGTATAGACTGAACAAGGTTTAACAATGGAGGTATTTAGTGCTGGAAAATAAAAGATGTTGTGTGTACCTGAGAATCAAGGTATAGTCTTGTATTTATAGTGATCACACCTCCTCTACATGCCCTTCCCCATATAGAAATAGGATTTCTCATTAGCTTAGATTCCTTAATGAGATTTAGCTTAATCTCCTTAAATAAAGGAAGTCGAATTCTATCCTGACATTTTCCTTAGGAGTTAGAAATCAAATATAATTAGGAATCTTAGATTTCTTAAAGTTCTCCACTTGCCCAAGCAGATTCCTACGTGGAGAGACTTTCTCCATATAGACTATGGCCCACCGAATCCACTAGGCCCAATCTCCTACATAGGGAGTATTCCTCCATGTGGACCATAACCCAAATAATCATGCCCCAACATTGCCCCCAGTCTTCCATTATAATGGGACATTTAATAGAAGAGTTCCTCATTAAAAGCCCAATAATTACATAATAAATGTGAATAACCAAATCTGAGATCAGATACTTCGGTAACGTACCTAGCACTCATTGTTGGGCCCCTACATCACCCCCACGTTCATCATCATTTCAACCCAATTAATGCGTCGTATTTAGGTAACCGAGAGAAGCTGAAAGGCTAGTCACTTCAAAATGCCTTTCACATTCAAATCAACCACCACTTTTCAGATCTGATTTTTCAAAATCTCTTGAGCTTGCTCTGCCATCTTCTCTGTTTACTGCATTCCTTCTTTTCTAATGAAATTACCTCTGATTCTCCCATAGCTGCCTCAAACATTCCATCTACTGACATCCCAATCACCACAACCAAAAACACCACCCCTAACTCTGCTCCAAACTCCACCGTTTCTATGGCTGCTTCCATCCCCACCACTGTAGCAACTTCAACCACCACCGGCACCGCCATTACCACCAATTCCACCGTAATCACCACCAACACTTCCTCTCCCCCAAGCTCCAATCCCATCCAAGGCTGAGCTGGATGTCCAAAAAATGATGAAAGAATATTCCAACGAGGAGACCTTCGCGCATTTTAACACTATTTCTACAATCGATACCCATAACCTCGCTGAAATACGAAAACAATATTGTATTCCGGCCACCTATGAACTCTATGCTACTCTTCCCACCTAACGAATGTACCATCGTCCTAATGGGTGGACCCCCATTACTCTCACCATTATAGGGATCGTCTTACCCTTCATGCCTTCATCATTATCCTTCTAGGGTTTATCGAATTCGGCCTAACACAACTAGTGTTGAACTCTTACATCTACACCATCTCTTTTATTTCCCTCTATCATGAACTCGACATCCCTCCCACCATTGACTTTTTCTTTTCCTTATTCTTCATGAGCCGATCTAGGGATTCGGGATTCAAGCAAATAAACAAACAACAAAGCAAAGTGATTGAGACACGTTCCTTGATGAAGACCCCTTCAAGCAATAAGGGATGACACTCACAGTGGTTTTTCATCTGAGGGCCCGATACACGTCAAATTTTTGACTGGGCCAAATTCTCTCAAGCCAACGTAACCATTGGAGAAGTATCCCAAACATGTCTCGAGGAGCTGGTAAATAACAATGAGAAGCTACCGATGAAATAATGGGACCTCGTGTTAGGTTGTAATATTCATGGACAAAAAATCAAATTGCATATAAAAAGCGGAAGCATGGTAAAATAAGATTTTAAAATTTTACAAACCATAACCAAGATCGACTTTTTGCGTAATTATCAATTAACAAAGAAGATAGAGAATTATACCCTTGTAGAACGAAGCTTCCTCAGGCACAAGTTCAACTCCAATCTCTTTGTTTTCTCTTTGAATTCACCGGTTAGATTCCTTCCTTTGATCAACGTTAGTCACCCAAGTGTTTGACCTCTAAAGGTGATCCACCAAAGAATAATATGTATTCAAGAAGATGGGTGTTGGCCAAACCCTAGTTTTTTATCTCTATTGAATTTGTAAGTACTCTTCCAACAATTGGAAAAACATGTTATGTAACCTTTGCCCATAGACTCCTCTTATTTATAGATATATGCAACCCTCCTAAACCATTTAGGAATAAGATTTTAATTTAATTAAACTGTGAGGACCCAGAATTTTAAACAATTAAAATTTTACGAATATTTTTTTTTTGTATTGATTATCAATAATTGTTCTGAGTATCTGTGATACGAGTATAGTAAGTTGGTCAAACTAGATATTGACTGAGAAATATGAGTAGACATCTAGTTAACAGATATTGATCAAATAAGGTATAACCTTAGTAAACCCTAATGATAGATTAGAATCCCTAATCTGCAGTTAGGAAACTCTAATTTCTTATTCGGGAATCCTAAACCCTAATTTATAAACCTTAATGGTGATTAGCAAACTCTAATATTATTTATCAAACCCTAAGGGTTAAATTTTAAGAGAAACATAGAAAATGACTAAACTACCCTTAAAATTATGAGAAAAATTATTAGAATACCCTTTTGGAGGCAAAATGACCAAATTACCTTTAAAATTATATGTGAAATAACCAAAATACCCTTCAATCCAAGTGAACTTAAATCAACCAATCAGAGAAGAGATGATGCAAGCATGACATCAGCATTAAAGAAACACAAAGATGATGTCATCATAATGATGTCATGATGATGTC
The DNA here is from genome assembly GCA_020205555.1 of Panax stipuleanatus. NCBI lineage: Eukaryota > Viridiplantae > Streptophyta > Magnoliopsida > Apiales > Araliaceae > Panax > Panax stipuleanatus. The sequence continues at coordinate 76,051,753 of CM035115.1, read as the reverse complement.
ACCTGGTGGATATTTTGGAAAATGACTATTTTGTCCTAACAGAAAATTAATAATGACTTTTATGTCCTTGGAAGGAAATTGCTAGGAAGTTTCCTAATAATATGGAAATGACAATTTTGCCCCAAAAGAGATTTGATATTGACCATGGCATCCTTGAAGGATAGGAAATTTCCTAAACGTAGTAAAATGATAATTTTGTCCCTAAAGAAATTCGATTATGACCAATATGTCCTATGAGGAAATTTCTAGGAAATTTTCTTAAGATGAATTAAAGACCATTTTGCCCTTTTCTAGTAATGGTTAAAGACTACTTTGCCCTTGGTCTTAATTTTATACTAACTTAAACAAAACAAAAGAAAGAAAGAAAGAAAAAGAAAAAGAGAAGAAATTCTCTCTTATCTCTCTCACCACCACCCAAATATGGAAGAAGAAAGAAGAGATGGAGGGCTGCCATGGGAGAAGAGAGGGAGAGAAGAAAGAAGGAGAAATCAAAAGGAGGTACTCTAAAGGTATAAAAATCTCCTAAACTCAAAACCTTAACTAGTGTAATTTGTTTTGTTATGGTTGTTTTAGATGAAATGTTGAGCTTAAGATCTTAAACCATATTTGGGTAGATGTACATGTTTTATGATGTTTCATGTTTAGATAGTACCATTTTAAGAGTTGAAAAGCTTGGAAATCAAAAGAAAACCAAAACAGTTTTCTTGCTCAAAAATCTTAAAAATCAGTCCACTTTGAGGCTTTACCATTTAAAATCTGTATATTATTTTTGTGATCCGTCAAATAGGTGAGTTAGATACATGAGTTATCTATTGAACCCAAGTGGTAGAACTCAAAAATGTTAAACGAATCAACCGTGGTGTCATTTTTCGTAAAACACTCCCTGCCTACAAAAATCTGGAAAAATCAAATGAGTTTTCTGGCCATTTTTGGTGAAGGCTGTTTCGGACAGTGTTGTTGGTCTGAAAATTCGGGCCTTTTGTGGTATGATACTATATCAAGTTAACTAGGTCCTGTCCAAAGATGGGGATTTTTCGACGTATAAAAAGGGAGATATGGATTTTACAAGAAAATGTGATTTTAAAAGAAATCTATCATAACTTGGTGAGTTCAACTCAGAAAAATGTGAAATGTTTACATGAGGCTCTATTTGATAATATGTAGCAACCATATAAATTTCAGAATTTTTGGACAAAAGAATAATTTATGATAAATATTGCTATTTTGGACTATTTTAACCTATTTAAAAATACCAAACGAATTTTGAAAATTGTAAAAAAATTATTTTATGACTAAAATCTCATATATTGATATTCCCCATAATATAAAAAAATAATAAGTTGTTTTGATAATTTTCATGCCTATTAATGAGTTAAGAATAAATGAGAAAATTAAGTTATATTAAATTATAAAACTTAGAAATGTGGTTTTCATAATTAAATAATCATTATATGTTATAATAAGACTTTATGGGGTTATTTTGATTATGTTTAATAAAAAAATATATAAATAACATATTATATGTGTTAAAAAAATTAAATAACAAGAGATAAACAATTCAATTAAATTGTTTATAAATGAATAAAATATTATTAAATAATTAATAATATTACTAAGTGAATAAAATATTATTAAAGGATTAATAATATTTATAAATGAATAAAATATTATTAAAGGATTAATAATATTTATAAATGATTAAGATATTATTAAATAATTAATAATATTACTAAGTAATTAAAATATTATTAAAGAATTAATAATATTTATAAATGATTAAGATGTTAAATGATTAATAATATCTGTAAAGGATGAAAGATATTATTAAATAGTTAATAATATTAAAAAGTAAATAAAATATTATTAAATAGTTAATGATGTTAGACTAGGGTCTTAAGATAACTAAAATATTATCAAAGAATGATAATATTACTAATAAGTTAAGGAATTATCTAATGTTTGATTATGTGACTAAATGTTAGATAACTTATTTGAAGATTAGTTGAGATTACGATATGTTATGCTGATTGAAAGATCAATCTTATTAATGATAGGTCTTCTCTAAGAGATTAAATTAGATTGCTTAGAGGTAATCGTCGGAGCAGGCAAGTTTTTCTGCACTATGTGCAAACTTTCTATTTTTATGCAAGTTTTTCTAACTTCATTTAAATTCTATATTAAATGCAAGTCATATATATTGATATACGAACTTGTTATAAACATTATTCGTGAAATCTGTGATTTAAAGAGGGTTATGACTTATTGTTCAAGCATAATTAAACCATATGAGCTGTTATTTGCGTAAAATGTGTTTGATTTGATATCAAAGCATAAACTGTGGAAAAACCAATATTGTTTGGTGTATATATATACTGATACCGTTTTGTCCCGAGATTATATTGGCAGTCATAGTACTGACCTTGGTTTACAGTTATGGGCAGTTATAACACTGACCCTGGGTTTTCAATTACAAGCAGTTAAAAAATTACTGACCTTATTAAATTGTAGGATGATATGCATACTCCTAGGATGTGATTAGGCTGATCACCTATGAGATATCTAGTAGCTCCTATAAGTCTTTGTGACTGTTAGGAGTGTGGTGTGGTTAACCGAATTAACCCGGGTGGCTAAGTCTATATGACTGATAGTAACTCCTAATGTGCGGGGTTTGGGCAAATCAAACCTCAGTATATATATGTTGAAAATCTTTGAACTATATATGTTCATTCAATTCAGATTCAGTGTGAGTATAATATACAACTTGTTTAAAACTTGCTGAGCTTTCTGTAGCTCATCCTTGCAATTATTCTTTTCCTTTGCAGCTTTAGCTAAAATGTCAAAGGTTCTAGAGATCAATAATATGGATGGAAGAACTCAGTCGATGTAAATTTGTCTATATTCTCGGGAACTATACTTTGATGTAACAGTAAGTTGGGATTTATTTGTAAGCTAATTTAAGAATATATAATATTGTATTATCATCTTTAACAATTGCGTAGTTTTTACCTTTTTAGAACATAGGAAGAAATACAGTATCTATATGAACTATACATCTGAATTGGGAGCATTGAAAGATATTGTGGTTCTCTGATGCACTGAGGTTGGTCGCACCCCTCAGATTCCAAGAACGACCCTAACATTAATACTACGAATGTCAGATAGATGAGAATTATTGATATGAAAGAAATATCCGTGAGATTATAAACCTATTCATCCAAGTGAGGGTATCCCAACACAGTAAATGTTCTGACGAGAACTACTGTTCGTTGTGGAATACTGTGAATCTTGGATTGATAGGAATTATTATCTTATAGAATATTTACGTGAGCACCAAATCTGCTACAGGGATTGTAGAGAATTTGGGGGCATCACATAAACGCTTAATCCAATTTGGAATTTATGAGAATACTTTTATTAATTAATTCCTAAACCCTTTTAGGAACTAAATAATAATAATTGTAATAATAATAATAAGACTCCTCTTATTAATTTATATTTAATATTTTCAAAATATTAAATAATAAATATTAAGCTATTTAATTTATTCCATCACCATAAATTAAATTAAATATACTTAACTCGTTATTACGATTATGTCATTTACTTCTTAAATAAATATTTTTCTTTTGCGGTGTGACCCTTTAGGTTTTTCATATTAAACCGGTTGTGAATAAGTTTGGCATCAGAGCCAAACTTTATGCAAATTATTAATTATTTTGATTCAATATGTATGTTGATATGTGTTTAGAACAATTTTATTGGGCATAATTGTTAGTATATAATAATTTTTTTGGAACAAAATAGCAAAAATCTGAATCCCCAAAGTTAAAATTTTTTATTTTATTTTTCAATTTAAGATAAAATATTTATTTTGAATTAGAACTGGATTAAAATAAAATGTTATTTAAAATAAATAATTTATTTTGATGATGTTAATTAAAATAAATATTTTATTTTGATTTGGAATAGGATTCCATGTTAATTAAAATAAATATTTTATTTTGATTTGGAATAGGATTCCATGTTTCTTAAAATAAAGGAGTTTATTTTGATATAGAGTATGATTTCATGTTTCCTAAAATAAATGAGTTTATTTTGATTTGGAATAAGATTCCATGTTAATTAAAATAAATATTTTATTTTGATTTGGAATAGGATTCCATATTTCCTAAAATAAAGGAGTTTATTTTGATATGAAATAGGATTTCATGTTTCCTAAAATAAATGAGTTTATTTTTAATTAAAATTGGATTCCATGTTAATTAAAATAAAGAAGTTTATTTTAATTAGGAATAAAGGAGTTTATTTTTAATCAAAATTGGATAAATTGAAATAAATGAGTTTATTTTGATTTGAATTTGGATTAAAATAAAAGAGTTTATTTTAATTCAAAATTAAATTTTATGCTAACTAAAATTGGACATTAAATGATATCAATATATATATATATATATATATATTGATAAATGGGCTTGATTATGGATTACTGACCAATGTATGATTGTATTTATTTTATGAGGATGCTTGAATGAGTGAGTTTTATAAATGGGGTCTGCGTATCTCGTATTTTTTAATTTTTCTGATGTAAATTCTATCTCCCTCTTAGGTACTTTCCCTTGACTGCTGATCAAGGTTTCTATTTATTGTAAATAATCTTATAATAGGACTAGTTAGAATTATTTTGAAGACATGGAAATAAGGAGCAAGGAGCGCTTGCAGACCCGTTTGTAATAGAGCCCGAGTTTAAATATAATAGTTATATTTAAATTCAATTTTTGCACACTAGGTTTGAACTTTTGGTTCACTTAGTGGCTCTAGTGAACCAAACTAGAATAAAAGTTCATAATCAATTCGGGTAGAATATAGTATTCTATATGTGCATGTTTACTATATATATATATATATATATATATATATATATATATATATATATATATATATATATGTGTGTGTGTGTGTGTGTGTGTGTGTGTGTGTGTGTGTGTGTGTGTGTGTGTGTGTGTGTGTGTGTGTGACAACCCAAAAATTTATAAAATTTTAAATGATTAAATAAAGGTTAAAAGAATAAAACCTAGATGGGAATTTGAGGATTTAGTTAAAAAAATTTAAAGAACCTATATGGTTTGATTTGAATTCTTAAAATGTGTATATGTATATATATATATATATATATATAGATATAGATATATATTGTGATGTGCTATAAATACTTTAGCAAGAGGAATGATAAGGATAAATATAGTATGAGATTTGTGCGACATGTCTCAACGTATTAAATTATTAGGTATGAGATTTAAATAACCTAAGGGTTATAATATGTAAGGATGTTAATATTTAAAATTTTTACTAACCTAAGAGATTAAGTTTATCATCTCAATTTATTAATTTTATTAAAGCAAGTTTAATTGGGTTAAGAAATTAAATGTATTTGAGTAAGGAATTAAAGTACAATTGAGTGAATAGAAACCCTAATTAAATGATTAGGGTAGAATAGAATTATAAATAGTGGACTATGTTAATTTACATAGCCCAAATATTTTATTATCAAGCCCAAAGTAATTAAATTGGAGCCCAATCTTTTAGCCAATTGAAGAGGGGTATTTTGAACATTTAGTAAAGCTAAATATTGTAATAAAAACAAAACAAAAATTGAAGGGAAAAGAGGCTACATGTGGCCGGTTATAACATAAAAAGGAAGGGGGGAATGTATGTCATCATTTCATTCAACAACTCTTCACCAACTCTAGCCAAGTGTCACTCCAAGTGCTTATCCTCATTATTTAGTCTAGATTTGCAAGCAATCTTTTACTTGCAAGCAACATCATAATAATTAGGAAGAGAGAGAGAGAGAGTTGGTGGGGGATGTATATAATATATACAAAATATATCTAGACAATTACTAACCAACCAAAACAAAGTTCCATTTCATTTCATTTCTCTTCTCTTTCATTTCACTTCTCTCTCCTTTCTTTTTAGCTAACACAAAACAAGAGGGAGAGAGAAGGGGGATTTCGGCAGCCATAAGAAAGGTAGAGGGAGAGTACTTTGTGTACTCCAAGTTCATAAACAAACATAGAAAGAAGAAGAAAGAAATCAAGCAAAGGTATAATCTTTAACTAGTGTATTCATTTTATTTTGTGTACTTTCAATCAAAACTTGGATCTAAGATTTCAAAACTCCAAAACCTTAGATCTATATGTTTATAATTGTTATATGTTTGGATCTATCACTTTTAAGTTTCAAAAGTTAGATCAAAAGTAAGAAAAAGGAAACTATGTTTTAAAAAGTTAGAAAACTATGATTTTCTTAGCACAGATTATGATTTGCTTTGATTTGATGAAGGTTTGATGCAATAGATCATAGATCATGGTAGATACATGAGTCTTTGAGGTATTAGTATGTATTATGATGGTTTATGATGTTTGATGTTTGGTTAATCAAGAGATTTAGGAAGATTTCTTAGAAAACACAAAAGTTTTAAAATCAGATTTTTGAGAAAATATAACATGAAAGGGAAACGACCATATCTCCTATTGTGTTTTGAATTTTTGGGTGTGGTCAATTTTTGGACTTAGATCTATAAGTCTTCTAACTTTTCCAAGTGGAATCACTGAAAAACGAGTTATAGATTTCCGTCTGGACAGTTTTTAGCAAAGTACAAAAAATAGGAAAAATGACAAAAGCAATCTATCCAGATTTTTGAAGGGCAGTTTCGGCCACTTAAAATGTGTAATAAAATCCAATCTTTTGGGACATGAAAATATATGAGATGAAGTAGCTTTTGTCCAAAAATGAGTTCATTCCGACTTAAATTGAGTAAGTTATGACCATTTCAATATTTGTATTTTTTTGACAAAAATCGCTATAACGGGAGTTGTATAACTCCGATGGCCACGAAATTTAAACTGGATGCTCACGATAACATGTGTAAGATCATGCCAAGAGTTGGGAATTTATGGAGTTAAGCGTGAGGTAGCTAATTTCTTAAGAAATTAACTAGAAATGGATTTTTGGAAAATACTTGAGGAAATTGAAAAATTTCTGAAAAATTATTTTTGTGTATGAAATACATGTATTTATGTATGGACAAAAGCTAAAAAATAATAATAAGATGATTAGATTAAAACAGGAGAATCCAGCTTGCTGGATTGGCCATCAGGTTGCTAGATTGCAATCTAGTTTACTGGATTGGCCATCAAGTTGCTGGAATGATCTGTTTGGATAATTCGGGTGATAGTAGTGTGCATACAAGCCAATCATGTATGATGATAAAGCACATACTTTGTAAACAATCTTATTTATTTATTAATAAAATATTTATTTATTAAAGGCATTTAATTATCTACATGGTGCTGTTTTTATAATATGTAAATAACCCATAGTTTTAAGCAATGCTTTTAGAATCATGATGTTGATCATGCTAATGAGATCTAAATTCTTAGAAAGCTTTAAAACTAAAATAGTTCCCAATCGTGGGATTACTAAAAAGGGGATTAGTAAATCCGGATAGATTGGTACATATGTTGCTTGCTCATTGGATGAGGATGACTGATCTCGTGGTCATTTGTGTGGAGACACTAAAGCAAGTATGTAGGTGCTTATTGGAGAATAAGTTCACTGAACGTGACTCGCTATGGAATACCTAATGGAGTTTTACTCGCCTGTCAATAGGAATTCCTAATGTGATAGTAGTACATGTGATCTTTGGACTTGAGATCATCATAGTATCTTGTATGTAACAAATTATACTTTGACTAATTCCTTAAGGCCTTTTAAGGCATATATAGGGTATGCTTGGGTGTAATGAGTTACATATGGAGATAATGAATGATCAATAAAGAATCTACCACCTCTAGTAAAAGAGGAGATATGTCCTATGTGATTCGTTAAATGACAACCCAGGAATCCTTGGCGAAGGTAGAATGAAATTAGAAAGAGGTTTCTAATTTGCATTATTTGGAGTTGTGCATTTTCTAATCGAAATACATATGATTAAATAAATTAAGACTTGACAGTAAATCCATGTCTTATATTTAATTGGGACATTGTATGGTGGAAGGATTGAATTGTACGGTAACTATTAACTCACAGGTTCTTTTATGATTAATGTTGAAATCTATATTATCTGGAAAGTCGTTGATCGCTAGGGAGGCTTATCCCTATTGTAGAATAAATGTTATTTATTTAAATAGATTATTAGTTTAATTTGTTTATTTAAATAAGATTAGAATTGTTCTAATTGATTTATTCACAACCGGTTTAATATGGAGAACCTAAAGGGTCACACCATAAAAGGAAGAAGAATTATTTAAGAAGAAAATGGCATGATAGTAATAATGCATTAAGTATAATTAATTTAATCTATGATGATAGAATAAATTAAATAGCTTAATGTTTATTATTTAATATTTTAGAAATATTAAATATAAATTAATAAGAGGAGTCTTATTAATATTATTATTATTATTATTATTTTAATTCTAAAGGAGTTTAGGAATTAATATAATATCAGTACTCTCTCTCAATCCTAATAAAGATTAGGATATAAATTAATTAAATAAAACCCTATTCTAATTGGATTAGGAGGGTTAACCTAATATCTATATAAGAGAGTCTTATATTAGAAATAAATGATGTGAAATTTTCCAAGAGTTGGGAGTACACATATTCTATAGAGATAGAAACAAGGGTTAAGCCAATAACCCATCTTCTTGAGTTCTTCATCTTCCTTGGTGGATCACCGTTAGAGGCCAAACATTTGGGTGGCTGACATTATTCAAGGGAAGGAGCCACTATCAGAGGAATCAAAGGAATCAAAGGAGTAGAACTTGTACCTGAGGAAGCTTAGATCTTCAAAGGTATAATTTCATGTTCTCTCTTTTCTGTTATTGATAACAAGCACAAAGCATGATCATGGTTATGGGTTTGTATAAATTTTGAAAACCTAGTTTTTACGCTTCCGCCCTATTTATGTGATTTGATTGCATGATTGCGTTACATACAAACCCAACAGTGGTATTAGAGCCTAACTTTGTGCTAATTATCAATTTTATAATTCCATGTATGAATTGATGTGAGAATTGGATCGTTTTTCTGGACAAAAATCGTTTTCTGCAAGTTTCTGCGGCGAACGGCGCAGCTGCGCAGCTTCCCAGTTCATTACTGGCGCAGCTGCGCCGGTCTGCAAAAACTGCTGCTTCCGTCTACCTGCGCAGCTACCCAGTTCATTACTGGCGCAGCTGCTCCGGTACCTGGACAGACCCTGAAAATTGATTTTAATTAATTAAGTAAACTGTTTATTTAATTGATAAAGTTTTAAAATAAAGAAGTTTATTTTATCTGAAATATGATTTCAGAATGCTAAAATTAAAGGAGTTTAATTTGGATTTATTTTTGATTAAAATAAAAGAGTTTATTTTGTTTCCAAAATAAAATTTAGCAAAACCTTTGTCCATTAAATAACATCGATCCATATATGGAATAGCATTGTTATTCATGAGATGAATGGATATTTATTGATGCATATGTTGATGTGTATGATAATAAATGGGGTTGATTATGGACTATGACCAATGTGATTGGATTTTATTTTGCTTGAATGCTTGAATGAATGGGTTTTATAAAATGGGGTCTGCGTACCTCGTCTTCTCTAGTTTTATTCTCGATGTAAATTCTATCTCCTTTTATGTACTTCCCCTTGACTGCTGATCAAGGTTTCTATTTAATTTTAAATTGTTAATGTAATAGAGATAGTTAGAATTATTTTGAAGAAATTGGAGACCAAGGAGCAAGGAACACATGAAGACTCATTTGTATGGAGCCAGGGTTTAAATGTAATAGTTATATTTAAATTTAAATTCTTGCACTCCTAGGTTTGACCTTTTGGTTCACTTGGTGGCTCTAGTGAACCAAACTAGAATAAAAGTCCATAATCAATCCGGGTAGAATATAGTATTCTATATTGCATGCTAAATATTATATATATTATATTTTATACAAACATGCTTCGCATGTTTAATAAAATGACGCGTATTTTATATATATATGTGCATGCGCGCTTAAAAAGGTGAGACAAATAATAACAAACTCCTCAAAGAAATAATATTAAGTCTGAAGCGTTCAAATGATATTTGGAATATCGAACGTCGCCTTCTAGCATGATTAGTTAATAGAGTATTAAATATTTAATATGAGTTTGTTGTGCTATCCACAAGGCGAGTATTGAATATTTAAGATGTTAATTAATCACATTTGATGCTTATCAAGAAAATTGAATGATCTAGTCTTGTTGTGCTATCCACAAGGACGAAAATTTTTCTTTTTTGAATTTATGGAAGTGCTAGGCTGGACTTAACTTAAATCATTTTAGTTCGGATGTGCACACACATGACCATTATGATTTAAGAGGCAAAATAAAAGGAGTTACATGGTGATGTAATTGACAAGAGTTGTCTACCTATTTATTTGTATATCGCTTGTTGTGCTATCCACAAGGTTATATACATTTGAAATGGGATCCTTAATCTCACTAGCAAATCTTTAATTAGATGTTGCCGAACTATATGAGTGAGGGTAATATAGTTTGATAAAAATAGTGGGAGATACCAATTTAAAATAAAGACCTAAATTTATTTTGGTATGCAAAATTAATAAAATGAATGTTTGCTAAAATGTTGTTTTTCACATGCAAAATTTTAAAAATGTCAAAATCACTAATTTCACTGCGAAGCATACTTGATGCAAATAAGCTTACCGGCCCGAATTATGAGGACTGGCTAAGAAATCTGAGAATTGTTCTCACTGCTGAAAAGATTTCTTATGTCCTAAATTCCACTATCCCTGAATCTGTTTCAGAAACAGCCTCTGAGGAAGAGATTGCCACTTTCAATAAGTGGCAAGATGATGCATCTGTGGCTCAATGCATCATGCTCGCATCCATGAATAACGAGCTTCAGCGTCAGCACGAAAAAATGGATGCTCCTACTATGTTGATTCACCTCAAGGAGTTGTATGGTGAACAAAGTAGGACTGCTAGATATGAGATATCTAAGGAGCTCTTCCGATCTCGGATGACCAAGGGCAAAGTGAACATAAAGGAACAAAAGAAATCTGATCCAGCTAGCAAAGGAATGTGCTTCCATTGCAATGAGCCGGGTCATTGGAAGAGGAACTGCAAGAAGTTTCTGGCAAAGAAGAAGCTTGGAGAAGCTTCGACTTCCAATCAAGGTTTGTTCATGATTGAAATTAATTTTTCAGAAAGTCAAAATTCTACTTGGGTATTGGATACCGGCTGTGGTTCTCACATATGTAATAATGTGAAGGGACTGGTCAGAAGTAGAAAGCTGAACAATGATGAGGTGATCCTACGAGTGGGGAATGGAGCAAAGGTTGCTGCATTAGCTGTAGGAACTTATTGTTTAGCAATGCCTTCGGGCAAATCCATTTATCTTAATAATTGTTATTATGTTCCGAATATTATTAAAAACATTATTTCAATTTCTGTATTGGATATGGAAGGTTTTGACGTTATTATAAAGAACAATGGTTGTTCTATTTATAAAGACGATGTTTTATATGGTATTGGAAATTTGCGAAATGGACTTTATACACTTGACTTGCAAGAAAATATATTTCAAATTGAACAAATTAAGAAAAGGAAAAGAGATGATATTAATTATACCTATATGTGGCACTGTAGACTCGGTCATATCAATGAAACAAGATTATCCAAGTTGCATAAAGATGGGCTCCTCGAGCTATCTGATTATGAATCATATCCAACTAGTGAATCTTGTCTCATGGGTAAAATGACTAAATCTCCTTTTAGTGGAAAAGGGGAGAGAGTTACAGAGTTGTTGGCATTGATTCACACAGACGTTTGTGGACCTATGACAACAAGTGCACGGGGTGGGTATTCTTATTTTATTACTTTCACTGATGATCACTCAAGATTTGGATATGTGTATTTAATGAAATACAAATCAGAATCATTTGAAAAGTTCAAAGAGTTCAGAAGTGAAGTAGAAAAACAAACGGGCAAGAGTATTAAGATACTTCGATCAGATCGAGGTGGAGAATACTTAAGCAGTGAGTTTCTCAATTGTCTCAGAGAAAATGGTATAATCTCACAATGGACTCCTCCAGGTACACCACAGTTAAATGAAGTATCTGAAAGGAGAAATCGAACACTGTTGGATATGGTTCAATCCATGATGAGTTTTACCGACCTTCCAATTTCCTTCTGGGGATATGCCCTAGAAACGGCTGCATACCTACTTAACAAGGTACCTACCAAATCCGCCCCAAAGACTCCATATGAGATGTAGAAAGGGAGGAAACCAAATCTTAAGCATGTTAAGACTTGGGGTTGTCCAGCTTATGTCAAAAAGTTTGAAAATGATAAGCTACAGACTAAATCCGATAAGTGTAGATTTGTGGGATACCCTAAAGAAACCATAGGGTATTATTTCTATCATCCAACTGATCAAAAGGTGTTTGTTGCGAAACATGCTACCTTCTTGGAGAAAGAGTTATCCATGAAGGGGTCAGTGGGAGTAAGATATATCTTGAAGAAGTTCAAGAACCACAAGTTACCACGGACCAAAGTCAGGTACCTAACCAAGTAGAAGAACCTACTGTACCACACCATGTTCGTAAATCTGGAAGAGTACCGAAGATACCTGAGAGGTATGGATTCGTTATAGAGGATGATGATGAGGTACACATCATGAATGATGATGATCCATTGAATTACGAACAGGCTATGAGTAATAAAGACTCAGGGAAATGGCTTGAAGCCATGAAATCTGAAATGGACTCCATGTATGAAAACAAAGTATGGTCTTTGGTTTCACCACCTGAAGGTATTAAACCTATTGGGTGTAAATGGGTTTTTAAGAAAAAGACTGGAGCAGACGGAAAGGTAGATACCTAAAAGGCCCGACTGGTTGCAAAAGGTTTCAAACAAAGACAAGGAGTTGACTATGATGAAACCTTCTCACTAGTAGCCATGCTCAAGTCCATTCGGATTTTGCTTGCGATTGCAGCTTACAACGACTATGAGATCTGGCAGATGGACGTGAAAACGGCCTTCCTCAATGGGAAACTTGAGGAGGATGTGTATATGACACAGCCAGAGGGATTTATTTCAAAAGTTGGAACAAATCAAGTCTGTAAGCTACAACGATCCATTTATGGGTTGAAGCAAGCTTCTCGTAGATGGAACATTCGTTTTGATGAGACAATCAAAGAGTTTGATTTTATTAAAAACGAGGATGAACCATGTGTATACAAGAAGGTTAGTGGGAGCGCAGTATCATTCCTTGTATTATATGTTGATGATATATTACTGATAGGGAATGACATTCCTATGTTACAATCCATTAAAATCTAGTTATCTAAAAACTTCTCCATGAAGGACTTGGGTGAAGCATCCTATATTTTAGGGATAAAGATCTATAAAGATAGATCTAAAAGGATGCTCGGCTTATCCCAAGGAACGTACATTGATACGATGCTAAAGAGGTTTAGCATGGAAGATTCCAAAAGAGGTCTCATGCCGATGAGTCATGGAATAAATCTCTCCAAGAAACAGGCCCCAAAGACACCTGAGGAGAGAGACCGTATGAGTAAGATCCCTTATGCTTCTGCAATAGGATCTATCATGTACGGTATGATATGTACTAGACCGGATGTTGCTCACGCACTTAGTGTAACAAGCAGATACCAGTCGAATCCAGGAGAAGAGCACTGGAAGGTAGTGAAAAATATCCTAAAGTACTTGAGAAGGACTAAAGATATTTTTCTTGTCTACGGTGGGTCTGAATTAAAACTCGAGGGATTCACGGACTCAAGTTTTCAAACAGACCAAGATGACAGTAAATCTATTTCAGGGTATGTGTTTACCTTGAACGGAGGTGCAGTGAGTTGGAAGAGTTCCAAGCAGGAAACGGTTGCTGATTCAGTGACAGATGCAGAGTATATAACTGTAAGTGAAGCTGCAAGTTGATGTTTTAGATGAAAAGTTCATTACAGAACTAGGAATAGTTCCTAAGTCTCATCTTGAATCTAAACATGTGTTGCGGCACTTTGATTAAAGAAATCATTGAAAGAGGAGAGTGTAGACTCTCAAGACAACATTGCAGATCCATTAACTAAAGCTTTAACACAACAGCAGTTTGATCGTCACTTAGAGAAGTTGGGTATGAGATACCATGGCGATTGGCTTTAGTGCAAGTGGGAGATTGATAGTAGTGTGCATACAAGCCAATCATGTATGATGATAAAGCACATACTTTGTAAACAATCTTATTTATTTATTAATAAAATATTTATTTATTAAAGGCATTTAATTATCTACATGGTGCTGTTTTTATAATATGTAAATAACCCATAGTTTTAAGCAATGCTTTTAGAATCATGATGTTGATCATGCTAATGAGATCTAAATTCTTAGAAAGCTTTAAAACTAAAATAGTTCCCAATCGTGGGATTACTAAAAAGGGGATTAGTAAATCCGGATAGATTGGTACATATGTTGCTTGCTCATTGGATGAGGATGACTGATCTCATGGTCATTTGTGTGGAGACACTAAAGCAAGTATGTAGGTGCTTATTGGAGAATAAGTTCACTGAACGTGACTCGCTATGGAATACCTAATGGAGTTTTACTCGCCTGTCAATAGGAATTCCTAATGTGATAGTAGTACATGTGATCCTTGGACTTGAGATCATCATAGTATCTTGTATGTAACAAATTATACTTTGACTAATTCCTTAAGGCCTTTTAAGGCATATATAGGGTATGCTTGGGTGTAATGAGTTACATATGGAGATAATGAATGATCAATAAAGAATCTACCACCTCTAGTAAAAGAGGAGATATGTCCTATGTGATTCGTTAAATGACAACCCAGGAATCCTTGGCGAAGGTAGAATGAAATTAGAAAGAGGTTTCTAATTTGCATTATTTGGAGTTGTGCATTTTCTAATCGAAATACATATGATTAAATAAATTAAGACTTGACAGTAAATCCATGTCTTATATTTAATTGGGACATTGTATGGTGGAAGGATTGAATTGTACGGTAACTATTAACTCACAGGTTCTTTTATGATTAATGTTGAAATCTATATTATCTGGAAAGTCGTTGATCGCTAGGGAGGCTTATCCCTATTGTAGAATAAATGTTATTTATTTAAATAGATTATTAGTTTAATTTGTTTATTTAAATAAGATTAGAATTGTTCTAATTGATTTATTCACAACCGGTTTAATATGGAGAACCTAAAGGGTCACACCATAAAAGGAAGAAGAATTATTTAAGAAGAAAATGGCATGATAGTAATAATGCATTAAGTATAATTAATTTAATCTATGATGATAGAATAAATTAAATAGCTTAATGTTTATTATTTAATATTTTAGAAATATTAAATATAAATTAATAAGAGGAGTCTTATTAATATTATTATTATTATTATTATTTTAATTCTAAAGGAGTTTAGGAATTAATATAATATCAGTACTCTCTCTCAATCCTAATAAAGATTAGGATATAAATTAATTAAATAAAACCCTATTCTAATTGGATTAGGAGGGTTAACCTAATATCTATATAAGAGAGTCTTATATTAGAAATAAATGATGTGAAATTTTCCAAGAGTTGGGAGTACACATATTCTATAGAGATAGAAACAAGGGTTAAGCCAATAACCCATCTTCTTGAGTTCTTCATCTTCCTTGGTGGATCACCGTTAGAGGCCAAACATTTGGGTGGCTGACATTATTCAAGGGAAGGAGCCATTATCAGAGGAATAAATGAATCAAAGGAGTAGAACTTGTACCTGAGGAAGCTTAGATCTTCAAAGGTATAATTTCATGTTCTCTCTTTTCTGTTATTGATAACAAGCACAAAGCATGATCATGGTTATGGGTTTGTATAAATTTTGAAAACCTAGTTTTTACGCTTCCGCCCTATTTATGTGATTTGATTGCATGATTGCGTTACATACAAACCCAACATCGGGTTACTGGATTGGATGTCAGTTGAATCCAGGTTGCTGAATTATAGTTTAGTTTGAATCCAGGTTGCTGGATTGTGGGATTGTGTGAATCCAGGTTACTGGATTATAGTTTAGTTTGAATTTAGGTTGCTGGATTAGGAATTCGGCTTACTAAATTATAAAGGACTTATAAAATGAAAGACTAAGTGTTAATTCACAAGTTGTATAATAAAGTAAATGGTAAGTCTAAGGTAGTGCAATCGTACCCTTTAATGGTTGATGTATAGTAGCTGGGCTAAACGACTCCTTCATATGGGGAAGGGATCTACGAATTAGTAACCGATCTAACTCACTGTGAAAATAGTGTAGACTAGACGAAAACTAATTTGTTAGTTATTTGTGGAAAACCACTCAGTATATTATATTGAATATTATTAAATACTTGATCTGTGCTAGGTTTAGACTTGTAAATAAGTATGGTATTAAGGATATCTAATATTTAACTATGTGGTGAAGTGTTAGATAGTTTACTTTTAAAGTAATAGTATTATGAGATAAGTATGTTATACTAATTAAAAGATCAATCTTATAACTAATAGGTCTTTTCAATAAAGCAATTAACTTAAATTGCGTAGCAGTAATCGACGGTACAGGCAAGTTCCTATACTCTTTTATTGAGCAAGTTTTCTCTAACTCAACTTTGAGTTATATTTCAAAACATGTTTGTGAATAATTATTGTTAATTATTCACATCTATATTGATTATTGATTCGCACTTAGTTCATGTTGCATATGTTCATTAGGTATGAAAGGCTGATCACCTTCATTACCATAAGGTTCAGTTGAATTTATTCATGTTCATTGTTGGCTATTCAGCATTATTGATTCATGTTTTTTAACAATTCTTATATTGTTGAAAGTTTGTCAGCTTATTATTCTTTTCAATCATGATATATCTTCATTTGAACTTAAACTTATTGGGCAAACTCGTTGATCACCCTTGCTATATCATGATAAACATTTCAGATTAGGACGAAACTTCGGACACAGGCAAATGCAAAGACAAGTTCCAGGATTGGATTATTGTATGGTTAAAATGGTAATAGTATTGGATACAAATGACATTGTATATCGTGTAGGATATTAAATGCAGGTATTAAGTTAAGGTTACAGACCTTGGGAATTATGTTGTAAAAGTTATTGTATAAACAATTTATGTTTATATTTTCCGCAATAGTTATAGAAATGATGTATCGTAACGTACCAAGTCCGAGGTTCTGGGGACCCAGATTTGGGGACGCTACAGTGTGTGTGTGTGTGTGTGTGTGTGTGTGTGCATGCGCGCTAAACGGGACAAATAATAACAAAACCCTCAAAGAAATCATATTAAGTTGTAACGTTCAAAGATATTTGGAATATCTAACGTCACCTTCTAGCATGATAAAACGATAGAGTATCAATTAATCATTATAACTTTGTCACTACAAGGCTTATTTTAATTTTTTGAGATGTTATTTTATCACATTTGATGCTTATAAAGGAATTGAACGATACTATTTTGTTGTGTCACCATAAGGACAGTGTTTTTGTCTTTACTTATACGGAAGTGCTAGGTTGAACTTAACTTGGATAATTTTCATTCGGGTGTGTCACACTTGATCAAAATAATCTAAGAGGCAAAATATAAGGAGTTACATGGTGATGTAATTGATAATAATTGTCTACATATTTATTTATATATAGTTTGTTGTATCACCACAAGGCTATATACATTTGAAATGAGATCCTTATTCTCACTAGTAAATCTTTAATTAGATTTCGCCGAACTATATATTGAGGGTAATATAGTTTGAAAAAAATAGTGGGAGATACCAATTTAAATAAAGACCTAATTTATTTTTGTAATTAATAAAATGAATGTATGCTAAAATGTTGTTAAATTACAAATTAATTTACAGAATTTTACAATGCCTATTTTACTATCACTGTGGAGCCTATTGAATGCTAATAAGCTAACCCGACCGAACTATACGGAT
Source organism: Panax stipuleanatus (assembly GCA_020205555.1). Classification (NCBI taxonomy): domain Eukaryota; kingdom Viridiplantae; phylum Streptophyta; class Magnoliopsida; order Apiales; family Araliaceae; genus Panax; species Panax stipuleanatus. The sequence goes on along the minus strand of CM035115.1, from coordinate 76,033,712 downwards.
TAGTTAAAGAATTTGAGAATAGTTCTCAAGGTTAAAAAGTATTAGGATTCTTCGATCAGATCGAGGAAGGGAATACTTGTGCAATGAGTTTTTAGATCATCTCAAAATGGTATTTTCTCACAATGGACGCTTCCTGATACACAATAATTGATTGGTGTATCTGATAAGAAAAATCGTACCTTATTGGACATAGTGCAGTCCATGATGATTTTTATCGAAATTCTAATATCCTTATGGGGGTATGCCTTAGAAATGGTTGTATATCTACTAAATAAGGTATCCTCAAACTCCGGTCCCAAGAATCTAAATGAGTTATGGACATGGAGGAAACCTAGTCTTAAGCATGTTAAGATTAGGGGTTGTCCAGCTTATGTGAAAAAGGTTACAAAAGGGTAAGTTTGGGACAAGATCTGATAAGTGCAGATTTGTGGGACATCCTAAAGTAAGTTTAGGGTATATGTTCCATAATCCTATTGAGCAAAAGGTGTTGTAAAACACAATGCCTTCTTGGATAAAGGAGTTTATCATTGAAGGGGCTAGTGGGAGGATTATATATCTGGAAGAAGTTTAAGAACCACAAAGCACTGTAAGTCAAATAGAGGAACATGTAGATAGACCTAATGTACCACAACCGAATCGTAAATTTGAAAGAGTACCAAAGATACCTAGGAGGTATAGAATCATCATAGAAGATGATGATGTGGCACATATCATAGATGATGATGATCCAATTATATACGATGAGGCTATTATTAGTAGTCACTAAGAGAAATGGTGGATGAACCATGTGTGTACAAGAAAGTCAGTAGGAGTGCAGTGAAAGTCCTAGTACTATATGTTGATATACAACTGATAGGGAATGACACACCAATGCTACAATTAGTAAATATATAGTTGTCTAAACATTCCTCCATGAATGATTTGGGAGAAGGATCTTATTTATTTGGGATAAAGATCTATATAGATAGATTTAAAAGGATGCTCGGCTTGACCCAAGGAACGTGTTAGAGTTTGCATAGTTTAATTTGATGATGAATAAGCTTAATGTATATTTGTATCAGTATAATTTGTACAGTTCTTATAAAGAATTGATCAATTGTACAAGGACTTAAAATAGAAAGATCAAATAATGTTAGGTTGATCTTAAAAGAAGCTAAATTGATGTATAGTTGATAGGATGTTGTAAGATCGTAAGGTTACCAAACTACTTAAAAGTATAAGATCGTAGAGGTAGCACAATATCACAACTATATCAAGAGGATCACTAAACTTCGTGGAGTAATTAAAACTCTCTGCTTTGTAAAGTCACTTTAGACCGTTAAGTGAACAAGTGATCCTTTCAGCTAGCTAAACGATCGTTGATAAAAGCTCGATCGTAGAGCAGCCAAGTCTGACAAACTGACTGACATTGGAGCATTGCAAGTTGATGGTCCCACTGCACTCTCAAAATATCCTTGGCAAAAATCAAAGATCAGATTATGTGTCTACCAGCTAGTTGGTGACAGTGACACGTCAAAGGTGTTAAGTGAGAAAGCAGACTAATGTGACAGACAAGGAAAAAGGAATTGTCTCCAAGGTTTAAAATGTCAACATCAAGCGTCCTAGTACATCTGAGCATTAATTACACAGACGTGCATTTTACAAAGGGAAGATTTCTCAGTATAGTATAAAGGGCTACAAGGATTCAACTCAAGATGAGACGAACATTTTTGATCAAAAAGCCAAAAACTCTACTAAAGCCAAGAACAAATTCAACGATCCTATATACAAAGTTCGAGTTGCTAATACCTGAGAAGAAAAGCTTAACACAAACTTAGCAGCACCTCACAACAAACATCAATCATCTGAGCATCTGAGGGCAAAGTGTCATTGTCTTTGTGACTAAATATCCAAGTTTGCGGGGCTTGAAGAGGGCAAAAGTGTCCTAGTCAAGTGTGACTAAATATCCAAGTCTGCTAGGCTTGAAGAGGGCAAAGTGTCCTTATCTGTGTAACTAAACCATTAGTGGATTTCCTACTCAAGAAGTAGAAGAGTGGAGTAGAAGTTATTCAGTCTCCAAACCACTTAAAATTGCATGTGTCTTTGTTTGTTGATTTTTGTTTCTTACCTGCTTATTTATTTATCTTCTAATATGTCAGAACTGATATTTATTTTTAGATCTTAAAGGGGTTTTATAAAAAGACTTATCCTGATGTGCTTAAAAAATCTTAATAACAAGTATTTGGTAATACCCATTTAATTAATCAAAATTTTAAAAAGATCTATTCAACCACCTTTCTAGATCTGCTAGTGCCTTTGTGAAATAACAAGTGGTATCAGAGTAGGTTCTCACGAACACAAATCTTACATTTTAAGTAGATCCAGGGCACAAAATAAAAATGGTTCTGAGCTTGGTGGTGGAAGTAAGCAACCTCTTCTAAGCAGAGAAAAAAAATTAACTGGAAAGTGCGCATGCAGGTATACATGGATGCTATTGATGATGATTTGTTCGATGCCATTCTCACTAGTCCATATGTTCCTACAAAGCTATCTCCAACAACAGATGATCCAAACAAGGAGGTCATTAAGATGCGTGAAGAATGGACAGAGAATGAAAAGAAGCATGTACTGATAGATAAAAGGGCCAAAAACATTTTGTTTATGTCTTTAGAGGATGAACTCTTTGAAAATGTTGTAAACTGTATTACTGCCAAGGAAGTCTGGGAGGCACTGCTAGTGATGCACGAGGGAACAGAAAAAGTTAGAGAGAACAAACAATCTATCTTAACTCAATAGTACGAGATGTTCACTCATAGTCCTGGTGAAATACATCAACATATGAAAGATTCACTATCTTCTTAAATGCTCTAAAGTTATACGAAAAGGTATATCCAAACAAAGATCTAAATATCAAATTTATAAGAGCCCTACCCAGCAAATGGGATGCCAAGACCACAGCTATTTGAGAATCAAAGAATCTACATGAAATGACTATAAAAAACTCTATGGTAATCTTCTTACCTATGAGTTGGAGCTGAATCAAAGAGCAGAAACCCTGTCTAAAAATAAGAGAAAAGGCAAAGGTATTGCTCTTAAAGCCTCTGAAGGAATATCCAAAACTCTAATTAAAGCTGAAGAAGGTGATCAAGAAGACTTGAATGGTGATGATGATGATGTCTCTCTACTTGCTAGAAGATTGAGAAAATTCATAAGAAAAGGCAACAACTGGAGACCAAGAAGAAATCTCAACAAAGGAAGCAACAGCAGAGAACAAGAAAAGGATTTTTGCTTCAACTGCAAGAAGCCTGGTCACTTCATAGCAGAGTGCACCAAGCCTCTACGAGAAGATCTCAAACATAACAAGCAAAAGAATGACAATAAGAAAGATTACAAAAACTATAAGAAGTCTCACAAGAAAAAAAGAGGTCTAGTAGCTGACACCTTATGGAGTGACTCAAATGATGATACCAGCTTAGAATTAAGAGATAATGAAGAACCACAAGTAGCCAACTTGTGTCTGATGGCCATAGAAGGAAAGTCCAACTCAACCACTGATCGTCGAGAAATCGATATCAGTGAGGTATTTGACTTCAACTCTCCAGATGTTAATATAGATGATCTTAGATCTTCTTTGCATGATATTACTTCTGAATTAAATCGATATATGAAGGTATTCAGGGTTCTATACAAGGATTATTCTCTTCTTCAAAAGGAGAAAGAGAAAGTGCAAGTAGAATTGGAAACCTCTCTACGAAACACTACCTCTCTATCCAAGCTTGAAACAGAGAATAAGGATTTGAGAAAGATAACTGAAACAAACACTCTGAGCGAATCTATTCTTAACTCTAAAATAGAGGAATTGGATAAGACGATCTTTATGTGAAATCAATCTTCCTCATCTATGAACTCACTGATCACAAGTCAAAGGCTGGTTTCTGATAGATCAGGATTAGGATTTGATGGTTTTTCTTCCTTAAATCTAAGTATGGAAAAATATCTGGAAACAAACAAAAATAGTGTTTCCTCCTCCCATAAAAACATGGTGTTTGTTATATCCAAAGAAGTTACTGAACCAAGTATTTCTTGTCTACCAATCTTTGCAGACCAAGTTGTTATTCTAAAAGATAACAAGTCACATACTGGTTTGGGCTTTGTAAAATTGCAAAGTAAGATCAAGTCTACGACTACGTCTAGAAGAGTAGTAGAGATTAGAAATAACTCTACTAGTAAATCTAGTAACAATCGTAGAAATGGCTCTTACTTTATGAAATTCCAAAATCGTATAACTATCTGGAGGCAGAAAGGTCAACAAGAAGGAAATGTACATCAACCATATAAGGTTCAAATGAGAAGAAATCCACACACACAATACATAAACTGCTTTAAATATAGTAGATATGGGCATAAATTTGTTGATTAATATAATGCATATTATAAACCCAATATTAGGCAAATCTGGGTTCCTAAGATAACTAACACTAAAGGACCTAAGAGAGTGTGGTACCAAAATAAACAAAGATTATTCATGCAGGTACGAAAGTCAACTGAATCCGTTTGGTATTTGGATAGTGGATGTTCAAGTCATATGACTGGCAATAAGGCTCTTCTGTCAGATTTTAAAGATAAAGATGGTCCAACTGTTATCTTTGGAGATAACAAGTTTGGTAAAACCAAAGGATATGGCTCTATAGGAAAAAGAGTTATTTCTTTCAACAAAGTAGCCTATGTTAATGGACTAAAGCACAATGTGCTAAGCATAAGCCAGCTATGTGACAAGGGTCATCAAGTCATCTTCCTCAACAATAAATGTCAAGTCGAGATCTGGAAACCAACTTTGTCAAGCTAACTAGATCAAGAGAAGGAAATGTTTATGTGATGAATCTCTCTGAAGTAAGTTCCTCAGTATCAGCCTGTTTCTTCTCAAAAGATTTAGAAGACATAAGCTGGTTATGGCACAGGAGACTATATCATCTAAATTTCAAGAACATGTTAAAGCTTGCATCAAAGTATCTAGTCAGAGGTCTTCCCAAACGGAACTTCATCAAGGAAAGACCTTGCAAAGTTTGTCAACTAGGAAAGAACCCTAAGAGCTCATTCAAAAAGCAAGATGACAAACTTAAATGAAAAGCCACTATAACTTTTTTATATGGATATCTTTGGGCCTATGGCAATAAACCAGTCTTGGAGGAAAAATATACTCACTGGTAGTAGTAGACGACTATACCAGGTTCACATGGGTATTCGTTCTTAAGTTCAAAGGACGAAACCAGTACTCAATTGATCAGATTCTTTAACGTAGTGATGAATAAGAAGTGTGAAAAGTTAAAAGCTATAAGGAGTGATCATAGCAGGGAGTTCGACTATTCGGAAGTAAATCAGTTCTGTGAAGAAAATGGTATTCAACATGATTTCTCAGCACCTCGATCCACAATAAAATAGAGTAGCTAAAAAAAGAACTGAATATTGATTGAAGTAGGAAGAACTCTCCTGGAATTAGCCAGACTACCGGAGTATTTTTGGGCTGAAGCTGTTATCACTGCATGCTATACTCAGAACAGATCCGTAATCCAGTCCATGATCAAAAAGACACCCTACGAGTTATGGAGAGGAAGAAAGCTAAACATCAGCTACTTTCGTGCCTTTGGATGTGTATGCTACATTCTCAATAATGGCAAAAGATATCTGACCAAGTTTTAACCTAAATCAGATGAAGGAATCTTTCTTGGATACTCTATGGAAAACAAAGCCTATATAGTTTTCAACAAGAATACTTTGATAGTAGAAGTATCTATCCATATCACATTTGATGAATCTGATGAAGGTGAACCAAGAAAAACATCTCAAATTAAAGAAGCCATGGAATTGGAACCTCAAACTGCTCAGAATTCTGCGATCAATGAAGATGTACCAGATCCTACGATCATAGTACCAGATAAAGAAATCGTAGAGTATTAAAATCTAGATATTAAAACTCTACGAGCAAATGAAAATGATGAACAAGAACCAAATCTTGAAGAACTTCGACAAGAAGGCACAAGGACTGATGTTCCATCCGGATCAAGATGGGCAAGAGATCACACTCAAAATCTAATCATTAGGGATCCAAGTGCTCGTGTTAGATCCAGATCAGCCACTCAGAATGAATGCTTCTATCTAAGTTTTCTTTCCCTGATTAAGCCAAAGAAAATTGAAGAAGCTTTAGAAGACTCAAGTTGGATCGAGGCTATGCAAGAAGAGCTAAATTAATTTGAAAGAAGTAAGATTTGGAGGCTGGTTCCTAGACCAAAAGATTATCTAGTGGTTGGCATAAAATGGGTCTTTAGGAATAAGATGGATGAAGCTAGTGTGATCACAAGGAACAAGGGAAGGCTGGTAGCTAAAGGATATTCTCAAGAACAAGGAATAGACTATAATGAAACATTCGCACCGGTTGCAAGATTGGAAGCTATCAAGATGTTTCTAGCCTATGCAGCTGACATGAAATTCAAAGTTTTCCTAATGGATGTCAAAAGTGTCTTCCCTTATGGTGAACTTCAAGAAGATGTCTATGTCGAACAACCACCATGTTTTATCAATCCTACTTTTCCAAATTATGTCTTTAGACTTGATAAAGCACTATACGGTTTGAAGCAAACACCTAGAGCATGGTATGAAACACTCACTAATTATCTTATTGAAAATGGATTCACTAGAGGAAGAGTTGATACAACTCTATTCCTTAGGAAGCATAAAAATAAAATTCTTTTAGTTCTAAGATATATTGATTATATCATATTTGGCTCTACTGATGAAAATTATTGTGAGAGATTTGTCAAGTTAATGAAGAATAAATTTGAGATGAGTATGATGGGTGAGCTCAATTTTTTCCTTGGACTTCAAGTCAAACAATCTGAAGAAGGAATTTTTATCAATCAAGCCAAGTACATCAAAGATCTTCTAAAAATGTATGGCTTAGAATCAGCCACCCCCATGAAGACTCCAATGGCATCTGCTACCAAACTTGATAAGGATGAAAAAGGTAAAAGTATTGATATTATCCAATATAGAGGTATGATTGGATCTCTCTTGTATCTAACTTCTAGTAGACTAGATATCATTTTCCCAGCCTGCATTTGTGCTAGATTTCAAGCTAATCCTAAGGAATCCCATCTAATAGTTGTGAAAAGAGTTTTTAGATATCTCAAGGGCACTCCTTACTTGGGCTTGTGCTACCCCAAGGAGTCTCCCTTTAATCTGATAGGATATTCAGATACATATTTTGCAGGATGCAAGATAAACAGGAAAAACACTAGTGGAATGTGTTAACTACTAGGAAATAGACTTGTATCTTGGTTTAGCAAGAAGCAAAACTCTGTTTCAACGTAAACAGTTAAGGCTGAGTATATTGCAGCTGGTAGTTATTGTTCTCAAATTCTATGGATGAAGAAACAGCTTGCTGATTATGGGTTTGATTTCAAGTTTATCCCTATATTTTACGATAATACTAGTACAATTTCAATCACTCATAATCCGGTTATACATTCTAGAACTAAACATATAGATATCAGATATCATTTTATTAGAGATCATGTTCAAAATGGAGATATCTCTTTATATTTCATTCCAACTGATGATCAACTAGCAGATGTGTTTACCAAGCCTCTGGATGAATCTAGATTTAACAAGCTAATAAGTGAGTTAGGAATGCTATATTTGCATCCATAACACTATGTTTCTAGATTACATTATCTAAAGTGCAGAAAGAAAAATCTTAATGCTAAAGATGGTCGTAGAAGGCGTGTACTGCTCCCGATCAAGCAAGCGAGTGGAAAATAAAGCTACTACCTATTAACTGTGAAACATCAGAACTGAAACGACGTGCAGAGTATCATGTCATGGCACGTGTCCCACTCCACTCAACTAAGAGGGAAGTTACATAAAATTATTTCAAATTCAATCTCTAACCTTTACTCTTCTATTTTGACATCTACAAAATCTAAATATTCATATTTCTCAAAAATAACTAAAAGCTTTCTAACCCTAGATCTCAAAGCTCTTAGAAAACTTAATCACTTGTGTGAAATTTTTCAGAAAAGGTGAATCAAAATGGCAAACTTCCACATCTTAATTGGTATTCAGCTATACTCTGATCAGTTCGTTGCTTAAGAAAAGAACATCAGAGACATTCTAAAGCTCGTTGAACAAGCTAGGTTCTCTGAGTGTCTGAACTCCAACACCAAGAACTACTCATATTGTTAGGTTTGTAAGATCAAAGTAGCATGTAACAATTACATATATAGCAACGAAAGCGTAAAATAAAGTTTAAAATTTTACAAACCATGAATCCGGATCATCCTTTATGCACAATTATTAATTCAATCTAAAGAGATGAAGAACGAATCATACCCTTGAAGATTCGTGCTTCCTTAGGTACGAGTTCAACTCCAATCCTTTCCTTGTTTAACTTTAATCTACCGGGTGTGATTCATTCTTTTGATCAACGTCAGCCACCCAAGTGTTTGGCCTTTAGAGGTGATCCACCAAGGATGAACAAATATTAAGAAGGTGGGTTATTGGCAAAACCCTAGTTTTCTCTCTCTCTAGAAAAGGTGTGTTCTCCCAACAATTGGAATTACGTTAGTTTCTAATCAAAATAAGACTCCTCTTATTTATAGATGTAGGTAACCCTCCTAACTATTTTAGAATTTGGGTTTCATATTAATTAAACTCTTTTAATTAATTAGGCTTCCTAATCTTATTAGGAGCAATTAATTAAACTCCTTTAATTAATTTACCTCCTAATCTTATTAAGAATATGGGAGAGTACTTTTATTCATTAATTCCCAAACTCCTTTAGGAATTCAAATTAATAATAATAAGACTCCTCTTATTAATTTATATTTAATATTTCTAAAATATTAAATAATAAATATTAAGCTAATTAATTTATTCTATCACCATAGATTAAATTAAATACATTAACTTATTATCATAATTATGCCATTTGCTTCTCAAATAAATAATCATCCTTTTATGATGTGACCTTTTAGGTTCTCCATATTTAATCGGTTGTGAATAAATTAATTAGAACAATTCTAATTTTATTTAAACAAATAAATTAACTATTAATTCATTTAAATAAATATTTATTCTACAATAAGGGTAAGCTTCCTTAGCGCTCAACGACTTTCTAGACAATATAGATTTCAACATTAATCATAAAAGAACCTTTGAGTAAATAGTTACCGTACAATTCATTCCTTCTACCATACAATATCCCAATTAAATATAAGACATGGATTTACTATCAAGTCTTATTTTATTTAATTATATGTATTTCGATCCTAAATGCACAAACTCCGATAATGCAAATTAGAAACTACTTTCTAATTTCATTATACCTTAGCCAATGACTACTGAGTTGCCATTTATTGAATCACATAGGACATTCACTTCTTTTACTAGAAGTGGTAGATCTTTTATTGATCATTCATTATCTTTATGTATAATTAATTATACCCAAGCATACCCTTTGATATACTCTTAGGGTCTTAAGGGACATGTCAAAGTATTACTCATCACACATAAAATACTATATTGATCTCAAGTCTAAGGATTACTTGTACTACTATTACTAAAAGAATTCCTATTAATAGGCGAGTAAAACTCCATTAGGTATTCCTTAGCGAGTCACGTTCAGTGTACTTATTCTCCAATAAGTACCTACATACTTGCTTTAGTGTCTCCATACAAATGATCATAAGATCGATCATCATCTTCCAAAGAGCAAGCAACGTATGTACCAATCTATCCGGATTCACTAATCCCCTATTTAGTAATCCATCGATTGGGAACTATTTTAGTTTTAAGCTATCTAAGAATTTAGAACTCATTAGCATGATCATCATCATGATTCTAAAAGCATTGCTTAAAACTATGGGTTTATCACATTTAGCTATAACAACATGATGTAGATAATATAAACGTCTTTAAATAAATAATTCTTTTATTAATAAATGAATAATATTGTTATAAAGTATATGCTTTATCATCATACATGATTGGCTTGTGTGCATACTACTTTTAATCTCCCACTTGCACTAAAGCCAATCGTCATGGTATCTAATACCCATCTTCTCTAAGTGACAATCAAACTGCTATTGTGTTATAGCTTTCGTAAATTAATCTGTAATGTTGTTTTGAGTGTCCACTCACTCTAGGGTGATATCTCTTTTTTCAATGATCTCTCTAATCAAATGAAACCGCCGCAACACGTGTTTGGATTTCTGATGAGACCTAGGTTCCTTGGCCTGTGCAACAGCTCCGGTGTTATCACAGAATAAAGGTACTGCTCCTCTAATGCTAGGAACCACGCCAAGTTCAGTTCTGAACTTTTTCATCTAAACAGCCTCCTTTGCAGCTTCACTTGCAGCTATGTACTCTGCCTCTGTCACTAAATTAGCAACTGTTTGCTGCTTTGAACTTTTCCAGCTCACTGCGCCACCGTTTAAGGTAAACACATACCCCGAAACAGATTTAATGTCATCTTGATCCGTTTGGAAACCTGAGTCTGTATAGCCCTCTAATTTCAATTCAGATCCATCGTAGACAAGAAATACATTCTTAGTTCTTTTTAACTACTTTATGATATTTTTTATTGCCTTTTAGTGCTCTTCTCCTGAATTCAACTGGTATCTGCTCGTTACACTAAGTGAATGAGCGACATTCGGTCTAGTACATATCATAACGTACATGATAGATTCTATTGCTGAAGCATAAGGTATCTTACTCATACGGTCTCTCTCCTCAGGTGTCTTTGGGGTCTGTTTCTTGGAGAGATGTATTCCATGGCTCATCAGCATGAGACCTCTCTTGGAATCTTTCATGCTAAACCTCTTTAGCATTGTGTCAATGTATGTTCCTTGCGACAAGCCAAACATCCTTTTAGATCTATCTCTATAGATCTTTATCCCCAAAATATAGGATGCTTCTCCTAATTAAGTCCTTCACTGAGAAGTGTTTAGATAACCAGATTTTAATTGATTGTAGCATCGAAATATCATTCTCTATCAGTAATATATCTTCAAAATATAATACAAGGAATGATACCGCGCTCCCACTAACCTTCTTGTACACACATGGTTCATCGTCAATTTTGTTAAAATTAAACTCTTTGATTTTCTCATCAAAACGAATGTTCCACCTTCAAGAAGCTTGCTTCAATCCATAAATGGATCGTTGTAGCTTACAGACTTGGTTTGTTCTAACCGTTGAAACAAAACTCTCTGGCTGTGTTATATACACATCCTCCTCAAGTTTCCTATTGAGGAAGGCCATTTTCATGTCCATTTGCCAGATTTCGTAGTCGTTGTAAGCTGCAATCGCAAGCAAAATATGAATGGACTTGAGCATAGCTACTGGTGAGAAGGTTTCGTCATAGTCAATTCCTTGCCTTTGTTTGAAACCTTTTGCAACCATTTTAGCCTTATACGTCTCTACCTGGTCATCCGCTCCAATCTTTCTCTTAAAGACCCATTTGCACCCAATAGGCTTAATGCCCTCAGGTGTTGAAACCAAAGTCTATACTTGGTTTTTATACATGGAGTCCATCTCGAATTTTATGGCTTCTTGCCATTTCTCTGAGTCTTTACTACTCATAGCCTGTTCGTAATTCAAAGGATCATCATCATTCATGATGTGTACCTCATCGTCAACCTCTATGACGAATCCATACCTGTCAGGTATCTTTGGTATCCTTCCAGATTTACAAATAGGGTGTTATACAATAGGTTCTTCTACTTGGTTAGGTGCTTGACTTTGATCCGTTGTAATTTGTGGGTTTTGAACTTCTTCAAGATATATCTTACTCCCACTGACCCCTTCAAGGATAAACTCCTTTTCCAAGAAGGCAGCATGTTTCACAACAAACACCTTTTGATTAGTGGGATGATAGAAATAATACCCTACAGTTTCTTTAGGGTATCCCATAAATCTATATTTTTTGGATCTAGTCTGCAGCTTATCATTTTCAAACTTTTTGACATAAGCTGGACAACCCCAAGTCTTAACAAACTTAAGTTTCGAATTCCTCCCTGTCCATATCTCATATAGGGTCTTTGGGACGGTCCTGGTAGGTACCTTGTTAAGTAGATATGCAGCCATTTCTAGGGCATAACCTCATAATGATATTGAAAGATCGGTAAAACTCATCATGGAATGAACCATGTCCAACAGTGTTCGATTTCTCCTTTCAGATACATGATTCAACTGTGGTGTTCCTGGCAGAGTCCATTGTGAGATTATACCATTTTCTTTGAGATAATTGAGAAACTCACCGCTTAAGTATTCACCACCTCGATCCGATTAAAGAATCTTAATACCCTTGTCAGTTTGTTTCTCTACTTCACTTCTGAATTCTTTGAACTTTTCAAACGATTCGGATTTGTATTTCATTAAATACACATATCCAAATCTTGAATGATCATCAGTGAAAGTAATAAAGTAAGAATACCCTCCTCGTACATTCGTTGTCATAGGTCCACATACGTCTGTGTGTACCAATGCTAACAACTCTGTAACTCTTTCTCCTTTTCCACTAAAGGGAGATTTAGTCATTTTTCCCACGAGACAAGATTCACAAGTTGGATATAATTTATAATCAGATAGCTCTAAGAGCCCATCTTTATGCAACTTGGATAATCTTGTTTCATGAATATGACCGTGTCTACAGTGCCACATAAGGGTATAATTAACATAATCTCTTTTTCGTTTCTTAGAATGTTCAATTTGAAGTATATTTTCATGCAAGTCAAGTATGTAAAGTCCATTCAATAAATTCCCAATACATTATAAAATATTCTTATTATAAATAGAACAACTGTTGTTCTTTATTATAATGTCAAAACCATCCATATCCAATACAAAAATTGAGATAATATTTCTAATGAGTGTTGGAATAAAATAACAATTATTTAAATAAATGGACTTGCCCGTAGGCAGTGCTAAACAATAAGTCCCTACAGCTAATGCAACAACTTTTGCTCTATTTTCCACTTGTAGGACGACCTCATCCTTGTTCAGCTTTTTACTTCTGACTAGTCCATGCATAGTATTACTGTAACGACCAGGAATTTTAAGTTCCTTATTAATTTTATATGTGATTTTAAATTTTTAAGAGATAATTTTTCAAACTTATTTAAACCTTATGTGGTTATGTGCTTATGTGATTTAACCTATGCGCATAAATGCTAGGATTTTTATTGAGGGGAATCACTAATGGTTATTTAAATTAGTAGATTAACCCTGAGACTTCTATATCAGAGTATTGATAAAAAGTGTTAGTAAATTATATATATTCAAATTTCTTGAATATAGTGTAGAGAGTTAATCGTGATTGATTAATTGATATTGGTGTAATTAATCGATAATGTATGAAATTATTATTGTTGTTGATTTATAATTATTATGAATAAATAATAGTTAATGAATTGGGAGTAATTAATTGATAATGTGATGATTAATTATTATTATGAATAAATAATAATTAATGAGTAAGAGATTAATAAATATATAATATTATATTTACTTGATTAATTGTTTTATACAAACATGTGTTATTTATATGGTAGTTAACCATATATTATATATAGACTATATAGTAACCTTAATTGTATTATGTGAGGTTGATGAATTGAATGTGTACATAAGAGCACGTGACAATACATGGATAGACATTAATATGTATACCCTATTATTTTATATTATATCAATAACATTATTAATTGATAAATGATTTCAATAAATTATTATAATTATTATAATAACAGTTATTATTATAATAATACCCAATTACTTTATATTTAGTGTTAATAGATAATGTACATGGATTATATGTTGTGTACCTATTCATTATTAATTGCTATTTAAAATAGCATGGTAACACTCATTTAAATATATATGGAATGGATACATGTAGCTTAAGTATATACTATGTGTGTGTGTGTGTGTGTATATATATATATATATATATATATATATATCATATAACCTAAGTGTATTATATTATATAGCCTAAGTATAGCCATATATTATCCACACATTGCAAGATTGCTGAGATTAGTGGTTGTCCCATAATTAGAGTCCTATCCTCAATTTCCTCTCCTTCATGTGAACAACCACAAGCCTACACTAGCCTACTCTCTTCTCAAATTCAGCAATCCTAGCTTATGATTATAAGGGATGTGGATTTCATGATTTGATTCACCCACTCTCTGTTAACTTCCATGCTATTGAACAATCCATTGGATTGAATTGGAGAGCAAAACCATGGACCATGTAATGAATTTCCTATATAAGAGTTCTTCTCTTCTTCTATATTGCAATTGCTGAGAATCCTACCAAGCAAGCTAGAGTGAGTATACATTATAGTGAGAGTCTGTGAGTTGAGAGAGTGAGAGATAGCAGCAAGTCCATTTCTTATCAGAGGTATAATTCCTATTATTTATGCTCTTCATTCTTGTTCTCTATAAATTTCCAAAGTTATTGATTTCATTGGAATTGGATGTTGATTGATTGGAGAATTGGTTATTAAGTGTTGTGTAAAGATTTTAAGCATGTTAGAAATACATTGTAGCATGACTGAATTGATTGTGGTATGGAATTTCTCGGTTTGGGCTAAGAACTGCCGAAACTACAAAGCTCCTGGTTTGGCCGCCAGCCTGCGCAGCTGCGCCGGGCCTGAACCAGAGATTTTGAGTTCTGTTGCTAAGCTGTTATGTGCCGACCTATAGTACCTTATTTGGCAAGCATGTATACATGATTAATATATATATATAGGTACGTAGACATAGTATAAGTATGTATAATCATGTTAGTACACTCAAATGATGAAAAAGAGTTAATGTGTACAAATGAACTTAGAAATTCCTAAAGTGAACTTGTTATGGACATATCATGTATGTGTATTCTGATTTTTAGAACCGTCCGTATGGTCTAAATGGACATGAGCACTAAGTCTAATGTGTTAATCGTACATTAGCATACTTGATCAAGGGTTGAGACAATTTCAAAAATAAGAAATTTAAGACTTTCAAAGTAAACTTGACCGATAATGTTGTCTTGTGATTTCTGACCATTTGAGATCATTCATGTGGCTTTGGTATGTGTTTCTAATGCAAGTGAGTCATAGTTACAAAACACTTTGATTATACTAAAACGATCTTTGTGGACTTAGTATATTTTCAAAAGAGAACTTAAGATTTGAAAGTTAAATACTATGTGAGACATGTTGTGAGCATATAAGCATAAGTATTAAGATTTCCTCATGACTATAGACGTATTGACATGAACCTCGTTTATTTATGCACAGATTTCACATATGCATGCTTAATCATAGAAAATGAACTTCAAATATGAACTATGTGATTTGAAGTATATTTGTGTAATATACTCGAGAATATATATCACGTATTGTTTAGTCTCATTATGAGATAGTATGACCGGAGTAGTAAACCTTTGAAGTATGAACTTGTTTAACTTGAGGTTTACCAGCATGAAAACATATGACTCTAAAATTGGATTAGGATGAGCATGCTAGTTTCGAATGAGAAATTACAACATGATAAGTATGTGTATTGGTTTAATGTTAGTAGTTGCATGCTAGAGTTACTTCGGGACACTTTCAGACCCGAACAATTTGCTTAAGTCGGATTTTAACAGTTAACATATTATAATGCTATAAATGGTATGTTTGATATTGAACGTGATCTTATGTGATAGAATTATATAATGATTAGATTCTTGTATGTGTGAACTTATACTAATTGGAGAGATCGACTTGTTAATATTAGGTCGTTTCAACGCCGTTTAAATTAAAGCTAGAATTAATTGTAGCTGAGCAAACAGGCAAGTTTCCTAGACCCTTGCATTACTTTATTCAACGGATATTGTAAGGAAGTTCCCAAACTTCACTCTTTGATTGTGCAAGTTCTTTTGAACCCGTTCTTGTATTATTTGCAAGTCTCCCTAACATTACTCAAATTTATATCGAGCAGGGTATTATTATATTACAAATTTTCCTGAACTACTCTTTTATTTGAGCAAGTTTTTCTTGACTTATACTTATTTATTGTACAAGTATCCGGACCCTATTGTGCAAGTATTCTAAATTCTTGTACTACCTTATTCAATGAACCGTGTAAGCGAGTTTTTAAACTTCACTTATTTTTTGTGAAAGTTTCCTATCCTTCTCATATTGTATTGAGCAGGTTATTATTGTATTGTGCAAGTTCCCCGAACTTCACAGTTTGAGTACTGTGAAAGTTCCCCGAACTTCACACGTTGAGTATTGTGCAAGTTCCTCGAACTTCACATTTTGAGTATTGTGAAAGTTCCCCGAACTTCACACTTTGGTTATTTTGCAAATTCCCGAACTTCATTTCTTTATTATGCAAGTTCTCTAAACTTATACAAACTCGTATATAGTGCAAGTATCTTATCTTTGTGTTTACTTTACTCAAAGAACGTTGTAAGCAAATGTCCTAACCTATGCATTTACTTTATGCAAGGGATCTATTATTGTGAAATTCCCTGAATTTCACTCTTTGATGTTGTAAGTGTCTAAGCCTATGCATTTATTTTATGCAAGGAATCTATTATTGTGCAAGTTCCCCGAACTTCACACGTTGAGTATTGTGCAAGTTCCCCGAACTTACACAAATTCATATATTGTGCAAATTCTAAACTTCACTTTGTGCAAGTTCTCTATCCTTCTCATATTGTATTGAGTAGGTTATTGTTGAATCGAAAGTTGTTGACTTAATTGCTTGAACTTTATTTCCAAGCATGTTATTTAGTGGTTTAATTACTTATCAATTATTCCACATTGATATTATTGATGTCTGCACCTAGTGCATTTGAGCTCGTACAGTCTTGGACTTGTACATTATTCAAGGTTCTAAATTTCTTGAACTATGTCAGTAAGAGTCTGAACCTTTGCTCGGTCAGACTAGTGTATGAAGTTTTCTTTGAAGCTATCCAAACCAATTGATGGTAAGGATTCTTACACGGAACAGAACACCCCTCATATGTAGGAGTGTGCCCAGGTATCTAATATATATGATACGAGTAAGCAGATATAAATGTTATGCATATTCACGTTGTACCTGAGGCTGATCTCCTCGAGGTACTAAGTTTCTGTAGCCAGAAGCCAGTAATTCTAAAAGGGTCAATTAGCTATTGAACCCATTGGAAAGTTATAGTTCAGTGTCTACTCGATTATCAGTCATTCTAAAGGCAATTATTATCTTTGCTTTTAATATTCATATTGTTGAATTGTTCAGATGTTCATATCGTTGAATCTATCTAAGATTCGTATTATTGAATCGTTCTAATATTCATATTGTTGAATCGTTCAGATATTCATATTATTGAATCGTTCTAATATTCATATTATTGAATATTTAAGATATTCAATTTGTTGAAATCATTGTCAGATATTTTTCCATTCATCATGATATATCCTTTATTGTTGTATTTAAACTTGCTGAGCAAACTTGTTGCTCATTCTTGCTATATCATGACTTATATTGCAGTTAAGCCCGAGCCCTCAGGGAAGGACAAGGGTAAAGGAAAGATATAGGACGGTTTGCAAGGAGCAGACTTTGTCTTTATGATTTGTTTAATTACTGTTAATGTAATATGAACTCTAATGTTTATTCTAGGGTATATTTATATTGATGTATTAATGTTATCGAATCTTGGGACTAGTAACACCTTTTGAATGAACGACGTACGTTTATTATATTTTGTATTTTAGTTATCGTATGTTACTTAAAGGTGGATGTTAGTATTGTTTCGTGGCGACCGGACCGGGGTCAGAGGACCCGGATTCGGGGGTGTCACAGGTTGGTATCAAAGCTTTAGGTTATAAACGTTAGGAATGCGAAACCTAAGTTATAACGTTAGTAGGAAACTCAAGTAGAGTTTGTAGGTGATGGATTGAGGATATCCATCGAGTCTTATTGTGATACTGAAGTTGTTTATTTAAATCAGCTATGATTGATAGACTTCCTAACTTCTTAATGCTAACATGAATAGCATATCACATAAAGCCTAATGTTTTTTTCCTGTCTTCAGGATCATGCCGCCTAAGAGATTTTCGCGGAACCAGAGGGAGGAAGGATCTGTTAGCAATGTTGAAGGGGGAGATGTCGACCCAATGCAGAGCTTCGTTAACCTATTAACAGAAGTAATGCAAAACATAACCCCGCCAGCAGCTGAGCAGCTAGGACATTACTTGGCTAGCTTTAAGGACTTTAAATTGGTAGGACCACTAGAATTCTGGGAAACGTTGGACCCAATTGAAGCCCAGACATGGGTAGAAGAAATTGAGAAGGTGTTTGAGGTCGCACGGGTGGCCGAGGCACAGAAGACGAGTTTTGCCACATTCATGATGAAGGGCGAAACTAATAATTGGTGGGAACCCAATAAAGGACTAGCGGGTGAAGGAGTTATTATGTGGGACAGATTTAAGAATTTCTTTTCGAAGAATACACAACAAGATATGGAAGTTAAGTTTCTGGAGCTGAGACAAGGAGGTATGTCAGTAGCAGAGAACGCGACAAGATTTAAAAAGTGGGCTCGATTCACCTCGCATCAGGTGGATATGGAGGGCAGGAAAACAGAGAGATTTGAATTAGGATTGAAACCATGGGTGCAGAAGGTAGTAGATGTATTAAAGATTAAGACCTTTTCTGATCTTTTGGAAAGGGCTATCATTGCCGAAGGAGGCAATGAAGCCATCGCTCGATTTAAGCAAGTTAAGAAGACCAGTCAGGAAGGACCAAAAGTGGGAAACGGCGGAGGCAGCAACCCCAATAAGCGTAAATGGATGGAGAGCCAATCATCCGGAGGTAGCAAATCCGGGGGAAAGGCTAAGAAAAGTTTAAAGTGCAGTAACTGTGGAAGGAACCACTCGGGGGAATGCTTGAAGGGGAAGAACACATGTTATCATTGTGGACAACCGGGGCACATGGCTCCTCAATGTCCGAATAAGCCAAAAGGAGGATGTTTCGCGTGTAGAGCCACAGACCATCAAATCAAGGACTGCCCGAAGAGAAAGGGCATTGTAGCTAGCGACAACAGCAACAACGAGGAGGTAGTGTCAGGTATCATCCCGATCAATTATATAGATGCATATGTGTTATTCGATTCGGGTGCCACCTGTTCTTTTATTTCTGAAGAATTTATTAAATAGTTAGACTTACCCCGTGAGAAATTAGAACACCCTATGGGCGTAGGAGCAGCAAATAAGGAAGTTATCCCCGTAGAATACATTCATAGGAATTGTTATACTGATTTGAAGGGAATTCGTGGATGTCTTCCCAAACGAGATTTAGCAGCAATAGTTTTTGCCTTGGAGTTTTGGAAGCATTATTTGTATAGCGAGAAGTGTGAGATATACACAGTCTGAAGTATATCTTCACGCAGAAGGAATTCAACATGAGGCAGCGCCGATGGCTAGGATTGATCGAAGATTATGATTGTGAAATTCTGTACCATCTAGGCAAGGCAAATGTAGTGGCAGATACCTTAAGTAGGAAAGGCAAAAAGAAATTATCGAGGTTGACCATTCAAGAGGAATTAGTGAGAGATTTCAAAAGACTAGACTTAGAGGTTAAGTATCCGATGGAGACCAAAGAGAGATTATTTACAGCGTCAGTAAGCCCGACTTTATTAGATAAGGTTAAGGAGGCACAAGAGAAGGACGAAGATTATGATAACATCAAAAAGCAATTAGCTGAAGGTGATGAGTTGAAATTTAAGATTGATAGCACTGAACTTCTATGATTTGAAGGATAAATTTGGGTACCGTTAGTAGCAGAACTAAGAGAAGAGATTTTTACAAGAAGCATTTATGGGAGATAGTGTCAAACACCGTTGTGTTGGGATAAAGTAGGTGAACGTCGACTGTTGGGACCAGAAGTGGTACAGCAGACGGTAGAGATTATCTAAGTGATAAGAGCGAATTATCCATTTTTATTGGAGTAACCTTAATTTTACAATTCCGAGGACGGAATTTTTATAAGGGGGGAGGGATGTAACGACCAGGAATTTTAAGCTCCTTATTAATTTTATATGTGATTTTAAATTTTTAAGAGTTAATTTTTCAAACTTATTTAAACCTTATGTGGTTATGTGCTTATGTGATTTGACCTATGCGAATAAATGCTCGGATTTTTATTGAAGGGAATCACTAATGGTTATTTAAATTAGTAGATTAACCCTGAGACTTCTATATCAGAGTATTGATAAAAAGTGTTAGTAAATTATATATATTCAAATTTCTTGAATATAGTGTAGAGAGTTAATCGTGATTGATTAATTGATATTAGTGTAATTAATCGATAATGTATGAAATTATTATTGTTGTTGATTTATAATTATTATGAATAAATAATAGTTAATGAATTAGGAGTAATTAATTGATTAAGTGATGATTAATTATTATCATGAATAAATAATAATTAATGAGTAAGAGATTAATAAATATATAATATTATATTTACTTGATTAATTGTTTTATACAAACATGTGTTATTTATATGGTAGTTAACCATATATTATATATAGACTATATAGTAACCTTAATTGTATTATGTGAGGTTGATGAATTGAATGTGTATATAAGAGCATGTGACAATACATGGATAGACATTAATATGTATACCCTATTATTTTATTTTATATCAATAACATTATTAATTGATAAATGATTTCAATAAGTTATTATAATTATTATAATAACAGTTATTATTATAATAATACCCAATTACTTTATATTTGGTGTTAATAGATAATGTACATGGATTATATGTTGTGTACCTATTCATTATTAATTGTTATTTAAAATAACATGGTAACACCCATTTAAATATATATGGAATGGATACATGTAGCTTAAGTATATACTATGTGTGTGTGTGTGTGTGTGTGTATATATATATATATATATATATATATATATCATATAACCTAAGTGTATTATATTATATAGCCTAAGTATGGCCATATGTTATCCACACATTGCAAGATTGCTGAGATTAGTGGTTGTCCTATAATTAGAGTCTCATCCTCAATTTCCTCTCCTTCATGTGAACAACCACAAGCCTACACTAGCCTACTCTCTTCTCAAATTCAGCAATCCTAGCTTATGATTATAAGGGATGTGGATTTCATGATTTGATTCACCCACTCTCTGTTAACTTCCATGCTATTGAACAATCCATTGGATTGAATTGGAGAGCAAAAACATGGACCGTGTAATGAATTTCCTATATAAGAGTTCTTCTCTTCTTCTATATTGCAATTGCTGAGAATCCTACCAAGCAAGCTAGAATGAGTATACATTATAGTGAGAGTCTGTGAGTTGAGAGAGTGAGAGATAGCAGCAAGTCCATTTCTTATCAGAGGTATAATTCCTATTATTTATGCTCTTCATTCTTGTTCTCTATAAATTTCCAAAGTTATTGATTTCATTGGAATTAGATGTTGATTGATTGGAGAATTGGTTATTAAGTGTTGTGTAAAGATTTTAAGCATTTAGAAATACATTGTAGCATGACTGAATTGATTGTGGTATGGAATTTCTAGGTTTGGGCTAAGAATTGCCGAAACTGCAAAGCTTCTGGTTTGGCCGCCAGCCTGCGCAGCTGCGCCAGTATTACACTGGCCAGCGGCGCAGCTGCGCCGGGCCTGAACCAGAGATTTTGAGTTCTGTTGCTAAGCTATTATGTGCCGACCTATAGTACCTTATTTGGCAAGCATGTATACATGATTAATATATATATATAGGTACGTAGACATGGTATAAGTATGTATAATCGTGTTAGTACACTCAAATGATGAAAAGGAGTTAATGTTTACAAATGAACTTAGAAATTTCTGAAGTGAACTTGTTATGGACATATCATGTATGTGTATTCTGATTTTTAGAACCGTCCGTTTGGTCAAAATGGACATGAGCACTAAGTCTAATGTGTTAATCGTACATTAGCATACTTGATCAAGGGTTGAGACAATTTCAAAAATAAGAAATTTAAGACTTTCAAAGTAAACTTGACCAATAATGTTGTCTTGTGATTTCTAACCATTTGAGATCATTCATGTGGCTTTGGTATGTGTTTCTAATGCAAGTGAGTCATAGTTACAAAACACTTTGATTATACTAAAACGATCTTTGTGGACTTAGTATATTTTCAAAAGAGAACTTAAGATTTGAAAGTTAAATACCATGTGAGACATGTTGTGAGCATATAAGCATAAGTATTAAGATTTCCTCATGACTATAGACGTATTGGCATGAACCTCGTTTATTTATGCACAGATTTCACATATGCATGCTTAATCATAGAAAATGAACTTCAAATATGAACTATCTGATTTGAAGTATATTTGTGTAATATACTCGAGCATATATATCAAGTATTGTTTAGTCTCATTATGAGATAGTATGACCGGAGTAGTAAACCTTTGAAGTATGAACTTGTTTAACTTGAGGTTTACCGGCATAAAAACATATGACTCTAAAATTGGATTAGGATGAGCATGCTAGTTTCGAATGAGAAATTACAACATGATAAGTATGTGTATTGGTTTAATGTTAGTAGTTGCATGCTAGAGTTACGTCGGGACACTTTCAGACCCGAACAATTTGCTTAAGTCGGATTTTAACAGTTAACATATTATAATGCTATAAATGGTATGTTTGATATTGAACGTGATCTTATGTGATAGAATTATATAATGATTAGATTCTTGTATGTGTGAACTTATACTAATTGGAGAGATCGACTTGTTAATATTAGGTCGTTCCAACGCCGTTTAAATTAAAGCTAGAATTAATTGTAGCTGAGCAAACAGGCAAGTTTCCTAGACCCTTGCATTACTTTATTCAACGGATATTGTAAGGAAGTTCCCAAACTTCACTCTTTGATTGTGCAAGTTCTTTTGAACCCGTTCTTGTATTATTTGCAAGTCTCCCTAACTTTACTCAAATTTATATCGAGCAGGGTATTATTATATTACAAGTTTTCCTGAACTACTCTTTTATTTGAGCAAGTTTTTCTTGACTTATACTTATTTATTGTACAAGTATCCGGACCCTATTGTGCAAGTATTCTAAATTCTTGTACTACCTTATTCAATGAACCGTGTAAGAGAGTTTCTAAACTTCACTTGTTTTTGGTGAAAGTTTCCTATCCTTCTCATATTGTATTAAGCGGGTTATTATTGTATTGTGCAAGTTCCCCAAACTTCATATTTTGAGTATTGTGAAAGTTCCCCGAACTTCACACTTTGGTTATTTTGTAAATTCCCGAACTTTATTTCTTTATTATGCAAGTTCTCTAAACTTATACAAACTCGTATATTGCGCAAGTATCTTATCTTTCTGTTTACTTTACTCAAAGAACGTTGTAAGCAAATGTCCTAACCTATGCATTTACTTTATGCAAGGGATCTATTATAGTGAAATTCCCCGAATTTCACTCTTTGATGTTGTAAGTGTCTAAGCCTATACATTTATTTTATGCAAGAAATCTATTATTGTGCAAGTTCCCCGAACTTCACACGTTGAGTATTGTGCAAGTTCCCCGAACTTACACAAATTCATATATTTTGCAAATTCTAAACTTCACTTTGTGCAAGTTCTCTATCCTTCTCATATTGTATTGAGTAGGTTATTGTTGAATCGAAAGTTGTTTATTTAATTGCTTGAACTTTATTTCCAAGCATGTTATTTAGTGGTTTAATTACTTATCAATTATTTCACATTGATATTATTGATGTCCGTACCTAGTGCATTTGAGCTCGTACAGTCTTGAACTTGTACATTATTCAAGGTTCTAAATTTCTTGAACTATGTCAGTAAGAGTCTGAACCTTTGCTCGGTCAGACTAGTGTATGAAGTTTTCTTTAAAGCTATCCAAACCAATTGATGATAAGGATTCTTACACGAAACAGAACACCCCTCATATATAGGAGCGTGCCTAGGTATCTAATATATATGATACGAGTAAGCATATATAAGTGTTATGCATATTCACGTTGTACCCGAGGCTGATCTCCTCGAGGTACTAAGTTTCTGTAGCCAGAAGCCAGTAATTCTAAAAGGGTCAATTAGCTATTGAACCCATTGGAAAGTTATAGTTCAGTGTCTACTCGACTATCAGTCATTCTAAAGGCAATTATTATCTTTGCTTTTAATATTCATATTGTTGAATTGTTCAGATGTTCATATCGTTGAATCTATCTAATATTCATATTATTGAATCGTTCTAATATTCATATTGTTGAATCGTTCAGATATTCATATTATTGAATCGTTCTAATATTCATATTATTGAATCATTCAAATATTCATATTATTGAATCGTTCTAATATTCATATTGTTGAATCTTTAAGATATTCAATTTGTTGAAATCATTGTCAGATATTTTTTCATTCGTCATAATATATCCTTTATTGTTGTATTTAAACTTGTTGAGCAAACTTGTTGCTCATTCTTGCTATATCATGACTTATATTGCAGTTAAGCCCGAGCCCTCAGGGAAGGACAAGGGTAAAGGAAAGATATAGGACGGTTTGCAAGGAGCAGACTTTGTCTTTATGATTTGTTTAATTACTGTTAATGTAATATGAACCCTAATGTTTATTCTAGGGTATATTTGTATTGATGTATTAAGGTTATCGAATCTTGGGACTAGTAACACCTTTTGAATGAACGACGTACATTTATTATATTCTGCATTTTAGTTATCGTATGTTACTTAAAGGTGGATGTTAGTATTGTTTCGTAGCTACCGGACCAGGGTCAGAGGACCCGAATTCGGGGGCCAATTACATATGCTAGAACTACATCCGGTATATAATACCCAAGTAGAATTATGACTTTCAAAAAAAAATAATTTTAATTATGAACAAACCTTGATTGGAAGTTGAAACTTCTCAAAGCTTCTTCTGTTTATGATACGCAAGGAACTTATCACAGTTCCTCTTCCAGTGTCCTGACTTGTTGCTATGGAAGCATATTCCTTTGCTATCTAGATCAGGTTTCTTATTATCCTTTTTCTTCGCCTTGCCCTTAGCCTTCTTGCTTTTCTTCTTTTCAGAAGATACCTTGGGCCTCTTCCTTTTCTTGGAAGAATCATCCACTAGTAAGACTTGGTTCTTCTTGGATGGGAATTGTCCTTCAGCAGTTTTCAATATGTTAAGTAATTCAGGAAAGATGACATCCAACATATTCATGTGGAAATTCACAACAAATTGTGAGAAGGTATCTGGGAGTGATTGTAAGATCAAATCTTGACTTAACACCCCATCCATAATGAACCCAAGCTGTCCAAGACGTTCAATCAAATTGATTATCTTTAGGACATGAGTCTCAACAGTAGTGCCATCGGTCATCCGAGATCGGAAGAGCTCCTTAGATATTTCATATCTAGCAGTCCTACTGTACTCACCATATAATTTTTTAGGTGCAATAAAATAGAATATGCATCCATTTTCTCGTGCTGACGTTGTAGCTCGTTACTCATGGATGCGAGCATGATGCATTGTGCAATGGATGCATTATCTTGCCACTTTTTAAATGTAGCAATCTCTTCCTCAGAGGCTTTTTCTGCAACATTTGTAGGGACAGACGAATTTAGGACATAAGAAATCTTTTCTACAGTTAGAACAATTCTCAAATTTCTCAACCAGTCCGTGTAATTCGGTCCGGTCAACTTGTTAGCATCAAGTATGCTACGCGGTGATAGAGAGTGTGACATTTTTTAAATTCTACATGTGAAATAAAACAAAATTTTAGCATACATTCAATTGTTGTGTTTGTACGAAATCATGACGCAATCAAATTGCAAAAATTAGCGAAAGCATGGTATATCAGAGTTTAAAAATTTCTACAAACCATTACCCGGATCATCCTTTATGCAAATTATTAATTTAAAATGATAAATAAGAAGTTATGGAATCATACCCTTGTAGAACGAAGCTTCCACAGGTACGAGTTCAACTCCTTGTATGGTTCCTTGTATGGGAGGGGAATTTATGCTTGGGTTCAGAACCACTTAGCTTTCTATATTGATTAGTGGCTAAGTTGACCAGTTCCTTGTATAGGCAAAAAATTGTGTTTGGTTTGACAACCACTTAACTTCTTACATTAATAATCATTGGAATGTTGGTGTCGCGCTATCATTATAAATATGGCGGAAAGGTGATTCTTTTCTCATGTTTATTCTGATAGATAGATATTACTAAGATTAGGTGCGAGTTCTTTAAACTCATACGTATGGTAAGTTCGTGACTCATAATCATATGATGGAACCCCTCAGCGAATAGACGACTTTGGTCTAACTAGGATAAGTTCCTAAACCCATATGATTGTGGAAAGTTCCTGAACTCCTAACGTGTGGCATGTTTGATGAACTGTACTGGGGTATAGAAAAGTTATGAATGAAGAATTGAGGATTTTAATAGATAGAGTTATTAAGCAATTGATCATTAGAGCAATTGAAGTTGATGATGGGAGCATAGATATTCCAAATCTTCTAGCTGTGTTAGACTTCAAATTTTTGACTTCAAGGTAAATTCGCACTGATGTGCCTTTCAAACAAAAGGAATTTTTGTTATCGGTAAAACATGGTTACAATTGTGTAGAAGTGGGATTCGTGCCACTAACACATCGTTACCTGTTGCGACATGATAACATCAAAAATGATTTGCAATGATTTTTGAACGATTTATAGAAGAGTCTACGCTAATTGCTTCGGCTAGACAAAAATAATTTGAGATATCAAAATGTATTTTGTATATCATCAATGCATCATGAAACCTGATGCGGAAATGATAAAAGTGATGGACTTATCAATGTAGAATTACCGGGTATGGGATTTGATTTAAGCCCATTATAGTACGATGTAGTATGACAAAGTCATAAAATGATTTTTAGAACTTTAAAAGAAAAGTTAGATGCCAAGTAATTTGGCCAGATACATGTTTCGATTGATATTCGAATTTTTGGTATACGTCTAAGCTAACTGATTCAGCTAGACAAATGTTTATAAAGATTCAAGTATCTCTTTGAGAATTTATCCCGAACCAAATTATTTTGGAACGGACTCTGATAATAAGACTGAGGTGAACAACCTTGAAAAATGGGAATATATTAGTTGGATGATATATTCCAATTTAAGAACTAAGGTACAATTGACTGACCACCTAACGTACCAGTATTGGAAGTTTCCCTTCTTTGTGATTGTAACATACCAAGTTCAGCATGGTTAACAAATTTGGTTACAGTGAATACCGTAAGACCTAGAGTTCACGGTCTATATGACCCCTCAGCCAGATATGAAAAAGTTTTAACCCCTTAGTGAGAAGTTATATGATGATAGCAGAGCTACTCATGGAAGGAAGCAGTATGTACTCATTAAATTGAGCATGATATTAGTAAAGGTTAACTTGAAAACCTAGTTTTGATGAATAAAAGGAGTAGAGATTAGTATGCTGTAATTTCGAGGACGAAATTCTTAGAAGAAGGGGTGATTGTGAGAACCCGAATTTTCAAGAATCATTATTAATAAAAATTTAATAAATAAAATTATTAAGGCATTAGACGGGTTCGAATATGAATATATCTGTGATATGAGGCTTGTAGTATTGAATTACATAGGGTAATATGAGCTATGTAATATATGATTTTAGTGTTTAATAAATATATATATCATTATTATATATTTGTTATACATGGTATATATGAATTAGTAAGGGAGATGGATAATATTTATCTATCGATATTAAAAGATTTATAGAATTTATATTATAGTAAGTTGGTGACATTAAATATCTTTAATAATCACCATTTTCTGGAGTATATGTACGTTGTTAGAGAGAGAAAAAAAATCAATATATCATTAGATATGTATTGATTAGAGAATTATTAATTGAATACCCGACAAGAAATGAAGATTAAAAGAATGTATATATATGTGTCAGATATATATCTTGAATTATGTGGATTGGTGGAAAGAGAAATAATTATTATAAATTTCTAATAAAGAATATTAAAATATTTTTTTATATTGAATTATTTTAATAAAGAGGGGGAGTATTATATTAAATAATAATAATAATATTACCTTGTATGTTTTTGAAAAAGGTAATATGAAGGAGGGTAGATATATTGAAACATATTTGCTATATGTAGTATATTGATAGAAAATAACTTATGGTCTATTTTCTATATAGAAGGTATACAGGTGTTGTACATATAACTATTTTATCAATATGTAGATATTATATTTAATTAATATCTTGAGGAAAAGAGTAAGTCATTTTTATGATTAATGCCCCTATTGGAAATGATATATATAATAAAACTTATTATATCATGTTTTGAAGAAATAATTAAATGGGATTAAATTAATATTATTATGAGAATTATTGTTATATGCAAGTATATATGTTACGTGAGTTAGTGCCTATGCGAATAATTGCTAGGATTAATAAGGAGTCACTAATGGTTTAATTAAATTAGTGGACTAGGCCTAAGTTTTATATCAAAAGAATTGATAAGGTGATTAGTAATTAAATATTCAATTTGCTTGAATATAGTGAAAGGATTAATTATGATTACAAAGGATAAACGATTAATGAGTAATTAATTGATAATATGTCGATTAACTATTATTGTGAATAAATAATATATATTAATAAGTAAAGGATTAATAAATATAACAAGGTTATATTTAATCGATTAAATTTTTAAACAAGTATGCGATAATTAAACCGTTAGTATTTGGTAGTTAACTATGGCTATGCATTATAAGGTGACACATTAATATGGCTATGCATTATATGTATAGTCTATATAGTAAAATTTATTACATTATGTGAGTTACGTAATGTTATTGCTTATGTAACATGATGTGTGTGGGTAGACCTTAATGTATACCCTATTACCTTATATTAATATCAATAAATAATTGTGAATTGATAATGTTTTCCATAAGTTATTATAATAACAGTTATGATAATAAGTAATAATAATGCACAATTGAATTATATTTGGTATTAAGAAAATGTACATGGATTATATATTGATATATCTATATGTACCCCTACTTGGTAATAGTAATTGTTTATTGGGACTACATTGTGACACATTAATCTATAACTTATGAAATGTGTACATATATTATATAACTTAAATGTATATGGAATGTATATGTATAAACCAAGTGTTGTATGGCATATTGCAAGTTGCTGAGATTAATTCTTGTCCCAAATTGAGTGCCCGCCTTCACTTCTTCTTCACGTGAACCCACATGGCTAGTCTACTCTATCTCCTTCTCAAATTCATCAATTGTAGAGCAAATGATCATGGGTGAGTGGAGATAATGATGGGATTCACCAACCTTCTACCTAATCTACATGAACCATTATGCAATCTTGTATTCCTTTGGTTTGATTTAATGGAGAATTGCAATGTCTGGTTATCCAATTGCCTATAAATATCACATCTTCTCCTCTCATTTTCTTTTGCTGAGAATTCTGTGAAGCAAGGCTAGTGTGAGTATAGCATTATAGTGAGTAAGTTTTAAGAGAGATATCAGTGAGGGAGAGACTTGTTATAGCAGCAAAAAAAAACCAATTGCAGAGGTATATTTCCATTCTTGTTCTTCATTAGCAAATTCTTGATTATGTTAAATTGAATGATCATTTGATTAGAGAATGCTTGTTATGAAGTATATAAGTTGTTATGATAGCTTTGTACTGCAATGTAGCATGTCTAGAAAAGAATTTGCGAAGTAAATTTTGAAATGGGATTACAGTACTGCCGAAGCAGTCTGCTCTATCTCTGGCCGCACACCTGCGCAGCTGCGCAAGTCTTGTACTGGCCAGAGGCGCAGCTGCGCCAGGACCAGTTTCTGGATTTTTGATTTCTGTTACAGAACCTGTTATGTGCTAGCATGTGACATCAATTAGAGTAAGCATGCGAACTAGATTTATGTGCATATATGAGTACATTAACGTGACATGAGCATGTATCACTATGTTAGCACACTCTATTGATGAAAAGGATTTAAAGTTTACAAAATGAACTTAGACTTGTTAAAGTAAACTTTGACATATACGTATTATGTGTATTCTGATTTTATAAACACGATCGTATGGTCTGAATAGATATGAAATGTATGTTTAAAGTGTTGAGCACACACTAGCATACATAATTAAAGACTACGTTGATTTCAAATGACAAACCTAGAGTTTTTTTTTGACATATATATGATGTTCACATTCTGACCATTTGAGTATGTATATGTGGTTTATATATGTGTTCTAATACATGTGAGTCATGACTACGAGACCCTTTACATGTACTATGTTGCCTAAGTTGACTTAGTGCAATTTTCAAAGAAAACTTAAGATTTGGAAAACTAAAGCGTATGAACATGGTAGGATAACATTCTAATATTGCTAGACATATATGATAATGTCTTTAGCATTCCTTAGTTGGACAACATGTATTCATACTATGTTAGAAATTATGAAAGTTAGTAAGCATGAACGAGGTATGAGTTAAGCTTGTTTAAAGCGATTAACAATGCTAGTTATGTGTATATGATAAAAGTATTTGTGAGCATGTGTCTTAACATTATTTTGATACCTCACATGTATACATGATTAACATAGTAGCCTTGCATGACTAGTTTAAGCATGACAAGGATTTTGAAAGGTGAAACTTAGAAAGTTTGAATGTAATGGTTATATAAAATCCGGGAATTATAATTTCAATAAAGTTTGAGAAACGTAAGAGCAATATAGATCATGTATCTATGAGTTTTAAATATATGTCGAATACATGTAGTTAAGTGTGTAAGACATGCATATGAAGGAATGGTAGTAGGTATGTATGGTTAAGGTATACCTATTCGTAGATAGTTATTTTAAGAATACGATGAGAAAGTAAAACGAAGGTTCTAAGAACCAAGTTAGACAACAATGTAATCAATTGTTATTATATTGAGAATGTATGGATGCGTATAACTGATATGTATGAATCCATAATTGTATGATTATGTAGGAATACACGAAGCGCAGATATCTTTAAGCAGTTAAGTCGTAGTTGTTAAACTCCGCATCAGGCAAGTCTTTCAGTTCTTATTTGATATATGAATTCAATAACTGTTAGATAAATTATATTATACCATGATGATGTTAACTTATATATGAACTGTATATGAGATATGTATGAGATTGAAAGTTCATCTTTGATGATATGATTGTTATGTGAGAAGTAACATGCGTAGTAAATATTAATTGATTATGAATGCATGAACTGAGTGTGAAATTATATGTTATGTGATGCATGAAAACTGTTAGAATTGTTGAGCTGTCGAGCTCACTCTTGCAAATAACCACTTTTGCAGGCTAAGGACTCATGATAAAAGTTACGTGCTACGTGATAGAGTTCGAAGATTTTAGTTTATTTAAATATATGTTCGTGAACCATGCTTAGGTTCTAGAAAATGTATACGATAGTAGATTACAATGTTTTATACATGTTGAAATTGTAAGTTGTGTTATAAAAACACATAGGGATTTTGAAATGAGATGTATATGTTTATACAGTAATTCGAACATAGTGAATCATATTTTATAATTGATTCAAGGTTATGTAATTGATTCAAGATTATGAAATCAATAAAAGATTTTATTCAAGGAGATAGAAAAGTTTAAGTTATTCCGCATTTTTGTAACATCGAATATGAGGTATAGACATGGATGGTATATGACCGAGATTTGAAACTTATAAAAGGTTCGGGGTCATTATACAGATCCTGGATATGAAAGAATTTATATTTTAAATTATAATAAAGCGAAGTTATATTCTTTAAGTTATGAATAAAAGAGGTAATAGTTCCGCGATAGATGTATCGTGGCGGACCAGATCCAAGGTAATAAAGGGACCCGGATTTGGGGGCGTCACAAACTTATTCTCTAATAAACACCTACATATTTGCTTTAGTGTCTCTACATAAATGATCATGAGATCAATCATCCTCATCCAATGAGCAAACAACATATGTACCAATCTATCCAGATTTACTAATCCCCTTTTTAGTATTCCCACGATTAGGAACTATTTTAGTTTTAAGCTTTCAAAGAATTTAGATCTCATTAGCATGATCAACATCATGATTCTAAAAGTATTGCTTAAAACTATGGGTTATTTACATATTATAAAAACAACATCATGTAGATAATTAAATGCCTTTAATGAATGAATATATTTATTAATAAATAAATAAAATCGTATCCAAAGTATATATTTTATCATCATATATGATTGGCTTGTATGCATACTACTGTCAATCTCCCACTTGTACTAAAGACGATCGCCATGGTATCTCATACCCATCTTCTCTAAGTGACGATCAAACTGCTGTTGTTTTAAAACTTTAGTAAATGGATCTGCAATGTTGTCTTGAGAGTCTACACGCTCCAAGGTGACGTCTCCTCTTTCAATGATTTCTTTAATCAAAGTGCCACAACACATGTTTGGATTCAAGATGAGATTTAGGAACTATTTCTAGTTTTGTAATGAACTTTTCATCCGAAACATCAATTTGCAACTTCACTTACAGTTATATACTTTATCTTTGTCACTAAACCAGCAACTTTTTGCTGTTTGGAACCATTCCAATTCACTGCACCACCTTTCAAGGTAACAATTTATCCTAAAGTGGATTTGCTGTCGTCTTGGTCAGTCTGAAAACTTGAGTCTATTTATTCCTATAGTTTAATTCAGACCCATCATGTGTCATGATGACATCCTTAGTGTCAGTTAAGTACTTTAAGATGTTTATCACTATCTTACAGTGATCTTCTCCAGAATATGACTGTTCAACATCAAGTATCGTATATTTCATTGCATACATGATATTAACTCATGCGATCTCTCTTTTATTGATGACAATTATAGAGAGATACACTCCATGGCTTATCATCATGAGACACCTTTTGGAGTTTTCCATGCTAAACGCCTTTAGCATCTAATGAATATACGTTCCTTGGGCTAAGCCGAACCTCCTTTTAAATCTATCTATACAGATTTATATCCCTAATGTAGGATGTTCTACCCAAATTATTAATGGAGAATGTTTAGACAACTTTATTTTGATCGATTGTAGCATAGGAATGTCATTCCTTATCAACAGTATATCAACAAATAATACTTAGTAATGTCACAGCGCTCCCACTGACCCTTTTGTACACACTAGGTTCATTCTATAAATTGATAAAGAGAAGGAACAAGAAGAGGAGACTGATTTGATAAGTTCTACAGATCTCTACAAGAAAGAAGTTGATTCATCTCCATCAATACAACCAACAGAAACAAGGAATGATACACACCATCAAACCTTTACCATGGAATTAGACAATGAAAAGTTCCAGTTCAACGCAGATGAGGCTAAAAGGTATCTTGGTAATGTTAAATCTGGTTTTGCTATTGATGTAGTTGATTGTTCAGTGCAGGAATCTTTTGATTGAATACAATTATACAAGGAGGATTTGATGGCTGGAAAGGAGCAGGATCATGAAGTACACAATGTTCCTAATTTAAAATTGAAACTCTTACCAGCTCACTTGAAGTTCACAAGTCCGATTACATAGAATGAGAAGGATGATGTCAAGCCAATGACATTAAACAAGGGCAGCTGCTTGCGAGGCAACCCAAAATCTCAGATTTGATTTTTTTTATCCCTTTACTTATTAGTTTTTGTTGATTTACATGTAGTTCTT
Organism: Panax stipuleanatus; assembly: GCA_020205555.1. Classification (NCBI taxonomy): domain Eukaryota; kingdom Viridiplantae; phylum Streptophyta; class Magnoliopsida; order Apiales; family Araliaceae; genus Panax; species Panax stipuleanatus. The sequence continues at coordinate 75,999,886 of CM035115.1, read as the reverse complement.
TCTTCTTTGCATGATTTTTTTTACATTGGGGACAATGTAAGGTTTGAGTGTGGGGAGAAAGATTTAGGTTTTTATTTTATTTAGGGATATTTGATCTGCCGATGTTGATAGGAAATAGGAAAATTTGATGCCTTGAAAATTTTTGAAAAAAAAATGATTTCCATAATTCTATTTGCCTATGTGTTCGAAGGTTAAAGTCAAAGATTGAAAATCAATGCTAAAAATTCAAAATATGTTTGATGCTTAATTGGTTAATGATTGAGAAAAACTAAGTCATGATCCATAGTAATTGATTTGAATTGAATTTGTGTCGCATGAGTACTTGAACATGTGATATATGCTTAGTTGGCTAAGTTATCTGTGGAGTTGTCTATGTGCACTAATCTCATGCTGTAGAACTATTGAACTGCTTGTGCTATTTATAGGACCATGTGGAAAAAAATATATCAGAAAAGTTGAAAATCAATGAAATTATTGAAAAAGATGCAAAAGAGAAGTCATGTGGTGGGATGAGATGGAGCGTAAAATGCACTCTCCCATAAACACATGTGAATAAGTGAGATAGAGCATAAAATGCACTCACTTACAAAGAAAAATTAAGGAAGGTAAAACGGAGTATAAAATGCATTCACCAGAAACAAAAAAAAATGAAAAGGTTCTGGTAAAAAAAGCAAAAAAAAATATGTTTTGAGTTTTTGAGTGGTGTGCACGGTTTTTGCTCCATGGTAACTATGTTGAGTAAGTTGTGGATCATAGAAGAGTGCTTATGTGGTTATAATTTGACTTAATGAAATTCATTGGTGAAGTGGCAAGGTGGTTACCTTGAGTTGATTGATGAAGCATTGATTATGATTTTGTGAGTTTAGTATTGATAATCATGATTTGATCTTGAAATCTTTTGACGTTATGGTTGAGTAGAGTTTTTGAAAATTAAACTTTTGATTTACACGAGGACGTGTAAAAGGCTAAGTGTTGAGGAATTTGATAAGTACATAATATTCTATGATTATTATTCCTTTATGATTAGTTTTATTACATGTTTCATGTGAATATAAGCTTAATAAGTTATTTAATTGTTTTCAGGAAGAGCTAGGCTTATGAGAGTAAATGGGCAAACAAGAGGCTAAGAAGGAGTTTTTGAGTAATTGACAGGCAGGCGCGGGGCGCGCCACCCATAGAGCAAACCAAGCGTGGGCCGCGCTGAAGTAGGTTTGAAGTTGCTGCAATATTAGCGCAGAGCACGCCGTCTTGTGAAGAGACCGGGCGCAAGGCGTGCCGGTCGGATAAATTTATTACTTGGTTTAAAATTCCCAGTATACAAATTAAGTAATTCCGTGGGTAATTTTGGAATGAAGCAAGACAATTATCAAGTGAGCTTGAAGAGTTAGTGAATTAGCAGCTCACGGATTTAATGATTTCAAATAGAGAAAGGAATTAGCAGCCTTTTAATTATATGTTCCATGCAACGTTTTCATCAAGCTTGCCAACTCATCAAGTGGGTCACACCATGCAAAGCTATTCCAAAGTGGAGAAGGTTTCATGCATTCCAATTAATAAGCAGCCACAAGTCCAACTCCTAATTGTCCTAGCAGCACACGGATTGGATAATTCCAAATTGGAAAAGGAATGTAATATGATGCCACGTTGGCAGCAGCTTGGAAAGGGAATTGAAGCAACTCTCTAATTCCTAGCAGCTCACGTTCCTAGCTGGGAATTGAATATTACATGGATCCACGAAATCAGCATGCAAAGGAGAATACACGGACAGCGCTGAGCGCGCTTATGGGGCGCGGACCGCGCTTGGTGGCCAGCGAGTTGCTGATTTCCTTTTGCAATTCGGATTTGGTGCAGTCACATATTGAGAGGGATTAGAGCTGCTATCATGATAGTATAAAGAGGACTTGAAGTAACATATTGGGGGATCCTTTCTCTTGTATTTTCATTCATCTATTATTCTAGATCTAGGATTGCTTGAAGACATGAGCTAATTCTTCCAATTCAATTTTGAAGGGAGGTGAACCTTACTATCAATTACTAGTTTGATCAATATATTATTTATTCTTTCATGAGATTTATTCTGTCTATCTACATAAACTTTCATGTATGCTAGATTAAGTCATATATTAAGCAAACAACGTATGTCTAATCCACGTAGCAATTAACAGTATTTTATTGTGGTCAAGCTTTGAAATATTGTTAAGATTTTCAGAAGACAAGTTAAATAGTTCCTGATTGTGTAATTATTACTTGGAATAATCTAATTCTCATTCTTAATGCTTCTATTATATTAAATCTAGGCTGATAGTTCTAGGTTGTATGTTAGTTAGAATCTCTTGTTGGCGATAGTTGTGACACCCCCAAATCCGGGTACTTCGTTCTCACATGATTTGGTGTTCACTTTCTAATATAACATACATCTACCCAATGAATAATGCAAAGTAACGACAACTTAAATTAAAATAAATAAATCTCCCTTACAACAAGGGAACCTTTGTAAAATAAATCCCGGGTTACTCTAACCCTGACATGAATATAATAAAGTGCGAAAAAAAAATATAACATTCAAGTCTTATTACAACCATTCTCAATTAAATAAAACAAGTCTTCACTTGCTTTGCTTTCCCTTGCCCTTACTCGTAGACAGAGCATCAGCGTTATCAACCTTAACTGAAATTGTTATTTAATGCAATAGTGAGCAAACCACAGCTCACTGAAGTTTAACAATAATATAGACATGAAATGATATCTTTAAAAGAATCTGAATAATATGATTCGCTTCAACAATAAAGAATTGAATAATAATTCTTTCATCGCAATTACAATTCAAAAATAAAATTTATCTGAGTGTCATAAGACCTTTGAACTCTTGTCCTAGGTTATAAATATTTCTATTTAAACCTTTAACAGTCAATAAGACTATAGACCTTAACTCGTACTTAGGGGGATCAACTTTGTACCATGTATTGTGCACAAACATCTTAACGCTATGCGTAGTAACCTCCCCTAGTATATAGGGTTGTTCAACTCAGTAATTTGAATTCAAGTCTGCACCAAAGAAAGTTTGGTTTGGATAAGCTTACAAGGGTAATTTAGAATTCACATTCATCAACTAAGGATAGTTGAATCGACTTTCAATAATTCATAAATAACAGAATTATGAACTAACATATGCTTTAGAATCAGCGTAAAGCATTCAAAATAATAACTGGATCTTACTTGAACGATAAGTTAAGATCATTTCAATTAAATAAACAATTGTCCAATACAGAAATGGAAAGGACATTCTCAACAATGAATATATGAATTCAAGAAATTATATATAATTAACAAGTTTAAGGTTAGAAGACTTGCATAAAAAAATTAATACAAGATCAGGGTTTAGAAAACTTGCCTTAAGCGCAAGCTACTTAACTCAACCACGTACTTAAACACTTCCTATACACATTCAATTATAATAATCTAAATTAGTTAATACATAACTAATTCACATAAGTGGTTAACCCTCATGGTTAACTCACTCTAATTAAATAAATAATAATAATTAACTATCACATAGTTAATTACATCACTTCTATATTCACATAATTAAATTAATTATGTATTTAACTAAATTATAGTTAAACAATTATAATTCAAACACTTAATCAAATTATAATTACTTAAATTATAATTACCATTTAAATTATAAATAATTATAATTTAAAATCAATTAAACTACATCATGCATTTATAATTACACAATTTATAATTAATCATGTATTTATCAATTATAATCAATAATTAATTAAACTATAAGATGTATTATAATTACATAATTTATAATTAATCATGTAATTATCAATTTAAAATCCACAATTAAACATGTATTTATTAAATTATAATTACTTAAATTATAATTTAAATTAACATCTAATTGATTAAAATAAATCAACTTCTATACATTATAATTTCACAGAATTATAATTTAAATTAAACATTTACTCTTAATTATAATTAATCAAATTATAATTAAGTAACTTATTTTACAATTAAACAATTATAGTTTATAATTTAAATACTATATTAGGTTTTCTTTTTCTCAAATATGAATTTATCACAATCATATAACAACATGTTATATCATTTAAATATATGTCCACTATTAATGAATAATTAAACTAAGGTTCAAAAATAATCTGCACAAATAAACTAAAACCACTGCCCTAGCACTGTGCACGGCGCAGCTGCGCAGCCAGCAGCCTGGGCACCGGCGCAGCTGCGCAGGGGTCGGATCAGAGATGGGCAAGCGGCGCAGCTGCGCTGCTTCTGGCCTTGCTGCCGGCGCAGTTGCACAGCAACTCGGCCAGACGCAGACAGCCACGGCTCTCTACTTTACCGAACAACCCATACAATCCAACAACCGGCAATACCAAGCAATACAAACAACATAGGACACATACATGCAACAATGCATATGAACAACATGTACTTAAACACAAAAATCACCTAAGTAACAAGAATCAGTGTTTTAAAAACTCAATTTTTGATATTTTTGATAAGTCACTGTAAATCCATTTCTCAATCAATTTCAACTTATAACACATGTATTCTTTTCATGATTGAGGATATAACATCCTAACAATTCCAATAGGCATATTAAAAATAATTAAATCATACACTACAAAAAATGGACATTTGGCAACGATTTTTCGGGCAACGATTTATAAAGTCGTTACCAAAAATGCATGTTTAGCAACGAAATTTGTCATTCGTTGCTGCTTGTGAAAGGCTTTCATTTTTCGTAACAAAATTCATAGGTTGTTGCAAAATTTCATTGCCAAATCATTGGCGGGAAAAAAAAACTCCGCCTATTTACAATTTTTTGTTGCTGATGAGATTTCTCCTCATCGTCGGCAACGAAAACTTTTTTGTTGCTATATTTCGTTGCCTAATATATGCCACATTCATTGTCAACAATTTTTTTTCGTTGCGTATTTTATAGATTTTTTTGCAACGATTAATAAATTGTTGCCCAAAAGTAAGCAAACCCCAATAGGCATGTTTCAACCTCTTTTTTTCCCCAAAACGCATCATTTTGTATTTAATTTTTTTTATTTATTTAGACGCAATTTTATACAGTCAAATGTTTCACTCCCTTCGTCTAAAAATAAATGCCCAGTTTTAATTTTTTTTTTCAAAGTTATAATTTTTGAAATTAAAATTAAGCACATATAGATATATTTTCTAATTTACAAAAATTAGAGTTTGTAGTCAATTGGATGTAGTTTATAATGATCATATTCGTTCACTTATAATTTTGAAAAAAAATATAATTAATTTCTAAATAATTTTTATGAATTTTTCTTGTAACTCGTTATTTTACATATATACATTTTGACAAGGGATGAGCAAGGAATCGAAATCGCCCCTGAAATTGCACCAAAAATCGACCAAACCGCACCAATTAAGTTGCTCCAATGGTTCCGACATAGACCAATTAAGTTGCACCAATGGTGTGTAAGTTCCTTTTTAACTCCCCTTTTTCAAATTCTCCTTTTTTCTCGACTTGTAATTTTTTTTTATAATCAGATATTAATTTCACTTTATATCTTGAATTAGAGGGTGTTTGGCAATAACTTATAAGTTGGTCAAACTAATTTATAAATGGCCGAATGTCACTTTTGTCCCTCCAAGTTACTACTTACTTTTCAAAGTCGTCCCTAAAGTTCATTTTTTATAAGTTTGATCCTTAAAGTGACATTTTTTAGCGTTTCCGATCCTCCTATTCGATTTGACCCAACTCGACCCATTTTGACCAAACCCGACCCAGTTTAGCTCAACTCCAATTTTTAATATTTTAAAATATAATATTTTTTAAAATAATAATTATATTTAATATTTTAAAATAATTTATTATTTTAAATAACAAATGTTTTTAATATTTTAAAATAAAATAATTATTTTAAAAATAGTTAATTTTCTTATTTTAAGAAAAATATTATTTTAAAAAAATTAAAATAATAATTATATTTAATATTTTAAAATAAAATATATTTTTTAATAATTTTAAAATAATTATTATTTTAATACTTTAAAATAAAATATTATTTTTAAAATAATAATTATATTTATATTTTAAAATGAATATTTTTTTAAATAATTTGAAAATAATAATTATTTTTAATATTTTAAAATAAAACATTATTGTTAAAATACTAATAAAATATGTAAATTTTCATAAAAATAATTAAGATTTAAAAAATTTTAACATTACCTTTTTTGAATCTATATTTTATGAAACTTTATTCATTTTTGAAAAAAATAAAAGTTTCTAATATTTTTCCTTAAAATAATAATTAGTTTTATAACTTTATAAAAATAATATTTTATTTTAAATTTAAAAATACTTTTTTATTTTAAATATAAAAATATTAATTATTTTAGAAAGAAAATTTTATTTTAAAATATTAAAAATTATTATTATTTTCAAATTATTTTAAGAAGATATTTTATTTTAAAATTTTAAATTATATTATTTTTTAATTTTTTGAAAATATTAAAAATATTAATTATAATTATTATTTTAAAAATTGTATTTTCTTTTAAAATATTAAAAATAACTATTTTTAAAATAATAATTTTATTTTAAAATATCAAAAAAAAAAATTAAAAAAATATTAAAAAATGGAGTTGGGTAAAATTGGGTTGGGTTGAGTCGGGTCATTATTAATAAGTTTTCTGTTATAACTAACGAGTAATTTAATTATTACTAATACTAAATAATATATTGGTTGCCTAACTTAGTAACAGCGACATGATAACCGATTTGGCCATGAATGGTTTGTATAGATTGACTGTAGTCAGTTACAATTTGACTTCATTAAAAGAAATCTAATTAAGACCATATATATATATATATATATATATATATATATATTTATTTATTAAAACACAATTTATAAATTAAGTAAGTGCGGAGTGATCTTAGTTAGTATATTTTCTTACAGTTATATTTTCATTGATCTGTATTTTTCTCATCTAATAAATGAATATTTGGCAGATGATGACTTTATAAGTGTAAATATGTATATACTTTGATGGGATCATTGGGTATCTTGTAAAAATGATATTAATTAGTTTTTTTTAATGAAGTCAAACCGTATAGAAAACAAAACAATTTTTTTTAAACACAAGCAACTTAATAATAAACTGTTATGATTATCTCACACCCAAATATGAAAAATCTATCAATAATCAGCACAAGTTATTACAACTAAGAAAAGAATATCTGAAATAGAGAAAACAAGATCTCATAAATAAAACTCTATCACAAAAAAAAAAATTTAATTATCTCATAAATATTGTACTCCTTCTATTCTAAAATTTAAAATCTTTATTAATTTTTGAAAAGTTAATTTGAGATGTTTTTAAATTTAAAATTAATATTTTTAAATTTAAAACTTATTCAAAAAATTTTGTGTTTTAAAGATCTTCATGAAAGATTTGAAAATGTGTTTTTCGTAACTTTCTGTTATCCAAAAAACTGTTATAAAATATAACTCAAGCACGGTTTAGAATTCATGTTAATTTTAAAGTTGATTTCAAAAATGTCACACTATTACAAAACAGTAAAAAAATGATATTTAATAGACAACGTTTTTATAAAAAATATTATAATATTTTTTGACAAAATATTGTAGTTAGATATATAAAAATGTTCTGAATTTAAAAAGGATAAATATTTAAAAGGAGTAATTTTTTGTTTTTAAGTGATAACGTTTTTTTTTTTAAAGAAAACGTTTTTTTTTAAGGAAAACGTTTTTTTTTTTTAAAAAAACACTGAGGTTTGATTTGTATAAGCTTGAAAAACACGTCTTTTTTCTTTTTCTCTCTGCTCTTCTTGTCTCGAACTCCCGAAACGCCGCTCCTTCCCCGATTCCTACCTCTTCTTCGCTCGTGACGACGACATTGTCAAGATCACCGGTCATTCCCTCTCTCAATCGAACTGCCAAACCTTATCACACCTCTCAATTGAAGCCCAAACGTGATTTCATATCTTATCATACCTCTCCATCGAAGCCCTAGCCCCTCCAGGTCCATCAATTTCATCTCAGATCTTGTTTATTTTCATTTCATTTCAGATCTTGACAATTTGAGCAGCGGTTTGTCCTTTCCCGCTCATCTCGACCGTCCGTTCACTAAACCTTCTAGGAGATCACGCTATTGTAGACTTCGTATGGGTAATTTCTTAATATTTCTTTCTGTTGCTTGGTTTCTTGGAAAATGCAGTAAAAGTAAAGTCACCCAAATTTCTAGAATTTTGTAATTTTTGGGCTTAAAAGACTTTACGGCTACTGGAATTATTTATTGAGTTTGCAAATTTGTTGAAATTAGTGGGTGTGGGAGAGAAATTGAATTGAAATGCAGGCGAATGAAGAAGATAACATGTCATGGGAAAGATTTAGTCATCTGTATGATCTTATGCAGATAGGAAACATAGAATTTTGTGAAAATCGTTTTCAGGAGGTGATATTCTTACTTGTTATTTTTTTTTCTTGTGTAATTTATAAAGAAGATATGAAATAAACAATTTCAGATGCATATAAGACTCTAAAATTAATGGGCCTCTTTTACCCTTTAGATTGTGTGATTAAAAGAGGGCAACAGTAATCCATCATGTGCTACCCTAGCCTCCCCATCTTTTGATTTCTGGTACTTAAAAAAGCTGTTGCCTTGATGCTAATCTGTAGCCCAATGGAATGTACCTACCTGTGTTTTTCTTTCTTTATCTATTCTCATCATTTGCATCAATTTATGAACATTTTTTCTGGGTATCACATTGTGTACGTAAGTCTTTACAACTCATTTGAGTGCTTGCTGATTAACCCTTTTAAAGTTAAGGTAGAGAGGGGGTGGGTTTCCTTTTTTTATTTTGAGGATTCTTTTTCTGTGTGTTTATTTTGCTAGGATGTCATGTGTGGGTATTATGTAATTTACTAGTTGTACATATTTATCTTTTTGGGTTGATGATAAAGCTATAATTCTATTTCTGCAAAGAATCTTTATATTGTGGTAAGTCATAAAGTTTTAATGTCGAGACCAGACTCTTAAGTTGCTGCTTGTATATTGGTGTAAGTAAACTTTTTAGCAGAGATGGTGCAGCAACTGCTTCATCTAATTTTTATTTTCCTCTAATATTATTCTGTTTCAGCACATATTTATTTGTTTATGCTATCACTTGTCACTTCAGTGTTATGTCATTCTCTTTATGGCTGATAGATCATATTTCTTGTCAGGCAATCAATTGTTACACAACAGCTGATAACATTAAACCATGTCATCCTGTTATTCTTAGCAATCGATGTACTACTTATCTCAGGTGAAGTCTTGATAGCAATTTATACGCCATCTGTGCTGCATGCATGCGTCATCTAAATTTTATGAATACCTATTCTAATCATATCTTTTCACTGTTAACAGTAATCTGTTTTAAATTGTTACCAGGATTTTCCAATTCCTGGTACAAAGAAGTTCATCAGATTCCGAAAATAGACCATTGACTTTCGTTTTGTTTTTGTTTTTGTTTTTGTAGTTGTGAAAGAATTCTTTTCCAACTGCAGTACTGCTTGACAAGTACTTACACTATAGCAGCATGCTTGTAACTGTTGTTTCAGCTTGCACTGAAGGATGCTTAGAAGGCGATGAACTTTCAAAATAATTCAATAAAACCTCCGTCAAGGACTACATTGATGTAAGTGAGCCATACTTTGCCGTAGGTGAGTATTGGGATTCACTCAGTTACACCTACAGTGAGATGGATCACAACCAAGATGCACACAGGCAGAGAATTATTGACTGGATCAATGCTACTAATGGCACTGCTGGTGCATTTAATGTCACAACAAAAGGCATTCTTCATGCTGTAAGCTTTCATATAGAATATTCCCTTTTGGGTGAATGTTGAATTAATCTTACTGAATTTACAGAAATTTAGATGGGAACTGATCAAGATAATTATATGCAGTCTGGAATTATGGAGATGATGAAATTATGAAACCTTGTCAGCGTTCTCTTCTACTCTATCCTACAATTCTGATATGGTTAAAAGCTGTTTCTTGCCAGCTATGAATTTTCTGTTTCACCATTTCAGTCTGTTTATGCCATGAATTCAGCTGGACCATACTCTAGCATTCCTTCAATAAATCAAGACATACCTTTTTTTGGCCTTCACTCATCCATGCAAAATCCTCAAACAAGGCAGTGTGGTTCTATCAAATCATGATGCATATGCCTTTTATGGAAATGAGCAACATGCCTATGTCTCCAATTTTGTGTTAATATTTAGTTTTACTGAAATTTTTGCTACAAGTTTTCTAAACATTCCAGTTTAACCATACTCAATTTATGAGCTTGTTTCTGAACTGCATAATTGGATACCTGAAACATGACCATCTATAGAGAGATTTTATATATCTCCCCTTCTTTTTATTCTGTAGAGGCACAGTTGATCTCAACATAAAATTCAGTCTACTTTTATTATCTGCACATTAATCATTTTTACGGATGACTATACTAGAAACTGTGTCTATCTGTTCAATGTCCTAAAACTTCTTGCCGATGGTTGCTTTTGCTTTATACCAGAGCTTCAAATAATATATCTGAAAGACAAATTAAAGTGTTATATTTATACTCAACTCAATAATGTCATTTGTCCTTTTCTAGGCACTTGAAAGATGTGAGTACTGGCGATAATCAGACCAGAAGGGAAATCCTCCAGGGGTGGTTGGCTGGTGGCCTTATACAATCTGTTTGTTTTAATTCTGGCTTTTGCTATCCCTTTTCTTATTTTTTTTGTTTTGTCGTTGTTTATGATGAGATTGTCTTTCTTAAGTTACGGCTTTCACTTTGCAGTTACAACCACAAGTCACGCAAGAGCAGCATTGAACATGTTGAGAGAAAACAGAAACAGATTTGACCTGATCATCAGTGATGTGCATATGCCAGACATGAATGGTTTTAAGCTGCTGGAGCTTGTTGGACTTGAAATGGACCTACCTGTCATCAGTAAGCAAGAAGCACTTCCGTGAAATTAGCTCCAACTATTTTGGGTCAGCATTCATGATTTGGTTAGAAGACGACAATGAGCCAATGATTTCATCATCAGTTAATGGTGTTTTGAACTTAATGCTATATGATTCCCCTTTTGATACTACATACTACTTCGTGTCTGAACAATAAAATTTTGGGTCAGCATTATTTGTGTTGAATGTTTACGTGCAGGCCCCAGGTAACCATTGCTACGGCAATAATTTTTTGATATACATACATCTGTTCTGATTATTTCTCTTTGTTGATTAGAAACTATGAAAGAGGGTTTTTGATAAAGGGTTGAGGAAATAAGAGTTATGTCGGCAGAGTTTAAATTGGTTGCGATTGGGGCTCAGTTGAAGCTCTGGATTTCATATGCTTCTGTATTTCTATCTCTTTGCATGTGACAACAACAATATTGTGTATTCTATTACTGTAAAAAAAATTAATCCTCGTAACATTGTCTATTACTGTAAAAAAAAAAAAATTCTCGTAAGATTGTCTATTAATGTAAATCCCCTCCTCACTACTCTTCCCTATTGTATTTCCTTGTAGTATTACTCGACATCAAGGGGCTGCAAGTATGGAAATGCTTGTAGATCGTGGCTCCAATTTTAGAGTTTAACTTTCTTGGCCTGCCAATTCAACTGGTAATACTCTTGTTTTCTTGTTTTCGTTTTATACATGATATTTGTTGGGGCATTGTTGCTATTTATAAAAAATGAAAGAGCAACCCATGTTATAAAAAAACTACTGCTATTGAAAGAACATTCTATGTTATATGCTATAATGGCTTAGCTTTGTTGAACAATTTTTCTGTTGAATTTAATATGAGGGAAGGGTACGGTACTGATGTTGTATCTGTTGGGAGGTGGGCAAAATATATTTTTCATTTTTTGAAATAATGTTTGTTAGCCTTCTACTGGAGTATACAAATATTATCCTTTCGGCGTGTTTTGCATTTGAAAATGTGGTTTATGTTATTCCATACTTAGTGCATCATTTGGACAGGCTATGCTCCCTCACTTTTCTTTCCTAATTCTACTAAAATCTTTCGTCTCTGGTTGTTTTGTTGCTGATTGAGTAACCATGGCTACGTAAAACAACCATGCTGCTCACATTTGGGACAATTATATTGTTTTTTTGGTAATGTTGATTGTTGAAGTCTTGTTTAGATTTTTTTAAAATTATTTTGTCCGAGGCTTAACTGTGTTATGAAAAATTTAGTTCACTGACCAATTGTTAATTTAATATGTCTGAAAATTACATTCGTCCCTTTTTTCATATATTTAGATGCCGCAATAGAGAATTACTGTATCAACTGTTCTTCATTATATTATGTCATTGTATAATTATGAAACATTCTTGATTTGCTTCTCATTAACCACTAAAGGTCCAATACTTCACTCAAGTGTTTTACTACCTCCGTTCTTTAAAGAGTGCAGTTTTAGCAAAAAAAAAAAATGTTCCTTAAAGAATGCAGTTTTAGGAACTCAAAGTCTTTTTTTTTCAAATATGCCTTTGTTTTAATTAATGCATTAAATGAGAAAATTAATGCACTAAAGGAAGAGAAAGACTAGCTTTGTCATTTTATTCCATTTATTGGTTTGTGTATTTTTTGTTAAAATTGCACTCTTTAAGGAACGGAGGTAGTATTATTTTTTGCTAGTAAGGAATATTCCATTGTCAACTTGATTATCATCCCAACATAATGTAGACATATTGCATTTTTTCTGCAAATATTTCATGTAAGATAATGTTATTAATTAATTTTTTATTGCTAATATTTTTAACATGTTCTATTTTCAAATGTTTATTCGCTCGGACTTATCAGTGATTTTCAAGTGAGTAGAATTTATAGTATAGTTTTCTACTTTAAATTTCAGGAATACATAAAGCTGCTTCAAGGTTGGTCTAAATTAAGCTCTTTTTACCTATATTGAAGCTAGTAAAGCTCAGTTTAACAAAATGAAGGTCTTCATCCAGTTTCTTCAGTAGCACAGACTGTTCGTTTATATGTTTTTGAGAACATATTGAAAATGTTACATCATTTCATGCCTTAAGTGACTAAAGAACTTTGGTAGTTTAGATAGTTGATTGTGAGGATGATGAATGATCATGTACTGGATGATTTTATTTAGTTAATAATATTTGAGTTTTTTTCTATTTCAGCCATAATTTGTTATGGGGTCAGTGAGACACGATTTATTTTGTTTATAAAATAATTTTGATATTCGTTACATAACAGGATTATAAAATAATGGGCTTGGCAATGATACAATCAAAATTTATTTCGTTACCAAACAACAATATATAATATATAATGTGTCGTCGTTATTTGACAATTTTTGTTGCTCTCGAAAAATAATCAGCATCGAACATTATCGTTGCTAATTGATCATAATTATTCATAATAAAACTAACAACAAAGAATAATTTCGTTACAAATTAATATATGACCGATTTATTATACACATTTAGCAACAAAAATTGTTGCCAAAAAATATACAATCAGCAACGAAAACTAGTTAAGGTAACAATTTTCATATTGTTTAGCAACGATAAATATCGTTGGCAAATGTGTATCAAATGCAACAAATTTTATTTTTCGTTGGGAAAAAAAAGATTATTTTCGTTGTCAATTAGACAGATTTTGCAACGAAAGTTGCTTTTCAGTAACAATTTCTTAATAAATTTGCTTCAAAATATTTCGTTGCGAAATGATCAATGATTTTACACGAAAAAAACTTTCGTTGCGAAATATCTCATTTTCTGCAACGAAAACAAAATTTCGTTGCTAGACAATTAGCAACGCTCATTGCGCAACGAATGGTCCAACGACCGAAAAATCGTTGCAAATGACCTTTGGCAACGAAATTTCGCACATTTAGCAACGAAAACTGTTTGTTGCAAAATCACTATTTTTTTGTAGTGATAACTTTTACTCTAAAACTCAACCAAATACATGAACTACATATGAACACTATTTTCACACATAAAACTTGTTTTTACAGTACTTCGATTTTGAAAACAATCATTAATAGCATACATGTAATGGATTACAACATCCCTCAATTCATATAACATGTAATAATAAATTTATCAATTACAATCCCAATTATTTACCAAAAACTCAAGAATACAAGAACTAAAAACAAGAGGTGATTTGTTACCTTAATTCTTGATCAAGCTTTGATAGAGGGTAAGAATAGCTATGATAATCCTACTTTGATTCTCAGAATTCCAACTCTTCTCCTCCTTCTTTGTTAAAAAATTCACAGTGTTTCCTCTCTTTTCCTCTCTGTCTTCTCTTTTTCTCTTTTCTTAGTTTAGACTTAGGAAAAACTAACGTAATTTAGGAAAATATAACTATTACATGATAATATACGTATATAATAGACATAATAACATGCAACATAACTGACAAATATATAATGTCTAAATTAAATAATTAGCAGTTATAATTTGTTTTGAATTTTAAAAGCCATAAGGTCATGTTTAGCAAACCTTTTATTTAAAACAGATTTTAGTCACTAAGGCCATGTTTGGTAGAAATAGGTTTAAAACAACTACAAGGGCTTTGTTTGGCAAAACAAATTTAAAAATCTTTTTCTTTATTTTAACACATACTCTAATGTCATATTTTAATTAATTAAATATTAATCATCTAATTTAATCAATTAAAATCTAACATCAATTAATAACATAAAATTGTCATATAATTATAATTACTCGCTACTTATAATCCATGTAACACTTCATCATATATCTCATCTAATTTAATTATCTCAATTAAATTAGAACTATAATATAAAATTAATATACATTAATTAAATAAATATTACACATTCATTTAATTAATATATAACACTTAATTAAATCACTCCATAAATCACATAATTTATTTATTTAACTCAATAAATAAATCACATAAAATATTTATGTAACTCAATAAATATTTAAAATTAAATATAAAATCTCAATCGTTACAATCTTCCTTCCTTAAAAGGATTCTGTCCCTAGAATCACACATAATTTTTTTTTCCCGTCTATTACATTCTTCCCTCCTTAAAAGGATTCTGTTCCCAGAATCAGTATATAAGGGGTTACACACAACTAAGCAAATAAATGCGGATAAGATTTCATCATAACATCTTCGAGTTCCCACGTAGCTTTTTCAGCACTATGGTTCCTCCAGATTACCTTAACATAAGGTATCACTTTATTCATAAGTACTTGTTCCTTTCTATCAATTATTTGCACAGGCACTTCTTCATATGTTAAGTCTTTATCAAATAACAAAGGTTCATATTCTATTACATGTTTATAATCATGCTTGTAAGGTCTTAACACAGAAATATGGAAGACATTGTGTATATTCTCGAGCTCCGGAGGTAATCCAATCTCGTAAACAACCTAGCCCACCTTTCGTAGTACCTCAAAAGGTCCAATAAATCTGGGACTCAACTTTCCCTTCTTACCAAATCGAATCTTCCCCTTCCAGGGAGATACTTTCAGGAACACGAAACTTCCTGGTAAGAATTCTCGATTTTGTCGATGAAGATCATCATACTTCTTTTGTCTGTCTTGAGCAGCAACTAATCTTGTTCTGATCAGCTTCACAATTTCGGCGGTTTGTTGTGCCAATTCTGGTCCCAATAATTGATGTTTACCGACTTCATCCCAGCAGAAAGGAGTTCTGCATTTTCTGCCGTATAATGCTTCGTAAGGCGGCATGCCTATACTCGCATGGTGACTATTGTTGTAGGCGAACTCCACGAATGGTAGATGATCCTCCCAGCTTCCTTTGAAGTCCATCACACAAGCTCTCAGCATATCCTCAAGCATTTGAATTGTTCTTTCGCTCTGGCCATCGGTCTGAGGATGATACGCTGTACTCATTCGCAATTGCGTTCCCATACATTCTTGCAAATGCTTCCAGAAACTAGACGTAAAACGCGGATCTCTATCAGACACAATCGACACTAGAACACCGTGTCAAGAAATAATTTCCTTGACATATAACTTTGCTAGCTTATCCAGGTTGTACTTAACCCTGATCGGCAGAAAGTGGGCTGACTTCGTCAGTCGATCCACTATAACCCATATCGCATCAAATCCCTTCTGAGTCGCTGGAAGACCCACCACGAAATTCATCGTGATGTGCTCCCACTTCCACTCTGAAATTTCTAACGGTTGCAGCAGTCCACTTGGTCTCTGGTGTTCTGCTTTGACTTTTTGGCACGTCAAGCATTTCGCAACGCCTTCAGCAACGCCCTCTTCATATTCGGCCACCAAAAATGATGCCTGAGATCCTGGTACATCTTCGTACTCTTAAGGTGAATAAAATATCTAGAACTATGAGCTTCGCTCAGAATCTCCTCTTTGACCTCTGGTACTGGCGGTACCCATATTCTACCTTCAAATCGTATTATCGATTTTGAACTTGAACTCTTCGCCAACGGTTATCCTCTTCCATACTTTCCCGCATTCTTCATCGTGAAGTTGTGCTTCTTTCACCTTGTCTACTAGAGTAGAACCAGTGGTTACTTGAAACAACATCTCATCCGATTCCTTTGAAAACTTCACTTCCAACTCCAATCTAGCCATTTGTTCTATTAACAGATCCTGATCAGCTAACACGTTCAGCTTCTCTCGACCTTTCCCCCTCAAAGCGTCGACAACAACGTTAGCTTTACCCGGATGGTAAAGTATTTGGCAATCGTAGTCTTTAATCAGTTCCAACCATCTTCTTTGGCGCATGTTCAAATCCTTCTGGGTAAATATATACTTCAGACTCTTGTGATCTGTATATATTTCACACTACTCTCTATATAAGTAGTGCAAATTTTTAGGGCAAACACTACTGCCGCCAATTCTAGATCATGGGTCGGATACCCTTTCTCATAATCTTTCAGCTGACGTGACGCATAGGCAATGACTTTGCCACTCTGCATCAACACACAGCCTAATCCTTTATGTGAGGCATCGCTATATACTACGAAATTCCCCGAACTATCCGGTAAAGACAATACAGGCGCAGTGCTTAGCCTCTTCTTCAACTCCTGAAAACTTTTCTCACATTTCTCCGTCCAAACAAACTTAACTGTTTTACAAGTTAAATTCGTCAACGGAGTTGCGATTCTAGAAAAGTCTTGGATAAATCTACGGTAATAACTTGACAATCCCAAGAAACTCCTCACTTCAGACGGCGTCGTCGGCTGATCCCAACTCATTACGGCCTCAACCTTCGACGGATCCACCAAAATACCATCCTTGTCGATCACGTGGCCAAGAAATTGCACACGTTCCAACTAACATTCGCACTTCGAGAATTTAGCGTAAAGTTTCTCTCGTCTCAGGGCTTCTAAGGTTAATCGTAAGTGTTTAGCATGCTCCTCCTCGGTCTTAGAATAAACCAGGATGTCATCTATGAACACTACCACGAACTTGTCCAGAAATGGCTTGAACACCCTGTTCATTAGGTCCATAAATGCAGCTGGGGCATTCGTGAGACCAAATGACATTACCAAGAACTCGTAATGACCATATCGAGTTCTAAAAGTCATTTTCGGTATATCTTCCTTCCTCACCTTCGACTGATGATACCCGCTTCTCAAATCGATTTTCGAGAAGTACTTCGCACCCTTCAGTTGATCAAACAAGTTATCGATCCTAGGTAAAGGATACCTATTGTTGATCGTAACTTTATTCAACTCCCTATAATCAATGCAAAGACGCATCAATCCATCTTTCTTCTTAACAAACAAAATAGGCGCTCCTCACGGCGAAACGCTCGGTTTGATATACTTCTTGTCCAGTAATTCTTGTAGTTGAACCATTAGTTCCTTCATCTCGACTGGAGCCATTCTATACGGAGCCTTCGAAATCGGAGCAGTTCCCGACGCTAAATCGATCACGAACTCTGTCTCCCTATCTGGCGGAAGTCCTGGCAAATCACTCAGAAAAATGTCCACAAACTCCTTAACTACCGATATCTCCTCCACCTTCGGGCTTTCCTTACGCGTATCTACTATGTAGGCTAGATATCCTACACAGCCTTGCGTCAGAAGTTTCTTGGCTTGCATAACCGTCAGACAACTCGCTTGTCTAGGCGATTTGCTACCATAGAACACCAACTTCGACGGAGTCGTAAGGTTCACCGACTTCTTCTAACAGTCGATTATCGCCCCATGGTTGAACAACCAATCCATACCTAGTATGACGTCGAATTTCCCAAGTTTTATCGGAATCAAATCTACTCTAAGCTCCTGACCCTTAATGTCCAATCTACAGTTCTTATAAACACTCCTAACAGGAATAACCTCCCTATTCGCAATCTCTATGTTCAAAGGGTAAACTAACTCCTCTACAGGTAAGTCTAAGGTTTTAGCAAAATCATCAGATATGAATGAACAAGTAGCACCCGAATCAAATAATACATATGCATTTATACTATTGACCGGAATAATACCTGACACCATGTCTTTTGATTGCACAGGATCCTGCACCGTCATATTGAATGTCCGTGCAGTGGGTCGAACAGTTTGCAATGGTGCAGCGATAGTAACGGTACTACCGCTTCCATTCCCTCCGCTAACTGTTGACCCTGCCGTCAGCTTCTTCGAGCAGTTGCGAGCCATGTGATCTTTGGATCCACATGTAAAGCAAGCTCCCTTCTTCGGGTTTGGGCAATTAGGTGCAATGTGGCCTTCCTGACCACAGTTGAAGCACACCGCTTCCCCTTCATGCACACGCCAGTGTGATTCTTACCGTATGTAGCACATGCTTTAAACTTCTTCTTCTGCTGGCTTCCCTGCTGACTCCCAGCAAAGGTATTATCAGACCACTTCCTCTTCTGGTTCACAGCGCTGCTACCCCCAGTCTTGGTTTCCACCTCATTCTTCTTCTTCTTATCTTGGTTAAACTTCGTCACTGCTTCGCTTCCTCCCTCAGCAAGTATGGCTTTCTCCAGCACCGCTGCAAAGGTATTCAGCTGGAACATGGAAACCTTGCTATAGAGCCAGGGCTTCAGTCCCCGCTCAAACCTCCTTGCTTTCCTAGCATCAGTGCTGGCTTGGTATGTAGCGAACCTGGCCAACTCGTTAAACTTAGCGGCATACTCGGACACCGTCATCCCTCCTTGCTTAAGTTCTGGGAACAGGACCTCCATCTGGTCCTGCGAACTCACTGGAAAGTACATCTCATAGAACATTTTCTTGAAACGTTCCCACGGGATGACTCCCTCCCCCTCTCGAGTCTTGTTAGCCTGCCACCAAAAGCTAGCATCCGACTTCAACATGAAATCCGCGAACGCTGTCTTCTGGTCTTCACCTACTTGGGTTACGTTGAAGAACTTCTCTATTTCCATAACCTATGTCTTAGCTTCGATAGGGTTAGTCGATCCTTTGAACTCAGACGGTCCAACTGCCTTGAATTCCTTGAACGTTGCTCCCTGCACTTGCGGCTGATTCGCAAGAGCTCCTGTCAACAGGTTCACCAACTGCTAAACCGAGTTGGGGTTCGTCCCATCGTTATTGTTGTTCGTCGAACCCTCGGGGTTTTGACGTGTTATTCTTCTTCTAGGAGGCATTTTCTGTTAAGAAAATATTATTATTAGATCCTTTACTCAATTTTTAAATATTCAAGTTCATACTTAAACGTTTAAATGGCTCAGTTCACATATAACACATAGCACGTCCATAAACTTCTTTTATTCATTACTCGTAGTAAAAAAAAACATCAAAAAGATAGCATTTCTGCCATTTACATCATCCTTTCTTGAACTGGAAAAGTTACAGGATTACATTATTAACTCATCCCATTCTTATCTCAAATTATGGGATTTACTTTACTTATTACAAAAAACAATACATAAACAAAACTCTACTACTGCTACTACTGCTACTGCCTAGGCATATTAATACGTCGCACAGCCTCTCTACGTTCCTCTTCCAATACCCGAAATGCCGTTCTTCGGTCCACCACATACCACGGTAAACCTTGGAACTGATCTGGGTAGTAGAAAATACGGTCCTGAGCTCTCTCTATCGCTGTATGAAAAGCATATTCCGTTTCCCTTAGCTTGGCCCTCTTGGCTTCAGCTTCACCTTCGGCTCGATCGGCTCGTTGATTAGCCCTCAAGCTTGACTCTTCAGCTCTGGCACGCTTCCTCAACTCTTCCTGGATGTCTTGCTTCAGCTTTGCCAGTTCAAATCGAACAGCATCTCTATCAACCTCCATATGTATCAGGTTCCACTGTGCATCTCCTAGGTCACTTGCCATTTCCTCGATCGTCTCGTCTCGCTGCTGGATAGTCTCCTCGAGATCTCCTACGCGTCCATGAAGCTCCAAATTGCTATCGTAGACTGCCTTGTACATTCAGCACTAGTAGAGTGAGGTGGGAATTCCTCTTCGGAATCCTCTTCCTCCTCTTCAGACTCGTCCTCGTCCTCATCCTCTGGAATAGGTGTCAGCTCACGCTCCCGACCAGCTACGGTGATCACTGGAGATGGCTCTCTCCTAACTAGCTGCTCCCAGACAACAAGTATATCACGGGGCTCCTCATCTCTAGGCACCTGAGGTACATCCTCTCTAGCCTGACTAGGTTCTCCAACGTTCGACATCCTGACAAAAGAATTTTAAAGTTCATTATTACGTGATATCGAGTCGTCACTCTTCGAATACTATAATGTAAACACATAGCACATAAGGTAGTTTATTATCTTTACCTATTACACCTATTTTTTCGATCTTACCTATAAGGCTACTACCTAAGGTTTTTCCCCACCTAAGGTTTCATAACCTACAGCTTTGATACCAACCTGTGACACCCCCAAATTCGGGTACTTCGTGCTCACATGATTTGGTGTTCACTTTCTAATATAACATACATCTACACAATGAATAATTCAAAGTAACTACAACTTAAATTAAAATAAATAAATCTCCCTTACAACAAGGGTTACAACCTTTGTAAAATAAATCTCGGGTTACTTTAACCCTGACATGAATACAATAAAGTGCGAAAATAAAAACATAACATTCAAGTCTTATTACAACCATTCTCAATTAAATAAAACAAGTCTTCACTTGCTTTGCTTTCCCTTGCCCTTACTCGTAGACGGAGCATCAGCGTTATCAACCTTAACTGAAATTGTTATTTAATGCAAGAGTGAGCAAACCACAGCTCACTGGAGTTTAACAATAATATAGACATGAAAGGATATCTTTAAAAGAATCTGAATAATATGATTCACTTCAACAATAAAGAATTGAATAATAATTCTTTCATCGTAATTACAATTCAAAAATAAAATTTATCTGAGTGTCATAAGATCTTTGAACTCTTGTCCTAGGTTATAAATATTTTTATTTAAACCTTTAACAGTCAATAAGACTATGAACCTTAACTCGTACTTAGGGGAATCAACCCTTTGTACCATGTATTGTGCACAAACATCTTAACGCTATGCGTAGTAACCTCCCCTAGTAAATAGGGTTGTTCAACTCAGTAATTTGAATTCAAATCCGCACCAAAGAAAGTTTGGTTTGGATAAGCTTACAAGGGTAATTTAGAATTCACATTCATCAACTAAGGATAGTTGAATCGACTTTCAATAATTCATAAATAACAGAATTATGAACTAACATATGCTTTAGAATCAACGTAAAGCATTCAAAATAATAACTGGATCTTACTTGAACGATAAGTTAAGATCATTTCAATTAAATAAACAATTGTCCAATACAGAAATGGAAAGGACATTCTCAACAATGAATTTATGAATTCAAAAAATTATATATAATTAATAAGTTTAAGGTTAGAAGACTTGCATAAAAAAAGTAATACAAGATCAGGGTTTAGAAAACTTGCCTTAAGCGCAAGTTACTTAACTCAACCACGTACTTAAACACTTCCTATACACATTCAATTATAATAATCTAAATTAGTTAATACATAACTAATTTATATAAGTGGTTAACCCTCATGGTTAACTCACTCTAATTAAATAAATAATAATAATTAACTATCACATAGTTAATTACATCACTTCCATATTCACATAATTAAATTAATTATGTATTTAACTAAATTATAATTAAACAATTATAATTCAAACACTTAATCAAATTATAATTACTTAAATTATAATTATCATTTAAATTATAAATAATTATAATTTAAAATCAATTAAACTACATCATGCATTTATAATTACACAATTTATAATTAATCATGTATTTATCAATTATAATCAATAATTAATTAAACTATAACATGTATTATAATTACACAATTTATAATTAATCATGTGATTATCAATTTAAAATCCACAATTAAACATGCATTTATTAAATTATAATTTAAATTAACATCTAATTGATTAAAATAAATCAACTTCTATACATTATAATTTCACAGAATTATAATTTAAATTAAACATTTACTCTTAATTATAATTAATCAAATTATAATTAAGTAACTTATTTTATAATTAAACAATTATAGTTTATAATTTAAATACTATATTAGGTTTCTTTTTTCTCAAATATGAATTTATCACAATCATATAACAACGTGTTATATCATTTAAATATATGTCCACTATCAATGAATAATTAAACTAAGGCTCAAAAATAATCTGCACAAATAAACTAAAACTACTGCCCAAGCACTATGCACGGCGCAGCTTCGCAGCTGCGCAGCCTGGGCACCGGCGCAGCTGCGCAGGGGTCGGATCAGAGATGGGCAAGCGGCGCAGCTGCGCTGCTTCTGGCCTTGTTGCCGGCGCAGCTGCGCAGCAACTCGGTCAGACGCAGATAGCCACGGCTCTCTGCTTTACCAAACAATCCATACAATTCAACAACCGGCAATACCAAGCAATACAAACAACATAGGACACATACATGCAACAATGCATATGTACAACATGTACTTAAACACAAAAATCACCTAAGTAACAAGAATCAATGTTTTAAAAACTCAATTTTTGATATTTTCATATAAACTTATACTTTAACAAAATAAGTCACTACAAATCCAATTCTCAATCAATTTCAACTTATAACACATGTATTCTTTTCATGATTGAGGATATAACATCCTAACAATTCCAATAGGCATATTAAAAATAATTAAATCATAACTTTTACTCTAAAACTCAACCAAATACATGAACTACATATGAACACTATTTTCACACATAAAACTTGTTTTTACATTACTTCGATTTTGAAAACAATCATTAATAGCATACATGTAATGGATTACAACATCCCTCAATTCATATAACATGTAATAACAAATTTATCAATTACAATCCCAATTATTTACCAAAAACTCAAGAATACAAGAATTAAAAACAAGAGGTGACTTGTTACCTTAATTCTTGATTAAGCTTTGATAGAGGGTAAGAATAGCTCTGATAATCCTACTTTGATTCTCAGAATTCCAACTTTTCTCCACCTTTTTTGTTAAAAAATTCACAGTGTTTCCTCTCTTTTCCTCTTTGTCTTCTCTTCATCTCTTTTCTTAGTTTAGACTTAGGAAAAACTAACGTAGTTTAGAAAAATATAACTGTTACATGATAATATACGTATATAATAGATATAATAACATGCAACGTAACTGAAAAATATATAATGTCTAAATTAAATAATTAGCAGTTATAATTTGTTTTGAATTTTAAAAGCCATAAGGTCATGTTTAGCAAACCTTTTATTTAAAACAGATTTTAGTCACTAAGGCCATGTTTGGTAGAAATAGGTTTAAAACAACTACAAGGGCTTTGTTTGGCAAAACAAATTTAAAAATCTTTTTCTTTATTTTAACACATACTCTAATGTCATATTTTAATTAATTAAATATTAATCATCTAATTTAATCAATTAAAATCTAACATCAATTAATCACATAAAATTGCCACATAATTATAATTACTCGCTAATTATAATCCATGTAACACTTCATCACATATCTCATCTAATTTAATTATCTCAATTAAATTAGAACTATAATATAAAATTAATATACATTAATTAAATAAATATTACACATTCATTTAATTAATATATAACACTTAATTAAATCACTCCATAAATCACATAATTTATTTATTTAACTCAATAAATAAATTACATAAAATATTTATTTAACTCAATAAATATTTAAAATTAAATATAAAATCTCAATCGTTACATTCGTCACATTAGATCTACACATAAGGAGAATTTTGGATAATTTGCGATCGCGATTATCTAGGGTTATTAATCTCATCGGAAGATAAGTAGTGTAAAAACTTGGTTAATCATAATTGTGAAAAGGGGATTACTGAACTGAAGAATTGAACTCTTTCACTCATTGATATTCATTTGTATCATCAGTGGTCATATTCATCTCAACACCTGTCATCTTTGCACTACAGGCCAAAGATATTCATCAGGTAATCATTCATCTTTGCTCTACAGGCCAAAGATATTCATCAAGTAATCATTCATCTTTGCTCTACAGGCCAAAGATATTCAGTTACATCACCTTTTAGGACTGAGAATGATGAAAAACATTTAAAAAAAACGAATCCAGTGAGATAAAAGACAAAGACTAAGGATTCGTATTTCAGTATATCCAATTCAAAAATACCTCGTAATAATCAATTATGGAGCAAAATTCAAGAATAGAGCTCAAAACTTGGATACAATCAAAGATAGTAACCTTAACAAGCAATTTGGACAAATAGAAGAAAAATAATTTTTTCCGTGAATAGTGCCGTATACGTGAATAGTGCCGTATACGTGAATAGTAACCCCGACGGAAAAAGTAAGAATTTCAACATAAAATCCATGACAATATTTTTGTATAATGATATTGAGAAGAATAACATCATTTACGAAAGAAATAACATCCCTTACTTCAAAAGAACAGTATCTTTGACTGGAATATCGGATATAATACCGACGGAAGCTTGTACTGAATAGTAATACTCAAAGTATTGAAATACTCACAAAAATACGCTCGATATTATAGAGAGAGAAAACTTCTGATTTCTGGTGTGATTTTCAATTCTAACCTAAGCACCCTATTTATAGGAAAAGCTTAGGATGCCAAAGAAGACTAAATGAATAAAATAATATTATTTTTTAAAAAAATTTTCAAGCCGCCGGCTGCTCAGAATTTTCAACAAACCAACAAAAGTGGGTCCCACCCTTTAAAAAAATATTGATTTTCCAAAACTTCAATAATTCATAACAAATAGCCCCTTCGTCAGAAAAATACAAATTCTATGTCCTTTCATAGGAAATTTAATTCTCTACAACTTTGCAGAAGGAAGTTTTTCCAAATTCCAAACATAAATTATCCGAAATCCAAAAACAGATGATTTCTCACACCAAAATATTGATAAAAACTCACCAGCGCCAATTCCTTCTTTAATATCCACAAAATAAATATTTCCTTATCATATAAATCAATAATTAATTATTCACAAATAATATTATAGAACTACAATATTAACAACCAGGTCGTTCCCAGGACAGAGGGGGCCTTCCGATAAGGACTTCTCCTTACTGGCGCGCAATTAAATAACCCCTCCTAGACAGAACTTCCTTAGACATTGTCAATAATGCTATCTAATAATATTATTCAAATAATATGAATTATTGAGTTGATAACGTGAAATACTGTGCAACGACAATTATTGAATCAATACTACAAAATATCAACTGTAGCCATTATTGAATCAATCATAAAAAAATAGCAACGTGGCAATTATTGAGTCAATAAAATATCAATGCAGCAATTATTGAGTCAATAATATAAAATATCAACGTAGCAATTATTGAGTCAATAATATAAAATATTGAACAGTAATTACTGTAACAATAATTGAGTAGGCTTCTCACGTAAGACTCAATAATTCGAAATACTGTGCAATACCGTGTGCTACTATGCAACACCATGTATCACTGTATTTTAACCACCGGGTATTTCAACAGTACTAACGGTAACAACCACGCCGTTATTTTGTAAAAAAGTTATTTCTGTCGCTTTCTATATCCGACAGTTATTCCGTTGTGGGGGCCCACAAATAGCTGCGCCGTCGTACGAATATTCCCCGACAACAAGAATATTCCACGACCAAACGAATATTCCCCGACAACAAGAATATTTTATAACCACTTGCTCATTTTAAAAATATTTACACATTTCACCCATAACTTTCATATTTATCAAAACAACCCCTTACTGTTCAAAATAATATATAAAGAAAACTAAATCTTTATTCATAAAAGTTGGGGTCTTACAACCTCCCCTCCTTATGAAATTTCGTCCTCGAAATTGACATACGTACCTGGTATGTCGAAAAGGTGAGGATACCTCGCTTTCATTTCCGATTCCAACTCCCAGGTCATTTCCTCAATTGCATGGTTTCTCCACAAAACTTTAACTTGAGGTATAATTTTCGAGCGTAGGACATGCTCCTTCCTATCCAAGATCTTGACAGGTACCTCCTCGTACGTTAAATCTTCAGCTATCTCGTCTGGTTCTAACTCAATAATGCGGTTTGGATCCTTCACATATTTACGTAACACGGATATGTGAAACACGTTATGAACACGAGACATGCTTGGAGGTAAAGCGAGTCTATAAGCCACATTTCCTATTCGGTCAAGAATCTCAAATGGACCAATGAATCGTGGGTTAAGCTTTCCTCTCTTTCCAAACCTTGTAACTCCTTTCCACGGAGCAACACGTAATAACACATGGTCTCCAACATTAAATTCCACGTCCTTTCGATGAAGATCTGCATAACTCTTTTGTCGATCCTGTGCCATCTGTATACGTTGTCGGATTATTTGGATCTTTTCTGTAGTCATACGTACTAACTCTGGTCCCAACAATGTTGCTTCACCCACCTCATCCCAACATACTGGAGAACGACACTTTCTCCCATATAACGCTTCGAATGGAGCTACGCCTATACTTGCCTGATAACTGTTGTTGTAGGAGAATTCCACCAATGGTAAGTACTTATCCCAACTCCCTTTGAAGTCTAGAACACAAAGTCTCAATAGATCTTCAAGAGTTTGGATAGTCCTTTCCGATTGTCCGTCTGTTTGAGGATGATAAGCCGAACTGAATCGTAAATCCGTACCCATAGCTTTCTGCAAACTGATCCAAAATCGTGAAGTAAATCTGGGATCACGATCCGAAACTATGGATACTGGCATGCCATGCAATCTTACAATCTCATTCACGTACATATGAGCAAGACGTTCAAGGGAATAAGTCTCTCGTATCGGCAAGAAATGAACAGACTTGGTTAATCTATCAACAATAACCCAAATCGCATCTAAGCCTTGAGAAACCTTGGGAAGACCCGTAACGAAATCCATCGTAATGTGTTCCCACTTCTATTTCGGAATCTCCAGTGGTTGCAATGGACCCTTCGGTACTTGATGCTCCGCCTTTACACGTTGACAAGTTAAACATCTAGAGATGAACTCCGCGATCTCTCTCTTCATATTGCTCCACCAAAATGTATGTCGAAGATCACGATACATTTTAGTACTCCCAGGATGGATCGCAAACGGTGTGTTGTGTGCCTCCATCATGATTCTATACTTCAAGTCAAAATCGTTAGGAACACAAAGTCTGGAGTTGACTCGAAGTATTCCATCTTCATCGATTCTTGCTTCTGGAATTGCACCTTCTTGCACCTTCTTCTTCATCTTCATCAGCTCCGCATCCGTAGCTTGAGCAGCTTTAACTTTATCAATCAAAGCTGGTTCTACGCGTATACTTGACATCATCGCACTCGTTTCTACATATGATCTTCTACTCAACGCGTCAGCTACCACGTTCGCTTTTCCAGGATGGTATTGGATAGTATGATCGTAATCTTTCAACAGCTCAAGCCAACGTCGTTGCCGCATGTTGAGTTCCTTCTGAGTGAAGAAATATTTAAGGCTCTTATGATCCGTATAAATCTCCACTTTCTCTCCGTACAAGTAATGTCTCCAGATCTTCAACGCGAAAACGACTGCTGCCAACTCTAGATCATGAGTAGGATAATTCCTCTCATATTCTTTGAGTTGTCGCGAGGCATAGGCTATGACTTTCTCATGTTGCATGAGAACACATCCTAACCCTTTGCTTGAAGCATCGCTGTAGATAACAAATCCATCCGAACCAGATGGTATTGTCAGAACAGGTGCCGAAATAAGTCTCCTCTTGAGCTCTTGGAAGCTCTTCTCGCATTTCTCTCTCCAAACGAATTTCGTATCTTTCCGAGTCAACTGAGTTAATGGAGTAGCGATTCGAGAAAATACCTCTACGAACCTCCGATAATAACCAGCTAAGCCCAGAAAGCTTCGTACTTCAGTCACCGACTTAGGTTGCTCCCAGCTTTGTATTGCTTCAATCTTCGCCGGGTCCACAGATACTCCACGTTTCGATACCACGTGCCCAAGGAATGCTACTTCCTCAAGCCAAAACTCGCATTTCTTCAACTTAGCATATAGCTTGTTCTCACGAAGCTTTTGAAGTACTAACTTCAAATGGTGTTCATGATCTTCACGGCTTTTAGAATAGATGAGAATGTCATCAATAAAGACAACAACGAATTGATCTAAATACTCCTTAAATACACGGTTCATCATATCCATGAAAGCAGCAGGAGCATTAGTCAATCTAAAAGACATGACTAAGAACTCATAATGCCCGTACCGTGTTCTGAAAGCAGTCTTTGGAATATCCTCAGTTTTAATCTTCAGCTGATGATATCCAGAACGAAGATCGATCTTTGAAAAGAATTGCGCTCCTTGCAACTGGTCGAACAGGTCATCAATACGAGGTAACGGATACCTATTCTTGATGGTGACATGGTTCAACTCCCGATAGTCAATGCAAAGTCGCATACTCCCGTCTTTCTTCTTTACGAATAAAACAGGAGCACCCCAAGGAGACGTACTAGGACGAATAAAACCGATGTCTAACAACTCTTGTAATTGGACCTTTAACTCCTGAAGTTCAATAGGAGCCATTCGATATGGGGTTTTAGAAATGAGCTTTGTACCGGGCTCAAGGTCAATAAAGAATTCAACTTCACGTTCTGGGGGTAGACCGGGAAGTTCTTCGGGAAATACATCAGGAAAGTCATTAACAACGGAAATATCATTCAAATCTGATGTATTCTGATTTAAATCAGTGACATGAGCTAAGAAAGCTTGACATCCGTTTTTCAATAAACGAATAGCCTTGGGATTTGAAATGATATTGACTGATTTTAGTGGTTTGGTGATTTGGATTCGCACAACAGGTTGATTAGGAATATGAAAACTAACAACCTTACGAAAACAATCAATTTTGGCATGGTAATTGGTTAACCAGTCAATTCTTAAAATCACGTCAAATGCAAGTATTTTCAAAGATATAAGATCAACGGGTAAGGTAAGGGTACCAATCTGAATCAAGCAAGATTTGTAAACTGTAGATGTAACAAAGGTTTCTCCTAACGGAGTTTCAACAGATAAGTCAAAGTCTAATTTATCAGAAGTCAAGTTCAAACGTTGAGCACAAGCAGGTGAAATAAAGGAATGGGTAGCACCGGTATCTAACAAGGTATAAACTTCACAAGAGTTTATGATCAGCTTACCCGTAATCACCTCGTGTGGATTCTTCGCGTTTTGGGCTGTCACGACAAACGCTCTTCCAGGAATCACTGACTTTGACTTGTCTGCAACCGCCTTTGGAATCACCACCCCCGCTGAACTTGGTTTCGCAACAGGACAATCTCGAGCTATATGTCCTTCTTTTACACAGTTATAGCATCCTTTGAACTGTTGTGGGCAGTTTGGGCTGATATGTCCCTCTTTCCCGCATTTAAAGCATACGACCGGTGGTCGTTCTCCTCCCCTCGAAACAGTTGATGCTGGTGCTGATGTTGACATCTTCGTGCTCTCATTGTTGTACCTTCTCTTCTTGAAATCTCCCCCCGATTCGCTTCTTCTACTATCATGGCCACGATAACCACCGGAGTGGTTACCGCTTCTGTCATACTTTCCTCCTCGCTGGTTGTCATTGCTCCGATGACTACTGCCACCAGTACGACCTTGGTTGTGGTCCCTCGGTTGAACATAATCATTATCTCGTTCCAATAACTGGGCCCTGTTTACTACATCCGAATATAAAGAAAACTTATGAGAAATGAGGTATTGACGTATTTCGGGTTTCAAACCTCTTAGAAACATCCGCGTCATACGTTCCTCATTCTCCACCAAATGAGGTGCAAACCTGGACAGCTCCGCGAACTTAGCCTCGTACTGGGATACCGTCATGTTGTTTTGCTCGAGTCTGATAAATTCTACCTCCTTCATATGACGAATACTTTCAGGAAAGTACTTGTCATTGAACAGTTTCTGGAACGCTTCCCAAGACATCTGGAGTGCAGCAGGCTGGGTACGCTTCACGGATTCCCACCAGTAATCTGCCTCTCCACGGAACATAAACGTGGCGAATGGAACCTTCTGTTCCTCTGTACATCCCAAGACATCAAATATCTTGGTAATTTGTTTAATCCACGTCTCCGCCTTGATCGGATCTGGCTTTCCCAGAAACTCTGGTGGTCCCAATTCTTTGAACTGCTTGGCAGTGACAGCTCGCGTGTTGTTATTATCTCCACCTGTATGTTGCACACGAGTCTCCCTCGTCTGATTTTGCATGAACTGCAAAAAACTTCTAAACATCTCATCGTTTATCGTCTGACCAGCGTTATTTTCAGGATGAACATTGCCTTCTTGTTGCACGTTCTCCTGGTTAACAATTAAAGGTGTCTCCACGGTCTCATTCACTTCGTTGTTAACGTTCTCAGCTGCCATTCTCAAATACTGCCATAAAACAAGGGTTAATTAAACAAGTCAACATATCACATATTAACCCTATGCTCCGACTGACCAATTAAATACCACATAAGCTTAGGTAGGACACACTAGCGAAGGATTTACTCGTCTCTCCCCTCCTAGTTCTATTCCCCGATCTCCGCCAGAGAACATATCCCTAAGCTCTGATACCAACTGTGACGCCCCCAGAATAGGTCCATTCAACCCAACCCATTCTGAGTCGCCAAATACATGGTACAGAATTCAAATACAAACTTTATATCATACGATCGTGCAAAATACGACCACACAACTGTGAGTCTCAGTACAAATATGTAGAAAATATTAAGATTCAAACTAAGTCCTCATTACAATTATTATCACACTATTTATCAGAAATAGTGAGGACTACTACTGCTCTAACTCGGACCATCACTCTGTCCCCCGACTAGTCCCCGCAACATTCTCATTTCCTGAAGAGGACAACAGATGAAAAGGGTGAGCTCAACTAGCCCAGTAAAGAATATTATGACTAAGATAATGAAAAATAAATTATCGTTAGCCTTCAATAAATCAGATAAAATATAATGGACAACCAATCTTAGATCAATATTCGCAGCGGAAATAACAAATCATTAGAAGAGTTAAGCAGAGAATGAAGTCTACTATCTTCTATGATTTAAAAGTCCATCATCAATATTTTATCCCTGTAACATCAATCAATATACATCTCGAATCAAATATTCATCTTTGCACTACAGGCCAAAGATATTCATTTGTATCATCAGTGGTCATATTCATCTCAACACCTGTCATCTTTGCACTACAGGCCAAAGATATTCATCAGGTAATCATTCATCTTTGCTCTACAGGCCAAAGATATTCATCAAGTAATCATTCATCTTTGCTCTACAGGCCAAAGATATTCAGTTACATCACCTTTTAGGACTGAGAATGATGAAAAACATTTAAAAAAAACGAATCCAGTGAGATAAAAGACAAAGACTAAGGATTCGTATTTCAGTATATCCAATTCAAAAATACCTCGTAATAATCAATTATGGAGCAAAATTCAAGAATAGAGCTCAAAACTTGGATACAATCAAAGATAGTAACCTTAACAAGCAATTTGGACAAATAGAAGAAAAATAATTTTTTCCGTGAATAGTGCCGTATACGTGAATAGTGCCGTATACGTGAATAGTAACCCCGACGGAAAAAGTAAGAATTTCAACATAAAATCCATGACAATATTTTTGTATAATGATATTGAGAAGAATAACATCATTTACGAAAGAAATAACATCCCTTACTTCAAAAGAACAGTATCTCTGACTGGAATATCGGATATAATACCGACGGAAGCTTGTACTGAATAGTAATACTCAAAGTATTGAAATACTCACAAAAATACGCTCGATATTATAGAGAGAGAAAACTTCTGATTTCTGGTGTGATTTTCAATTCTAACCTAAGCACCCTATTTATAGGAAAAGCTTAGGATGCCAAAGGAGACTAAATGAATAAAATAATATTATTTTTTTAAAAAATTTTCAAGCCGCCGGCTGCTCAGAATTTTCAACAAACCAACAAAAGTGGGTCCCACCCTTTAAAAAAATATTGATTTTCCAAAACTTCAATAATTCATAACAAATAGCCCCTTCGTCAGAAAAATACAAATTCTATGTCCTTTCATAGGAAATTTAATTCTCTACAACTTTGCAGAAGGAAGTTTTTCCAAATTCCAAACATAAATTATCCGAAATCCAAAAACAGATGATTTCTCACACCAAAATATTGATAAAAACTCACCAGCGCCAATTCCTTCTTTAATATCCACAAAATAAATATTTCCTTATCATATAAATCAATAATTAATTATTCACAAATAATATTATAGAACTACAATATTAACAACCAGGTCGTTCCCAGGACAGAGGGGGCCTTCCGATAAGGACTTCTCCTTACTGGCGCGCAATTAAATAACCCCTCCTAGACAGAACTTCCTTAGACATTGTCAATAATGCTATCTAATAATATTATTCAAATAATATGAATTATTGAGTTGATAACGTGAAATACTGTGCAACGACAATTATTGAATCAATACTACAAAATATCAACTGTAGCCATTATTGAATCAATCATAAAAAAATAGCAACGTGGCAATTATTGAGTCAATAAAATATCAATGCAGCAATTATTGAGTCAATAATATAAAATATCAACGTAGCAATTATTGAGTCAATAATATAAAATATTGAACAGTAATTACTGTAACAATAATTGAGTAGGCTTCTCACGTAAGACTCAATAATTCGAAATACTGTGCAATACCGTGTGCTACTATGCAACACCATGTATCACTGTATTTTAACCACCGGGTATTTCAACAGTACTAACGGTAACAACCACGCCGTTATTTTGTAAAAAAGTTATTTCTGTCGCTTTCTATATCCGACAGTTATTCCGTTGTGGGGGCCCACAAATAGCTGCGCCGTCGTACGAATATTCCCCGACAACAAGAATATTCCACGACCAAACGAATATTCCCCGACAACAAGAATATTTTATAACCACTTGCTCATTTTAAAAATATTTGCACATTTCACCCATAACTTTCATATTTATCAAAACAACCCCTTACTGTTCAAAATAATATATAAAGAAAACTAAATCTTTATTCATAAAAGTTGGGGTCTTACACATATCCAAATCTTGAGTGATCATCAGTAAAATAAGAATACCCTCTTCGTACATTCGTTGTCATAGGTCCACAAACGTCTGTGTGAACCAACGCTAACAACTCTGTAACTCTTTTTCCTTTTCCACTAAAAGGAGATTTAGTCATTTTACTCATGAGACAAGATTCACAAGTTGGATATGATTCCTAATTGGATAACTCTAAGAGCCCATCTTTATGCAACTTGGATAATCTTGTTTCATTGATATGACTGAGTCTACAGTGCTTCATATATGTATAATTAAAGCCATCTCTTTTCCTTTTCTTAGTTTGTTCTATTTGAAATATATTTTCATGCAAGTCAAGTATGTAAAGTCCATTTTGCAGATTACCATCACCATATAAAACATTGTCTTTATAAATAGATCAACTGTTGTTCTTTATTATAATGTCAAATCCATCCATATCTAATACGAAAAAAAAATAATGTTTCTAATAATATTTGGAACAAAATAACAGTTATTTAAATAAATGGACTTGCCTGTAGGTAGTGCTAAACAATAAGTGCCTACAGCTAATGCAGCAACTTTTGCTCCATTTTTCACTCGTAAGATAACCTTATCCTTGTTCAGCTTTCTACTTCTGACCAGTCTCTGCACAGTATTATATATGTGAGAACCATAACCGGTATCCAATACCCAAGTAGAATTTTGACTTTCTGAAAAATTAATTTCAATCATGAACAAACCTTGATTGGAAGTCGAAGCTTCTCCAAGCTTCTTCTCTGCCAGAAACTTCTTGCAGTTCCTTTTTCAATGACCCAGCTCGTTGCAATGGAAGCATATTCCTTTGCTAGCTGGATCAGGTTTCTTTTGTTCCTTCATGTTCACCTTGCCCTTAGCCTTCTTAGATTTATTCTTTTCAGAAGATACCTTGGGCCTCTTCTTTTTCTTGAAAGAAACCACCATTAAGACATGGTTATTCTTGGATGGGAAGTGATTCTGCAGTTTTCAACATGTTAAGTAAATCAGGCAAGCTGACATCTAACTTATTCATGTGGAAATTTACGACGAACTGCGAGAAGGTCTCAGGGAGTGACTGCAAGACCAAGTCTTGACTCAACTCCCCATCCATGACGAACCCAAGTTGTCCAAGGCGTTCAATCAGATTGATCACCCTTAAGACATGAGTCTCTACGGCAGTGCCCTCGGTCATCCGAGATAGAAATAGCTCCTTTGTTCACCATACAACTCTTTGAGGTGAAGCAATATAGTAGTAGCATCCATATTTTTATGCTGACGTTGAAGCTTGTTATTCATGGATGCGAGCATGATGCAATGAGCCCAAGATGAATCATTTTTCCACTTTACAATGGTGGCAATCTCTTCCTCAGAGGCTGTTTTTGGAACAGTTCCAGGGACATGTAAATTTAGGACATAAGAAATCTTTTCAGCAGTAAGAACTATTATCAGATTCCTTAACCAGTCCGTGTAATTTGGTCCGATCAGTTTGTTAGCATCAAGTATGCTACGCAGTGAAATTAGTAATTTCGATATTTTTAAATTTCTGTATGTGAAAAGATAATATTTTAGCAAACATTCATTTAATTAATTTTATATACCAAAATAATTTAGGTCTTATTTTAGATTGGTATCTCCTACTATTTTTTTCAAACTATATTACCCTCACTTATATAGTTCGACAACATTTAATTAAAGATTTGCTAGTGAGAATAAGGATCTCATTTCAAATGTATATAGCCTTGTGTGTACACAACAAACGATACATTAATAAATAGGTAGACAACTCTTGTCAATTACATCGACATGTAACTCCTTGTATTCTGTCTCTTAGATCATAATGGTCAAGTTTGTGCACATTCGAACTAAAATGATTTAAGTTAAGTCCAATTTAGCACTCCATATATTCAAAAAAAAAATATATTGTCCTTGTATGTGCACAACAAAATAATTTTGTTCAATTAAATTTATAAGCATCAAATGTGATTAAATTAATTTATTAAATACTTAATACTTGCCTTGTGTGTGCACAACAAACTCATATTAAATGTTTAATACTCTATTAATTTATTATGCTAGAAGGCGATGTTCGATATTTCAAATATCATTGAACGCTTTAGACTTAATTTGATTTCTTTGAGTGGTTTGTTATTATTTGTCTCATCTTGTTTAGCGCACATGCACACACACACACACACACACACACACATACACACACATATATATATATATAAAATACGCGTCATTTTATTAAAACATGCGAAGCATGTTTGCATAAAAATATAATATCTATAATACTTAGCATGCACATATAGAATACGATATTCTACCCGGATTGATTATGGACTTTTATTCTAGTTTGGTTTACTAGAGCCATCAAGTGAACCAAAAGGTCAAACCTAGGAGTGCAAGAATTTAAATTTAAACGCAACTATTACATTTAAATCCGGAGTCCATACAAACGGGTCTTCAACGCTTCTTGCTCCTTGGTCTCCAATTTATTCAAGATAATTTTAATTATTTTTATTACATTAAACTATTTAATTTAAATAGAAACCTTGATCAGCAGTCAAGGGGAGGTACGTAGGAGGGAGATAGAATTTTACATCAAGAAAAAATCAGAGAAGACGAGGTACGCAGACCCCATTTAATAAAACCCATTCATTTAAGTATTCAACTAAAATAAAATCCAATCACATTGGTCAATAGTCCCATAATCAATCCCATTTATTTTCATACATATCACCATATGCATCAATAAATAAATATTCATCTCATGAATTAAAACATTCCATATATATATGAGTATCATTTAATGAACAATTTTAAATTGCATGAAATCCAATTTCGAGATTAAAATAAATTTTTTTAATTATAAAATTATGAAGAATAATATATATATATATATATATATAAATATATTATATTAACCACGTTGGATATTCCATTGTTAACTATATATATATATTGTTAATCAAAGTAGAGCTTGATTCTCCTGTGTCATTTTTGAAAAAACCAAGTCATTTATCACATTCACTTTGTCTCCTGAATCACCTTTTCCACTCACCTTTTTGAAAGCTAATACAGGATACATCTATTACGTGATTTGTAACGACCATGAATTTTTAAACTCCATTATTAATTTAATATGAGATTTAAATTTTTAATGAGTTAGTTTTGCGAGCTTATTTAAAACTTAAGTGGTTATGTGAATTTGTGAAATATTTAAAGGAGTCACTAATGGGTAATTTAAATTAGTGGACCGACCCTAAGACTTTAATATCAAATAATTGATAAGGTGATTAGTAATTAAATATTCAATTTGTTTGAATATAGTGAAGGGATGTAAATGTGTTGATTAATTGCTATTGTAAATAAATAATAAATTAATGAGCAAAGGATTAATAAATATAATAATATTATATTTAATTGATTTATTGTTTTATACAAGCATGTAATATGTAAACCTATAATATATGGTGGGTTACACATCAATATGACTATACATTATATATATTGACTATATGGTAACAGTAATTTCATTATGTGAGTGACATAATAGTATGACTTATGTAACATGATATGTGTGGGTAGAGTTTTAATGAACACCCTACTATCTTATATTAATACCAATAGACATTATTAATTGATAATGATTTCATTAAATTATTATGATAATAATAATAACAGTTATGATAATGAATAATGAGCAATACACAATTATATTATATTTGGTGTTAATAGATAATGTAGATGGATTATATGATTGGTATATATGTACGTACTCAATGCATTGTATTATTAGTTGCTCAATTGAAATGACATTGTAACACTAATTAAATGTATAATCTATGTATACATGGAATGAAGTGTGTGTATATTATATAACTTAAGTATACTTATAATGTGTGTAGATGTATATTTATAACCAAGTGTTAACATACAATATACACCTTCCAAGTTGTTGAGTTCAGTTGTTGTCCAACATTGAGTGACCAACTTCTTATTCACGTGAAACACCCATATGCCTAGCTACTCTACTTCTCCTCATTTTCTTCACAAAGTATAGCTTATGATTATGGGGGAATGGAGATAATGATGGATTTCACTTACCAATCAACAACTCTTTATTAGCCAACAAGCAATTCTTCATTCCATTGGTTTAAATTGGAAGGCAACCACATTGTCTGGATATACAAATTGCCTATATATATGACATCTCTTCTCCTTCATTCATTGCTGAGAATTATATTGCTAGGGAAGTTATAGAGAGTGAGTTATTATGAGTATACATTATAGTGAGAGTCTAAGAATTGAATACCAGAGTATTAGCAAAGCAATTACAGAGGTATAATCAATTGCATTCAAGTTCTTCATTCTCTGTAAAATTCCATTCATGCTCTACATTGTTAAATTCTTAATATGTTGAGTTAGATGTTAATTGAACTATGGAATATGTTGGTTAAGTGTTATATGATGATATAAGCTTGTTAGAACTGTTACATGACTGGAATAGAAGTGAATTCGTATGAAATTGTGAGTTGGGTTGTTGAAACTGCCGAGCAGCAGCCGTTCTTGGTTTGGAAACGGAGCCGCGCGGCCGCGCGTCTCCTTAGTACAAATGGGGCGCGGCCTCGCCCCTCTGCAGATTCTGTGTTTAATTTCTGTTGTAGAACTATTGTATGCAACCATATGATATCTTATTTGGCAAGCATGTAGACATGGTTAATATGTATGTATGAGTACATGCATGTAGTATAAACATGTATAACGATATTAATACACATTATTAATGAAAAGCCTTGAAGTCTATAAAGTGAACTTAGAGTTTGCTAAAGAGAACTTGTTATGAGCATATACGCATTATATATATTCTGATTTTGGGAAGCATAACCGTATGGTCTATATTGACATGTAATGAATGTTTAAAGTGTTAATCGTACACTAGCATACTAGATTGAAAATTAAGACAATTTCAAAAGTAAGACACTTAAGAACTTTTGAAGCAAACCTGACCAAGGTTAATGTCTTTTAGATTCTGACCATGTGAAAGCGTTTATATGGCTTAGTAGTGTGCTTTCATGCATGTGAGACATGGTTACGAAACACTTTGTTTACACTAAACGACCCTTGTGGACTTAGTATACTTTTCAAAGAAACTTAAGATTTGAAAGCTAATAACATCAATTACCATGTGGGTTATGTTGTGAGCATGCAAGCATACATATTAGGATTTCATTATGCCTATAGACATGTTGACATGAACATCCTACATGAATATCACATATGCACGTATTCATAGGAAATTAATTTCTAAGGCATGAAATAGGTGGATTAAAGTATACATGTATAGTATACGCATGAGCATGCATGTTATGTATTGTTTAGCCTTGTTAGGTGATAACATGACCTTAGTAACCGATCTTGAAGTATGAACATGTATTAGTTAAAGTATGTGAATTAACGGCATGAAAATATGACTTCGAATTGAATATAGAAAGAGCATGCTAGTTTCGAATAAGAAATTACAACCTGATAAGCATGTGTATTGGTTTAATGTTAGTAGTTGCATGCTAGAGTTACGCCGGGACACTTTCAGGCCCGAACAATTTGCTTAAATATGATTTTAACAGTTAGCATATTATGATGCTATAAATGGTATGTTTGATATTGAACGTGATTTTATGTGATAGACTTATACGATAAGTGGATTCTTATAAGTATAGACTTATATTAGTTTATAATGCTAATTGAAAGGCCGACTTATTAATGTTAGGTCGTTTCGACATAAGTTAATTAAAGCTAAAACTTATTTGTAGCTGAGCAAACAGGCAAGTTTCCTAACTTCATTTAATTGTTATATTGAATGCAAGTATTCTAAATTCTTGCACTACCTTATTCAATGAA
Organism: Panax stipuleanatus; assembly: GCA_020205555.1. Taxonomy (NCBI): domain Eukaryota; kingdom Viridiplantae; phylum Streptophyta; class Magnoliopsida; order Apiales; family Araliaceae; genus Panax; species Panax stipuleanatus. The sequence goes on along the minus strand of CM035115.1, from coordinate 75,960,331 downwards.
TCGTGTAAGCGAGTTTCTTAACTTCACTTGATTTGAATGCAAGTTTCCTTACACTCTTTATTGTGCAAGTTCCTATCCTTCTCATATTATATTGAGCAGGTTATTATCGTATTGACAGTTAATTATTTAAAGCTTGAACTTTATTTCCAATCATGCTATTAGGTGGTTTAATTACTTTACAATTATTCCACATCGATTTTATTGATATTCGCACTTGGTGCACTTGAGTTCGTACAGTCTTGGACTTGTACCTTATTTAAAAGTTCTATAATTCTTGAACTGCGTCAGATAGAGTTTGAACCCTTGTTCGATTAGACAATTGTATGAAGTTTTATAAAAGCTATCTAGACCAATTGATGGTATGGATTCTTAGACTGAAAAGAACATCCCTTATATATAGGGGAGTACCCCAGGTATCTATTATAAGATACAAACAGCAGAGTTGAATGTTATGCATATACATGGCGTACGCGAGGCTGATCCCCTCAAGTACTTATTCTGTAGCCAGTAACCAAAGGGTCAATCAGCTATTGGTTCCGTTGGAGTTTTATAGTTCAAAAGTCTACTTGACTATCAGTTATTCTAAAAGCAATTATTATCCTGCTTCCGATATTCATATTGTTGAATTCATTGTCAGATATATTCTTTTCATCATGAAATATCCTTTATTGTTGTATTTAAACTTGCTGAGCAAACTTGTTGCTCACTCTTGCTATATCATGACTTATATTGCAGTTAAGCCCGAGACTTCAGGGAAGGACAAGGGTAAAGGGAAGATGTAGGATTAGTTTGCAAGGAGCAGACTTTATTTTTATGTTTAATTAATTATTGTTATGTAATATGAACCCTAATGACTATTCTAGGGTATGTTTGTATGTTTGTATTTAAGGTTATCGAATCTTGGGACTAGTAACACCTTTTGAATGAACGACGTACGTTTATTATATTCCGCACTTTAGTTATCGTATGTTGTTTTGAGGTGGATGTTTAGTATTATTTCGTGACGACCGGACCGGGGTCAGAAGACTCGGATTCGGGGGTGTCACATGATTACCCCAAAAAAAGTTGTCTCCTTCTAAAAAAAACAACAACCGTCCTTTTAATAATTGATTAGCAAAAAAACAAATTCGCGATTCAGTTTGAAAATTGGCCCTTTTTTCATAAAAAATAATTTTATACAATAAAATTATACCCAATAAATTATCCTAAATATATACTCATACATATATAGAATAAAAATAATTAATAATTGTATAAAGGTTTGGCTCTGATATCACTGTTGTGTTTGTACGAAATCGTGACGCAATCAAATTGCAAAAATTAGCAGACGCATGGTATATCAGAGTTTAGAAATTTCTATAAAATTATTACTCCGGATCATCCTTTATGCAAATTATTAATTTAAAACGATAAATAAGAAGTTATGGAATCATACCCTTGTAGAACGAAACTTCTACAGGTACGAGTTCAACTAATTGTTCTTCATGATCTCCTTGAATTTTTGGGTTAGATTCCTTCCTTTGATCAACGTTAGCCACCCAAGTGTTTGGCCTCTAGAGATGATCCACAAAGAAAAAAGAATTATTCAAGAAGGAGGATGGTTTGCTAAACCCAAGTTTTCTATCCTCTATAGAAAAGGAGTAATCTCCAACAATTGGAGATGCATCAACTGATATCTAACATAAGACTCATCTTATATAGATATTGGTCAACCCTTCTAATCCTATTAGACATAGGATTTCATTTAATTAATTAAACTCTTTTAATTAATCAAGCTTCCCAACATATTGAGATTAATTAATTAAACTCATTTAATTAATTTGCCTCCTAATCTTAATAGTAATAAATTAATTCCTAAACTCCTTTAGAAATTAAAATAATAATAATTGTACTAATATTAATAAGACTCCTCTTATTAATTCATATTTAATATTTCCAAAATATTAAATAATAAACATTAAACTATTTAATTTATTCTATCACCATAGAATAAATTAATTATACTTAATGCATTATTACGATTATGCCATTACATTCTTAAATAATTATTCTACCTTTTATGGTGTGACCCTTTAGGTTCTCTATATTAAACCGGTTGTGAATAAATCAATTAGAACAATTCTAATCTTATTTAAATAAATAAATTAAACTAATAATTTATTTAAATAAATAATATTTATTTTACAATAGAGATAAGCCTCCCTAGCGATCAACGACTTTCCAGATAATATAGATTTCAACATTAATCATAAAAGAACTTGTGAGTAAATAGTTACCGTACAATTCAATCCTTCCACCATACAATGTTCTAATTAAATATAAGACATGAAATTACTGTCAAGTATTATTTTATTTAATTATATGTATTTCGATTATAAAATGCACAACTCCAAATAATATAAATTAGAAACTCCTTTCTAATTTCATTCTGCCTTGGCAAATGACTATTGGGTTGTCATTTAACGAATCACATATGACATATCTCTTCTTTTACTAAAAGTGGTAGATTTTTTATTGATCATTTATTATCTCCATATGTAACTTATTATATCCAAGCATACCCTTTGATATACCCTAAGGGTCTTAAGGAATAAGTCAAAGTATAAATTATTACGTACAAGATACTATGATGATCTCAAGTCCAAGGATCACTTGTACTACTATCACATTAGGAATTCCTAATGACAAGCAAGTAAAACTCCATTAGGTATTCCATAGCGAGTCACGTTCAGTGAACTTATTCTCTAATAAGCACCTACATACTTGCTTTAGTGTCTCTACACAAATAATCATGAGATCAATCATCCTCATCCAATGAGCAAGCAACATATGTACCAATCTATCTGGATTTACTAACCCACATTTTAGTAATTCCACGATTGGGAACTATTTTAGTTTTAAGCTTTCAAAGAATTTAGATCTCATTAGCATGATCAACATCATGATTCTAAAAGCATTGCTTAAAACTATAGGTTATTTACATAGTATAAAAATTGCATCATGTAGATAATTAAATGCCTTTAATGACTGAATACTTTTATTAATAAATAAAAAAATTTATCTCCAAAGTATATGCTTTATCATCATACATGATTGACTTGTATGCATATTACTTTCATCAATTAATTAATTACAAAAAAAAATTAGGTCTTATTTTAAATTGGTATCTCCCACTATTTTTATCAAACTATATTACCCTCATAATATATAGTTCGACAAATCTATTTAAAGATTTGCTAGTGAGAATAAGGATCCCATTTCAAATATATATAGCCTTGTGTGATACAACAAACGATATATAAATAAATAGGTAAACAACTATTTCCAATTACATCAACATGTAAATCCTTTTATTCTGCCTCTTAGATTATTTTGATCAAGTGTGACACATCCGAATCAAAACTTATCTAAGTTAAGTCCAACCTAGCACTTCCATATGTTCAAAAGAAAAATACCGCCCTTGTGTGACACAACAAAACAACATCGTTAATTATATTTATAAGCATTAAATATTGTAATACCCAAGAATTTTTATATATTAATAAATGAATATATTAATGGAAGTGAATATTTATTCATATATAAATAATTTTGTGTTATGAGATGAATTAATTCAATTATATAAAATTAAATAATTATAATAAGTGAGAATATGTGGAGTTTGCGATAAACTCGTTGATAGCCTTGTGTGGCACAGTGACGTAATATAAGAATGATTATATTAATTTAAGCAAATAATTAATCTATATTAATTGTTAATCGTAGAATATTAATTAATTGTCATCGTAGAATAATTGTTATAGATGATTAATTAATAATATGTGATTATTATTATTGCACGAAATATAATATTAATAATGAGCAACGTGTCTATAATATAATAAGATTTATATTCATTTAATGTGATATTTAATCATATAAGTGTTAATCGATTATTATGGAAATTAATAATCAATGAGGAATGAATTAATTAATATTATCATTAATTAATCAATGAGATAAATAATTTATTTATTTGACAAATAAGTAAGTATTAATCTAATAAGATTATATTAATTGATATGTGCAATACTTGAATATATAAAGTATATGAAATACAACTATATTATAGTATAGAGAGACACTTAAGTGTGACCATGCATGTATACATAAACTATGTTATATAATGCAATGTGAATATATTACACATGGAGACCATGTATTAGGATTGATTGAAGTATATAAACTACATGTTTATGCTTGTGTGACAATATGTATGCAAGTATACATTAACATAATATGAATATATTGTAATCAATTGTTGATTGTAGAATTTAATAATGTGATAGTATCCGATTAAATTATATCGGTAGGATAAAATGTACTTGGATTATATATGTACAAATTACATTGAAGTATTATTATGTGAATTACATTGTGACATTAAAATTACAACCTAAGTGTAGATATTATGTATATAACATAAGTGTTGTATGAATCCATATGGACCAATGGCTGAGCTGCATTCTCTTGTCTCATAATAAGAGTCACATTTCATTCTCTTCACGTGGAAAACTCCAAGCTAGTCTACTGCCTTTTCTCTCAAAATCAACATTCTAGCTATCATGATGAACAAGGGAGTGGTATTGATAATGAGTTTCACCAACTAATTACCAACTCTCCATTAACCTCTATACAATATAAAATCTCGTTGGTTTAATTTGATGTATATATGCATTGTCTGTATTTTGGTTTCTCTATAAATACAACCCATCTCCTTCAATTTGATTTGCTGATAAATTGCATAAGTGTTGAGTTGAGAGAATACATTGATAGTATAGCAGCAAGTTCAGTTCACAATTTAACAGAGGTATAATTCCTCTTCTTGTTCTTCCTTCTGATTCTCTGTCAAATTTCATTTTCTGTCAAAATTTTATTTCCTGATTTTGGTTGCAAAGCATGTTAATTGAATTATAGGATGGTTATTAGTTGTTATACAGACTTAGTAACATGTTAGTATATAATGTAGCATGTTTACAAATCGAATCGGTGAAGTAATTTTGTGAATTGGGCTGTTAACTGCCGAAGCAGACTGCAGTCCGGCCAGAACCAGTGGTGGCGCAGCTGCGCCGGTTTGGCCTTGGTATGCTGCGCAGCTGCGCAGGACACTGTCTATAGTTTTTGATTTTCTGCTTGCGTTTTGCTACGTGATAGTTTCTTGCATTGACTTAGATGAAGCATGCTAGCATGAGTAACTTACATGTATAGATACGTAGACCTAAAATGAGCATGTTCTATTACGCTTGTGTTCATGGTTGACGAAAAGTATAGTTTTCCAAAACAAACTTAGAACTTTAATAAAAGACTTTGACATGTGTGTATGATATCAATGTTCTGACTTATGTCGGTATTTTGACCTTGCAAGCATATTATTATGATCTAGGAAGGCATGAAAAGCATGTTAATAGATGTATACATGTTTCTTAAAGTAACATGAGCACGTGGATCGCGTTAAATGAACTTTACTCGTGAAAGTATAAGTTTTGAACGTAAATCTTGACATGTTATATCGGAGTCTAGATTCTGATCATTGTAAACATGTTGGATAATGTTTTTAAACCTCACTAATGTGTCATACATATATATACATGTGTATATACCATGCTAGGTGCCATAAAGACTAAATGAAGCATGATTTCAAAACCAATAGCAATGCTAGTAATATGTATGTGGTAAAGATATTCATGAACATGCCTAGAACACGTTACACGACCACCTTATGTGTGTACATGACAAGTATGATAGCTTCGTGGTTTCATGACCTTGAATGGCTTTAAGTTATTGAAAGTATTAACTTAGAATCTATATCACATATATTTGAAATGAGGAAAGGTTGTACAAACATAAAAGAATCTTTTAATATGTTTATATGCTATGTGGTGTTGTTGGCTTGCATGACCGGACAAAAACCATAAGGCACAGCTCAGCCTTGGCTTGGCCAGAGGGCTGCGCAACTGCACTGGCCCTAGGGTTAGCCATGGCGCAGCTGCGCCAGTCTGGAATCTAAATTGTTGAAATTTGCTTGTTTTGGTCATGTCAGTTAGTGTAAATTGTTGTTCAAAACTGCAAGAAATGATTTGTACCCTACTGGTGTGTATATATGTGATGATTAAGTAACAAGATAATGTTTAACTTATATAATGGAAGCCCATGGGTCAAAGGATCATAGCTACTTGAACATAATAAGTTGCTATAGTATCATTTATGTTATAACTATGTACTTTATTCGTAATAACATATAATCTGATTTCATACCATATGAGTATAAGTATGACATGTGACTAAGGTAGCAACATGTATGTATATTGAGTAACAAGTTGGTGTAATGAATGAGTTAGCTAATGAAAATCCTATACTTATAATACGCTATAAATAGGATTCAAAAGTGTTAAATTAATTTACGTGCATAGACGACACTAAAGGCAAGTATCCTAAACTCTTGCATTACTTTATTCAACGGATATCGTAAGCAAGTATCTAAACCTTATCTCTTTGAATGCAAGTTCCTAACTTACACTCTTTTACGGTGCAAGTATTCTATCCTTGTATATTGCGAACTAGTTTCTTTACTTAATCGTTTGAATTAAATTAGCATACTTGAACTTTTATTTCATTAAAGCTATTGTTCATGTTGAGCTTAGTATTGTTCTTGAATATTGCGAAAGTGTCTATGCCATTTGATTCGGCTAGACTTATATTATTGAAAAGCGACCCAAAACCAATTGATTGGTGCGGGATCTTGTATTTGACTGAGAAGAACAACCTTCTTTGAAGGGAATATATAATTATCGAAGAACCGACGCGCGCACTTGGGTATGATTGATTGTTATGCATAACGATGGTACTTTAGGCTGATCACCTGTTGTACCTGTTTTTGTTGGATTTTCAGTTTATTACTGTTAATTCTAGTAGAAGTTCATGGTCCTTAGTGACTGCTCAGTATTCAGTTATCTTAAAATCTTGAATTGATTTATCATTGAATCACATTGATATTATTCTGTCCTTAGCGACTGTTATTGAAAACTGTTGATATTCTTGTTATCCTTGAACTATCAAACCTTGCTATACTCTTTTCGAGAATTGAGAATTTTATTACAAATCCTTATTGTATATTACTTGTAACGACCATGAATTTTAAACTCCTTATTTATTAAATATGTGATTTAATTTTAACGAGTTAGTTTTGTGAGTTTATTTAAACCTTATGTGGTTATGTGAATTTGTGAAATAATTAAGGAAGTCACTAATGGTTTATTTAAATTAGTGGACTAGCCCTGAGGCTTTAATATCAGAAAATTGATAGGATTATTAACAATTAAATATTCAATTTATTTGAATATAGTGGTAAGATTTGAACCTATTGATTAATTTTAATTATGATTAATTAATCGATAAGTTGTTGTTTAATTATTATTATGAATAAATAATAATTAATGAGTAAGAGAACTGATAATATAATATTATTATATTTACTTGATTTACTGTTATACACAAGTATGCGATGCTAAACCTTTACTATATGGTAGCTATCTATATTATACATAATGCAATGTGACATATTAATGTGGTGAATATTATATATATAGACTATATAGTAAGCTTTACTACATTCATGTGAATTGCATGATAACATTTCTGACGTGACTTGAAGGGTGTAAGTAAACATTCATGTATGCCTCATCAACATATAGTAATATCAATAAACATTATTAATTGATAATGATTTCATTAAGTTATTAGGATTATAATAATAACAGTTATGGTAATAAATAATGAGCAATAAACAATTATATTATATTTGGTGTTAATAGAAAATGTACATGGATTATATGTATATACACTACTTGATACCTTGTATGTAAGAAATAACATTGTAGCACCCATTTAATTGTATAACTTAGGTATATACTATTTGTATATATGTAGTATACAACTTAGTGTATTAGCAAGTGCTGAGTTTACATTGTCCCATAATAAGAGCCCAACTTCTTCTCACGTGAACAAACAAAGCTAGCTACACTCTACATTTCTCTCTCAAATTCAACAAACATAGCCATAATCATGAGATGGGGAGTGGGATTCATGAGTGGAATCACCAACTCTCACCAACTTCTTCTTATCCATTATACATTCTTACAATCCTTTGAATTGATTTGAAGGAGAATTGCATTAACTCGTTATTGAATTATCTATATAATGAGCTTCCTCCTTCTCATTTACAATTGCTGTGATATTGGTAAGTAGAACAATTTTATTGAGAGAGTGAGAGATAGCAGCAAGTTTAGTTTTCATTTACAGAGGTATAACTCCATTTCAATTTCTGTAAAATTCTTAATCTTTGATTATTGGAATTATGCATGTAATTGTTGTTAATTGATTTGGGATATGTTGATAAGTGTTATACAAACTTCTTAATATGTTAGAATTGCAATATGTCATGATAGAAACAAATTTCGTAATTGTTTTCTAAGTTGGGTTTGCAGAACTGCCAAAGCAGTTTAGCTTCTGGTCTGGCCGACAGCCTGCGCAGCTGCGCCACAACCTGCTCTTGGATTGGTCGGACACCGGCGCAGCTGCTCCGGGTTTATACCTGGTGCCTGCGCAGCTGCGCAGTTTCCTGTGGCCAGTTTTTGTTTTCTGCTTCTGTTAAGCTACTGTGATATACTAACATGTGATATACCATTGAAACAAGCTTGTGAACATGATTTAAATGTAGATATTAGTACAATAACATGATATAAGTATGAATTCGTTGATGCTAAACGTATATGCCATAACCATATGTTTTAAAAAGGGAAACTTGTAATTCAAAAGTAAACCTTGTCATGGACGTATCACGTGAACATTCTGATTTTGTAAACACAATAGTGTGGTTTATATTGTCATGAAATGCGAGTCTAAAGTGTGTTCACACACTAGCATACGTGATAGCAAGATTCTAGCGATTTTGAAATAAGAAACTTAAGAACTTTCAAAGTGAACTTGGCTAAGGTTAATATCTTTTAGATTCTGACTATTTGAGAGAATATATATGGTTTATATATGAATCCTGAGACATACGAGTTATGAGCACAAGGCACTTAACATGTATTATGATACCTTATTGGCTTAGTGTGATTTTTTCAACGAAAAACTTAGAAAGTAAAAGTTAAATAGCGTCGATTACCATGAAAATGATATTATGATCATGTGAGCATGTGTATTAACGTTCATTATACCTATAAGCATATTAACATAGACCTCGTTTGGTCAAAGCGTGAATTTCACATATGCACGTATTCATAAGAAATGAATTTCTGAAGCATGAACTACGTGATTAAAGTATATGTGTGTAATATACTCAAGCATGCATATTAAATATTGTTTAGCCTTGTTATATGATGACGTGAATCTAGTAACCGATTTTGAAGCATGAACGTGTATTGCTTAAAGTATGTAAATGGTCGGCATAAAGACATATGATTTTAAATTGGATTAGGATGAGCATGCTAGGTTTTCAAACTTGAAAATTATAATCATAAAGCATGTGTGTTGATAAAAATATAAGTAACTTGAAGTGTTATGTGTTCAAGTCTATATTTATGCATAGAAACTAGATAATCTAAAGTTATTAAATCTATGACATGATTAGATTGACTTACGTGAATTATGGATAGATTGATATGATAAGCAGATTCTTGTAAGTGTAGACTCGTATTAGTTTACACATGCTAATTGGAATGCCGACTTATTAATGTTAGGTTATTTCAGCGAGATTTAATTAAAGCTAGAACTTAATTGTAGCTGAGCAATCAGGTAAGTCTTCGAACTTCACTATTTGGTTGTGCAAGTTCTTTAATTCTTATTTGTACAAGTTCCTATCCTTCTCATATTGTATTGAGCAGGTTATTATCGTATTGACAGTTAATTATTTAAAGCTTGAACTTTATTTCCAAGCATGCTAATAGGTGGTTTAATTACTTTACAATTATTCCACATCGATATTATTGTTATTCGCACTTGGTGCACTTGATTTCGTACAGTCTTGGACTTGTACATTATTTAAAGTTCTATAATTCTTGAACTGCATCAGATAGAGTCTGAACCCATGTTCGGCCAGACAATTGTATAAAATTTTTATAAAAGCTATCCAAACCAATTGATGGTAAGGATTCTTAGATTGAAAGAACACCCCTTGTATATATAGGGGAGTACCCCAGGTATCTAGTATAAAGATACAAACAGCAGAGTTGAATGTTATGCATATACATGGCGTACGCGAGGCTGATCCCCTCAAGTACTTATTCTGTAGCCAGTAACCAAAGGGTCAATCAGCTATTGATTTTGTTGGAGTTTTATAGTTCAAAAGTCTTCTTGACTATCAGTTATTCTAAAAGTAATCATTATTCTTGCTTTCGATATTCATATTGTTGAATTCATCATGATATATCATTTATTGTTGTACTTAAACTTGCTGAGCAAACTTGTTGCTCATTCTTGCTATATCATGACTTATATTGCAGTTAAGCCCGAGACTTCAGGGAAGGACAAGGGTAAAGGGAAGATGTAGGATTAGTTTGCAAGGAGCAGACTTTATTTTTATGTTTAATTAATTATTGTTATGAAATATGAACTCTAATGACTATTATAGGGTATGTTTGTATGTTTGTATTTAAGGTTATCGAATATTGGGACTAGTAACACCTTTTGAATGAACGACATACGTTTATTATATTTTGCATTTAGTTATTGTATGTTGTTTAGAGGTGGATGTTTATGTTAGATCGTGACGACCGGACCAGGGTCAGAGGACCCGGATTCGGGGGTGTCACAGGTTGGTATCAAAGCTTTAGGTTATAAACGTTAGGAATGCAAAACCTAGGCTATAACCTTAGTAGAAACTCAAGTAGAGTATGTAAGTGATGGGTTGAGGAGATCCATCTGGTTTTATTGTGATACTGAAGTTGTTTATTTGAATCACATATAATTGATAGACGTCTTAAACTTCTTAATGCTAACATAAATAGCATATCGCGTAAAGCCTAATGTTTTCTTCCTTTCCTCAGGATCATGCCGCCTAGGAGACTACCGCGGAACCAGAGGGTGGAAGGATCCGTTAATAATGGTGGAGGGGAAAATATCGACCCTATGCAGAACTTCGTTAACTTATTAACGGAGGCAATGCAGAACAGACCCCAGCCAGCAGCAGGGCAGCCAGGACATCACTTGGCAAGCTTCAAAGATTTTAAATTGGTAGGACCGCCAGAGTTCCGGGGGACCTTGGACCCAATCGAAGCCCAAACCTGGATAGAAGAGATGGAGAAAGTGTTTGAGGTCGCACGAGTGGCCGAAGCACAGAAGACGAGTTTTGCCACTTTCATGATGAAGGGCGAAGCTAACTATTGGTGGAAAGCCAATAAGGGACGAGCGGGCGAAGGAGTTATTCCTTGGGATAAATTTAAGGAGCTATTTCTCGAGAATTACTTCTCAGAGAATACGCAACAGGATATGGAAGTTAAGTTTATGGAACTGAAACAAGGTAGTATGTCTGTCGTAGAGTACGCGGCAAGATTTAACGAGTTGGCCCGATTTGCTTCACATCAGGTTGACACGGAAGCCAGGAAGGCAAGGAGGTTCGAATTAGGACTGAAACCATGGGTGCAGAAAGCAATCGCGGTATTGAAGATTAAGACTTACTTTGACCTACTAGAAAGGGCTATCATTGCCGAAGGAGGTAATGAAGCGATTGCTCGATTCAAGCAAGAAAGGAAGACTGGTCAGAAGGGACAGAAAGGGGGAAGCAGCGGAGGCAGCAACCCCAACAAGCGTAAATGGACAGAGAGCCAATCCTCTGGAGGCAACAAGTCCGGGGGGGGGGGGGGGGGAGGCCAAGAAAAGTGTAAAGTGCAACAACTGTGGGAAGAATCACTCGGGAGAGTGCATGAAGGGAAAGAACGCTTGTTACCGTTGTGGACAACCGGGGCACATGGCTCCTCAGTGTCCGAATAAGCAGAAAGGAGGGTGATTCTCGTGTGGAGCCCTAGACCATCAAATTAAGGACTGCCCGAAGAGAAAGGGCGACGCAGCTAGCGACAATCGCAACAACAACAACAACAACGGACTGAGCATCGGAGGGCCATCCAGTCAAGCCAACAGACCAACGGCACGCACGTTCAACATGACCGTTCAGGATGCGATGGAGTCTAAGAACGTGGTGTCAGGTATCATCCCAATCAACAATATAGATGCATATGTGTTATTTGATTCGGGTGCTACCTGTTCTTTTATTTTCGAAGAATTTGCTAAACGGTTAGACTTACCCCGTGAAAGATTAGAACACCCTATGAACGTAGAAGTAGCGAACAAGGAAATTATTCTCGTAGAATACATTCATAGGAACTGTTATACCGAATTGTGAGGATTTAAGCTCAGAGTGGATTTGATACGGATTCGTTTGGGGGAGTTCGATGTAATCCTTGGAATGGATTGGTTATCGAATCACAGAGCAGTTATCGACTGTAAGAAGAAGTGCGTACACCTTAAGACTTCGAATGAGTCAAAAATGGTATTTTATGGTAGTAAATCGCCGAGACAATCTCATTGTCTGACGATGATGCAAACACAAAGATTGCTTAGGAAGGGTTGTGTAGGTTATTTGGCTCACGTGGTTGATACTCGACGAGTCGAGGGTGAACTGGGTCAGATACCTATTGTAAGGGAATTCGCCGATGTCTTCCCAGACGAGATTCCTGGATTGCCACCGGATAGAGAAATTGAGTTTGTTATTGATTTGGCACCGGGGACAGCACCGGTATACAAAGCGCCGTACCGTATGGCACCGGTAGAGATGAAGGAACTGATGGCTCAATTACAAGAGTTATTGGATAAGGGATACATTCGACCGAGCGTATCACCGTGGGGAGCGCCAGTCTTATTCGTGAAGAAGAAAGATGGATCGCTCAGACTTTGTATCGACTACCGAGAGTTGAACAAGGTCACCATTAAGAACAAGTACCCATTGCCTAGGATCGACGATTTGTTTGATCAGTTGAAGGGGGCGAAGTACTTTTCAAAGATTGACTTGAGGACCGGTTATCATCAACTGAAAGTGAGGCCGGAGGATATTCCAAAGACGGCATTTAGAACTCGGTATGGACACTTTGAGTTTCTGGTAATGTCATTCGGATTGACGAACGCGCCGGCAGCATTTATGGACTTGATGAATAGAGTATTCAAACAGTATTTGGATAAGTTCGTTGTCGTATTCATCGATGACATTCTGGTGTATTTCGAGACGGAGGAAGAACACGCCGAACATCTTCGAATAGTGTTGGAGACATTAAGGAGAGAGAAGCTGTATGCAGAGAGTGCATTTTTTGGGGCACATTATCGACAAGAATGGTGTTTCGGTGGATCCAGCAAAGGTAGAAGCGGTTATCAATTGGGAGCAGCCGAAGACGCCAACAGAAATCAGGAGTTTCTTAGGGTTAGCGGGATACTATCGGAGATTCATCCAGGATTTTTCAAAAATAGCATCACCGTTGACCAATCTTACTAGAAAGACAGTTAAGTTCGTTTGGACGGAGAAGTGTGAAGAGAGTTTCCTAGAGTTGAAGAAGAGGCTTAGTCAAGCACCTGTGTTAGCTTTACTAGATAACACAGGAGGGTTCGTAGTGTATAGTGATGCGTCCCACAAGGGTCTTGGCTGTGTACTGATGCAACACGGCAGGGTCATTGCGTACGCTTCACGTCAGCTAAAAGATTATGAGAAGGGTTATCCGACTCATGACCTGGAATTAGCAGCAGTAGTTTTTGCCTTGAAGATTTGGAGGCATTATTTGTATGGTGAGAAGTGTGAGATATATACGGACCACAAGAGTCTGAAGTATATCTTCACGCAGAAAGAATTAAACATGAGGCAGCGCCGATGGCTAGAATTGATCAAAGATTATGATTGTGAGATTCTGTACCATCCAGGCAAAGCAAATGTAGTGGCAGATGCCTTGAGCAGAAAAGGCAGAGAGAAGTTATCGAAGTTAACCGTTCAAGAAGAGTTAGTGAAAGATTTCGAACGACTAGGTTTGGAGGTTAAGTATCCGACGGAGACCATCGAGAAATTATTTTCAGTGACAGCGAGTCTGACTTTATTAGATAAGGTTAAGGAGGCACAAGAGAAGGACGAAGATTGTGATATTATCAAGAAGCGGATTGTTGAGGCTGATGATTTGAAATTCAAGATTGATAGCACTGGACTGCTAAGGTTTGAAGGACGAATTTGGGTACCATTAATACCGGAATTAAGAGAAGAAATTTTATAAGAAGCGCATAGTACGAGATACTCGATACACCCAGGAAGCACGAAGATGTACCAAGACTTGCGTCATCACTTTTGGTGGCCAAACATGAAGAGGGAAGTTACAGAATGCGTAAGTAGGTGTTTAACTTGTCAGAGAGTCAAGGCAGAGCACCAACGACCAAGCGGGTTATTACAACCGTTAGAGATTCCAGAATGGAAATGGGAACACATCACAATGGACTTTGTGGTAGGACTTCCGGCAACGCAGAAAGGGCACGACGCCATATGGGTAATTGTAGATCGTCTTACGAAGTCAGCTCACTTTTTGCCGATTAAGATAAAGTATAGTTTGGATCAGCTAGCCAGATTATATGTCAAGGAAATTATCTCGAGACATGGGGTGCCGGTATCTATTATATCAGATAGAGATCCGCAATTCACGTCAAATTTCTGGAAGAGTCTTCAAGAGAGATTGGGGACACAATTACGAATGAGTACCGCGTATCATCCGCAGACCGATGGGCAAAGCGAAAGAACAATTCAAACACTTGAAGACATGCTCCGAGCTTGTGTGATGGACTTCAAGGGTAGTTGGGAGGATCACCTACCATTAGTAGAATTTGCGTACAATAATAGTTTTCACGCTAGTATCGGAATGCCACCGTACGAGGCACTATATGGGAGAAAATGTCGAACACCGTTGTGTTGGGACGAAGTTGGAGAACGTCGACTGTTGGGACCAGAATTGGTACAGCAGACTGTAGAGATTATCAAGGTGATAAGAGCACGGCTGGTAGCTGCTCAAGATCGCCAGAAGAAGTATGCGGACTTGCATCGCTAGAAGAAAGAATTTGAATTAGGAAGCTATGCTTTTCTGAAAGTATCTCCCTGGAAGGGGAAGATTCATTTTGGGAAGAAGGGCAAGTTGAGCCCTAGGTTCATAGGACCGTTTGAGATTCTGAGGCGAGTCGGTGAAGTGGCGTATGAGGTGGCGTTACCTCCTGAACTTGAGCACATTCACAATGTGTTTCATGTGTCAGTATTACGACCGTATAAATCAGACTACAAGCACGTTATCTCCTATGAACCAATCCAAGTCGAGAAAGACTTATCATACGAGGAAGTTCCTGTCCAGATACTAGATAGGAAGGAACAGAAGCTGAGGAATAAGATCATTCATTCCGTTAAGATTCTTTGGAGGAATCACGCAATTGAAGAAGCTACATGGGAGCTAGAAGAGAAAATGAGAGCAAATTATCCATTTTTATTTGAGTAACCTTATTTTTACAATTCCGAGGACGTAATTTTTATAAGGGGGGAGGGATGTAACGACCATGAATTTTAAACTCCTTATTTATTAAATATGTGATTTAATTTTAACGAGTTAGTTTTGTGAGTTTATTTAAACCTTATGTGGTTATATGAATTTGTGAAATAATTAAGGAAGTCACTAATGGTTTATTTAAATTAGTGGACTAGCCCTGAGGCTTTAATATCAGAAAATTAATAGGATTATTAACAATTAAATATTCAATTTATTTGAATATAGTGGCAAGATTTGAACCTATTGATTAATTTTAATTATGATTAATTAATCGATAATGTGTTGTTTAATTATTATTATGAATAAATAATAATTAATGAGTAAGAGAACTGATAATATAATATTATTATATTTACTTGATTTACTGTTATACACAAGCATGCGATACTAAACCTTTACTATATGGTAGCTATCTATATTATACATAATGCAATGTGACATATTAATGTGGTGAATATTATATATATAGACTATATAGTAAGCTTTACTACATTCATGTGAATTGCATGATAACATTTCTGACGTGACTTGAAGAGTGTAAGTAAACATTCATGTATGCCTCATCAACATATAGTAATATCAATAAACATTATTAATTGATAATGATTTCATTAAGTTATTAGGATTATAATAATAACAGTTATGGTAATAAATAATGAGCAATACACAATTATATTATATTTGGTGTTAATAGAAAATGTACATGGATTATATGTATATACACTACTTGATACCTTGTAAGTAAGAAATAACATTGTAGCACCCATTTAATTGTATAACTTAGGTATATACTATTTGTATATATATAGTATACAACTTAGTGTATTAGCAAGTGCTGAGTTTACATTGTCCCATAATAAGAGCCCAACTTCTTCTCACGTGAACAAACAAAGCTAGCTACACTCTACATTTCTCTCTCAAATTCAACAAACATAGCCATAATCATGAGATGGGGAGTGGGATTCATGAGTGGAATCACCAACTCTCACCAACTTCTTCTTATCCATTATACATTCTTACAATCCTTTGAATTGATTTGAAGGAGAATTGCATTAACTGGTTATTGAATTATCTATATAATGAGCTTCCTCCTTCTCATTTACAATTGCTGTGATATTGGTAAGTAGAACAATTTTATTGAGAGAGTGAGAGATAACAGCAAGTTTAGTTTTCATTTACAGAGGTATAACTCCATTTCAATTTCTGTAAAATTCTTAATCTTTGATTATTGGAATTAAGCATGCAATTGTTGATAATTGATTTGGGATATGTTGATAAGTGTTATACAAACTTCTTAATATGTTAGAATTGCAATATGTCATGATAGAAATAAATTTCGTAATTGTTTTCTAAGTTGGGTTTGCAGAACTGCCAAAGCAGTTTAGCTTCTGGTCTGGCCGACAGCCTGCGCAGCTGCGCCACAACCTGCTCTTGGATTGGCCGGACACCGGCGCAGCTGCTCCGGGTTTATACCTGGTGCCTGCGCAGCTGCGCAGTTTCCTGTGGCCAGTTTTTATTTTCTGCTTCTGTTAAGCTGCTGTGATATACTAACATGTGATATACCATTGAAACAAGCTTGTGAACATGATTTAAATGTAGATATTAGTACAATAACATGATATAAGTATGAATTCGTTGATGCTAAACGTATATGCCATGACCATATGTTTTAAAAAGGGAAACTTGTAATTCAAAAGTAAACCTTGTCATGGACGTATCATGTGAACATTCTGATTTTGTAAACACAATAGTGTGGTTTATATTGTCATGAAATGCGAGTCTAAAGTGTGTTCACACACTAGCATACGTGATAGCAAGATTCTAGCGATTTTAAAATAAGAAACTTAAGAACTTTCAAAGTGAACTTGGCTAAGGTTAATATCTTTTAGATTATGACTATTTGAGAGCATATATATGGTTTATATATGAATCCTAAGACATACGAGTTATGAGCACAAGGCACTTAACATGTATTATGATACCTTATTGGCTTAGTGTGATTTTTTCAACGAAAAACTTAGAAAGTGAAAGTTAAATAGCGTCGATTACCATGAAAATGATATTATGATCATGCGAGCATGTGTATTAACGTTCATTATACCTATAAGCATATTAACATAGACCTCGTTTGGTCAAAGGGTGAATTTCACATATGTACGTATTCATAAGAAATGAATTTCTGAAGCATGAACTACGTGATTAAAGTATATGTGTGTAGTATACTCAAGCATGCATATTAAATATTGTTTAGCCTTGTTATATGATGACGTGACTCTAGTAATCGATTTTGAAGCATGAACGTGTATTGCTTAAAGTATGTAAATGGTCGGCATAAAGACATATGATTTTAAATTGGATTAGGATGAGCATGCTAGGTTTTCAAACTTGAAAATTATAATCATAAAGCATGTGTGTTGATAAAAATATAAGTAACTTGAAGTATTATGTGTTCAAGTCTATATTGATGCATAGAAACTAGATAATCTAAAGTTATTAAATCTATGACATGATTAGATTGACTTACGTGAATTATGGATAGATTGATATGATAAGCAGATTCTTGTAAGTGTAGACTCGTATTAGTTTACACATGCTAATTGGAATACCGACTTATTAATGTTAGGTTATTTCAGCGAGATTTAATTAAAGCTAGAACTTAATTGTAGCTGAGCAATCAGGTAAGTCTCCGAACTTCACTATTTGGTTGTGCAAGTTCTTTAATTCTTATTTGTACAAGTTCCTATCCTTCTCATATTGTATTGAGCAGGTTATTATCGTATTGACAGTTAATTATTTAAAGCTTGAACTTTATTTCCAAGCATGCTAATAGGTGGTTTAATTACTTTATAATTATTCCACATCGATATTATTGTTATTCGCACTTGGTGCACTTGATTTCGTACAGTCTTGGACTTGTACATTATTTAAAGTTCTATAATTCTTGAACTGCGTCAGATAGAGTCTGAACCCATGTTCGGTCAGACAATTGTATAAAATTTTTATAAAAGCTATCCAAACCAATTGATGGTAAGGATTCTTAGATTGAAAGAACACCCCTTGTATATATAGGGGAGTACCCCAGGTATCTAGTATAAAGATACAAACAGCAGAGTTGAATGTTATGCATATACATGGCGTACGCGAGGCTGATCCCCTCAAGTACTTATTCTGTAGCCAGTAACCAAAGGGTCAATCAGCTATTGATTCTGTTGGAGTTTTATAGTTCAAAAGTCTACTTGACTATCAGTTATTCTAAAAGTAATCATTATTCTTGCTTTCGATATTCATATTGTTGAATCCATCATGATATATCCTTTATTGTTGTACTTAAACTTGCTGAGAAAACTTGTTGCTCATTCTTGCTATATCATGACTTATATTGCAGTTAAGCCCGAGACTTCAGGGAAGGACAAGGGTAAAGGGAAGATGTAGGATTAGTTTGCAAGGAGCAGACTTTATTTTTATGTTTAATTAATTATTGTTATGAAATATGAACCCTAATGACTATTCTAGGGTATGTTTGTATGTTTGTATTTAAGGTTATCGAATCTTGGGACTAGTAACACCTTTTGAATGAATGACATACGTTTATTATATTCCGCATTTAGTTATTGTATGTTGTTTAGAGGTGGATGTTTATGTTAGATCGTGACGACCGGACCAGGGTCAGAGGACCCGGATTCGGGGGTGTCACATTACTTGCTGAGCAATTTGTGCTCATTCTTGCTTTCCCTAAAATATTTCAGTTAAGGCAGAGCAGGGCGAACCTTCAAGCATTGATACGGGAAAGGGAAAGGCTAACAACTAGCTTGTGTCTTTTATATTTTAAATATTTTAATGTTGTATTAAGATGATGTAGTAAGACTGGATTTGATTATATTTAAGCTTAAGTTAGGTTATGTAATAAGTCGTTAATTGATATTATTATGTAATCTTTTAAGTACTGTAGGTTGCGAGACTTGGGAGAATAATTATAATAAATCATTATAAATTATTCTAGATTAGATTTTCCGCTGTGATTGTGTGATTTTTAGTTATTATTATTGTAATGTATTACCATGAGCACGTGACGAACCGAATTCGAGAGACCAAGTGGCGGTCACGAATTTGGGGGCGTCACAGGTTGGTATCAGAGCCGTAGTTATAAACCTTAGGAACGAGTGTCCTCAGACTATAACTTAGGCGAACTTAGAAGTTAGGAAGAAGATAAAACTCATGTAGATATTTCCTTGAGAGACTTAGTCTGTTATGAAATGTAACTTCATTTTATACAATGAACTTATGTTTTGTTTAACATTCTAATGGAGTTGCTGTTTCTTGTCTTGTGTTTGTGATTGTAGATGGCAGACTTGGGAGTACCCGCTAGAGTGGCTGAGGATGAGCCCAGGGATATACATGTAGTATACGAGGCACCTCTAGAGGCTAAACCAGTGCAGGTTATTGCACCGTTCGAGTCTGACGACGAGGACGAGATTGAGATAGAGTCTGATCCAGAGGAGGAGCCGATGGAGGACGAGCCGGTGGGGGATGAGCCAGTAAAGGACTCTGATGAGGCTACTGTAGAGGAGCAGATGTTAGGCGAGTATGAGGAGTGGATCCTAGAGTTAGACTGCAGAGTACAAAAGCTAGAGGAAGAGGCCAAAGAGAGAAAGACTTTGAGTTCCAGAAGCTGAGGGACGAAGACCACCAGAGGAAGCTGGCCATGCAGGAGTTAGAGGTGGAGATTGCCTACCGTAGGGAGGCAGGGATCCAGATGGGGACTCTGTTCCATAGGTTAATGGCAAGAAATGTAGATCTGGCAGGGAAGCTGGAAGAAGTAGAACAGAGAGAATTGAGTGAGAAGACTGAGAAAGAGGCACTCCGTACTCAGTTAGAATTAGAAGTGATGGATAGGATACACTTCGAGGAAAAGTGGGAAGCGGCCAATGAGAGAGCTGACGACCTAGAGGACGAGGTCAGGTGCAAGAAGAGAAAGATGAACAAGATGGGGTACGTGTTCCGTTCAGCATTTGAGAGGATGATTGATGGTGTGTACCACTACCCAGCGGAGCAGGGACAGACTCTACATACCTTGAGTCGAGAGCTGGTTGCGTATATAGCACAGTTGGAGTACAAGAGCGCAGTGGAGCGCGGGATGATGGGATGAGATTCCCTTAGTCAGTCTAGTAGTAGTTAGTAGCATTTATCTTTATGTGTTGTACATTCTATGTTGTAATCCCGATCTTTTGTGAAAGATGTGGGATAGTGATGTAAACCCCGTGTTAGCTTTTGTTAGAGGGGTAGTATGGTAGTAGGTTGGTATATTCCCCGTCTTTTGTGATATTAGGGGATATACGTGATGACATTTATAGCAGTATGCTAGGATAATCATGTAATGAAATGAAATGGCATATGAATATAAATGAAGTTTATTTCAAAAATGTGTTATAAATTTATTCTTTTAGTATTAAAAGAAATACTTAAGTAATATACTTGAATAATAATAAAATGAAAAATTGTGATGCAGATAATGCCGCCCAGACGTAGATTAACTGCACCTGAGGAGTCAGTGAACAATGAGAGGGAACAAGTAGACCCGATCCAGAAACTGGTAGACCTGTTAGGAGAGGCATTAAGGGGAAGGAACAATGAACCTGTTCGCCCAAACCCTCAGGCTGTGCCAGTAACAACCTTTAAAGACTTTAAGAGTGTAGGACCCCCGAAGTTCGAGGGAACTACCGACCCAATCGTCGCACAAACCTGGATAAAAGAGATCGAAAAAGCTTTCACTATAGCTCGCGTAGGCGAAGATCAGAAGACGGTATTTTCCACGTACATGATGAGGGGCAAAGCTAACTACTGGTGGGAGGCTAATCAACAAAGAGCTGGAGAAGGGATAATAGCTTGGGATAAGTTTAAGACGCTGTTCTTCGAGAATTACTTTTCGAAGAGTATGAAGAATAGGATGGAGGTGAAATTCCTAGAGTTAAAATAAGGGGAGATGACGGTGGCACAATACGCGGCTAGGTTTAATGTACTAGCTCGATTTACGGAACACCAGGTAGGAGATGAAGAGAGGAAGGCTAGACGCTTCGAACAAGGGCTGAAGCCGTGGCTGTTCAATAAGGTATCAGTTCTTCAAATTAATTCCTTTGCAACATTACTGGAAAAGGCAATCATTGTGGAAGGTGGCAGTGAGGCCTTAAGTCTGTATAACAAGGAGAAGTAAGGAAAGAATACTGAAGGAGAGAACCGTACGGGAGGAAGCAGTAGCGGAGGAAACAACTTGGGAAAGAGAAAATGGGAGAACAACAACAACAAAAAAAACAACAATAATCAATCAGGGAATTTTCATGGAGGTTTCAAGAAGAGGGCTGAAGGATGCCCAAAGTGTGGGAAGAATCACCAGGGCGAGTGCTGGAAGGGACGTGGAACTTGCTACAACTGCGGACGGGAAGGGCACATCTCGCCCAACTGTCCGAAGCCAAAGAAGATCCAAGGGTGTTTTGCTTGCGGCTCAACTGAGCACTGTATTAAGGATTGCCCAAAGAAGGGAAGTGGCGGGGTAGCAATCAGCAAGGAGGCAACAAGCTAATGATCAGCGGGCCGACACAATCCAACCGCCCAACCGCCAGAACCTTTAACATGACCGTCCAGGATGCCGTGGTTGCGAAAGACGTGGTGTCAGGTATAATCCCAATCAATGATATAAATGCTTATGTATTATTTGATTCAGGTGCTACCTGTTCTTTTATATCTGAAGAATTTACTAGTAAACTTAGTACACCCCGAGAACGATTAGAAAATCCTTTGATCATAGAAGTTGCTAATAAGGAAGTGATCCTTGTAGAATACGTTTATCGAGATTATCGCGCAAACATTAGAGAACATGAACTGAGCGTAGACTTGATTCCTATTAGACCGGGAGAATTTGACGTAATACAGGGGATGGATTGGTTGTATAACCATGCTGCGACTATTGACTATCAGAACAAGTGTGTGAACCTTCAGACTCCGAATAAGTCTAAGGTAGTGTTTTATGGTAGCTCATCGCTTAAGCAATCGTGTTGCGTTACGATGATGCAGGCCAAGAAATTATTAAGGAAAGGATGTGTAGGTTATTTAGCTTACATCGTTGATACTCGGAAAAATAGAGTAGAAATTAAGGATATATCCGTAGTGAATGAATTTTAAGATGTATTTCAGGACGATCTGCCTGGTCTTCCGCCAGACAGAGAAATCGAATTCGTAATAAACTTAGCACCGGGAACGGCATCGATTTGGAAAGCTCCATATCGTATGGCGCCAGTAGAAATAAAGGAATTGATGATACAATTGCAAGAATTATTGGATAAGGGTTACATTCGACCGAGTGTTTCTCCCTGGGGAGCACCAGTACTATTCGTTAAGAAGAAGGACGGATCGATGAGGCTCTGTATCGATTATCGAGAATTGAACAGAGTAACGATCAAGAACCGATATCCGCTACCGAGGATAGACGACCTGTTTGATCAACTAAAGGGAGCAAAGTGTTTCTTGAAAATTGACCTATATAGCATCAACTGAAAGTGAGGGATAAGGACATACCAAAGACTGTGTTTCGAACCCGTTATTGACACTACGAGTTTTTGGTAATGTCATTTGGATTGACTAATGCTCCGGCAGCATTTATGGACTTGATGAACCGAGTTTTCAAGCCATACTTGGATAAATTTGTAGTGGTTTTTATCGACGACATTTTGATCTACTCGAAGACAGAGGAAGAACACGCCGAACATCTGAAGATTGTTTTGGAGGCACTAAGAAAGGAGAAGATGTATGCGAAATTTTTTAAGTGCGAATTTTGGATGGAGAAGGTTCAATTCTTAGGCCACGTGGTGGATAGGAATGGAATCTCTGTAGATCCTGCGAAGGTTGAAGCAGTAAGTAATTGGGAACAACCAAGAACACCGACGGAGGTGAGAAGCTTTTTAGGGTTAGCTGGGTACTATCGAAGATTCATCCAAGATTTTTCTAAGATAGCAACCCCGTTGACCAATTTGACTAGGAAGACGGTGAAATTTGTATGGACTGACAAATGTGAAGAGAGTTTTTAGGAGTTGAAGAAGAGATTGAGCGAAGCACCTATATTATCATTACCAGATGATGCGGGAAATTTTGTGGTGTATAGTGATGCATCGCACAAGGGACTTAGCTGTGTGCTTATGCAGCACGGCAAGGTCATTGCGTATGCGTCACGACAATTGAAGGATTATGAAAAACGATACCCTACTCACGACTTAGAGTTAGCGGCAGTAGTTTTTGCGTTAAAGATATGGAGGCATTATTTGTACGGAGAAAAATGCGAGATATACATGGACCACAAGAGTCTGAAATATATCTTCACACAGAAGGAGTATGCGTCAGAGGAGGTGGTTAGAATTGATCAAGGATTATGACTGCGATATTCTTTATCACCCGGGAAAGGCAAACGTGGTTGCCGACGTTCTGAGCAGAAAAGGAAGAGAAAAATTGTTTAATTTAAGGACTCAGGAAGAATTGATAAGAGAGATGGAGAAATTGGAGATAGAAGTGAAAAGACCAGAAAAGTCTGGTGAGAAGTTAATTGTAATGGAAGCTTGTCCGACGTTGTTGGATAGAGTGAAGGAAGCCCAGGAAAAGGATGAGGAGTGTGAGAAAATCCGAAAGAGGATCACGGAAAATGAGGAAGAAAAATTTTGAATGGATAAAGACTGTATTTTAAGATTTGAAGGAAGAGTGTGGGTACCAGCGATAACCGAGTTGAGGGAAGAGATTTTGCACGAGGCACACAATACGACATATTCCGTTCATCCGGGAGGCACAAAGATGTACCTAGATCTAAGGAAACATTTTTGGTGGCCCAATTTGAAACGGGAAGTCGCAGAGTGCGTCAGTAGATGTTTGACTTGACAACGCGTTAAAGCAGAGCATCAACGGCCGAGTGGTTTACTACAACCGTTAGAAATACCAGAGTGGAAATGGGAGCATATTACCATGGACTTCGTGGTAGGACTTCCAGTTATGCAGAAAGGTTATGATGCCATTTGGGTTATCGTGGATCGACTAACTAAGACCGCACATTTTCTACCAATCAAGATCCGCTACAGTTTGAATCAGTTAGCGAGCCTATACGTAAAAGAAATTGTCTCACGACATGGAGTGCCTGTATCTATTGTCTCTGATCGAGATCCGCGCTTCACGTCAATTTTTTGGAAGAGTTTGCAAGAAAGAATGGGAACACAGTTGAGGTTGAGTACGGCTTACCATCCTCAGATAGACGAACAGAGTGAGCGAATAATACAAACGCTGGAGGACATGCTTAGGACTTGCGTGATGGATTTTAAGGGAAATTGGGACAACCACCTACCCTTAGTAGAATTCGCATATAATAATAGCTACCATGCGAGTATCGCCATGCCACCATACGAAGCTCTTTATGGAAGAAAGTGCAGAACGCCATTATATTGGGACGAAGTCGGAGAGCGACGAATACTCGGACTAGAGCTAGTACAACAAACCGCAGACGTGGTGACAGTGATAAGAGCCAGACTTATAGCAGCTCAAGATCGCCAGAAGAAATACGCAGATTTGTATCGGCAGGACCGAGACTTCAAAGTCGACAGTTTCGTATTCTTGAAAGTATCTCCATGGAAGGGAAAGATCCGTTTTGGCAAGAAAGGAAAATTGAGTCCAAGATTCATAGGACCGTTCGAGATACTGAAGCGAGTGGGCGAAGTGGCATACAGAGTTGCATTACCACCCGAGTTGGAGCACATCCACAACGTGTTCCACATTTTCGTGTTGCGACCATATAAGGCCGACTACAAGCACGTGATTTCTTACGAGCCCATTCAAGTGGAGAAAAACTTGGCGTATGAAGAAATTCCTGTCCAGATATTAGATAGGAAAGAACAAACTTTGAGAAATAAAGTTATTTCATCTGTAAAAGTACTTTGGCGTAACCACAATGTCGAGGAGGCAACGTGGGAGTTAGAAGATAGGATGATGAGGGACTATCCCCATCTATTTGTGTAACCTTGTAGCAATTCCGGGACAGAATTTTTATAAGGGGGGAGGATGTAATACCCAAGAATTTTTATATATTAATAAATGAATATATTAATGGAAGTGAATATTTATTCATATATAAATGATTTTGTGTTATGAGATGAATTAACTCAATTATATAAAATTGAATAATTATAATAAGTGATAATATATGGAGTTTGCGATAAACTCGTTGATAGCCTTGTGTGGCACAATGACGTAATATAAGAATGATTATATTAATTTAACCAAACAATTAATCTATATTAATTGTTAATCATAGAATATTAATTAATTGTCATCGTAGAATAATTGTTATAGATGATTAATTAATAATATGTGATTATTATTATTGCACGAAATATAATATTAATAATAAGCAATGTGTCTATAATATAATAAGATTTATATTCATTTAATGTGATATTTAATCATATAAGTGTTAATCGATTATTATAGAAATTAATAATCAATGAGGAATGGATTAATTAATATTATCATTAATTAATCAATGAGATAAATAATTTATTTATTTGACAAATAAGTAAGTATTAATCTAATAAGATTATATTAATTGATATGTGCAATACTTGAATATATAAAGTATATGAAATACAACTATATTATAGTATAGAGAGACACTTAAGTGTGACCATGCATGTATACATAAACTATGTTATATAATGCAATGTGAATATATTACACATGGAGACCATGTATTAGGATTGATTGAAATATATAAACTACATGTTTATGCTTGTGTGACAATATGTATGCAAGTATACATTAACATAATATGAATATATTGTAATCAATTATTGATTGTAGAATTTAATAATGTGATAGTATCCGATTAAATTATATCGGTAGGATAAAATGTACTTGGATTATATATGTACAAATTACATTGAAGTATTATTATGTGAATTACATTGTGACATTAAAATTACAACCTAAGTGTAGATATTATGTATATAACATAAGTGTTGTATGAATCCATATTGACCAATGGCTGAGCTGCATTCTCTTGTCCCATAATAAGAGTCACATTTCATTCTCTTCACGTGGAAAACTCCAAGCTAGTCTACTGCCTCTTCTCTCAAAATCAACATTCTAGCTATCATGATGAACAAGGGAGTGGTATTGATAATGAGTTTCACCAACTAATTACCAACTCTCGATTAACCTCTATACAATACAAAATCTCGTTGGTTTAATTTGATGTATATATGCATTGTCTGTATTTTGGTTTCTCTATAAATACAACCCATCTCCTTCAATTTGATTTGCTGATAAATTGCATAAGTGTTGAGTTGAGAGAATACATTGATAGTATAGCAGCAAGTTCAGTTCACAATTTAACAGAGGTATAATTCCTCTTCTTGTTCTTCCTTCTGATTCTCTGTCAAATTTCATTTTCTGTCAAAATTCCATTTCCTGATTTTGGTTGCAAAGCATGTTAATTGAATTATAGAATGGTTATTAGTTGTTATACAGACTTAGTAACATGTTAGTATATAATGTAGCATGTTTACAAATCAAATCGGTGAAGTAATTTTGTGAATTGGGCTGTTAACTGCCGAAGCAGACTGCAGTTCGGCCAGAACCAGTGGTGGCGCAGCTGCGCCGGTTTGGCCTTGGTATACTGCGCAGCTGCGCAGGACACTGTCTACAGTTTTTGATTTTCTGCTTGCGTTCTGCTACGTGATAGTTTCTTGCATTGACTTAGATGAAGCATGCTAGCATGAGTAACTTATATGTATAGATACGTAGACCTAAAATGAGCATGTTCTATTACGCTTGTGTTCATGGTTGATGAAAAGTATAGTTTTCCAAAACAAACTTAGAACTTTAATAAAAGACTTTGACATGTGTGTATGATATCAATGTTCTGACTTATGTCGGTATTTTGACCTTGCAAGCATATTATTATGATCTAGGAAGGCATGAAAAGCATGTTAATAGATGTATACATGTTTTGTAAGGTAACATGAGCACGTGGATCGCGTTAAATGAACTTTACTAGTGAAAGTATAAGTTTTGAACGTAAATCTTGACATGTTATATCGGAGTCTAGATTCTGATCATTGTGAATATGTTGGATAATGTTTTTAAACCTCACTAATGTGTCATACATATATATACATGTGTACATACCATGCTAGGTGCCATAAAGACTAAATGAAGCATGATTTCAAAACCAATAGCAATGCTAGTAATATGTATGTGGTAAAGATATTCATGAACATGCCTAGAACACGTTACACGACCACCTTATATGTGTACATGACAAGTATGATAGCTTCGTGGTTTCATGACCTTGAATGGCTTTAAGTTATTAAAAGTATTGACCTAGAATCTATATCAAATATATTTGAAACGAGGAAAGATTGTACAAACATAAAAGAATCTTTTAATATGTTTATATGCTATGTGGTGTTGTTAGCTTGCATGACCGGACAGAAACAATAAGGCACAGCTCAGCCTTGGCTTGGCTAGAGGGCTGCGCAGCTGTGCTGGCCCTAGGCTTAGCCATGGCGCAGCTGCGCCAGTCTGGAATCTAAATTTTTGAAATCTGCTTGTTTTGGTCATGTCAGTTAGTGTAAATTATTGTTCAAAACTGCTAGAAATGATTTGTACCCTACTGGTGTGTATATATGTGATGATTAAGTAACAAGATAATGTTTAACTTATATAATGGAAGCCCATGGGTAAAAGGATCATAGCTACTTGAACATAATGAGTTGCTATAGTATCATTTATGTTATAACTATGTACTTTATTCGTAATAACATATAATCTGATTTCATACCATATGAGTATAAGTATGACATGTGACTAAGGTAGCAACATGTATGTATATTGAGTAACAAGTTGGTGTAATGAATGAGTTAGCTAATGAAAATCCTATACTTATAATATGCTATAAATAGGATTCAAAAGTGTTGAATTACTTTACGTGGATAGACTACACTAAAGGCAAGTATCCTAAACCATTGCATTACTTTATTCAACGGATATCGTAAGCAAGTATCTAAACCTTATCTCTTTGAATGCAAGTTCCTAACTTACACTCTTTTACGGTGCAAGTATTCTATCCTTGTATATTGCGAACTAGTTTCTTTACTTAATCGTTTGAATTAAATTAGCATACTTGAACTTTTATTTCATTAAAGCTATTGTTCATGTTGAGCTTAGTATTGTTCTTGAATATTGTGAAAGTGTCTATGCCATTTGATTCGGCTAGACTTATATTATTGAAAAGCGACCCAAAACCAATTGATTGGTGCAGGATCTTGTATTTGACTGAGAAGAACAACCTTCTTTGAAGGGAATATATAATTGTCGGAGAACCGACGCGCGCACTTGGGTATGATTGATTGTTATGCATAACGATGGTACTTTAGGCTGATCACCTATTGTACCTGTTTTTGTTGGATTTTCAGTTTATTACTGTTAATTCTAGTAGAAGTTCATGGTCCTTAGTGACTGCTCAGTATTTAGTTATCTTAAAATCTTGAATTGATTTATCATTGAATCACATTGATATTATTCTGTCCTTAGCGACTGTTATTGAAAACTGTTGATATTCTTGTTATCCTTGAACTATCAAACCTTGCTATACTCTTTTCGAGAATTGAGAATTTTATTACAAACCCTTATTGTATATTACTTGCTGAGCAATTTGTGCTCTTTCTTGCTTTTCCTAAAACATTTCAGTTAAGGCAGAGCAGGGCGAACCTTCAGGCATTGATAAGGGCAAGGGCAAGGCTACCAACTAGCTTGTGTTTTTTATATTTTAAATATTTTAATGTTGTATTAAGATGATGTAGTAAGACTGGATTTGATTATGTTTAAGCTTAAGTTAGGTTATGTAATAAGTCGTTAATTGATATTATTATGTAATCTATTAAGTACTGTAGGTTGCGAGACTTGGGGAAATAATTATAATAAATCATTATAAATTATTCTAGATTAGATTTTCCGCTGTGATTGTGTGATTTTTAGTTATTATTATTGTAATGTATTACCATGAGCACGCGACGAACCGAATTCGAGAGACCAAGTGGCGGTCACGAATTTGGGGGCATCACAAATATGATAAATCAACATCTGAAATATTTAATACTTGTCTTGTGTGACACACCTGTAGACACTCAAAATTTTGCATTCCTGTCTAACCCTGCAGGAGAGCAAAATCGTCTTTTACCTTCTAGAGACAATCCTGAAAGTCTAGATCAAATCCAACCCCGGCGACAACCCCGGGAGATCAAATCCAACCCCCGACGACAACCCTGGGAGATCAAATCAATCCCCAGAGATAACCCTAGGAAATCAAATCAACCCTCGGAGACGACCATGAGGAAGAACAGAGTCGGCTAGGATCAAACCTCGGAGACAACCCTGAAAAATAGTCGAAAGCCTTGTCAATCCTAGAGACAACCCCCGGAAGGGAAAAATGGTTATTTTGCCAACTTAACATCAAATCAAGTCAAAATCAAGTTAAATCACTGCCATAAAGGTCATGCAGAACCATAACGTCAATCTCGAGTGAAAATAGCACAAGACAGCTCAACGGACGGACTACAAAGACTCAAAGATCTGGTCATGGACCCATATTTCTAGATTCAAAAAAGGTTAAATCCCATGTCATTATGTAGATCTCGGAAAGGGCTTTCCAGAAAGGTATAGCACGCCTCCATCGGATTCCCGAATTGAAAGTTATGAAGGTTTAAGCGAACAGCGCGTTGATCAGAGTGCACGTACTTTGAGACGACGGGACCCACTAAATCGGGGCCACTTGAGTAAGCCGCAGGTAGACCCGCAGCTACCGCAGGTGCTCCACCAGCAAAGAAAAAAAGAGAAAAAGAGAGGAAATTTCGCCCATTTCAGCTCTTAACCCTACTTACAGTGTTCCAAACTTCAATATTCTTCTTTCTAAATACTTGTATACGTATATATACTAACATATTAAGTTTTAACCAGTGGAAACAGAGTTTTCAAGCTACAAAAGAGGTTCAAAGCCCGTCTCGCTGTACACTGTGAGATTTTTTTAGATCTGAAGTTTTTTACTGCTTTAATATATATATATATATATATATATATATATATATATATATAAGTGTTCATTATGACTGGATTCTAAATCTGTGGCTTTTTACTACTTTAATATATATATATATATATATATATATATATATATATACGGTCCGGATCTTAAGCTTACCCTTTATTCAACATACCTTACTTACCCCTCTTTAGCGACGGACTAGGCGACGGTTTAGTCCGTCGCTATATATATAATCGTCGTCTATATTATATTAACTCGTTTGACTTGGATTGCTAATCCGTGATTTTTTTAGCTTTAATATATATATAATCATATATATATATATATATATATATATATTTATATTGATCAGTGATGCCTGGATTGTGAATCCATGGCTCTTTCCAGCTTTAATATATATGTATATATATATATTATTTATTCAATGTGATTAAATATCAGTTTTAACTGTTCATTGATGTAAAATTATTCTAATGTAAAGTTTGTGGACTAGATTTATTTAAATCTAGCCGTATCTAGCTTTTAACCGGTTCAAAAATTGTAAAACTGGAACCGTTGAGCTAGAATGGCTAAGATTTATTTAAATCTAGTTTTCTTTCTAGTTTTGTAAATATTAAGCAACTACACGACCCTCGATCTATATCTAGAGGGAACGGGAAGCTTGGCTACACGCATGCAAGAATTTAACTGATGAATCCTTTATTTTGCGACATCTAGATTATAATTTGCATTTTATTTCTATATAGCTGCTGTGCAAGCTTTTTATTGATAATTGTATGAGCCTAGGAATTACGGGATCTATGATTAATCACATGGTTCTGGATCTGATTCCCATAATAGACAAATTCCAACTGTATATACAGCTTGCAAGCCCCTTTGTAAATGTAATCATAGGCCTTAAAACAAGGATACAGATTTAAGGCCATGACATAATTAAATTATGGTTTGTGGTGCTCGGATCACTTCGATGGCTTTCATGCCCATAAGAGGTCCGACACTTTTGTAGATATTTATTTATGCTTTGAATCTCCAATAAAATCCAAATCAAGCCAAATACAGAATAAAAAGTAGAAGTATCAACAGGCCTTAAAGGGTTTGAAAAACACTTTTCAAAACATCACTTTCATATCTTGTCTAAAAGAAGGACTTTTCATTAAATCAAACCCTTCGTATATAGGTCCAACAAAGCACATCACTACTTTCAAATAAAGTATTTAGGCCCAATTATTGCAATTCACACACACACACACACACACACACACATAACGATTAAGGAAATTGAAAAGATGCGGTAACCGTGTCTCAAAGAAGGCGGGGCGGGGGGGGGGGGGGTGCCTAACACCTTCCCCCCGCTTAATCAAGCCCCCGAACTCTATGAAATCTTGGTTTTCAAGACTAATTAAACAGAGTCCAGTAATTGGGCCATATTGCAAAATCTTTCAAAACTTAGTTGAGTTGGTACAACCATTTCACTCATACAGACTGACGACTCTGTAAAATCAAGCTTTTCAAAATCGTCGACATTTTATATCGGTCTTTTCCTAAAAATTCACCCTTCAGATAAAACCAATTCAAATAAAAAACATCAAGGGTAGAAACAGACATAGGAAAAGGGATCAAAGATTTTTTCCCAACGTCGACAAGTGGCAACTCTGCTGGGGAAATAGAGGGCTTAAGTCGCATTTCATTCTCTTCAAAATTTCCTGTTTATATGCATGTGTGTGGATGCTATCTTTACATTAAGTGGATGTAAATAAATGTTCTACTGCTTTATATTAGTGCTTCGAATAATGTCATCATTTCATACGGTGAGACGCATTGTATGTGAATGTATGTTGTGTGATTCCTGTGACACCCCAAAATCCGGGTACTTTATTTCCATAGGATTTTGTGTTCACTGTCTAATAATATCACATCTATCTACCCATAATACAAGAAACTCATGAATAAATAGAAATCCTCCCCTTAAGGGGTTACAACATCTGAACGAATAAATTCCAGGTCATCTAACCTTAATACATCAAGTGCAAAAACATAAATAAATCATTAAGTCTTAACATAACATCATAAGTCTTAAAACAAAACATTCTCAAATAAATAATAAGCCTTCATCACTTGTTTGCTTTGCCCTTTCCCTTACTAGTGGATAGCTCGTCAGTTCTTTCAATCTTAGCTGCAATGTTATTATGCAAGAGTGAGCAACAATTGCCAAAAGTATAACAATATAATAACAATAATAACATGCAAGAAATCAATGAGTTATGAATAATAGAAAGCTCGGCTTTTGAATCAATAATTAATATATGAATCAAAAGTATATCTGAGGGTTATACGACCAAGAACTATGTCCCAAGTTATCAAGTATTTCTACTTTAAACTTTTAACAGTCGTAAGACTATATGGACCTTACTTCTCGTACTTAGGGGGATCAGCCCTTAATACCATGTATGTGCACATCATCTCAAAGCTAACGCGTAAATAATCCCCTATAAAGGGTTGTTCATCTCAGTTTGACATCAGAGTCCGCACTAAAGAAAGTTTGATTTGGATAAGCTCAATAAAAGTTCTAGAATTTAGAATGCTCATCAACTATGAACTAGTCGAATCAATAAGGGTTAGCTAGTCTTTCAGGGTCTAACCATAAAATGATACTTAAATCAAATAATGAATCTCAAAGGCATACAATTGAATAAGTATTGTACAATCGAAGTATTACTTCAAAAGAATTAAGACATCTTGTCGACGTCGAGAAAAAATCTGTGGACAGATCTTCCTCTTCCTAAATTCTTGAATGTCTTCTACCCTTGTTTGTCTTTTCTATTTTATGAAGGGTGAAGTTTTTTAGGAAAAGGCCAACATGTATCATGTCGACGATTTGAAAGGTTTACAGAGTCGCCAGTTGGTATATTTGAAATGGTTGTACCAACTCAACCGAGTTTTGTTTGTTTTTTGCAAATAAGCCCAATTACTGGACACTGTCGAAACTTGGCCTTGAAACCGAGATTCACAAAGTTTGGGGGCTTGGTTAAGCGGGGGGAAAGTGCTAGGCACCCCCCGACTTCTGTGAAACACGGTTACCACATCTTTTCAATATTTTCTTTTTTTATTTAAAATGTGTGTGTGTGTGTGTGCCAAAGTAATTGAGCCTACATGTATTTGATTTGAAAGTAGTGCCGCGCTTCGTTGGACCTATATACGAAGGGTTTGATTTGTGTGAAAGGCCCTTTTTTTAGACAAGATATGAAAATGACGTTTTGGAAAGATGGTTTTCAAACCCTCTCACTTGCATAGGAATTGAAGCCTATTGATACTTCCATTTTTTATTCTATTCAGCCTTTGGATTGATTTGGATGTTTATTATCGGGATGCGAAGCATCCTCGACCACATAATGTATATACAAGTGTCGGTCTTCTTATGGGCATGACAGCCATCGAAGTGACTCTAGCACTACAAACCATATTTCACTATATTTAACACCTTAAATCCGGATAACCATTTTAAGGTCCCTCGGATGTATATTTTACAGAAAAACTGGCAGGATACATTTACAACGTGGAGTTTTCCATCGTGGGAATGAGATTTAGATCAGTGTGTTTGATCATTAATCCCACGATTCCTAGGCTCACAGAAAATGATCAAGAAATCCTATACATCACAGATATTCACATAGAAGGCAAATTGTACTCTAGACGTCTCAAAACAAAGGATTTGTCAGTTAAATCCTTGCATGCGCGTAGCTGAAACTTCTCGTTTCTGCTAGA
Organism: Panax stipuleanatus; assembly: GCA_020205555.1. Classification (NCBI taxonomy): domain Eukaryota; kingdom Viridiplantae; phylum Streptophyta; class Magnoliopsida; order Apiales; family Araliaceae; genus Panax; species Panax stipuleanatus. The sequence continues at coordinate 75,925,813 of CM035115.1, read as the reverse complement.
TATGGATCTAGGGTCACGTAGTCGCTTTAATATTTACAAAGCTAGAAATAAACTAGATTTAAATAAATCTTAGCCATTCTAGCTATCGGTTCCGGTTTGACCGATTTTGAACCTTTTAAAAGTTAGGAAGGGATATATTTAGATAAATTTAATTCACAATATGTACATCAGTGTAGATTCATATCAAATGAATATTTAAAGCAAATATTTAATCACATTGAATAAAGAATTTATATATACTTATATATATAAAAGCTGTAAAGGGCTACGGATTTCCAATCCAGGCTGGATGAAGAAATATATATATATATATATATATATATAAAAGCTGTAAAGGGCCACAGATTTCCAATCCAGGTATGACGAAGAAATTTAAATATAGAGTAAGGAGAGGACGGACTCTTACAGACTCAATAATTACAAATGACTTTAACTGTTGTTGAACAGTAAAGCTTTTACAAAAGTAAATGATTACAAACAATTTTAACTGTTACTGAACAGTAATACAGATGCATTATTGAATAACTTTTGACTAAATTACAGACGCTTGACTCAAAAGAAAATACAGCTTTTGACCAAATGGCCGACAAATACCAATGACTCAAAATAACTTTGTGCTGCTTTCGGCAACTTGTTGAGAAAGGAGCACCAACTGATGATGACTGGTGGTGAATCACTGATGATGACTCAAGCAAGTTAAGAAGCATCCTAGGTAAAAGGATCTTGAGCATCTTGGAGGTTGATGCTGCCGTACGGATCATTTGCACTTGTAGCTTGTTGACTGGAACTTGAAGAAGAAGATGAACTTAAAGAAGGAACACTGTCTTCTTTTCATTTATCAACTCTGTTTTGAATAATCTGAGCTAACATTTTTAACTCAGCATCGGAACATTTGTCAATATCTAAAAAATCTAACTTTGATTGTGAAGATTTTTTAGATTTTTATGGAGGTTTCTTTGGGGGAAACCGATTTAATAGGAATTGGGTTAACCGGGAATTCTTTCTGAACTTGACCAATGATACGTTAAATGTCAAATTTATCCCACCATTTAATGAAGAATTCACGAGTAACAAAAGTAAGTTGACTAACATGAGAAGCGGCAGTAGTTTGACCGCTTGATGACTGAAACACAGATTCGACAACAGGGATAAAGAGACTGTATTGCCATTTAAGAGTCCATGGGACTTTATATTTATTGATGAATTGAAGAAGAACCGGAATACAATCATTTTTTGGATTGTGTGGACTTCTGTAACAAAAATGAGTAACAATAGAACGAAGCTCTTCGGGCAAGATGGCGAAAGAAGGGCCATATCTTGACCACCAAAGAGTGAACCAATGGGGAAGCCGACTTTTAAATTTGTGGTCAAATTGTAAAAATCACGAATGACTGAAGGAAGGATTTTGGAACAAGAAGATCTTGTGCCAAGCTTCGATGTAATCATAATAGCAGAATTAAATATCAAGATTACTTAGCTGTCTGAGATCAGAAGGATGATTACCCCAATCAGACATGGAAATAATGTGTTTAATATAGAGGGAGTGATATATAACTTTGAAGTTATCATTCCTATCGTAAATAGGTTTGATAAGGATTGACTGAGTTTGAAGAAGAACTTCCTTATAAAATGCAAGGGATTTATAAGGAGCTAGGGGAAGAAAATGTCATCCAGTTGGGAAGAACTGGGTAGCCAATTTTATTGGATCATCCATAGGTTTCATATGAGATTCAATATGAAACAAATTAGCTGTGTAACTAGAAATATACTGCGAATGCAGTTGACTAGGGTTAGGGTTACTGGATGAGGAAGATGAAGCAAATGGGTCAAACGACTTTGAAGACTGGGCCAAGACCGTGTTATAGGGCTTGGGAATAGTACCAAGGTGAGTAAACCTATTAGCAACATCAATAGCAGGAACTGGGGTAACTGGGAGAGGGATTATGGCTCCTTTGGGCCTTTGACTTGGGATTGGGCTTGGAGGGGGACCTAATATAATTGTTTCCACCTCTCACGCACATTTTTCTTGAGTACCTAAATTAATAAATTCTCGTGTAAGAAAATCAGGAATAGAGTTTTGACTTTCTTTTAATATATTCAATACCAAAATCAAAAATGCTTAATAGAAATTGCCACCTAGAAAAAATATGCTTAGCGGCTATATTTTTAACATCCTTTTCTAAAATATATTTAGCAGATTTGCAATCAATTCTGACCAGAAATCTTTGATTTAATAAATCATTTTGGAATTTACTAATGCATAAAACCAATGCTAAGATTTTTTTTTTAATTGTACTATAATTACTTTGAGCCGGATTCCATGCACCAGAATGAAATTGAACAATTTGCTCAAAAGAAGTAGAAGTTAATTTCTGCTTTAGAATACCACCAAATCCAATTTCAAAGGCATCGGTTTCAATAATTTTAAAAGCAAATTCATTAGAAATGCCAAGGCAAGGTAAAACCTTAATATATTTTTTAACTAGTCGGACTATAGAGGTATGTTCATTAGTCCAAGGAGGAGGATTCTTTTGTAAACAAAGAAACAAAGGTTTACAGATTTTTTGAAGATTCTGATAGAACTTACCAACATAATTTAAGGATCCTAAAAATCGCTGAAGTTGAGTTTTATCAAGAATCTTATCAGGAAACTTATCTGCAAATTGGATGACTCTCTGAATAGGACGAATTAGACCACGATGAATATCATGCCCTAGAAATTTGACTTTAGTTTAGAAAAGACTACATTTAGTGGGAGACAAAACCAAACCATTAACTTTGATCGATTTGAGGAACGAATTTAAATGTTTAAAATGTTCTTCAATTGAATTGGAAAAAACTAGAATATCATCAATGTAGACGATGATGAAATGACTAAAAGGATTCAAAATTTCATTAAGGATATTTTGAAATTCACTAGGAGCATTGTTAAGGCCAAAGGCTTGAACAACCCATTCATAATGACCAAAGAGAGTGGTAAAAGTAGTTTTATACCTATCACTAGGATGAACATTGATCTTCAAAAATCCTAATTTAAGGTCGAATTTACTAAAGACGGTAGCATTACTAAGCCTACTAAGAAGGTCTTCTTTGTTAGGTAATGGATACCTAATCCATTCTAAAACTTTGTTTAGAGGCTTGTAATTGATAACTAGTCTGCGGACTCCTCGCTCTTTTTCTACTTCATTATTAACATAAAAAGTTGGACAAGACCAAGGCGATTTATTATGTTTAATTAAACCTTTTGCAAGCAGATCATTTATTTCATGCTTACAAAGCTCCATTTGCTGGTGACTCATTTGTATAGGCCTAGCCTTAGTAGGAATTAAGTGTTCCTTAAATTTCTTACCATAAGGTAACCTAACAACATGCTTTCTTCTGTGTCAGAAAGCATGGGGAGAATCAGCGCAAAGGTTTTTAGTCATAAAATCTCAAAGGTCTTCAATCTTATCTTGAACTTTTTCTTGAAGAAGAAGATCTTCGACTTATTTATACCTAATTTCTTATTTTAAGAATTTTAACTGAGAGTTTTTACAGCTTAACAGGTTTAAGGATTTAGAAATAGATTCATTTTGAATAAATTTCAAATCTCTTTCTCTGGGTTGAGTAATGAATTCAAACACTACCTTTTATCCCAGATGTTTAGTGGTTAAACCATTATTACTAGTAGTGAATGGATATAATAAATATATAAACGGAAGTCCTAAAATAATCTTATCTGTCAAATTGCGAAATAAAACAAAAGTAGTTTTCAAACACATATTATTTTGACAAATATGAACTTTAGAAAGTTGATATTTTATTTTTATTTTACTACCATTAGCAGAATTTAATCGCTCACTAGTTTTCGTATAGAACTTAGTAGGTATTAAACCTTTTTGAATGCAATTAAGATCTGCGCCAGTGTCAACTAGAGCAGGAAGCTGAATTGCAAAAGTTCCCTCGATAACTAGCTTAACTATGATATACCATTTTTGAATGGTAATATCTTTCAATCTTTTTAAAGAATTACCCTGAACCATAAGAATTGACTCATCTTCTTTGGCATTAGAAGATTCAGGTTCTTCTTCATTTTCAAATGAATCAGAAATGTGAAGTTCTGAACCTTTTGTCATAAGATTAGCCATTTTTTTACGTAAATCAAAAATTTAAGTCTTAAGATTTGAAATCTCCTTTTTAAGTTTATTAACTTCTTGATTTAACTTGGGGAGGGTGACTTCTCTATCAGCAGTTTTAAATCGCTCTAAGGTTTTATTAAGGATGATAATAGGCTTATCTTTACCCTTAATAACCCTATGTTTACTAGAATTGTTCTTAGTTAGCAATTCTTTTAACTGCTTCATGTATTGAGTTTTTAACTCAGGATCAATAATTTTACTAATTAAATCAACCAACAAAGAGCTTTCTTCCTCTTCTTTGGTAAGAACATTTATAATTTTATTGCAGCAATCAGATCTGCAATTATCTGTACATAAAGTGACTTCATTTTTTTCACTATGTGTTTGACTATCTTTACCATTACCAGAGGAAGAAGGAATATCAGAATAACCATCGTTATCATTGTTATGCTCAATCCTTATTAACTTTAAAAGTTTATCAGTATCTTCAGCAGAAATATTCAACTGACTCAATTTCTGCTTAATTTTACACTCACTTTTATAATGGACTTTCTTACCACAATTATAGCAAGTGATCTTACTTTTATCTTGAGTTTTAGTACTAGATTTTTTATTAGGAGTTTTTCTCTTTGATTTAGGCTTCTCATAATAATCATCTTGGTTTTTAGACTGACTAGAACGCTTCTCATGATGCTTACCAGATTTGCGCTTTTCATTATGTTTCTTTCGATGCTTTCTTCTAGAAGGAGCAACAGGAGGTAAACCATATTGTTCGCAAAACGTACCAAGCTCATATTTAGCCTTTTTCTTATCTTTACTAGCTTGTTTAGAAAGTTTATAATCAATACACATTTTTAAACCAATCATTTAGATATAACTAATTATATCACCATAAGTAAGGTTATCATAATCAATATATCCCAAAGTTTTACTAAGTTCTTCTATAACTTTATGGGCAAATACATTAGGAAGACCATTAACAAACTTTTCTTTCTAGAAAGGCTTGTTACTATCACTTCTCATCATGACGCAAGAAATAAAAACATCTTTGTACCATCTAAAATCACTCAGAGTGGGACAAGTGGGATTACTTAACTGATCATGAATCCTTTTAGTGATATTACTAGGGGTTCCAATAAAATATTTTATAATGGTGAATATTAACGTGTTAATACCATCAGGAATACCAAAACTAATGTCTTCTCTGAAGATAGGTTGGCCATCATTATCTAGCTGTCGCGCATGGATAATTGAGTTTCTAGCATCTTCATCAAGGTATTTTTCCCACCAAGAACGAAGAACACCAGTAAATCCATTAGTTAATATTTTAACAATTTCAGGTTGTGTTAAGCTAGTAAATGCTGTAATATAACTATTTACGACCATAAACATATGATTCATTTTGGTAAGAATCTGATGCTCACTAAACCCATCAATATTCCATTCATAAATTTTATTAGAGGAAACAGAAAATTGATTATCTAGATTTTTCTCTTCATACTGAAGATTGGGAGGAGTGGGTCTAGAATGCCAATTTTTTTGTTATGCTTGTGTTATTAAAGGTTAACTTGTTTAACTGATCATTAATATCTGGGATAGAGGCAGTTTTAGATTTAATGTCTGATTGACTAATACTTTCATCGTCTGATTCTTTAATCTGATCAATGATAGCAATAGTACCACTGGCTTCACCAGAACTCGAACTCATCTTTTTAATTAACTTATCAATTGTTTTAACTAACTCAGAATCTTTATTAGGCAATCCCATACTTTCTCTTTTTTCTGGGAGAGTTAATAAAGGCTGATCTAATTTTTTATCAAGGTTTTTAATCATAGAGTGATCAAATTTTTCTTCAATTTTATCTAATTATTTACCAATAGTAGCCAAATATTGATTAGTAAAATTATTTTGTTCAATAATTTTCTTTTCATCAGTTTTTCCATCAGCAATTTTAAATGGACTGGCAACAACCGAAGTATTTGTAATATTTAGAAGAATAGTTTCTAAAAGAGGATGACTTGCTAAGACTTTCGTCTTATCCTCTTTAGTCCACTGACTTTGGTAAGAACTTTACAATGTGAATGATATTTTTCATACCACTCGTAAAAAGTAATGTTCATTTGTTCATTTTTAATAAATTTTTTCCATTTATTCACAATTTTTTCCCTGTCAGATTTTTCGTATTTATGTCGAAAAGCATGCCTTTTCTCCTTATTAGAATTGGAATTAAAATCTGTCACCAGATTATTCTAATCTAGTTTGAATTCTTTAGTAAGAACTCTTAACTGAGGATTAATAGAGGTTTCAAAATCTAAAGGGGTAGGTCCTACAGAGGCTGTAGGAGAAACATCTTGTTCGTCTTCTACTGAATTAGTGTAGCGTAACAAGGGTGACTGGTTTGACCTTGGTTTAAAACACCTTTCATTTTTAAATCAGGTATAGAATAATTACTTAGAACTTCGGTGTCTCTTCTAGAAATAACTGAAGGAACTGAGGATCTAGTAAATTCTTTTATGATCAAAGGTCTTCTGGTACGTTCAAAACTAACTCTGACAGTACCATCAGAAAATTGTTTAATATTTTCTATATTTAATATGTTATTAACAACTGGTTTTTGTGGAATTTCACTTGGTAAAATCCACTGACTAGGTAAAGTAATATCCTTCCAAAGAAAGGTTATAATTTTATTCATATTAGATTAGTTCAAGTTGCAGTTAAACTTTTAAATATTAAGGGAATTAATTCGAGTATCTTTCTGTGTCTCAGAGATGCTCGCTTCCTTAATTATGCTCCTAGCATTATTGGTATCATGGAATCAAGTCTGCATGATGGACCTATCCATTTCAATTGCTTTTCTGATCTCCCTCTGAGCCTAAGTGATGCTAATTTGCTAAAGGCTTTAACTTTGAACATTAAGACTGCTGGTGAGATAACTCAAATGATTGAAGGTTCGTAGCCTATAGCCTTAATTTACAGAATTTATTATAAAATTATGAAGACTAATTTAAATGTTCACACGCCTAATAAAAGCCCTAAAGATCATACTGTTTTAATTCAAAGCAGCACTAGTAATGCTAATATCCAGACTTATATATATATATATATATATATATATATATATATATATATATATATATATATATATATATATAAGCTGTAAAGAGCCACGAATTACCAATCTAGGCTCAACTGAGAAATATATATATATATATATATATATATATATATATATAAGTTGTAAAGAGCCACAAATTTCAAATCCAGGCTCGATTGAGAAATGTAAATATATATATATATATATAAAAGCTTTAAAAGGCCACGAATTAGCAATCCAGGCCTGACTGAATGGATAGTTAGTATATATATAGTAAGTTATATATATAATAAAGCTAAAAAGGCCACGAATTAGCGATCTAGGCCAAACGAAATAGTACAAATATATATATATAGTTATATATATAAAAAAGCGATAAAAAGTCACAGATTAGCAATCCAGGCTGTGCAAACAAAGAAAAACGTATATATATACTTATATATACTAAAAAGTAAGCTAGCAAGGCCACAGATTTGAAATCCGGGCTAAACTAGAAGCTAAAATTCCATATGCACGTTCACATATGCGCAATAAAGTAGTACTACCTCCGTTCCTTAAAGAGTGCAGTTTTAGCAAAAATAAATTGTTCCTTAAAGAATGCAGTTTTAGGAACCTAAAGCCTTCTTTTTCCAAATATGCCCTTATTTTAATTAATGCACTAAATAGAGAAGTTAATGCACTAAAGAAAGAGAAAGGTAGCTTTGTCATTTTATCCCACTTATTGATTTGTGTGCTTTTTGCTAAAACTGCACTCTTTAAGGAACGGAGGTAGTAGAAAGTTTTTGATCGTAAAAATACTTACAATAGGTAGTGCAACGGGCTTATTGCCACTTAGAGGGCTTCAAATCTCCGTTTTCACCTGTTAAAACTTGATATGTCGTAGAATATACGTTTGCAAACGTATTGGAAGAATAAAATTAAAATTTAGAGTACTAGAAGTAGGGCTAAAGGTCGAAATGGGCGGAGTTTCTCTGCTTTTTTCTATTTTTTCTTCTTTTTTTGCAAGGGTGTGGGGTCTTATTTATAGACCAGATGGTAGCGGGTCTACTCGCGACAGCCGTGGGTAGAGGTGCGGCTCCCCGAGTGGGGCCCGTTCCCGTGGGTCCTGTTGTCTTGAAGTATGTGCACTCCGACCAATGCTAGGTATGCTTCGAACTATTATATCTTTCAATCCGGGAGTCCATTTGAGGCGTGCTATACCTTTCCTGAAAGCCCTTTCCGAAAGCTACACAATGACATGGGATTTGACCATTTTCGAATCCAAGAAGATGGGTTTATAACCAGATCTTTATTTTTTTACAGTCTGGCCGTTGAGCTGCCTTGTGCTGTTTTCACTCGGGATTGTTGTTATGGCTGTTTTTGACCCTTGCATTGATTTAGCTTGATTTTAACTTAATTTGACGTTAAGTCAGTAAAATAACCATTTTGCCCTTCCAGGGGTTGTCTCCCGGATTGACAAGGTTTTCGACTATTTTCTCGAGGTTGTCTCCGAGATTTGATCCTAGCCGACTCTGTTCTTCCTCACGTTTATATTTGAGGTTGACTTGGTCTCCCAGGTTTGTCTCTGGGGATGGTTTGATGCTTCGGGGTTGTCTCCGAAAGTTGAATTGGTCACATGGTGTTGTCGTCGGGGCTGTTTGATCTCCCAGTGTTGTTGCTGGGGTTTTTGTACCTCCTGGGGTTGTTGTTGGGGCTTGACGTAACATCCCGGTGTTATTGCTGGGGCTGAGTTTGATCTCCCGGTATTGTCGCCGGGGTTCACTTGATGATTTGGACTTCCAGGGTTGTCTTTGGAAGGTAAAAGATAGTTTTGCCCTCCTGCAGGGTTATTAACAGGAATGTAAAATTTTGAGTGACTACCCTCTTTATCATGTTTATGCAATGCAATGAAATGAACAGGATAAAGAATGCTAGACACTGGAAACATGACATATGCAAATGTAATGCAATGCACGATATGCCATGTTATAAATGTTTTATGCTCTTGTGGTGTTAGCTGCCACGGTACTTTATCACTGATTGTTTTCACCACTCCTGCTGGGGATGACGTTGTCCATAATAGCTCTAACTGAACTTTCTTGACGCCTACTCGAATGATAGTTTGAAAAGTCTTGACCATCACCAAACCTTCTTGTCGATTTTGGGAAAAAATCCGCGGGTCGGGTCACAACCCAGATCTTTCTCTCATCTTAAGTTATCTCTACCTTTACTCTTTTTATTTTGAAAAAAGTTTTGAAGGGTTTTTAAGAAAAGGCCAACATGTATCATGTCGACGATTGAACGTTTTACAAAGTCGCCAGTTGGTAGTTTTTAAATGGTTGTTCTAACTCAACCGAGTTTTGTTTGAAAGAGGCCCAATTGCTGGACACTGTCGAAACTTGATCTTTGAAAACAAAGTTTGAGTTTGGGGGCTTGGTTAAGTGTAGGGAAGTTGTTAGGCACCCCACGACTCCCGTGTAAACACGGTACATCATCTTTTCAATATTTCTCTTAAAAAACTGAAGTGTGTGTGAATGCTGTTTGAAAATTGTGCCTATGTTTGATTGAAAGCATGTCTATGCATCGTTGAACCTATATATGAAGGGTTTGATTTGATTTGCAAAAAGTCTTTGATTTGATTTGAAAAAAGTGTTTGATTTGATTTGCAAAAGCTTCTATTTTTGAAAAGATTTAAAATGATGTTTTGAAAGCAGATTATCAAACCCCTGCGCCAACATAGGAATTAAAGCATATTGATACTTTAATTTTATCTTTTCAGCCTTAAGGCTCAATTTGAATGGTGATTGTCGGGCTGCGAAGCTTCCTCGACCACAAAAGATATACAAGTATCAGTCTTCTCATAGGCATAACAGCCATTAGAGTGACTCTGACACGACAAACCATATTTTCACTATGTTGAGACCTTAAATCCGGAAAATCATTTTAAGGTCTTTTGTATGTGCATTTTTACAGAAAAACTGGCAGGGTACATTTGTAAGTTGGAGTTTGTCCATCGTGGAAATTAGATTCTGATCAGTTTGATCACGAATCCCATAATTCCTAGGCGCACATAGGGAGGCCAATAAACCTGCACAACTCAAATTTGTACAAAAATAGATATATATCCAAATGTTGCCAGAACTGAGGATTCATTCAGTATATCCTGGTTCGCACCTAGCCGAAGTGTCTCGTTCCCACTAGATAGCGATCTAAGGGCCACAAGGTTGCTTTTGTAACTGAAACTAGAAAAATGCTAGATTTAAATAAATCTCAGCCATTCTAGCTTCCCAGTTCAGTGTGTATCGATTTTGAACCGTTTGAAAGCTAGAGTTGACTAGATTTAAATAAATCTATTTCGCCCGCAGATATGTCAATGCCGATTCATATAAAATGAATATTTAAATCTACAATTTAATAAAAGTGAGTAAAGCAATATATATACAATTATATATACAAAATCTGTAAAGGACGATGGATTTTCACACCGGTGCCCGGACTGGAATTGAAATATATATATATATATATATATATATATATTTATAAAAGCTGTATAAAAGCCATGGAATGATCCAGGCTGGACAGAATTGAAATATATTTATAGAAAAAATAATAAAAAAGGCGATGGATTTTCATGCCTGTGCCCGGACTGAAATTGAAACAGACAGAAAAATAGTCAACTAAGACTGGGAAGATAACCCACTGTGGTGAATGGTGCAAAAAGTAATAAAAAGGCCACAGAATAATTCAGGCCGAACTGGAATGTAAATGTGCCAAAAAGTAGTCAACCAAGACTGGGAAGATAACCCAGTGTGGTGAATGTTGCTTATATATGCATATTTATATATAAAAGCAGTAAAAAGCCACAGAATAATCCAGGATGAACTGAAATATAAATATATATATAGAGACAGAAACGTAGGCAACCAAAACTACGAAGATAACCTAGTGGTGGTGAAGGCTGCTTATATATGTATATTTATATATAAAAGCAGTAAACTATCGCGGATTTGACATCTGGGCTTGACAGAATTGAAAAGTTAGTATATATACAGATAAATATATATATAAAAAAGACAAACCCAGACTGGGAAGATAACCCAGTCCGACGAAGTTGCTCAGTATGAAGATACAAGTATATGCAAGCTGCTGGAAGCAACGGATCGTCAATTCGAGTCGTAGAAATGCCAGAAAATGCGTTTAGGTACTAAAATGTACCAAAAGTTAGCAAAAACGGTCACGGAACTGAGTTTCGGGCATATTTAGACAATGAAATTTGATGTACAAGTGCAAAACAGTGTAAAGTAGTAGTATTGACTTGCTGATCATAAAAATACTTATAATGGACTGCTACACGGGCTTTTTGCCAAATCGCAGGCTTTAAACGTCCGAATCTACCTGTTATTTTTTGATATGTGGTAGTATGGGGGTATATCTTCGTGTTAGAGTGAAAAAATTTGGATTTGGAAGATAAAGAATTGGACAGAAAACCAAACGGGCAGAGGTTCGAAGCGTTTCAGAATTATGAAAATGAGGGGGGGCACCTCATATATATAGGCCAGGGAGCCTCCACTTTACTTGCTGCTGTCGCAGGTAGAGGTGCGGCTCCACGTGGTGTGGCCCATATGGTTGGTCCCGTTATCTCGAAGTACGTGCACTCCAACGCTTCGCTGGGGTTGAGCCAACGGCTGAACTGTCATCGATCTATACCCGACGCTTCGCTGGGGTTGAGCCAACGGCTGAACTGTCACCGGTGTGTACCCGACGCTTCGCTGGGGTTGAGCCAACGGCCGAACTGTCATCAGTTTGTACCTGACGCTTTTCTGGGGTTGAGCCAACAGCTGAACTGTCTCGGTCTGTACCCGACGCTTCACCAGGGTTGAGCCAATGGCTGAACTGTCACCGGTCTGTACCCGATGCTTTGCTGGGGTTGAGCTAACGGCTGAACTGGGTTTGTACCCGACGTTTCGTTGGGGTTTAGCCAACGGCTATCTCAGTCTGTACCCGACGCTTCGCTAGGGTTGAGCCAATGGCTGAACTGTCTCGGTCTGTACCAGACGCTTCGCTGGGATTGAGCCAATTGCTGAACTATCATCGATTTATAACCGACGCTTCGCTGGGGTTAAGCCAACGACTAAACTTTCTTGATATGTACCCGACACTTCGCTGGGGTTGAGCCAACGACTGAACTGTCATCAGTCTGTACCCGACACTTCGCTGGGGTTGAGCCAACGGCTGAACTATCATCGGTCTGTACCCGACGCTTCACTGGGGTTGAGCCAACGGCTGAACTATCATTGGTCTATTCCCGACGCTTCGCTGGGGTTGAGCCAACGGCTGAACTGTCTTGGTCTGTACCCGACACTTCCCTGGAGTTGAGCCAACTGTTGAATTATCATCGATCTGTACCCGATGCTTTGCTGGGGTTGAGCCAATGGCTGAACTGTCTCAGTCTATACCTGACGCTTCACTGGGGTTGAGCCAACAGCTCAACTGTCATCGGTCAGTACCCGATGCTTCACTGGGGTTGAGTCAATGGCTGAACTATCTCGGTCTATACTCGACGCTTCGCTGGGATTAAGACAACGGCTGAACTATCATCGGTCTGTACCCAACACTTTGCTGAGGTTGAGCCAACGGCTGAACTAACTCGGTCTGTACCCGACGCTTCGCTGGGGTGGAGCCAATAACTTAATTGTCTCGGTCTGTACCTAACGCTTCGCTGGGGTTGATCCAAAGATTGAACTGTCTCAGTCTGTACTCGACGCTTCGCTGGGGTTAAGCCAACGGCTAAACTGTCATCGGTCTGTACCCGACGCTTCGCTGGGCTTGAGCCAACGGCTAAACTATCATCGATCAGTCCCCGACGCTTCGTCGGGGTTGGGTCAACGGCTGAACTATCTCAGTCTGTACCCGACGCTTTGCTAGGGTTGAGACAATGGCTGAACTGTCATTGGTCAGTACCTGAGGCTTCACTGTGGTTGTGCCAATGATTGAACTGTCTCGGTCTGTACCTGACTCTTCGAATGTGGCAGTTTTGCGCAATTTTTTAGTATTCTTTATCATTGATCCCCGAACATTACTTCGGGTTGAATACCAAGGGTTTTTAGAAAATTCCCCTTTCCGTCTGGATTACGCTACCGCAGGTGAGCCCGCTTCTACCTGTGGCTTTATATTGGACAGCAGGAGTTCATTTGAATTAGTTTCATTTTGAGTTTTAAATAGAATCCGATCTTCTTTTTCAAATTTATGGAGTTTGGGTAGCCTTTTTTGATTTCGTCATATTCTACGTGTTCAGTGCATCGCAGGTAACGTTTTACGTCCTTTTTTCACAAGTTTTGACCGTTAAAAGCATGTGAACCACGTAGGGGGCTTTTAGACGAAATTTATGAAATATGTATGCCTATATGACATGCTAAAAATTTTTGACTTCATATGTATGCATATCTTACTGTAATACACGTTTGCTGTAAGGAAATTCAGATCCTGAGACAGTCATATTCTGCTCTTTTTGATCAGTTTACTCATCCTTTTTGAGGCCTAGCGAGCCTGGATTTTCCACTAAAAATGTCCATGATAATTTGGCTACCATGAGAAGTCTACTTTTGATTTTATTTCATAAATATGAACTGTTCCTATTTTTGGGAAGGTGTGCTACTGAATGGCCACCTAGACATGCCTGTGTGAATGCGGACAATTCATTTTACAAAGGAGACTCTGGCAAAATTTTTCAAATGCCCGAGCATTTAATAAACATGTAATTTTGACTCTACTGGAGATTTTTGACTGACCCATGCATGCTTTAGGACTTTAGCTTTTGAAAAACATGTAGTTTTGACATTATTGGGTATTTTTAACTGATCCATGCATGTTTTGAGACTTAGAAATGCCTAGAGTACTGAAAAAATAATAAGCCACAGGTTTTAGGCTTACCACACCCTTTCTGAGGTGATTTGGAGACTCTGTCCAGGTGATGGACAGAGATAGACCTAACAGTGCTAGCAGGGTAGTTTCACGCGTTAGACGTAGGCGAGCTTCTGATGTTCCTCAGCCACGTCCAGTTCGACCGCCTCCTAGACTAGCAAAGTCGGTGATTCGTCCAGCACAGAATGAGCAGCCGATCGATATTGATGACGAGCAGGCTCATTTCGCTGCTCCTGCCCTAGCTCAGGTTCCACATGTGGAGGTTCCTGGCATTGTTGTGCCGACCCAGGAGTTGTTGGGAGACTTGAGTTGTCATCCATCGAGATTTCTTCACGCCAATGAGGTGACTTGAAGTTTTCTTCTTTATGGATTTTCTTTCTTTCTTTGGCCATTCTCGGGGCACAGGTTTTTGACATGGGTTGGTTTTTGATGCAGGTTCCAGGCTTTACGCAGCCTCGAGGGAATTGGTTTAATGTGCATTCCCTGTATCATACTTTACACCAGGACTACAAGGATATTGTGGATGGCTGGGGGTTTCAGGCCTTCTTTTCTATTCTTCCCTGTCGTTGCCCCTGGGGGTATATGAGGACTTTGTCTGAGCGCTGGTTCCACCAGACTCAGTCCCTTTATTTTTTGGACTGTGAGGTGATGATGACCCCTATGGACTGGAGGTTCATCACCGACATTGAGTTTGAGGGTGAGCCAGTGCCTGTCGTGGCTGACATCACACATACTGCCGTTTGGTCCTTGTTGGGAGTTCCTGCAATGACGATCAAGGGTCGAACGTTTCGATCTGGTCCCTTGAGTATAGATGCCCAGAGTGGGGCTTTACTTGAGCCTCTACCTGATGATCAGAGGGTTAAGGATCGCATCTTGAGGCGATTATTTTTGGTGATCATCAGGGGTTATTTTGTGGCGGACAACTCATCGACTGTGTCCTTCGCCCTGGTCAGTGCTACCTGACATGTAGAGCACTTCAATGACTTTGATTAGGGTTCCTATACCTTTGCCTATTTTCTCCGGGGCATGCACATGCTTTCAGAGGGTTTGACGGAGGCTTGGTTAGGGTTCTACCAGTTTCTGCTCGTGGGTACATATTTCTTGTACCTTTTTGATTTCTGCATTTACATTTGTTAATCTTGGTCACTGAGGACTTTTGATATTTATATGTCCAGTTCTGGGCGTATGAGAGGATTCCTTGCCTACGGCCCGCCATTTCTTTAGGTCTGGAGACCTATCCTCGAGGACGGTGTTGGCATCACTTCACTTTGACGGAGGTCCCTGTTGCTGAGGGATTTACCCATTCTCGCCTACAACTGGAGCTTTTGACGACTGGGTCGATCTCTTGGATGCCGTATACCTTTGAGTTTTTGGCTATTGGATTTGAAGGAGGCTTCCCCACTGGTCGGGAGTTTGCATTGTCGACCTGTAGAGTCCCGTTGTTGACAGAGGGAGGCTGGGAGCTCTATTTAGGAGAGCGTGCGATCAAGAGCATTACGGGGCAGATCCACATTCCCATTATTCCTCCTGCTTGGCATTATTGGCCATTGATCCTGCCACTGACAGATATCCCTATTGAGGGCATAGATGGCTATACCCTATTAGAGGGCCCTTATAGCCAGGAGTCATTTAGCAGCTGGTAGAGTCCTCGCACGATTGGAGCTCAGACTCGGGTAACCCAATTTATGGCAGACATGGTGCCTGGGTCTGTTATGATGACAAACTGGATAACTTGCCTCAGGGAGCCGACTCATTTGGACCAGATCACAGGATTGACCCAGCAATTAGAGAAAGCTCACTTGTTTATCAGGCATCTTGGCAGAGATCCGTCAGAGGCATTTTCTTTTAACCCTTCCAGCTCAGGAGCAGGCCCCTCTTTAGGTCCATTTTTTGGCAGTTTTGTAGGGGCAGATTCTCTCTTGTACTACCAAGATATGCTTGATGACAGCGGTTTTGTGTCCACGAAGGACATGGAGCAGGTTAATCACCTGAGCGTAGATATTTTGGATCTTTTTGGATAGCTATTGTAGTTATATCTTTTGGTTGGCCACTGTTTTGGCTTTTGGGCGGTTGTGCCCATTTTGATAGACCACTGTTAGTAGCTAGGTGGTGGTGCCCCATTTCCCTGTACTTTTTATTTTGCTTTGTATTATCAGACATGGATGATGCTTGTAGTAGATAGTTTGTTGTAGATATGCATGATATTTCCTATCTATCACATCATATTTATCATTGTCATTATGCATGTATTATGTCATGTGTATGCATTTAGATAGATGAGTTCATATTTGACCCCTGGATGGTCTTGTGATACGGTGATACAGATGGCATCGTCGACCATTAGCTGTATCGAGCATTTACCGTCGTCTGAGGTGGCAATGTCATTGAGATTGTGGTATGAGAGCCTGCCATTCCCAGCCAGAGGGACAGTTGATCAGATGCTGGGGCATTCGTTAGCCCTCGCAGACTTTCAGGTGCCATATGGATTTGTGGATGGTATTTTATCCTACTGGCTACCTGATAGATAGGTTTTTCACTTCGGGCTCCATGAGTTGACTTCAACCCTTGAGGAGTACCAGCGATTCATTGGCTTGGCTTTAGAGGCGCCATGTGCTCGCACGACGATTAGTGACATAAAGAGACCTTTAATTCGGATGTCGGGTCTCCGTCAGAGCATAGTGATGGAGGAGATTATCTCTGGACGCGTTATCTCCATTGACTTTTTGATTGATCGCTTCGGTGAGCTCAACAGTTATGATCGACATGCCAGAGATTTTATTGTGTCAGCAGAGGAGTGGCATTTGGCCAGGATAGACATTTTGTTGATGTGCATTGTATCCTATGTATATATGCTGCTATGGTTGGACCACTTGGATGTGGGATTAATAGTTGTGGTTCGGGCCCTTAGGCAGGGTAGCATCATTATACCGATGATATTAGCTGAGACATTGAGAGCAGCCACCTACTGCAGTACCCACCCGGAGGGGTTTTTTAGAGGCAGTTCAGTCTTGTTGTATATATGGCTCATGTCCTATATTCGATCAATTAGATTTTTCAGGTATTAGGGATATTATTTTTCCCATGATATATCTATGTCATACTCCTTTCAGCCGACGGAGTGTACCGATTCAGATACATGGTCAACATTTTTATCTGACGTTGCGCATCCATTTTCAATTTTGCCGTACGCAGGGCTAGTCTCCCCTTATAGCTTCATCACCCATCCATCTGGTATGGACTATTTGCCCCTAGCGGGATTGAGGGGAGTGACTACTTATCATCCTCTGGCTGTTATGGGCTAGTTCGATCAGTTTTAGAGCCTGCATCTGTTTAAGGGGGCTATTGATCAGAGGATGTTAGCTTCGTCTATGTCATCTGCTAATTTGATCCGCGTATATGAGTGTTGGACTCACAGAGAGAGGGCTGATTGCTCTAGTAGCCAACCGGATCGTTCTCTAGAGTACTCGATGTGGTTGGAGGCAGATATAGCATCAGCTGCATTCATCCAGTCAGCTCCTATAGTGGATTCAGACGAGGAGGAGCTTATGGAGGATCCTGAGTCTCCTACTAAGGATGAGTCATTCATAGGTTTGACAGCAACACTAGTTAGTGAGCCGCTGATTGTTCTTGCAGGGATAAATCCTGCTTTAGCAGACTTACTAGCCCGGATGGCCTTTGAGAGAGATCAGGCTAGAGCGCTGATGTTGATCGCCTTGTCTGGCAGAGATATAGCTTTGGCGGAGAGAGATGCAGCTCGAGCTGCTCAGGATGCATGATTGATTGAGTGAGAGGCGATCTAATCTGCCAGAGATGCAGCTTTTGTTGAGATCGAGGAGACTTTGATTGCTAGGGATGCAGCAGTTGTGGAGTGGGATGAGGCCATAGCTTCTCGGGATTTCCACATTGCCGACAGTACTGCTCTTTAGTCTTATACTCATGGTCTGATCACCGAGATGAGTGCCTATATTAATAACCACAATGCCACACTACAGATGACTGTGGATATTTTGAGCCGTATGGAGGCTGAGGGTATTGCACTTGCCGCTGCTCCTCCATCTTCAGAGAGAGATGCCATGTTGGTATTGTTGGCCCGCTTATCCTTGGGTCCATAGACTAGCTTTATTTTTCCTGCACATACTAGATCAACCATTTTTGTCATGCACATGACACTATATATATATATATATATATATATATATATCAAATAGTGTTATATATTAGAGAAATATATTTTTGATTCACTTCCCTGTTTGGATATGTATTGTCATTGCTAAGTGATTACCACTTCTCTCATGACTCGCTGTTGTTGATGTATCTTGAGCTTCTCCTTGATGGACTGACAGTTGAGAGGTCAGGGAGAATCTCAGATGGGCCTGTTGACTAGGGTAGCTTGATAGGACTTAGCTTTTATATGATTTTGGTGTCTTGGAACTAGTTTTTATTTTTTCTTAAAGGTCAAACCGCATCGTAATTGGCTGCCTACGCACTCCCGGGTGTAGGGAGATTAGGTCATTCGTAGTTCACTCTTTTTTTTGTGAGAGAGGTTTGAAAAGTATTTTCCTTGGGTTTTGAGTTTGGTTTGATGAGTTTTGAATTTTTTATTTGGTTTGACCGCACCAGAAATGGTTGCCTACGTACTCCCGGGTGGAGGGAGATTAGGTCATTCGTAGTTCCGGCTTTCTAGTGAAAAACTGAACCTGATTTGATTTGTAGGACCCGGATGCGGGTATGCATGTGCTTCAGACATAATACCTTTTTATGGTGTCTGAGTTGATGAGTTGGGGAAATTTGCTCCCATCTATCTCTTGTAGTCTGATAGCTCCTCCTGTCAACACCTCCTTGACAATGAAAAGGCCTTCCCAATTAGGGGCGAACTTACCTTTAGCTTCATCTTGATTGGCCAAAACTTTCTTCAGCACCAAGTTATTTTCTTTGAATTACCGTATTCTGACTTTCTTGTTGTAGGATCGAGCAATCCTTTACTGATATAACCATCTGTGGAAAATGGTTGTAGCTCTCTTTTAATCTATTAGGGACAGTTGGTAATACCAGTCTTGCAACCATTGATCTTCTTCCATCTGAGCGTCGATTAACACTCGTAAGGATTCCATCTCTACTTTTATGGGAAGGACAGCTTCCATGCCATAGACCAATGAATAGGGGGTAGCCCCAGTAGAGGTATGCATTGATGTCCTGTATGCTAACAGGGTTAGAGGCAGCAGGTTAGGCCATTCTTTGTGATTGGCGGACATTTTCTACATGATCTTCTTGATGTTCTTGTTGGCCGCTTCGACAGCACCATTCATCTTGGGCTGATAGATGATAGAATTGAGATGCTTGATGTGGAACTTACTGCACAGTTGTTTCATCATTTGATTGTTCAGGTTCTTGGCGTTGTTTAATACGATCACCTCCGGGTGTCCATATCGACAAACAACATTATTTCTGATGAAACCAATGATGATCTCTTTCGTGACTTTGGGAAAAGAGGCAGCTTCAACCCATTTGGTAAAGTAATCGATCATGGTGAAGATGAATCGATGACCATTGCTGGCTTTGGGTTCCACGGGACCGATTACATCCATTCCCCACATGGAGAAAGGCCATGGTGAACTCATGTTGTGTAGCTCATTTGGGGGAGCATGTATGGCATTTCCATGTACTTAGCATTGAAAGCATCTCTTGACGTGATCATCACAGTCAACTTTGAGCTAGATCCAATAATGTCCTGTTCTTAATATCTTCTTGGCCAGCAGGTGACCGTTCATGTGTGGACCACAGACTCCGCCGTGGACTTCATCCATCAATCTTTGGGCTTGCTCCTTATCAAGGCATCTTAACAGGCCTATTCCAGAATCCCTTTTGTATAGTGCATCTCCGCTCAGATAGAACTTCATAGCCATCTTGTGAATCCGCTTTCACTCAGATTGGCTTACCCCAGTGGGTGTAGATCCATCTCGGAGATATTCCTTGATGTTTTGATACCAAAGCTGATTGACAGGAGGTATTTCATTTAATATGTCTCCAATGTAATTCCCGTATGTCGAGGCCTTCTGATTCATGAATTTGATGCAGGGAAATCTACCCATATCGGATATGCAGATCAAGGATGCTAACGTCGCCAATGCATTAGTGAAGTCATTCCTGCCTTGAGGAATATGGATGAAGGTTATGTCTTCAAATTCTAGGGATATTTTGGTGACTTGCCGATGATAGGGCAGCAAATGCAGTTCTTTGGTGTGATATGCCCCAGTGGTTTGTCTGATGACCAACTAAGAATCTCCAAAGACCAGTAAATGTTTGATACCCATGGATTGGGCTAGTTTCAACCCCATTATAAAGCCTTCATACTCGGCTGTGCTGTTGGTGTTGCCAAATTGAAGTTTGGTAGCCACAGGATACTGTTCTCCTGTACTAGAGATAAGGACTGCCCCAGCTCCGACACCTTCCATGTTTACTGCTCCATCGAAATACATTTTCCATGGTTAGACTGTATTCTCTTGTTGGAGTTGTTGAATGGTCATGATACCATCATTCGGGAAATAAGTCTCCAGGGGCTCGAACCGTTCTGAAGGTGCTTCAGCTAATTGATCTGCAATGCCTTAACCCTTGATTGACTTCTGAGTCACGTAGATAATGTCGAACTGTTGTAGGATCAACTACCATTTGGACAGTCGACAATTCAATATTGGCTTGTTGAATACGTATTTCAGTGGATCCATACGGGATATGAGGTAGGTCGTGTGCTCATGCAAATAGTGTTGCAACCTCATGGCGGCCCATGCTAACTCATAGTAGGTCTTCTCGATCAGGCTGTACTTCTGTTCACCACTACTGAATCTTTTACTGATGTAGTAGATGGCTCTCTCCCTGCTACTATCATCCTTCTGTCCTAGCATGCAGCCCATTGCATTGGCATTGACGGACAGGTACATGAACAAGGGAAATCCATCCCTCGGGGGTACCAATACAGGTGCTTCAACCAACTGCTTTTTTATGGCAAGGAAATCTTTCTGACAATCCTCATTCAATTTGGTGGAGGAATTCTTACTTAGTAGTTTGAAGATGGGTTCACATATTGCTGTGAGCTGGGAAATGAATCGGCTTTTGAAGTTGATCCTTCCCAGGAACCCACATATCTCCTTCTCCGTTCGAGGTACTGGCATCTCGGTGATGGCTTTGATCTTAGCAGGGTCTAGCTCAATGCCTCGATTACTCACCAATAATCCCAGCAACTTGCCTTATTTGATGCTAAAAGCACATTTGGCTGGATTTAGCTTGAGGTTGTACTTACGCAACCTATTGAACAACTTCCTGAGATGGTCTAGGTGATCATCCTCCCTCGGGGATTTAATGATGATGTCATCCACATAGACCTCTATCTCCTTGTGCATCATGTCATGAAACAGGGCCATCATGGCTCGCTGATACATGGCTCCGGCATTGATGAGGCCAAAGGATAGTCACCTATAGCAGAAGGTTCCCCAGGGAGTGATGAACGATGTTTTCTCCCGGTCTTCTTCAGCAACCATGATTTGATGGTAACCATCAAAGCAATCCACGAAGGAATATATGCCATACTGTGCTATATTATCGATCAGGATGTGGATAAAAGGTACGGGGAAATTATCCTTGAGGAAGGCTTTGTTCAAATCTCGGTAATCCACACATACTCGTACCTTCCCTCTAGGTTTTGGCACAGGGACTATGTTTGACAGCCACTCCGGGTATGTTGATACCATGATGATTCCGGCTTTGAATTGTTTAACGACTTCTTCTTTGACTTTTAGACTCCATTCAGGTTTCAATTACCTAAGCTTCTATTTGACTGGCTTGAATCCATCTTTAATGGGTATTCGATGAATGACGATGTTAGTTGATAGGTCAATCATGTCTTCATGTGACCATGCAAACACATCCTGGAATTGTGTTAGGAGTTCAATCAGGTCGGCTTTTGGTCTTGGGTGAGGTTTATGCCTATCTGGATTTCTTTGATGTTTTCGAAGGTTCCTATGTTGATAGTGGTGGTTTGATCGAGGTTTGGTTTGGGTTTGTCTTCGACCCATTCTTTGATCTCCTCGGGCACCTCATAGTCATCTTCCTCCTCTTGATCAATATCCATCAAGTCGAAGTTCAGTTCTACATCAAAGTTGTAGTCACTTTGACAGGTTGGCATCTCATCAGCAGAGACAAACACATCCAATGCTTGAGTCCTGAAAACAAAAATGCTTTCATTTTAATAATAACAACTGCTTAAATATACATAGCATTTGGCAAAGCATGACAAAAGGTACTGGTATAGCTGTGCAATCAAAAGTAAGTAGTAAATGAAAGCATGTTTAAAGGGCAGACGGACTCTCTGCCCCTTTACCCTTTTTGACTGAGGCAAGGGACACTGTTCCAGTTATCCAGAGTTAGATCCTCATGAACAGGGAAGATTAAGGATTTTCGATCATCCGCCTCATCTCGGATGATGACTAAGACATCCTTCAAAATAAGGCCAAGATTTTTCTTTGAACTGCCCCTTTTTTCCTTCTTGATGCGAGGAATTTGAATCTGATCCTCGTCGTCGCTGTCTAGGATCTCATCAATCATACCCTCGCAGTTTATGATAACCCGCATGTTAGCAAATGGGTCTCGTCCTTTGTACAGGATCTTTTCTTTTCCCTTTTTGCTATACATCTCGGATATAGGAGTTGTTCTCTCACTTGCTGGTATAATGGGAGGAAATAACATGGTTGATACCATGGATGGGATTTTCCTCATGGGTTTCACCCATCCAACACTAGTAAGGTTCGGCAGCAAAATTATGGAAGCATGAGCCTTAGGATGCTTATATGGATTCCAACGGCTTGACCTGGATGAATAACCCAATCCGGCTCTCACAGTCTGACTCGGGATTTGTACTGGACTCTTAATACCTTGCTGATTCTTTCCTAACCCTTCTCCAGGTTGGAAACCCAAAGATACCATTTCCTGGCCCACTGTCATCACTTCAGGGGAGACTTTAGGCTTCAAAGCTGGTGCTCCAATAGGTAGATACTGAGTATCACTCACTTCCAGGGCTTGAAAACTTGCAGGTTCAATCCCTGCATCATGGCTGATCATCGGCATGTCTCCATGTAGGCAGGCAGGATATTCTGGTTTGGCATTGACCATGATTAGGTTGCCGTTGATAATGTATTTGAGATGTTGATAGAGGGTGGATGGCACTGTCTCTACCATGTAGATCCATGGCCTGCCCAACAACAAGTTATATCCAGTGGCGATGTTGAGCACCTAAAAGGACGCATAGAAAGTGTGTGGGCCAATCTCTAATGGAGGCTCTATTTCTCCCATAGCTTGTTGGCAAGATCCATCGAAAGCCCGGATTACCACATGACTGGTTTTAATCCGATTCGAGTTGATCTTCATTCTCTCTAAGGTGTCGTAGGGACAGATGTTGAGGGATGATCTGCCATCTATGAGCACACCTCCGATCACATACCCGGAAGACATCACAGCTATATGCAGGTACTTACGATGGCCCATCCCTTCTTCAGGGATGTCATCGTCAGTGAAAGATATCACATTGCTGTTGAAAATATGTTCTACCACGTGATGGATATTCTCGGCATCCACAGTATGTGGAAGATGAGCTTCTTCAAGTACTTTCACCAGAATGTTGCGATGATCCACCGATGATAAGGCCAAATCTAGGATGGACATCTGTTTGGGTGCATCTTTCTCTTGATTTCAGTGTGTCCCATTTTGTTGAGGAACTCTTCGATTTTCTCTTCAGCCACCTTTTCTTTGGCTTTGATAACTGATTTGATCACCCGCTAAGGCAGGTACAATGGATTATCATTTGGTACAATGGCAATGTTGTTTGAGGTGGAACCTTCGTCATTCCCATAGTTCCTCTTCAGATTGATAACTGGATACTGAGGTCTGAAGGGCAAGATTAAAGGCTCAGGTGCGGCCACCTTCACAGGATTTTGTGTTTCTTGGACCCCTTTCCCTAGCAGTACTAAGGGTGTGAGGGTCGGTTCATTGTCATAGGACACAACAGCCACTGTATCCTGATTCCATGCAGTGGGAATAAAGAGTGTCTTCATTTGGGAGGCCATAATCCCGATTCCTTCTTATCAATTCGCCACTTTCAATCATATTCTTAATCAGGTTACGAAGTGCCCAACAATCTTCGGTGTCATGGCCGGGTGCATTGGAGTGGTACTGACATATTTGGTCAAGCTTGAATTTTCTAGAACGAGGGTTCAGTGGAGGTAATAAGTCTGCAACCATTCTCACGTTGATTAACATCTGGAGGATTTCCTCCATTGGCTGGTTCAAGTTGGTGAAATTCCTTTGAAATAAGAACTTCCCGCCATCTCGGCAGTTCTCTCCTTTGACCATTTTATCGGCCCAGGGTTCATGCTCATGAGACCGATAGTGATCCCTCGTGGAGATGGGACTGATTTTCGGTGGACTAATCTCCGATGTGGGAGAATTTACATCAGGTGGGTTAGTCTGGTTTATCATCTGTCTGGTGATTTGATGTTGGTATATAACCAGCTCTGCTAACTGTTCGATCTGCTCCTTGATAGACTTAATCTCTTGTTCTATCAGGAAATGCCTTTCTGAGACTTCCCAACTGTCTGGGATGTTGTTGCTAGATGGAGTTGACTCTCCGACATATTGGAGGCATTTGGATCCTTTTCCATTTCTGGTGCTGATCATGTTGACATTCTCCTCTTTGTGCTGAGGTAAGGGATTATCCTGTACGTGCGGTTGCTCGGGCTTTGTTACCACAATCTCTACGTTGTCAATCAAGTCTTGAATTTTGTACTTGAGAGACCAACATTCTTGAGTGTCATGGCCCAGGGATCCGAAATATTAAGCACACTTCTTGCTTGGGTCGAAATTTCGTCCACCAGTGTTGGTTAGTGGAAGGAGTTGTACAATCTTCTTCTGTGCCGTTAACAGCTTTAGCACATTCTCGAGTGAATCCCCTAGAGGGGTGAAATTTCTTCGACTCCTGACCTCCATATTTTTCTGAAATGGAGGATTTGAAGGCTGTGCTGGAGCTTGGAAAGGGGTATAGTTCCTCCTTTGAATGGGCATACTGTTTGATTCGCCTATTTGATTTTGTCCTTATAACACTAAGGACACTTCTTCATCTTTCTTTTTGTGTACCCTCCAGGGATTACTCCCCTAATTTTTGGACTGGATATGCTCGGTAACGGCTTCCAAGGCAGTCAGACCCTTTATTTTCCCAGACTTCAGCCCCATTTCGGCTATTTCACCATGCTTGATCATCTCAAAGAATGGTTTTTGATGGGTATTTTCTACGCGCAACACGCAAGTGTACGTGGTCAACAAGTAATATAGTGATAAATCAAAAATCGTACCCATAGAGACAATAATTACTGCTTAATCAAACAATTACCAATTTTATAGTATTTCAACTTTATCAAACTAGCGGTCATGTGATGTTTTTATAACTAAATTATTACTTAGAACAATCGCACACTAAATCAAGAATTTAATAGATTTGAGAGAGTTAAGTCCACAACTTCACTTATGATTGCATTTCTGATAATTATCCTTTTCCCCAGTTTATTTCAATTACCCCCAGATTATTAATCGAAAACACTAACGTAGATAAGACCACCTCACGATGCATAATATCCATACTCACTTATATCCACATATGATAGATTCAAGCAAGACATCTTAATTAACTAATTCACTATATTTCTATGTGAATTATAATTAATTAGGATTTATTACCAAGTTCTCTTTCAGATTACATATGGCGTAAAGGCATACATCTATCCTAAACACGAATCACGAATTCCATCTATGCAGAATTCACGAACATATGTCACTATGGCCAGTTCTAATCTCCTATGTTCCTGCACAAGTTCATAAGAAATAACAGAATAATTGTTGATCATGCAATTATATAAATTAATCACACATATAGTGAATAACCTGGGAATATCATCCATAAATTGAGTTTAAAAATACTTAATCATCCATTACAATCAAAGATCCATTGTACACTTAAAAAGGAATTAGCTCATATTAAATGAATAAAACCCCATAATTCTCAGAGTATTAATCATAACGAATACAAAGTCAAGATGAATAGAGAAAGTAAAGAGTAAGGAACTCCTGTCGTTGCTCGTCCCCACGGTGGCTTGTCATTCGTCAAAATATGCTCTGCGTCAATTCTCTTCTCTAGATCCGTTCTCCAGCTCCGGCCTCAAGGTGTTTCCATCTCCTCTATATTTATAAGAGTCCCCTTGTAACCTCTCCCATTAACCATGATTATCTCTCCTATTGTACCACCGTCCAAACCAAGCACTGAAAGTAACATTCCCAATCGCGCCTCCTCGCCCCAACAGGGAGTTTACTCAATGAAGCCCCGCCTCAGCGGGGAGAAGCACTGACCATCTGCTTGTTTTTTTCCAGTTAAGCCACACGCCTCTCATCTCTCCTTCCACTAACGGCCCTTGATCCCTCCATTCCTACTAGCCAATCAAGGCCATACCACATATATATACATGCTGCCTTTTAAATCCGTGACCTGCTCTCTCTTTGGCGTGAGCTGCTTGGACATTGATTCCCATTTGTGATGCTTCAAGTGACTTATGCTACTTTATCCTGCATAACAATTTTATGGCTAATTATCCTGCTCCATATTATTCCATTGTGCTTACATTATATAATATAGTGTTGCATGCGTGGCCCACTTTGCTTAATGAAGATTGCATGGACATGCTGCTCATCTCTGACCCATAACATACTGATACTAGGATATAAAATGGGCTGCTAATTCAATAACCCAAGTGTGTGGCCCACGTATTAGCTAGCCTATGTGCATGTTGCATTAGCTATGCTCATGAGCTGCTCCACTTCGGACGTGGCTCTTAACTATATACAATTCTGGCCCATCTGATAAAATAATATATTTCTTGCATGCTTGATCCACTTTGACCCACGAAACTTGCATGGGTTTGATCTAATTGCAAGGCTTGCATATGAATCCCATCTTATCCTTGGCCCATATTTTCTTTCAATTTATTTCCAACATCACGGAACTCTTCAATTGTACCTAAAATAAAAATATAAGAATAATGAGTATATTTAGGCACACAATAAAAAGAGTAAACATTAGAGAATAGGCATATACATACAAATTTATCTTTTAAAGCTACTTTCACCTCCATTTCATTATTTGCACATAAACGTATACACCCAGTAGAAATGATAGGCAAATTACTCGAAAACATGCAGAATCAAGCTATAACGACTACCGATTCATAGGTATAAATCACACTCATCAAATACCCCCAAACTTGAGACTTTGCTTGTCCTCAAGCAAAAACCATGCTTATGCAAGACTATACAATGACCATGAATGCAACTGTCAGTGTATACAAAGCTAACTCATCATGCCTCAGAGAATTCACAACAGATATAGACATTAAATCCAACCAGAGACGTATCCGCAATTAAAGCCAATCTATGAATCTATACCTTCCAACACCTTACTGTGCGTGTGTGCTGAACAACAAAATACCTAACTACATATCAAATATATCACATAATACGCGTCTTAGAATGCAAACCGAGTTCAACTCAAGAAATCGCGTAAACAAGGTACAGTGAATTCAAGTGAACGTCAACCAAGTCGGAAGTTAATATGGGAGATTTTCTATCTTTCTTTGTTCACGGAGGCATTTTGCTCTTTTTCCATATCTCAAATTTCCTCATGACTGTGCAATGTCTAGTTCCCTTAGGCTCTTCAGTGATACCCATGTAGCGAGTTTTCGACCAATGACTCCCAAACCGAATGGCTTTAGGGCGCTGGGTGTAAAGACATCCCCTAGGGCGTACTTACTCGAATATCAAAGGCCACGAAACTACACGGTGTTTATTCAAGTTTCTATTTTTTTTTCATTTGGCAATTTTTCATTTCTTATCTCATGAATTTTTTCAGATAGCTCCCATAGCTTCCCCTAAACTTAGGTTTCAGTCTAACCTTAATCACTGCTACCAGTTCACTAAATTTCCTTCATTAAAACCCAATTTCTGTTCAAGACGACAAGTATGTGACTATTCGAACTAGGTTGACCACCTTGTTGTCTATCGTGCTAACCTATGAAATAATGTTAAACAGGTAATAACTCATGTAAAGGTCTGAATACACATCAATGTTCTAGTTGTCATCATGTTTAATTTCTGATGTAAGTTCAGTCTCATCACAGGCTAAAGGTATTTCTTACCACTGACATACTGACTCATACAATCCTAATTACAAATTTTTTTTGGTCTTTTATGATTTTTAATTTTTTTTATAAGCATAAACCTTAACTAATGCTATTAAAACATAGAAAACTAATCTATTATGTTATATCAACCTATACTATTAATGTAATAATGCTAACAAAATTATGATGATTAATAAACTTCCACCCCCAAACTTAAACTAAGCAATGTCCTCGTTGTGAAAATTATAGAATTGAAGTGCAAAGACTTCCCTGTCAAATCAAGCGTCAGGTCCGCCACCCTCCTCCGTGTCAGAGTTAGAGGGTTGATATGCTGGGAGTGGTTGTGGGCTATGGAACTGCACTGGATCGGAGGCCGTGGTGATTCGGGCAAAGGCCGCGGCTACATCGGCTTGAAATTGGATCTGATGGCTGAATATGTGACTCTGTCTGGCCGCTACTCTATTAGTCCTTTTTCTTTGTTGGGCCAATTGCCGCTGAATATCGCTAAAGATGGCATTGGTTGAACTCGAAGGTGCATCAGCTTCCACTTCATCGTCGGGGAGTACGTAATCCTCATCCTCAGCCTCATCTTCGTCCCCATCCGAGTCTGGAAAAATAAAACCGAGGCCACGAGAATGTGATGATGCCCCCTTCCAAAGATCAAATTTAGCCATCAGCTTTGAGTCGAGAACCATCAGTGGTGGTTGAATTGGCTCATTTGGTGCCCATACGACCCCTGCTTGCAAACACAGCCTAGTGATTAGTGATGGGTGTGATAATCCTCCCGTTAATCCACCTTGCAAACACCGGCGAATTGAGAAGTTAATGATTGTCCCAATATTTATGCTGAGATCCTTGATAATTGTTTACAATACTGAGATCTTTTCTTTAGTAATGTCGCTGGTGTGTGTTGACGGCAACAACTTAGCACAGAGGAAAGAATACCAGACTTTCCCATACTTGTTCAACGTGGAGCTTGGGATGATTGTGCCTTTTCGTCTGTCTGTCAGCCATACAGTGTCGGGTTTGCAAATTTTTGCAAGAATCTGATCTTAATTTATCCCGCTATTTCGTAACTCAGTGTACTGACAAACAGCAGGCGTGTGATATTGTAGAAGGCGTTGATTGTCTGGGCACTGAAATCTACCATTTTGCCTCTTACAAAAGCTCTAAATGGCGGAGCGTTCTCTGTATTGGCATAAAACTCTTTCACTATGGCTACCACTGCTGCGTCAGGTTGTTGTGTGAAATAGTGCCAACGCCGTTCATGGATTTGCAAATGCATTTGGCCATCCACAGGATCCGGTGTAAGTCCACGTTCTGGGATAAGGGCTTTTCCCAACACATACTCGAAAAGTTCAGCGGCGGTCGCGTTATGAAATTTTTTCTTATCGAACAATAGAACGGCGGCGGAGGATGACCCTTCACCCTTTAGCCTTTTCTGTGGGCGTTGTGTCATGATGTTAGTGTGTTCAACTCAAGGTTTTCTAAGGAATTGTTGTTCGGGACTTTTGTCGAGCACTTGGTGTGCGAAGTCAAAGGTGCTTGATGTTGAGTGAGGTTGGTGGCACTGTTTTCCCACAAATTCTTTTTTCAAACAACCAATTAATCAATAACAATGATATAACGATTACCCAAATTCGTAAAGTAATTCCCAAAATCCAAAAAAACGATTACTAACTTGTTCGACCACTTGTAACCCAGTTGAAAAATTAAAACAAATTACCTTGGTTTTGAATTGATTATAGTCTGGTGGAGGATACGCTTGATGTTTCAAGGGGGAGAAGGGGCTGGTGAGTGCTCTTATCGAATTTTGGACTTCTGTATGGGGTAGGTATTGGCGAATTTGTATGATGGTGATAGTGGGTATTGTGGCGAATAAGGGGGTCTAGTGGTTTGGGATTTTGTGGGGTGGGGTATTGGAGTGACAAGGTGGGTGAATTTTTATATATAGGTTACTGGAGGGGGTGTGGGTGGATATTAGAGATAGGATAATGGAGGGGAGGGGGGGGGGGGGGGGGGTTCCGTAGTGGGTACTTGGGAGTTATAGAGATGGGATCGTGGGGAATATCGGGGTGGTAGTGGAGAGTTAGTGGGGTGGGAAGTTGTATTTCGATCTTTTAGCAACAGGAGATGGGGGTGGAAGTTGTATTGGAATGGTAGTGTAGGAGTTGTGAGGCTTTTCCATACTTGCACCCAGTATGCAGACTTTCGCTCACCCGCCCCAGCGGGGTTGTGACTTGCCGAGCCCCGCCCCAGCGGGTTAACCCTCTGTCCATCAATATTCAAGACCCGCCCCGGCTGTTTTTTGATGCCTATTTCACCCGCCCCAGCGGGAGCAATATTTTTTTTATGCAGCTGCCACTCTACTTAGCTTCATTCAGTTCCTTGCTTTTGGATTGATTTTGCTTTTCAAATATCCTTGATGCTATATTTGCTCGATCATTTAAGCCTTGTTCCACCCAGAAATTGAATTTCCTTGTACAACATTTATGTGATTATTGGGTCCTCACCTTGATGCCAAGTTCAAATGATTATGCATGTGTCCTGTATCCGTACACAACATAAAATTTTATTAGACATGTATTATGAAGGAAGATTTCTAAGTTAATACATTATTACCCTATGAAATGATATTCATGCAACTAAAAATAAAAAATAAAATAACCGATGGGTTGCCTCCCATCAAGCGCTTAATTTTAAGTCTTTAGCCTGACTCCTTCTGTTTTTTCATTTTGGTTCGGCCAGATCGATCGTGGTTGCCTGGTGATCGACTTTTCCTCCCCAGTAATGCTTTAACCGTTGACCGTTAACTTTAAATGTTTCGGTCGACTCTTTAGTGTATAATTCAACGACGCCATGCGAGAATACCGTCTTTATTGTGAATGGACCTGACCATCTAGACTTCAGCTTTTCAGGGAATAACTTCAATCGAGAGTTGAATAACAGTACTGATTGACCCGGTTCAAACTGGCGGTACATTATTTTCTGATCATGCCTTTTCTTCACCTTTTCCTTGTATAACTTTGAATTCTCATACGCCTGTAGGCGAAATTCATCTAGTTCGTTAGGTTATAACAACCGCTTCTCACCTGCTGCTAAAAGATCGAAATTCAACTTCCTGATTGCCCAATAAGCTCTGTGCTCGAGTTCGACCGGCAGGTGGCATGCTTTCCCGTAGATGAGTTGATAAGGAGACATGCCTATCGGAGTCTTGTATGCAGTCCGATACGCCCACAACGCATTGTCTAACTTCACTGACCAGTCCTTCCTATTTGGATTTATAACTTTTTCCAGAATTCTTTTGACGTCCTTGTTAGACACCTCCTCTTGTCCACTTGTTTGCGGGTGATAGGCTGTGGCAACCCTATGTTTGACCCCATATTTTTCCACGAGAGCAGTGAAGTATTTGTTACAGAAGTGGCTCCCTTCATTGCTAATGATTGCTCGTGGGGTTCCGAATTGAGTGAATATATTCTTTTGCAGGAACCTTAACACCACTTTTGCATCGTTTGTCGGTAATGCCACCGCTTCAACCCATTTTGAGATGTAATCTACAGCCAAGAGGATGTACAGATTGTTGAATGAAGACGGAAAGGGTCCCATAAAATTGATCCCCCATACGTCAAAAACCTCGACTTCCAAGATCATGTTTAATGGCATCTCATTCCGCTTCGATATATTCCCCACTCTCTGACATCTATCACAATTCTTCATGCATTGATGTGTGTCTCTGAACAACGTGGGCCAGTAGAAACCTGATTGAAGAACTTTTGCTGCTGTGTGATCAATCCCATAGTGTCCCCCATATGGTGATACGTGACATGCCTGTAGGATGCTCTCCACTTCACTTTCCAGTATACATCGCCGGATCATTTTATCCGCACATTGGCGAAACAAGTATGGTTCGTCCGATATGTACCACTTTACATCATGTAAGAATTTTCTCTTTTGGTGACGGGACAAGTCTGGTGGGAGGACGTTACTGATCACGTAATTAGCGAAGTCCGCATACCACAAAAACTCACCATTTATTGCAAATAGTTGCTCATCAGGAAATAACTCATTGATTGCTAACTTGTCTGTTTCATCCTGCTTTGGGTTCTCAAGCCGTGAGAGGTGATCGACCACCTGGTTCTCTGTCCCCTTTCTATCCTTTATTTCTAGGTCAAATTCCTGTAGTAGCAACACCCAACGGATAAGCCTTGGCTTTGCGTCTTTCTTCTCAACTAAATACCTGATAGCTGAGTGGTCGGTGTACACCACCACCTTAATTCCCACCAAGTACGACCGAAACTTGTCAAAGGCATAAACAACTGCAAGCAGTTCCTTTTTTGTGGTAGTGTAGTTTAATTGTGCATCCGTTAGAGTCTTGCTCGCATAGTAGATAGCATGAAAGATTTTATCCTGTCTTTGTCCTAGTACTGCTCCAACTGCAAAATCACTTGCGTCACACATGAGTTCAAATGGCTTGGTTCAATCAGGTGCTATGATTATTGGGGCCGTAGTTAACTTTTTCTTCAACTGCTCGAAGGCCACTTGACAGTCTTCATCAAATTTGAATGGGACATCTTTTTCCAATAGATTGCAGAGTGGTTTAGTGATCTTCGAAAAATCCTTGATAAACCGTCGGTAGAATCCGGCGTGTCCGAGAAAACTTCTAATACCCTTTACTGAAGTCGGCGGTGGCAAATTTTCAATTATTTCCAGTTTTGCTCGGTCAACTTCCAACCCTTTTCCTGAGACTTTGTGGCCAAGAATTATCCCCTCTTGAACCATAAAGTGGTACTTCTCCCAGTTGAGTACTAAGTTCGTTTCCACACACCTCTTCAAAACCAATACCAGATTTTTGAGGCATTTATCAAACGACTCCCAAAATACGGAGAAATCGTCCATAAAGACCTCAACACTTCGCTCCACCATATCTGAAAATATCGCCATCATGCACCGCTGAAATGTAGCCGGTGCGTTGCACAGTCCGAATAACATCCTTTTAAAGGTAAAGGTGCCATAAGGACACATGAACGTCGTCTTCTCTTTATTCTCCGGTGCGATGACGATCTGGTTGTATCCTGAATACCCGTCCAAGAAGCAGTAATATTTATGTCCGGCTAATCTGTCCAACATCTGATCAATAAAAGGCAAGGGGAAATGATCCTTTCTAGTTGCCTTATTTAATCTTCTATAGTCCATGCAAACTCTCCAGCCGGTCACTGTTCTTGTCGGTATCAACTCATTGTTTTCATTCTTCACCACTGTCATACCACCTTTTTTTTGGCACACATTGGACCGGGCTCACCCATGCACTGTCTGAAATTGGGTAGATTATTCCTGCGTCTAGCCATTTCAGGATCTCTTTCTTCACCACTTCTTTCATTATAGGATTGAGCCGCCTCTGTTGTTCTACCGTGGGCTTGCTATCCTCCTCCACTAGGATTTTGTGCATACAAAATGATGGACTGATCCCTTTAATGTAGGCGATTGTCCAGCCAATAGCAGATTTATATTCCCTCAGCACTCTCAACAGCTTACTTTCCTGCATTGGGTTAAGTGCGGATGCAATAATAACAGGTAAAGTAGATGAATCTCCTAAAAATGCGTACCTGAGGTGATTAGGTAAGGGCATTAGTTCAAGCTTAGGTGGTTCCTGGAGTGATGGCTTCATTTTTTCTGCAGAAGCTCCTGCTATTTCCAAAGGCTCGACGGGTAATGTGAATCTATTCGCTCTCGGATGAGCCTCTAACAGCTGTAGATACTCTACTATTTTGGCATCCCCCTCATCACAATCTTCCGTCAATGCTAATTCTAGTGGGTCAGTATTCAGTATCCGAAGTTGTTCCTCGTCCACCATTGTGTCTATTATATCCACCCGGTAACACTCCTCATCTTCCTTGGGAAAGTTTATAGCCTTGAATACATTGAAGGTGACTTGTTGATCATGCACCCTCATGGTCAACTCTCTTTTCTACACGTCGATAAGTGTATTGCCAGTAGCCAAGAATGGTCGCCCAAGGATTATTGGAATTGGAATTTTTTTTATCTTCTTTGAAGTCGAGAATGATGAAGTCTGCTAGAAAGAGTAATTTGTCCACTTTCACCAAAATGTCTTCGACAATTCCCCGAGGATAAGTTACTGATCTGTCCGCCAACTGTAGGGAGATGTTGGTAGGTTTAGGTGCTGGTAATCCTAGCTGAGCGTAAACTGATAATGACATAAGGTTAATACTTGCACCTAAATCACAAAGGCATTTGTTGAAGGTTACACTCCCTATAGTGCATGGAATGGTGAAACTACCCGGATCCTTCAACTTCGGTGGAAGCTTCTTTTGCAGAATCGCACTACATTCTTCTGTCAGTGCCATAGTTTCGAAGTCCTCTAGTCTCTTTTTCTTTGAAAGAATATCCTTCATAAACTTGGCATAACTGGGCATCTATAATGCCTCCGCGAAAGGTATATTTATATGTAGCTTCTTAAACACTTCCAGGAATTTTGTGAACTGTTGCTGTAGTTTCTGTTTGTGGAGCCTTTGTGGATATGGCGGTGGAGGGTATACTATCGGTGGACTTACCTTTTCTTCTTCCGCGAGTTTTTCTCCTGCTTCCATTTCTACTATCTGTTCCTTATTAATCTAGACTTGCTCCTCGGTTATCGACTTCTCCAAATCTAACTCATCTAGCTGTTTTTCGCTCCTGAGTGTCACAGCTTGACATTGCTCATGTCCTCCCTTTGGATTCTTCTCTGTGTCACTTGGCAACGTTCTTTGGGGTCGATTATTCAGTGCACTCGCTATCTGTCCCATTTGAATTACTAGATTCTTTATGTCTGCCGCCAGAGCCTTCGTCTCTGCTTCTTGAGCTCTCCTCGCCACTTCATTTTCTGTTCTGACTCTAGTTATAGCCTCTTCCCAACCTAGCTTTTCTTCCTGCTGTGGTGCTGCCTGTTGCTGCTGATTCTAAAAACTAGGAGGGTATGCTTGTCGTGGAGCCTGTGGCTGGTTCTGAGTCTGGGTGTTGCTCCATGAGAAGTTCGGGTGGTTCCTATTCCCCTGATTGTATGTATTCTGGTAGGTGTTGGCTGGTCTGTTATAGTTACCCACATAATGAACTGTAGTTGGGTTAATTGCACACTGTTCAATCAGATGTTCTTCTGCACAAAGTTCGCATACGACTGCTACCTGCTTCATGTTTCCCTTTTGCAAAGTTTCTATACTCTTTTGTAATGCTGATAACTGTGCCAATATGGCTGTCGAAGTATCCACTTGCAGTACACCTGCTGCTGTGGGCTGAGTCAATCTTTCCGTTGGCTATTGGTACCCATTTGAAGCCATTGTTTCTATCAATGCCCATCTGTCCTCAAATTTCTTCGTCAGAAAAGCTCCATGTGAAGCTGCATCAATGCTAGACCGTATTTGACTCGATAATCCATTGTAAAAATTACTCAACTGCATCCAGGGTGGAAATCCGTGATGTGGGCACTTCCTCAACAACTCCTTGTATCTTTCCCATGCTTCATACTGTGGCTCCCCTTGGTACTGTGCAAACGCATATATCTCCAACCTTATCTTGTGTGTCTAGATTATTTCATGTCATAATTGACCCCGGTGGTTTAGAATGTAACCAAGCCTTCGCTTTGTCTCGGAGCTAGAAGGGAAATAACCTCAACTTGAGCGCATCGCCTGACACTCCATTAGCCTTGAACGTGTCGCAGATTTCGATGAAGGTGAAAATATGACTATTCGGATCATCATTCGGAAGACCCCCAAACTGACATGTGTTCTGCACCATCTGTATTGTCCCAGGTTTAATCTCGAAGTTATTTGCATTGATTGCTGGCCTGGCTATACTTGAATGGATTTCTGAGATTTTTAGTATATCATAGTGCTTCATTGGTTTGTCTTCATGTTTGTGTTCCGCCATGTTTGTTCTGGGTATTTCAAATTCCTCTCGATTCTTTACAATCCACTCAGTTAACCCCTGAAACCGTTTGTCGATATCGTCCTCCAAGGGCAACAACTCTGGCTTTTTTGATCTAGTTTGCATGCACTAATCAAAAGTACCTAAAATAACCAAACAAACAAAAAATAAAAATAAAAATATATATGTTTAATTAAAACTGATCTACTTAAATCGATATTGTAAGTAATAAAAGCAATTACTGTCCCCAGCAACGGCGCCAAAAACTTGTTGGGTATTTTCTACGCGCAACACGCAAGTGTACGTGGTCAACAAGTAATACAGTGATAAATCAAAGATCGTACCCACAGAGACAATAATTACTTCTTAATCAAATAATTACCAATTTTATAGTATTTCAACTTTATCAAACTAGCGGTCATGTGATGTTTTTATAACTAAATTATTACTTCGAACAATCGCACACTAAATCAAGAATTTAACAGATTTGAGAGAGTTAAGCCCACAACTTCACTTATGATTACATTTCTGATAATTATCCTTTTCCCCAGTTTATTTCAGTTACCCCCAGATTATTAATCGAAAACACTAACGTAGATAAGACCACCTCACGATGCATAATATCCATACTCACTTATATCCACATATGATAGATTCAAGCAAGACATCTTAATTAACTAATTCACTATATTTCTATGTGAATTACAATTAATTAGGATTTATTACCAAGTTCTCTTTTAGATTACATATGACATAAAAGCATACATCTATCCTAAACACGAATCACGAATTCCATTTATGCAGAATTCAAGAACATATGTCACTATGGCCAGTTCTAATCTCCTATGTTCCTTCACAAGTTCATAAGAAATAACAGAATAATCGTTGATCATGCAATTACATAAATTAATCACACACATAGTGAATAACCTGGGAATAACATCCATAAACTGAGTTTAAAAATACTTAATCATCCATTACAATCAAAGATCCGTTGTACGCTTAAAAAGGAATTAGCTCATATTAAATGAATAAAAACCCATAATTCTCAGAGTATTAATCATAACGAATACAAAGTCAAGATGAATAGAGAAAGTAAAGAGTAAGGAACTCCTGTCGTTGCTTGTCCCCACGGTGGCTTGTCGTTCGTCAAAATATGCTCTGCGTCAATTCTCTTCTCTAGATCCGTTCTCCAGCTCCGGCCTCAAGGTGTTTCCATCTCCTCTATATTTATAAGAGTCCCCTTGTAACCTCTCGCATCAACCCTGATTATCTCTCCTATTGTACCACCGTCCAAACCATGCACTGAAAGTAACATTCCCAAACCCGCCTCCCCGCCCCAGGGGGGGAGTTTACTCAATGAAGCCCCGCCCCAGCGGGGAGAAGCACTGACCAGCTGCTTGTTTTTTTCCAGTTAAGCCACACGCCTCTCATCTCTCCTTCCACTAGCGGCCCTTGATCCCTCCATTCCTACTAGCCAATCAAGGCCATACCACATATATATACATGCTGCCTTTTAAATCCGTGACCTGCTCTCTCTTTGACGTGAGCTGCTTGGACATTGATTCCCATTTGTGATGCTTCAAGTGACTTATGCTACTTTATCCTGCATAGCAATTTCATGGCTAATTATCCTGCTCCATATTTTTCCATTGTGCTTACATTATATAATATAGTGTTGCATGCGTGGCCCACTTTGCTTAATGAAGATTGCATGGACATGCTGCTCATCTCTGACCCACAATATACTGATTCTAGGATATAAAATGGGCTGCTAATTCAATAACCCAAGTGTGTGGTCCACGTATTAGCTAGCCTATGTGCATGTTGCATTAGCTATCATGAGCTGCTCCACTTCGGACGTGCCTCTTAACTATATACAATTCTGGCCCATCTGAAAAAACAATATATTTCTTGCATGCTTGATCCACTTTGACCCACGAAACTTGCATGGGTTTGATCTAATTGCAAGGTTTGCATATGAATCCCATCTTATCCTTAGCCCATATTTTCTTTTAATTTATTTCCAATATCACGGAACTCTTCAATTGTACCTAAAATAAAAATATAAGAATAATGAGTATATTTAGGCACACAATAAAAAGAGTAAACATTAGAGAATAGGCATATAAATGCAAATTTGTCCTTTAAAGCTACTTTCACATCTATGTCATTATTTGCACATAAACGTATACACCCAGTAGAAATGATAGGCAAATTATTCAAAAACATGCAGAATCAAGCTATAACGACTACCAATTCGTAGGTATAAAACCCACTCATCAGTTTTCCTATGTCTGCTAGGACCCTCTTATAATATGGAGCTTCTTGAATATCGATGAAGGTCATGACTATCTCAGACTTAGTCATGGATGGGGTGACTTGTGCCGCAACCTACCTCCATTGTTGAGCATACTCTCTGAATGATTTAGTGTTTTGTTTCTTGATTATGGTTATTTGGTATTTATCTGGAGCTAGCTGAGATTGGAAGCTGTATTGACTGAGGAAAGCATGGGCTAATGCTTCCCAACTGTGAATCTTAATGTTCTCCAGACGGGCATACCAGGCTCTTGCCTCTCCAGTTAAACTTTTCTGGAATAACTGCATTCGAAGTTTCTCGTCCTCTGCATAGAATTCGAGTTCTCCAATAAACACTTTCAGGTGGGTGTAGGGGTCTCCCAATCCATCGTATTTCTCAAAATCAGGAGTTCTAAATTTTTGGGATAACGAGCCCTAGGGAAGATATACAGAGGTATGAATAATTGACACTGCCAAATGCCCCAGTCCCTTTAATAGACCGGATGGTTTCATCCATCTGCTGTACTTTCTTCAGAATGTCACCAGCTTCCTGTTCTTTGTTTAGGATGGTGATTTTAGGGGTTTTGTTGGTTGGGTCCTGGTTTAGTGGTCCAGGGATCTGAGTCTTTGCCTTTTCGGTCTCTTGATTGCCACCACTACCACCAGGTGTTCCTGGTTCTGTGTGAACTTGGGATTGCTTCCCTTTAAGAGCTTTACTTTGCTCTCTTAGGAAACTGGCCAATTCGGCTATCTAATTCTTCAGTCCTTCAAACTTTTCCCTAGAGACAGGGGTGGATTCTGGCTAAGCACTTGAAGTCATGTTCGTGGATGGACTTAGTTCTTTCTTAGACTTAAATCTAGTGACAGGACCACTTTTTCACCTACAACAAAACGTAGGCGTGTTAATTTCCTGATGTAGATAGGGATAGGATGCATGCCATGATGTGTTTTTATAATTTTTTAATCTTATCCTGCAAAACAGAGGTCAGTTATTTGATGACAGGATAACATAACAGGATGTATATGACAAGGAATGTAAATCTTTCATTATGATATTTACATTGTGCTCCTTTACATTTGGAATTGAAAACTTGACATTGAATTGAAAAAGGAAGGCATGAAGAAGCTTCCCATCGGATTTGGTTAAATAGAGGATGACCTATCTTAGGCTACTCTCGCGGCTTTTTAGCATGAAGGTCCCCAGATCATCGCAATCTACTAGAGGGGAAATTAATCCAATCTTTTAACTGGAACGAATCTGAGTGGTGCATTTTCATGAGCCCCCAGAGACTGAGTCGTCCCCAGAGTCATTACTTATCACCGACGGGTTTTTTCTCCCGAAGGAGGAATCACAACGTACATTCACATACATCGCGTCTCACCATTATGCATATGATGACATTGGTGCGAAGCACTAATATGGGTGCAAAACACTAAAAAGTAGGAAAGCATTCATTCATATTCATTCAATGTAAGTACGCAGCATTCACGCATTCATTTAGTGTAAAGACGCAGCATTCACACATACATAGTTTTGAAAGGGGAATGTTTTAAAAGATTGGCACACAGCCTAAGCCCTCTACTTTCCCCAGCAGAGTCGCCACCTGTCGATGTCAGGAAAAAATCCGCGGGTCGAGTCACAACCCGGATATTTCTCTCTTCCTAAGTTATCTCTACCCTTACTCTTTTTATTGCGAAAAAGGTTTTGAAGGGTTTTTTAGGAAAAGGCCAACATGTATCATGTTGACGATTGAACGTTTTACAGAGTCGCTAGTTGGTAGATTTGAAATGGCTGTACTAACTCAACCGAGTTTTGTTTGAAAGAGGCCCAATTGCTGGACACTGTCGAAACTTGATCTTTGAAAATAAAGTCTGAGTTTGGGGGCTTAGTTAAGTGTGGGGAAGGTGTTAGGCACCCCACGACTCTAGTGTAAACATGGTACCGCATCTTTTCAATATTTCTCTTAAAAAACTGAAGTGTGTGTGTGAATGT
The DNA here is from genome assembly GCA_020205555.1 of Panax stipuleanatus. NCBI lineage: Eukaryota > Viridiplantae > Streptophyta > Magnoliopsida > Apiales > Araliaceae > Panax > Panax stipuleanatus. The sequence goes on along the minus strand of CM035115.1, from coordinate 75,885,234 downwards.
TGTTTGAAAATTGGGCCTATGTTTGATTGAAAGCATGTCTATGCATCGTTGAACCTATATATGAAGGGTTTGATTTGATTTGCAAAAAGTCTTTGATTTGATTTGAAAAAAGTGTTTGATTTGATTTGCAAAAGCTTCTCTTTCTAAAAAGATTTAAAATGATGTTTTGGAAGCAGATTATCAAACCCCTACGCTAACATAGGAATTGAAGCATATTGATACTTTGATTTTATCTTTTCAGCCTTAAGGCTCAATTTGAATGGTGATTTTCGGGCTGCGAAGCATCCTCGACCACAAAATATATACAAGTGTCGGTCTTCTCATGGGCATGACAGCCATCAGAGTGACTCTGACACGACAAACCATATTTTCACTATGTTGAGACCTTAAATTTGGATAACCGTTTTAAGGTCTTTTGTATGTACATTTTTACAGAAAAACTGGCAGGATACATTTGTAAATTGGAGTTTGTCCATCGTGGGAATCAAATTCTGATCAATTTGATCACGAATCCCACGATTCCTAGGCTCACATAGGGAGGCCAATAAACCTGCATAGTTCAAATTTGTACAGAAACAGATATATATCCAAATGTTTCCAGAACTGAGGATTCATTCAGTAAATCTTGGTTCGCACATGGCCGAAGCGCCTCGTTCCCACTAGATAGCGATCTAAGGGCCACGAGGTTACTTTTGTAACTGAAACTAGAAAAATGCTAGATTTAAATAAATCTCAGTCATTCTAGCTTCCCGGTTCTGTCTGTATCGATTATGAACCGTTTGAAAGCTAGAGTTGACGAGATTTAAATAAATCTAGTTCGCCCACAGATATGTCAATGCCGATTTATATAAAATAAATATTTAAAGGAACAATTTAATAAAAGCGAGTAAAGCAATATATATACAATTATATATACAAAAGCTGTAAAGGGCGATGGGTTTTCACACCGGTGCCCGAACTGGAATTGAAATATATATATATATATATATATATATATATTATTAAAATATGTATAAAAGCCACGGAATGATCCAGGCTGGACAGAATTGAAATATATATATAGAAAAAATAGTAAAAAGGGCGATGGGTTTTCACGCCTATGCCCGGACTGAAATTGAAATAGATAGAAAAATAGTCAACCAAGACTGGGAAGATAACCCAGTGTGGTGAATGGTACAAAATGCAATAAAAAGGCCACAGAATAATCTAAGCCGAACTGGAATGTAAATTTGTAAAAAAGTAGTCAACCAAGATTGGGAAGATAACCCAGTGTGGTGAATGTTGCTTATATATGCATATTTATATATAAAAGTAGTAAAAAGGCCACAAAATAATCCAGGCCGAACTAAAATATAAATATATATATATAGAGACGGAAACGTAGTCAACCAAGACTGGGAAGATAACCCAGTGGTGGTGAAGGCTGCTTATATATGCATATTTATATATAAAAGCAGTAAATTACAACGGATTTGACATCCGGGCTTAACAGAATTGAAAAGTTAGTATATATACAGTTAAATATATACAAAAAAAATTCAAACCCAGATTGGGAAGGTAACCCAGTCCGGCGAAGTTGTTCAGTATGAAGATGCAAGTATATGCAAGCTGCTGGAAGCGACGGATCGTCAATCCAAGTTGTAAAAATGCCAAAAAATGCGTTTAGATACTAAAATATACCAAAAGTTAACAAAAACGGCCACAGAACTGAGTTTCGGGCATATTTAGACAACGAAATTTGATGTGTAAGTGCAAAACAGTGTAAAGTAGTAGTATTGACTTGCTGATCGTAAATATACTCATAATGGACTGCTACACGGGCTTTTTGCCAAATCGTAGGCTTTAAACGTTCGAATCTACTGGGTATTTTTTGATATGTGGTAGTATGTGGGTATATCTACGTGTTAGAGTGAAAAAATTTGGGTTTGGAAGACAAGGAATTGGACAGAAAACCAAACGGGCAAAGGTTTGAAGGGTTTCAAAATTATAAAAATGAGGGGGGGCACCTCATATATATAGGCCAGGGAGCCTCCACTCTACCTGCTTCTACCGCAGGTATAGGTGCATCACCACGTGATGGGGCCCACGTGGTGGGTCCCGTCATCTCGAAGTACGTGCATTCCGAGCAATGAGAGGTCTAATTCGAAACTTTCTAACTTTTGATCGGAGTGTCCGTTTGAGGCGTAAGATACCTTTTCGAAAAGCCCTCGTCGAGAGTGTGACAAAATATTTTTTGGGTCCAAGAAGATGGGTTTATAATCAGGTCTTCGATTCCCCGCAGTTTATCTGTTGAGCTGTCTTGCGCTGTTTGCACTCGGGATCATTATTATGGTTCGTTCTGACCTTGGTGGCATAAATTCGGCTTGAGTTTGACTGAATCAGCTTAGATTTGGTAAAATAACCATTTTGCCCCTCTTGGGGTTGCCCTCAGTGTCGGTATGGTCTTCGGTTGACTTTCTGGGGTTGTTTCCATGGTTTGGATCCCATTTAAGTCTGTTTGTCCTCAGTGTTGTCTCTGAGATTAACTTGTTCGCTCCAGGTTTTCCTCTGGAGATGTTGTGATGCTTCAAGTTTATTCCTAAAGTTGACCTGACTTCTCGAGTTGAGACCGGGGCTGACCTGTACCTCCCGGGTTGAGACCGGGGCTGACCTGTACTTCCTGGGTTGAGACTGGGGCTGATCTGTACTTCCCGAGTTGAGACCGGGGCTGACCTGTACCTCTCAGGTTGAGATCAGGGCAGACCTGTACCTCTCGGGTTGAGACCGGGGCTAACCTGTACCTCCTAGGTTGAGACCGGGGCTGACCTGTACCTCCCGGGTTGAGACCGGGATTGAATTGAATGCCCGATATTGAGACCAGGGTTGATTTGATGGCCCGACATTGAGATCGGGATTGATTTGATGGACCAGTATTGAGATCGAGGTTGATTTGATGGCCCAGTATTGAGACCGGGATTGATTTGATGGCCCGATATTGAGACCGGGGTTGATTTGATGGCCCGATATTGAGACCGGGATTGAGTGGATGGCCCGGTATTGAGACCGGGATTGAGTTTGAATGCCCGGTATTAAGACCGAGGTTGATTTGATGGCCCGATATTAAAATCGGTTGATTTAAAAAGACAATCTTGCCCTCCTACAGTGTTAGTAATAGGGACAAGAAATTTTGAGTGTCTATAATTCTCGGTGCCTACTCGAACGGTAGTTTACAATGGTCGGTTGAACCACCGAACCTTCTCCATTGTCCTCTGTGGGGAGAAATTTCTCCACTTTCCTCATCATCAAATCTCTCCTGATGCTACGCTGGAGTTGTCGCCAACGGCTAGAATGTCAGGAAATCTGACCTTCGTTGAATCAGTTTTCAACGGCTTTCATCACCGAATCCATCCCGATGCTTCGTTGGAGTTGTCGCCAATGACTGTCATCACCGGATCATTCCCGATGCTTTGTTAGATTTTTCGTCAACGGATGTCATCACTGGATCGTTCCCGATGCTTCGTTGGAGTTTTCGCCAACAGGTATCATCACCGGATCGTTCCCGATGCTTCGTTGGAGTCATCGCCAATGGCTGTCATCACCAAATTGTTCCCGATGCTTCGTTGGGTTTGTCGTCAATAGTTGAAATGTCATACAATCTGACCCTCGCTAAAGTAGTTTTCAACGGCTGGAATCACCAAATCGTTCCCGATGCTTCATTGGGGTCGTCTCCAATGGCTGAAATGTCAGACCTAATTGATCTCGACATGGGGGTATCTTTTTAAGAACTCATACCCTTGGATAAATCTGGATACTTAGATGTATTCAAATCCCGCTGTTCACAATGTCGGACCTTCCCGATGCTTTGACAGAGGCAGTTGTCAGTGGTTTTTCATTATCGACACTCTGAATACCACATCAGGGCTTCTGCCAATGGCTTACAGGAAGTTCCTTCCTTCGTCAGGAGCTTGCAGCTTAGAACCAGGGTTTCAGGCCATTCCGCTTAATCGCATAGTAGTTTTTGTTTTTCCCTTATTTGACTTTTTAGCTTCTGTAAACTCCGCTTTACCTTTAATTGAACCAAACCGGAGGGGGTGGGACCCAACTTAGGGAGCCATAGGTCCATTTGCGGATGCCGTAGGTGGAGTTGCTACTTCCTTCGAGTATAACTTAGGCACCCATGGCTTTCATAATTCATTTTCAAGTTTGAACTATAAAGGAAATCTGAGATTTCTTCTTCATATCTACTTAGTTTGGGATGCTTTTTTCAGATTCTGTCACCGTACAATCGTTCTGCACACCTCTGGTAATGTTTACATCTTTTTTTTTCTTCAAGTTTTGACCGTTAGAATGTTAGATTCCACACAGTATGCTTCTAAACACTATATAGCGAATATGTATGCTTAGATAACTTGATAAAAAATTTTAGACTTAGTAAAGATGCATATTTTACTACGCTGAACATTTTGATGTGAAAAAATTTGATTTCTAAGACAATCATTTGGCGCTCTTTTTGGCCAATTTACTCTTCCTATTTGAGGACAAATGAGCCTGGATTTTCAACTAAAAATACACATGGTAATTTAGCTTTTATGGGGAGTTTGATTTTGATTTTTTTTCATAAATATAAACTGTTCATATTTTTGGGTAGGTGTGCTACTGAATGGCCACCTAGTCATGCGTATGTGCATGCGGACAGTCCATTTTACAAAGGAGACTCTGGTGAATTTTTTTCAAAAACCTGAGTATTTAATGAACATGCAATTTTAACTTTACTAGGGATGTATGTTAACTAATGTATGATTTAGGACTTAAAATATGCATGAAGTAATGATTTAATCCTAACAAACCATAAGTTTAAGGCTTACCTCACCCTTTCTGAGGTGATTTGGAGACTTTGTCCAAGTTATGGAGCCAGATAGACCGGGCATTGCTAGTAGGGGCTCTGCAGGTGTGAGGCAGAGGAGAGCTTCTGATGTTCCCCAGCCTAGTCCAGCCCAACAACCTTGTCGGTTGGCTGATTCTGTGATCTGTCCGATCCAGACTGAGAGGCCGGATGATGTGGACGATGAGGATGACCCATTTGTGGATCCTATCCCAGCTCATGCTTCACGTAGGGAGCTTCCAGCTATCATTGTGCCAATTCAGGAGCTTTTGGGCGATTTGAGAAGCCATCCATCGATATACCTTCACGCCAATGAGGTGACTGAAGTTTTCATTTTGGACTTTTATCTCTTCTGCCATTTTAGGGCACATGTTTAATCTGGACTTGCTATTTAATGTAGGTTCCCGGCTTTACGCAGCCCAAGGGGAACTGGTTCAGCGTCCACTCTTTATATCATACTCTGCATCTGGAGTATCAGGCCATTGTCAACACTTGGGGGTTGGAGGCCTTCTTTTCTATTACTCCCCGTCGTTGCGCTTGGGGTTATCTGCGGGCATTATTCAAGTGCTGGGTCCACCAGACCCAGTCTCTCCATCTGTTGGATGTGAGGTGATGATGACACCGATGGACTGGTGGTTCATCACAAGTATAGAGTTTGCAGGGGAGCCAGTGCCTTTGGTGGCTGACCTTTCACCTGCTACTGTTAGATCCCTTTTGGGAGTTCCTGCGATGGCTATCAAGGGTCGGACTGTCCATTCTGGTCCCTTAAATGATGATGCCCAGAGCGGGACTTTGACTGAGCCTCTGCCTGATGATCAGAGGGTTAGAGATTGCATCCTTCGGTGACTGTTCTTGGTGATCAACAGGGGTTGTTTCATTGCAGACAACTCCTCAACGGCCTCTTTTACTCTGGTTAGTGCTACTCGATAAGTGGAGCACCTTAGGGATTTCGACTGGGGTACCTATATCTTTGCCTATTTCCTTCGCGGGATGCGCCTATGCTCTGAGGGTGTGACGAAGGCTTGTCTAGGATTTTATCCCTTCCTGCTGGTGAGTAATTTCTCTTTTTTCTTTCAATTTTCCTCATTTGTGGTTAACAATTTCATTACTAAGGTCATTTGATCTTTATATTGCCAGTTTTGGGCATATGAGAGGCTCCCTTGCCTACGTCCTGCCACTACTTTGGGCCTAGAGACTTATCCGAGGGGACGACGTTGGCATCATTCCACTTTGATGGAGGTCCCAGTAGAAGAGGGTTTACCCATTCCCGCTTGCAGCTAGAGTCGTTGACTGTCGATTCCATCACGTGGGTTCCTTACACCCCAAACTATCTGACAGTCGTGTTCGATGGTGGATTTTCGACCGACATGGAGTTTACATTGGCCACTCGTCGGATTCCCCTTTTAACCGAGGGAGGTTGGGAGCTCTACTTGGGAGAGCGTGCTATTCGGAGCATTACAGGAGATATCCATATTACCTTTATTACTCCTTCTTGGCATCATTGGCCCTTGGCTCAGCCGATCATAGATATTCCCTTGATAGGCATAGTAGGCTTTACTCTGTCAGAGGGTCCTCATACTCAGGAGGCATTTCATTGATGGTGGAGTCCTCGCACTATTGGAGCTCAGACTCGTGCTACCCAGTTTATGGCAGATATGGTGTCGGGGTCTGTTATGATGACAGACTAGATAGCTTGCCTCAGAGAGCCTACTAATTTGGAGCAGATTTTAGGATTGACCCAGCGATTGGAGCGGGCTCAGTTTTTTATTAGGCACCTTAGCAGGGATCCATCAGATGCAGATTAGTTTGATCCTTCCATCTTCGGAGCTGGCCCCTCAGCAGATCTATATTCTGGAAGCTATGCAGGTGCCGATCCTCCTCTGTATCAACCAGGCATTCCCACTGGCCAAGATTCTGTGACTCAGGAGGATCTGCAGTAGGTTGATTGCCTGGATACAGACATTATAGATTTCTTTGGATAGCTTTCTCGCTATATCTTTTGATAGGTCTCTATTAGATATTAGGCGGTTGTGCCCCATTTCTCGTTATATCTTTTGATAGGCCTCTGTTAGTTGTTGGGCGGTTGTGCCCCATTACCCTATACTTTTTATTTTACATTTTATGAGCAGACAGAGATGATGCTTTCAGTAGATAGTGTTTTTTTAGAAATGCATGGTGTTTCCTATCTATTGCATCCTATTGTCATTTATCATTGTCATTATGCATGTATTATAGCATGGATATGTACTTAGACAGGTGAGTTTAGATTTAACTTCTGGGTGGTCTCACGATACGGTTCTACAGATATCTTCATCTACTGTCAACCGTATCGAGCATCTACCACATTCTTTGATAGCATCTTCGTTGATATCTTGGTATGACAGTTTACCTCTCACAAATAGGGGGACAGTTGATTAGATGCTAGGGCATTCTTTGGCCATTCTATCTTTTCAGGTTCCACTGGGCTTTGTGGACAGCATGTTATCTTGTTGGATACCCGAGCGCTAGGTTTCCAGATTTGGCCTTCATAAGTTGAATCCTACACTGGAGGAGTATGAGCGCCTCACGGGTTTGGCATTAGATCTGCCTTACGCTAGGATGACCATTAGTGACATGAGATGCCCATTCATGACCATGACTAGTCTGAGGCGTAGAGTCGTCACTGAGGAGATTACTGCGGGGCATGTGGTGTCCCTGGACTTTTTGATCTATTGCTTTGGCCGACTGGACAGCTACGAGCGATATTCAAGAGATTTTATCATCCCTGCAGATGAGTGGCAGTTTGCATGTGTGGACGTTCTGTTGATGTGCGTCACATCTTATTTGTACATGCCACTATATATGGACCACTTGAACACTGGCTTGATGGTAATGGTTCGTGCTCTCAGACAGGGTTGTACCATCCTGCCTATGATATTATCTGAGACTTTGAGGTCGGCCACATTCTGCCATACCCATCCAGCTGGGTTCTTCAGGGGCAGTGCCGTTCTGCTGTACGTGTGGTTCATGGCACACTTGAGTCCCATCGGCACCTTCAGACATCATGGGTACTGCTTCACTCATGAGATAGCCATGTCCTGCTATTTTTGGTTAGCCGAGTGTACAGATGCGGCATCCTGGTTGGCCTTTTTGATGGCGATCAAGCATCCTTTTTAGATCTTTCCCTGCTCAGGGTTTAGCTCCCCTTACAGCTTAATCACTCATGCAAACAGTATGAATTACCTACCCTTGGCCGGTTTGATAGGGTATATCATCCGCTGACAGTCATGGGCCAGTTTGATCAGTTTCAGAGCATTCACCACTTTGAGGGGGCTATGGAATAGCGGATATCAGCTTCCTCTTTGTCATCAGCTGACCTCACTAGGACTTATGAGTGTTGGACTCATAGGGAGACTGATGATTTTTTTACTAGCCATCCAGTTCATTCTCCAGAGTATTCTGCATTGTTGGAGGCAGATATTGCATTGGCTGCAGTTATCCAGTCAGCTCCGAGCATTGATTCTGATGAGGAGGAGCCTATGGAGGATCCTGATTCTCCCACAGAGGATGATTTGTTTATATGTTTGACAACATCTTTGTTTAGTGACCCCCCGAGCATTCCGACTGGGACAGATCTAGCTCTTATTGATTCACTAGCCCGGATGACCTTTGAGAGGGATCAGGCTAGAGCGCTGATGTTGACAGCCCTTTCTAGCAGAGATGCAGCTTTTGTTGATAGAGACAAGGCTCGAGTTACACGGGATGCAGCATTTGGTGAGATTGTGGAAGCTTTAGTCACCAGGGATGCTGCTTTCATTGAGAGGGATGAGGCCCTAGCTACCCGGGATGTTTATATTGCTGACAACACTGCACTTAGATCATATACACACAACATCGTTGCCGATATAAGTGCCTTCATAGATGGTTACAGCAGTACTATGCAGATGACTATGGATCTTCTTGCTCATATAGAGACCGTAGGACATGAGCTTATGACTGCTTCTCCATCTTGTGAGAGGGATGCCATATTGGCACTGCTATCCCGTTTATCCACGGGTTCATGGACTAGCTTTCTTTTTCCTGCACATACTAGATCAACCATTTTTGTCATGTACCGGATACAGTGTATATATCAAACAGTATTATATAGCAGAGAAATATATTTTGATTCACTTCCCTATTGGATATGTATTGTTATTGCTGAGTGATTACCACTTCTTTCATGACTTGCTGTTTTGATATATTATGAGCTTTTCCTTGATGGATTGACATTGAGATGTCGAAGAATACCTTAGTAGGGCCTGTTGACCAGGGAGGCTTGATAATATTTGGGGTTTATAGGGTTTCGGTGTCTTGGGACTGGTTTTTATTGGTTTTTTATTTTTCTCGATGGTCAGACTGCACCATGAATGGCTGCGTACGTACTCCCAGGTTGAGGGAGATCAGATCATTTGTAGTTCAGGCTTAGCCTGAAAGGTTTGGAAAGTGTTTATTTTGGGTTTAAACTTGGTTTGATAGGTTTTTGAATTTTTTGTTTAGTTTAACTGCACTGTAAATGGCTGCCTACGTACTTCCGGGTTAGGGGAGATCAGGTCATTCGTAGTTTGGGCTTCTAATGAAAACCCAAAATGATTTGATTGATTCGCAGGACAAGGATGACGGGTCGCAGGTGTTTAAGACATACTACCTTTTCACGGTGTCTGAATTGATGAGCTAGGGAAATTCTTTTCCATCCATTTCTTATAATCTGATGGCTCCTCCTGTCAACACTTCTTTGACAATGAAAGGGCCTTCCCAACTTGGGGAAAACTTTCCTCTGGCTTCATCTTGATTGGCCAAAACTTTTTTCACTACCAAGTCATTCTCTTTGAATTTTTGGAGTCGAACTTTCTTGTTATATAATCGAGCAATCCTTTGCTGATATAACCGCCCGTGGAATATGGCTGTAGCCCTTCTTTCATCTATCAGGGACAACTGGTGGTACCTATCTTGCAACCACTGATCTTCCGTCGTCTGAGCGTCTATTAACACTCTCAGGGAATCCATTTCTACTTCTATGGGAAGTATTGTTTCCATGCCATAGACCAATGAGTAGGGGGTAGCCCAAGTAGAAGTACGCATTGACGTCGTGTATGCTAACAGAGTCAGAGGTAACAGGTCAGGCCATCCTTTGTGATTGGCGGACATTTTTTGCATGATCTTCTTGATATTTTTGTTGGCCACTTCGACAGCAGCATTCATCTTGGGCCTATAGATGGCGGAATTAAGATGCTTGATATGGAACTTGCTAAATAACTCTCTCATCATTTGGTTGTTTAGATATTTGGCATTGTCCCGAGAGGTTATTAAGCATGAAGCTTTAACCCGGGGGCTATAACAGCTTAGATTCATGGTATATCTATGGATTTATTGCTTTGAAAGGTCCCGGTTAACCTGTATAGCCCTAAATCTATATTTAGAGGCGAAAGGGGGGCCGAATCGGCGTGAACGGTGATTTAAAACGATGAAATCGCTTAGTATCGAGGCCGTGGACATTATGTATATGTTATTTTGTTCAAATTATGTGAGTCTAGAATCCCGATGTCGAGATCCCCGAATGGATCAGACTTGATTCCCACGATGGACCGATTTTTATGTTGAAAATGCTTTAAATAACGTAAATATCGATGTACATGTAATATTTGGATCTTGAAAACGAACTCGAGGGGTTAGTCTCGAGAGCTCGGGTTCAAGATCCCGTGATAGAGAAAACTTTAATTACGGGTGCTCGGTTCATCAAGATGGCTTTCATGCCCGATGATGATCCGAACCTTCTTAATGCTTTAGCAAGCATATCATCAAAATGATTTCTCAAAGAAAACCCACAAAGAGCTTTTGATAAAATAAAGTGATTCGGGGTAGATCACGTAATTAACGTAAAGAATAAAAGTTAGTATCGAAGTCCTCGATTCCTAGTAGGGCAAAGGATTTGAAAACCTTACTTTCTAAAACCTCATTTCAATTTGCATATCTTGTTAAAAATAAACTTTTGATTAAATCAAATCCTTCGTACCTAGGTGCAAAAGAGGTACAACACTACTTTCAAGTCACCAAAAAGACTTAGAAACCAACTAATAAAGCTTTCAAAATAAAACACACACACACACACACACACCTACACACTTTTTGGATAGAAAATTAATAAGATGCGGTATCGTGCTTGCACGGGATTCGGGGGGTGCCTAACACCTTCCCCCCGCTTAACCTAGCCCCCGGATTCCACAAATCTCGGATTTCAAGACCAATCAAAGAGTCACACATTGGACCATCTTGCGAAAAACTATTAAAACCCGGATGAGTTGGTACATCCATTTCCAAAATACCAACTGGCAACTCTGTCTCAATCGGTCCAATCAATAAAATCAAACTTTTCAAAATCGTCGACACATATGTCGGTACCGGTTTCCTATGAAATTCACCCTTTAAAACAGAACCCCAAAGACAAAGCGAAAGCGAAAGGGAAAAGAATAAAATTAGGAAATTGGGGCACTCCTCTCTCGTCCCACAGATAAGAGACGATGGCAAACTACCAAAGAGAAATAAAACCCCCCTTTCAACGAAAGGGAGGGCACGAAGGGGAATTTTTTTTTTCGCCCGGCGTCGACAGGTGGCGACTCTGCTGGGGATCAAAGAGGGCTTAAGCCGGGATTAAACTTTTTGATTTTCATTCTGCATATGCATCTGTGTGAATGATCTTTGTGTGTGTCAATCTTTTAGCATCTTGTATTAGTGCCTCGCCCGATATATTAGTGCTTCGCACAATGTCATCATATTACATGCGGTGGGGACGTGAATGTATGTGAATGTATGTTGTGTGGTACCTCCATTAGGGGGCAATCCCGTCGGTTGTTTATTACTGGACTCCTATGGATGTTTCCATTGTGAGGCTCAAGAAAGGCACCACTCAGATCCGCTCCAATCGAAACATGGATGTTTTCATCAAGTAGATTGCAAAGATTTGGGAACCAATTTCAAACAGCCCGTGAGAGTAACCCTAAGATAGGTCAGCCTCTGATAAACCAAACGCGCGGTGTGCTTCTTTATGCCCTATTTAATCTTCCGTGTATGTAAATGACCGTTATCTTGAACTATCATACACACATCTTTCACATCCTGTCATCAATTCGACTAACCCGTTGTATTGCAGGAAAAGATTAAAAAACTATTAAACTGATGCATAACATGTTATGCATCCCTATCCACCAATTTCCAGTCTAAACTAGATATCGGTTGTTGTGCAGATTGGTCGTAAAACCTGATCGTGAGCCAAAAAGGCCCTTTCATCATTCCAAATGGCTGAAGGAAGTTCATCGGAACCCATCCTAGTATCTCGAGATGAATTCAAGGAGTTTAAGAAGCAAATGGCCGAGATGACGACCTTGTTAAAAGAACAGTTCAAAGTATCTTAGGAATCTAAGAACAAGAGTCCGACTAAATCCTCTATGCAAGGAGACATGAAAGTACCTGAGAAGGAAGGTGATACTCATACGTCCACACCTATATCTCCCCTCAACGTTGAAGTACCCAAGGAGGCCCCGATCCAGAAGACAACACGGGATATCACAAACCTCTGGGAGGACAAAGACACTGGAGACATTAGGAAGAAAGTTAGACAGATGGAAGATGTTATCCGGTCTATGAAAGGGATAGGATCCCATGGGAGCATGAATTACTTGGATCTGTGTATTTTCCCAAAAGCGAGATACCCGGATAAGTTTTAAATCCGCGATTTTGAGAAATACAACGAACTGGGAGACCCATACACTCACTTGAAAGCCTACATAGGTGAACTTGGAACTTACGTCGATGATGAAAACCTCAGGATGCAGCTATTTTAGAAGAGCCTTACCGGTGAAGCCCGAACGTGGTACGCACGGATAGACAATTCCAAAGTCAGAGGTTGGGAAGATTTGGCCCATGCTTTCCTCAACCAATACAGTTTTCAATCCCAGATGGCACCTGATCATTATCAAGTTACCAATGTTAAGAAACTGGGTAATGAATCATTCAGAGAATACGAGCAGCGGTGGAGGCGAATGGCGGCCCAAGTCAACCCACCAATGGATGAGGGTGAGATGGTGACCACCTTCATTGATATACAAGAAGCCCATTTCTATGAGAGAGTCCTCGCCGGGTTAGGAAAATCCTTTTCCAAAATGATCAAACACGGGGAAATGGCAGAAATGGGTTTGAAGTCTGGAAAAATCAAAGACCTCACTGCTTTGGAAGCCGTAGCCGAGCACATACAGTCGGGAAATTATGCAAGCGCTCCCAAAAGAGGATCAAAGAGGAAGGAAGAAGATGTCTCGTTAGTATTTCATGGACAATCTGCTAACAAGAGCCCTAACTCACCTATCCAGAGGTAGAACCCTCATCCCGTGAATTTTTGAAATCCTACAGCAATGAAAGTTGGTGAAAACAAGCGAAGAAGGATATTTACTCCTTTGGGAGACTCCTTGGAAAATATATTAGCCCTGCTGATCGCCCAGAAAAAGATCGTTGAGCTTGCTCCACCTTCCAATCCAAATGGATGGCAATTCGATTCCAGTAAGAAATGCGCCTACCAATCCAACTCACCGGGGCATGATACTCAGGAGTGTTGGACTCTAAAGCACAAAATTCAAAACTTGATTGACAGCGGGGAGATTATAGTCAAAAGCCCTGAGCAGCCGAATGTCAACAACAACCCTCTGCCTCAGTATGCTGAGGAAGGAGTCAATATGATCAGTGTCGGAAGCAGGGAAAACCGTAAATACCTGAGAAATATGGGAGAGTTACCCTAGGCACATAACCCTGCAATATGGGGATACCTTGAAGAAAAGTACGGGGTAGAGCAAGAATTAGCTTCAATCAGAGCGCAAGTGGATCAGCTAGCTGAATTGGTGGTATACCAACACCAGTTGACCCGACAGCTCATCGACCAGGTCTTATTAAAGCCAAATGACCCCATAGCTGTCCAAGATGTTTCCACCTCCAGAAGGGATCGGATCCGTTTCCCAGAGCAGAACAAATGGACTGAAAAGATGGCTCGAGAAGCTAGATTGCAGAGCCGTCGAGATTTTACCGCCAAATAGAAATTCACCCTGTTGAGGCAATCCAGGGAGGAGATTCTCTATACCTTGATCGAGGAGGGGAAGATTGCAGAATATCTGCCACCCCCAGATACGAGATCGAAGTGTTTTGATCCTTCGAGATCATGCCTTTACCATTCGAATGCCCCTAGACATGCCACGGAAGAATGTTGGGCCCTGTAACATCTAATCCAGAACTTGATTGAATCAGGAGAACTGGACTCAATGAACAAAGCTGAGATCTTCTTTGTGGAAGAGATAAACTACCCTCGAGGACTGAGGAATTTAGAATGTATGATAGCCGTTATCCTTTGCATGGAAAGAATATCCGACGGACCCATAACCATCCAAGGAGTATCTGAGTAGAGAAACAAAGCCACTCTCGAGATACCAGCGCCTAAACCCCTGATGTTGGCCCCTTGGCCACAACTCCCAATTCTCAACCTGAAGAAGGTAATGTGGAATTATGAAGAAGGTATAAAATTGGCACCTGACTGTACCGCCATCATACCTAGGGAGAATACATGTTACCTCCCAGGGCGTTTGGCAAAACCGACAACCAAGGTATTGGGGAAGGTATCTACTGGAAAGATCACAGAGTTCCTCCACAAGATAGGACACGGTGAAGCCAGGACGGTGAGGCAATTAGAGGCTGAACCCCATCAAATCTCCATATTTGATTTGGTTTTAGATTCTGACGACCATCATCAAATCTTGATCCAAGTATTGGAGGAAGCACACTTACCCAAGAATATCGATACTGAGAAATTCCAGCACTTGATCAGCCATGTACTGGACAGTAATGTGATATCCTTCACTGACGATGATATACCCGCTGAAGGAACTGGGCATCACAAACCATTGCATATCGCTGTCGTTTCATCAGGACATGTGGTAGGTGGTGTGCTAATTGATGGAGGGTCGTCTTTAAACATCTATCCACAAGATACTCTGGAGAAGATGAAGATCAACCCGAACCAAATTTAGGAAAGCCATGTCGTGGTACGGGCTTTCGACGGATCAAGAAGGGATATCGTGGGGGAGATTAAGCTTCCTGTGGAGATTGGCCCTTTCACTTTCAACATACCTTTTCAAATCCTGAAGATCACTACCGGGTATAATCTGTTGTTAGGACGACCATGAATCCATATGGCTGGCGCCGTTCCTTCAACGCTTCATCAACAACTAAAATATATCGTCAACGACAATCTGGTGACTGTCAGTGCAGATCCTGATTATCTTGTTCATGACCTAGTAGATATGCCCCTAATCGGTGTGAATGAAGGTGTCGAGTCTGCCAGTTTTTAAGACTTTGAAATCAGCAATCCGCGATATAACTCTATGGGGGCCCCGGTCTTAATTCCCTGGATATCTCCAGAGGTGTTGGCAGTTGTCCAAGAGATGCTGTCCCGAGGATATCGACTAGGCCGGGGATTGGGGAAGAATGGCCAATGAATCAGGAACCCAATCCGTATACCCACGCAGTTGGGAAGGCTAGACTCTAATATTCTGGTGGATCCAAGCATCAGGATCTTCACAAGCATAAACCAATTAATCATCTAATTCACCTCAAGCTAAACCTTGGTGAAGCTGGATTTAAAGAGCCACTCAAGAAGATCCCCCTCATTATTTCAAACCTTTTGATTCCTAAAGTCAATCAAAGAGGACATCAGACAGACGGGGATGAAAAGCCTATCCAGGAGTTGGCCTGGAAGGCCAAAGACAAGAAGTTTTTAGAAGAAATTCAGTTGCAATTCTTGAGCAGTTTTTGCCACTTTGAAGAGGACCTGAAGAAGTCCGACGGGGCAGATCTGTCAAGTGATCAACCTATTCTCCCAGTCCTTAACTGGGGAAATGTAAACATCCCGAGAGAGGATCCAGGGACCAGTTCTAAACTAGTTATGGCCATATTGGAAGACTGCGACTTCAGTAGCGTGTCTATCTCAGCGACTCCCCAGGAGCTCGTGACTAGCAATTGGACGATCACCCCACAGATTGTTCGTAAAGGGTAAAAACCAGGAAGCGACCGCTGACAGGGAGCTTTACCTTTATCTATATTTATGTCTATTTTATGTCATCTGTAGCTTGTTATTGCTTGTTGTCATATTAACTGATGAATCCTTTTGTAATTGACAACTACTTGTATATATTTAGCAATCAAGTTTTTGTATCAGGTTTCCCAATTTGCATGTTTCTGGCCACGTCCATGGTTTGTCGAATTTGAGTAATGATTACGATTTTGACATAGAATTGGACTTTGACTTAATGGGAATCGAGCAGGAGGAAGGGGATGATGACGAGGTGCCCGAGGAAATCAAAGCATGGGTCGAAGATAAACCTAAACCCAACCTCGATCAAACCACCACCATAAATATCAGAACCCCCGATGATCCCAAAGAAATACAGATCGGAACCAACCTTCCCTCTAACTAAGTAAAAGAACTAATCCAACTCTTAACCAAATTCAAGGATGTTTTTGTCTAGTCTCATGAAGACATGATAAGTCTATCCACTGACATCATCGTCCATTGACTACCAATTAAAGAAGGGTTCAAACTAGTCAAGCAGAAACTAAGATGGTTGAAACCAGAATGGAGCCTGAAGGTCAAAGAGGAAATTATCAAACAGTTCAAAGCAGGAATCATTATGGTGTCAACGTACCCTAAATGGTTGTCCAACGTAGTCCTAGTTCCGAAATCTGGAGGAAAGGTGCGAGTTTGTGTAGATTATCAAGATCTTAACAAAGCCAGCCTTAAGGATGACTTCCCAGTGCCGTTTATCCACGTATTAATCGACAACACTGCACAGTTCGAGATGTATTCTTTCACTGATTGCTTTGCTGGATATCACCAGATCATGGTTGCTAAAGAAGACAGGGAAAAGACCGCCTTCATTACCCCGTGGGGAACCTTTTGTTATCGAAGACTAGCTTTTGGCCTTACCAATGCTGGCGCTACTTTTCAAAGAGCTATGATGACCTTATTCCACGATATGATGCACAAAGAAGTTGAGGTGTATGTGGATGATATCATCGTAAAGTACCGACAGGCTGATAATCATTGCACCCATCTCCGAAAGTTGTTTGAACGACTCCGCAAATTTAATCTGAAGTTGAACCCAGCAAAATGTGCTTTTGGTGTGAAATCCGGCAAACTACTGGGATTTCTCATGAGCAACCAGGGCATTGAATTGGATCCTGCCAAAATCAAAGCCATTACGGAAATGCCTGAACCAAAGACAGAGAAGGAAATCCGAGGTTTCCTGGGAAGAATAAACTTCATCAGTCGGTCCATATTGCAGTTGACAGCAACCTGTGAACCCATTTTCAAACTTTTAAGGAAGAAC
Organism: Panax stipuleanatus; assembly: GCA_020205555.1. Taxonomy (NCBI): domain Eukaryota; kingdom Viridiplantae; phylum Streptophyta; class Magnoliopsida; order Apiales; family Araliaceae; genus Panax; species Panax stipuleanatus. The sequence continues at coordinate 75,867,939 of CM035115.1, read as the reverse complement.
TCTTTGGGAAAATGGAATGAAGACTGCCAAAAAGCCTTCCACATCATCCAGAAGAGGTTGATTGAAGCACCTATTTTGGTACCCCCAAAGGATGGGATTCCATTGTTCAAGTATGTCTTAGTCAAATCCAATGCTATGGGTTGTCTATTGGGGCAGAAGGATGACGTGAGGAAAGAAAGAGCTATCTATTATCTCAGTAAGCGCTTCAGCAGCGGAGAACAGAAATATACTCTGATAGAAAGAACCTGCTGTGCATTAGCTTGGGTAGCCACGAGGTTACAACATTATCTACACGGCCATACCACTTATCTCATATCGAGGATGGATCCTTTGAAATACATCTTCAGCAAGACAATTTTGAACTGCCATCTATCTAAGTGGCAGTTAATCCTTCAACAGTTCAACATCATATATGTCACCCAAAAGTCCATTAAAGGGCAAGGGATTGCGGATCACCTGTCGGCTGCACCAACAGGGGGTTTTGAACATCTGGAAACGTATTTCCCCAAGGAGGAAGTGTTGACTGTTCAACTGATCGATAAGGAGGATGAAGGTCAATTCTGGAAAATGTATTTTGACGGCGCATCAAACACTGACGGTGCCGGAGCCGGGGCAGTCCTGGTATCTATCACGGGAGATCAATACCCCGTGGCAACCAAGTTGCATTTCAAAAATTCCAACAATACCACAGAATATGAAGGGTGCATTATGGGGTTGAAGCTGGCTCAGTCCATGGGAGTGAAACGTTTAGCGATGTTTGGAGATTCGAAGCTAGTCATCAGACTGTCTACCGGGGCATACACCACCAAAGAGCTACATCTACTGCCGTATCTTCGACATGTTCTCAGACTGGCAGGAGAGTTTGAAGACATTGCCTTCATGCATATTCCCTAGAACCGGAATGATTTCGCTGATGCGTTAGCCACATTAGCCTCACTGGTGAGCCTGTCAGCAAGAAAGGGAATGCATGTTATCACTTTCGTTGTGCAGAATACACCATCATATGGAAATAATGTAGGGGAGATATCCAATGAGATACCACCTGCGAGACCACCTTGGTACCACCATATCAAAGAATATTTGTGAGATCAATTAATCCCGAAAGGGATGAGTCAAGCCGCGAAGAAGCGAATATAGAAAATGGCCATGAATTTCTACCTAAGTGGAGATGCTCTCTATAAGAGAGATCCAGGTGTAGGACTTCTGAGATGTCTAGACCGGGAACAAGCCCAGCGACTTATGAATGAAGTACATGGTGGAGTATGCAGAGCACATATGAGTGGACCTTTGCTTGCTAAAACGATTCTAAGGACAGGACATTACTGGTTATCCCTCAAAGTGGATTACAATGATCATGTTAAGCGTTGCTATCAATGCCAGATCCACGCTAACATTATTCACGTGCCTCCGAATCAACTACATTGCATGACATCACCATGGCCTTTTTCCATGTGGGGAATGGACGTGATAGGACCAGTTGAGCCTAAAGCCAGTAACGGTCATCGATTCATCTTCACTATGATTGACTACTTTACCAAATGGGTGGAAGCAGCTTCTTTCCCCAGGGTCACCAAGGAGGTCATCATTGGTTTCATTAGAAATAACGTCATCTGTCGGTATGGACAACCCAAGGTTATCGTATCAGACAATGCGAAGAACCTAAATAATGAGATGATGAGGGAACTGTGTAGTAAGTTCAATATCAAACACCTCAATTCGGTTATTTATCGTCCAAAAATGAACGGCGCGATGGAAGAGGCTAATAAGAACATCAAAAAGATAATGATGAAGATGTCAGCAAATCACCGGGGATGGCCTAAGCTATTGCCGTTAACCCTACTTGCATACCGGACGTCGACTCGAACCTCGACTGGGGCAACACCTTACTCACTTGTATATGGTCTGGAGGCTGTACTTCCTGTCGAAGTGGAGATGGAATCACTAAGAGTGATCCTAGATGCCTAGATAGAGGAGAGACAATGGATACAAGATCGATACGATTAGTTATCCCTTATAGATGAAAGAAGAGCTGCTGCTATATTCCACGGTCAACTCTATCAACAGCGAATGTCCCGATCTTATAACAAGAAGGTGCGACCTCAGGAATTCAAGGAGCATGATTTGGTACTGAAGAAGATCATTCCAGGCCAGGATGCAGCTAAGGGAAAATTTGTCCCAAACTGGGAAGGACCCTTTCTAATCAAAGCAGTCCTATCGGGTGGAGCTTTGAAATTAGAAGAGATGGACGGTGAGGAATTCCCGCAACTGATCACTTCCGACTCGGTGAAACGGTATTATGTCTGAGACCCTTTTCACTTTCAAACTGGACTACTATGTCTTGATAAAAAAAAAGAAGAAAAAAAAGAAGAAAAAAAAAGTAAAAAAAGAAAAAAAGAAAAGAAAAATATATCAAGTCTAGTTTTTCAAGTCTGAGCCTGAACTACGAAAGACCTGATCTCCTATCTGTGGGAGTACGTAGGCAGCCATTTATGGTGCGGTCTAACCCTTGAAAAACATCAAAATCCTATCAAATCTTACCCTTGAAAAACATCAAAAATCCCATCAAATCAAATCGAAAAACATCAAAATCCTATCAAATCAAACTCAAACCCAGATAAACCCTTTTCAAGCTTTTCAGGTCTGAGCCTGAACTACGAACGACCTGATCTCCTATCTGTGGGAGTACGTAGGCAGCCATTTATGGTGCGGTCTTACCTTAAAAAAAATTCAAAACACTTTCCCAACCTATACAAAAATCTAGAACCTATCGACGACTCATGCAGAGGGGACCTAGCGACACCTCAGCATCACTCCCGTCGAATCTGATGCCACATGACGAGACTAGGGCTATGTCGACAGAATAAGTCATGAAGCAAAAATGGTAACCGTAGACATGGTTAGACATGTGCAAACCAGGGAAGTGAACTGAACTTGCTTCTTTTTAATATATACAACTGTTTAGAATACAAAAGTTGATTCTAACCTATGACAAGTGATAATAACAAAGTCTCTACAGGGAAATAAAATAGAGCTATAAATCAGTGGTGAGACGAGCCAACATCGCCAAATATCCAGCAGTCTCTGTAGTCGGGGGAGCATCTCTGAACTCATTCTCCAACATATCAACCCGCCTCAGCATCTCTGCGGCCATGCGAAAAACATCATCTCGACTCTGTACTACACCCTGTACGTGATCGATGAGTCCATCTGAGAAAGTCTGGGCTGCATCTCTATCAATGATGGCCTGATCTCTGGAAGCATGGGCTGCATCTCTCTCAATAATGGCAGTATCCCAACCGGCTACAATGGTCAACAACAGAGCCCGAGCCTGATCTCTCTCAAAGGTCACCAGCTGAAGCTGTCTATCCATCGCCTCCATAGAAACTGAGGCCAAACGCGAGACAGTGCTCACTACAGAAGCTGTCAACTCTGCAAATAAAGCATCCTCAGTCGGAGACATAGGATCCTCCATCAGTTCCGCCGCATCCGTGGACCAACCATCAGCATCTGATAAAGATCTTATACCAACCTGATCTGCGGTCTCTGGTGCCAAATCTGACTCAAGCCAAGCTGAATACTCTGCAGAGCAACCTGGATGGCCATCTCTAAACTCTGCTGTCTATCGATGAGACCAGAACCCATAAACCCGAGCCAAATTAGCCTCGATAACTGAGCAGATGGGGAAGCGATAATCCTCAATCCCCTAAAATGCATGGACCTCCTGGTGCTGATCAAACTGACCCATCACCGCCAGAGGATGATAGGTTGTCACACGCCTCAAACCCGCCAAGGGGAGGAAATCCAGGTCAGCGATATGGGTGGTGTAACTCATAAAGGAGCAGTACCCAGAATACATGACTATAGCAAAAGGCTCCTCCATGGCACCCAAAAATGAAGTCCAGGACGCCTCATCGACGCAAGAAGTCGGGTGATATGAATAACCCTGAGACAAGCCATGTCCAAAATAGAAACCGTGATGGCGAAGTCGCCCTATTGGTCAGAGGTGCATCATCAAGCAGATGTATAAAAGTACTGGACTACCTCTGAACTGAGCACCAGCGTCATGGCAAATAGAGGCTGAAATCAATGTCTCTGCCAGGATAAGGGGCAATATAGTAAAGTCCTCTCGAAGAGCCCTAACAGCCATCGACATCGCCACATCCAGATGATCGGTATAAAGTGGCATGTATAGATAGGCTACGAGGCACATAACCAAGGCATCCACGCGGGCAATGTACCAGCGCTCCTCCGAAATAGCGAAGTCTCCGTGATAAACAGCGAAGCTATCCGCAGAAGCAAAATGCCTAAACATAAAGTCCATAGAGATGATGTGGCTACCACCCACCTCAGCCATCACAACTGCTCTCCTAAATCCAGTCACCGTCATAAACTGGCGGCGCATATGGCCTAAAGCCACTTGAGCACATGGCCCCTCTATCGACAGTACTGAAATGTGACTATACTCCTCCAATGTAGGAGTCAACTCGGTTGAGTCGAACCGAAAGACGTGACGCTCAAAAATCTAGTACCTGAGTATCCTGGTAATAAATCCCTCCAGAATCTGGAGGGACAGTAAAGACATGGAGTGGCCCAGCATGCGGCTAACATCGATATGATCGGTGGATGGTAGCTGGTCATACCAAACCCTCAAGCTGGTAGCTACATGGCTAGGAGGAAGGTAGTCCAAACGTACCACAGCAGAGGACGACATCTGTATAAACTATGTCAATAAGACCATACAGGGGTCAATCTCTATCCAATCATTCAAATATATCTAAAGCATGCATCATACCAATGATGAAATAGCATGTGTGATGAATAAATAAAAAGCATCATATATAGATATTTGCCATGTACATTAGTTTCATAAACATCACTATCATACTTATAATACATGTGAAAACTAAAAATAAAAAGTATAGGATATTGGGGCACAAATGCCCAATGACTAACAAATGACCTATGGGCTCGCCACCTCGTCAAGATCATTCAAGAAGGTGAGGGTGTCATCAAATTGGTCAACCTGAGGTCGTCTACCGGGAGTGGGCACATCCTGCTAATCCGGTCGATAAGGTGTCTCCTGCATATCCGGGGGAACGGTGAAGGGAGCATCTCTATCCTGGAAGCCACCAAAACCTGAGGGTCCAGCACCATGAGAGCCACCACCGCCTGACGGTCCAGCCTCGTAACCCCGAGAAGCAAAATTGTGAGCCAAGGACGAGTCCAAGCCATTGTAACTACAATAGGCCGACAGCTCTTCCAACTGAAGTCTCAAGGCAGCAATCTGATCCTGATGAGACGGCTCCTGAAAACACGATATCCAGTCCCTCATCATAAGGGATCCTGGAACCATGTCGCCTAAGAACTGGGTAGCCCGGGTCTAAGCTCCTATCGTGCACCGAACCCACCAAGCAATAAAGTCCGCCGTAGAGATCGGACCCTTAGACAGGAGGAAACCATCAAACCCCAAGGTGGGAATCGATGCATCCAACGAAGTAAAAGGCCAAAAGCGCTGGGCTGGAGGAAGATATGGCAGGTGAATCTCCCCAATAATGTGTTGAATAGCGCGCTCTCCAAGGTAGAGCTCCCAACCTGCATAAAAAAGGAATGGGATCCGGCGAGTCGATTAATAGAACTTTGGCCCTGTCGGCACGCCATCCTAAAATCCCTCAGCCAAGTGCTCTCTAGAATATAGGGTCCACACTATGTCTCGAGCTATCAATGTATCTAATTGAAGATGGGCATGGGTGAAGTCCTCCGTGACCGGGACCTCAGACAGAGCAGACTGATGCCATCTACGTCCCCGGGGATAAGTTTCCAAGCCTAAGACAGAGGTAGGGCGAAGACAGGGAAGCCTCTCATAAGCCCAGAACTGCAAATTCAAACAAACCCTCTATTAGTTATGGGAAAAGATAAATCAATCAAAAGGCAAATAAATGAAATTCGGTCAAAAAGACTTACTAGAAGAAACGGGTAAAATTCGACCCAGGAATTGGTAACTCCCTCAGATCGCAGTCGCATCCCGTGCAGGAAAAGAGCGAATGTGAACGATCCCCAATCGTAGTCCCCAATACGGTCTACATCTCGAACAGCCCCTACCATGCTAAAGGGCACAGTGGAGGAGTTGTTCGCTATAAAACAACCCCTCATGATGGTCAGGAATAGACGCCGCAAGATGCTATCCCTCTCCGCCAAATCAACAGGCAACTCCTGCTGCAAGGTGCCTCTAGCTAAATCGACGCCCAGACATCCTGATCGAACACTACGAGCCTTGAAGGCTCGCTCCTGAGGAGAAAACCCTAGGAGGGTACACACAACAGCCCCAGTGATGATCAGCTCCAAGGGCACCCTATCCCCGGTAAACTCCAGCCAGTGATATACCTTCAATTAAGGGGAGTCATCATCACCTCGCAGTCCAGTAGATGCAGCGACTGACTCTAGTGAAACCATCTCTCACCCATACCCTGTAAATAGCCCCTAGGGCAACGACGGGGAATAATGGTAAAGAAGGCCCCGAAACCCCAAGAATCTTTGATCGCCTTGTACTCGGGATGTAATGACTGATACAGAGCGTAGACACTGAACCAGTTACCCCTAAGATGGGTAAACTCTGGCACCTACACGACGTCAAGGTTAAGAAAGTCTATATCAGAAGGAAGAAAATAAAATAAATCAATTCCATACCTCATTCGCCTGCAAGTAAATGGAGGGATGGTGGCTCAAATCCGTGCCCAGCAAATCTGAAACCTCTACCTCAATGCCTGGAAGAAATCTAGGTGCAGTAGGGAGCAGAGGCGGAACCTCAGGCTCGGGAATGTCCTCTTCTGGGAATGGCTGATCATCCCTAGTCGGTAAATAAGCGGGCTCGGTCAATCGCTGCACCCGTCGGCTAATACGTGGAACCGGAACCTCAGATGGGGTCCTACGCCGGCGAACTCCCGATGAAATCGGCCATCCTGTGGAACGACTAAGTCCCTCAGAGTCCATATCTGAACAATGAGTTCATAGGAATCAAAGCCAAGTCAAGTATATTCTTACCATTTGCAAATTTCAAATTAAATCCATAAAATCCATCATCACATCATGCATGTCCTACATGTGTCATTAAATGTGTATTTTATTTGCATCTTAGTACATCTATAATGTATCTGGGATCCAGACATTAGGCTCATGAAAATTTTTGCCAGAGTCTTCTTTATCAAACGGACTATCCACATGCCCGAAGCATGTATTAAATCACCCTATGAGGGTACATCATCATAACCAAGCATGTAAACATCAATTTCAACCGTTATTCTAACACATATATACAATGTATGTCTAGATTAGCTGATAAATGACAATATCTCGCATTCATACTGTCCATAAGATGATTTATACGCATGCATTACATCATAAACGCATTTATCTATCTATACATGCATACATGTTAGATATTTTGCCTTTAAGAAAGGAAACACGTGTTTTCACCAACGAAAACACGAAAAAATGGAGTATAGACTTTACCCGTAGTCCGAAGAAGGACTGTACGGTGGCGGATAGCTCCAAATCAAGCCGAAATCTAGTATAAGTGAAGAAGAACTCGGTTTTTTAGAGAGAAATGACAAGAAACTCGAATGGAATGGGTGAAAATGAGGCCTCCCGAGGGTATAAGCTCGATCACGGGTAGCCTTGACCATGGTTGCTCTAGCCGCAACCATGTGTGCGGCTACCACAAGTGGGTTCCGCTGCATTCCGTTTGGTAACACGGCATCTAGAATGTGTTCTTTTGGGTTCAGAATGGTCACATTAGGAAAAATAATGCCTTTCCAGGACAGTTTGAAACCCCAAAAACCCTAAAAAATCCTCCGAAATAGCAGAAGTTCGACGAAGATCAGACAACCTGACGTTGAACGACGAAAAACCAAAAAGTCAGTCGGCTCAACCCTCGACGATGAAATCCACCTATAACGAATCAGTAAAGGCATTGGCTCTACCCCCGACGATGTAATCCATCGACAACGAATTAGCGAAGGAGTCGTCTCGACCCCCGACGATGAAATCCATCGACAATGAATCAGTGAAGGCATTGGCTCAACCCCCGACGATGAAATCCACCGACAATGAATCAGTGAAGGGGTCGACTCGACCCCTGACGATGTAATCCACAGACAACGAATCAGTGAAGGCGTCGGGTCGGCCCCCGACGATGTAATCCACCGACAACGAATCAGTGAAGGCGTCGGCTCGACCCTGACGATGAAATCCACCGACAATGAATCAGTGAAGGCGTCAACTCAACCCTAATGATGTAATTCGCTGGCTACAAACCAGTGAAGGAATCAGCTTAATCCTGATGATTGTAATCCGTTGGCTACAACCCTACGTAGATCGGCAAATCTCCGATTATGTAATCTGTTGGTTACAAACCAGTGAAGGTTGGTAAATCCCCGATGATGTAATTCTTTGGCTACAAACCAGTGAAGGTTGGCAAATCCCCGATTATGTAATCCGTTGGTTACAACCCTACGCAGGTCGACAAATCCCCGATGATGTAATCTGTTGGCTATATCCCCACGCAGATCGATAAATCCCCGTTGATGTAATTCATTAGCCACAACCTAGTGAAGGAATCAGCTCAACCTTGATAATGAAATCCGTCAGTTACAAACCAGTGAAGGCATCGGCATGATCCCGATGGTGCAATCCGTTGACTACAATTCAACGCAGGTTGACTCAACCCCGACAAAGTAATCCTTAACTTCCCCAGCCGAGGAAGTAACCCTTTTATACATCTCACACATTATTTCATCTATTATACATGACATTGCATCATCAGATATACCTTGTCATGCATTCTCCATGTCTATTAAATCTTTGTCGTGTTCATTCCATTATATTGCATAAACATGACAAAGAGGGGCATCTGTAGACACTTGAAATTTCACTTTTGTCGTACTAACCCTGTAGGAGGGTAAAAGCATTATTTTACTTTGGAGACAACCCCGAAGTAGGGCCAAAGATCCTGGTCATCTCAGAGACAACCCCGAGAATGATGAAGAGGACCAATGAAGTTCGAATATACCACGACCCGATCGAAGATCGATGAGCTGAGATAGTGATCATCGAAAACCACCTCAACAAATCTCGAACGACGTGCCATCAAAAGATAAGCCTACGAACTAATATCTGGACCGGGAAGATATCTCAGCTACGAGTATCGATTTCCTGAATCTTAATTCAGTCAGACTCGATCTTATCTCGCTGCGTTCGTCAAAGACAGTCCGAAAGATCAAACGGCAGACCTCAACTTCTGTCGAACCTAGACCGAAGGACCAATAGCCAAGCCGGGGGGGGGGCACTTGGGTGGCCTCAACCATGTATGCGACTGGCCACATACATATGTGCGGCTACCCGGGACAGATTATAATCCCCCACTTAGTTCATTTTTAAAAAAAAAGAGAGAGAGACATTTACAGAGAAAAATATATTTCTAGAGAGAGAAGAGCTCAGGTGGAACCTAAACCAAGCAACTTGAAGCTCAAATCTTCCATCTAGCATCTACTTAAAGCCATCTTAGTGTTCTTAGTTCATCTTGAGAGTCAAAACGCTTGTTCACGTGTCCCCCATGGTGAAATAATGCACTTTTAGCTTCGTTTCCTTTGTAAACTTGGTTCAAATGATAGATTGATGAAGTATCTTGTTTGAATATAGTTAAACTTATTTTATTTTAAGCATATTGTGTAATAGTTGATATATTTTACATTTCTATCGGTTATATTGTGCTTAATACGTTGTATATTGACTTCGGAGGCTAGATATACCTAGATCTAAGCCTAATCTAGTCCCCGAGAGGTTATTAAGCATGAAGCTTTAACCCAGGGGCTATAACGGCTTAGATTCATGGTATATCTATGGATTTATTACTTTGGAAGGTCCCGATTAACTCGTATAGCCCTAAATCTATATTTAGAGGCGAAAAGGGGGGTCGAATCGGCGTGAACGGTGATTTCAAATGATGAAATTGCTTAGTATCGAGGCCGTGGACATTATGTATATGTTATTTTGTTCAAATCATGTGAGCCTAGGAATCCCGATGTCGAGATCCCCTAATGGATCCGACTTGATTCCCACGATAGACCGGTTTTTATGTTGTAAATGCTTTAAATAACGTAAATATCGATGTACATGTAATATTTGGATCTTGAAAACGAACTCGAGGGGTTAGTCTCGAGATCGGGTTTAAGATCCCGTGATAGTGAAAACTTTAATTACGGGAGCTCGGTTCATCGAGATGGCTTTCATGCCCGATGATGATCCGAACCTTCTTAAAGCTTTAGCAAGCATATCATCAAAATGATTTGTCAAAGAAAAACCACAAAGAGCTTTTGATAAAATAAAGCGATTCAGGCTAGATCACGTAATTAACGTAAAGAATAAAAGGAAGTATCGAAGTCCTGATTCCTAGTCGGGCAAAGGATTTGAAAATTTACTTTCTAAAACCTCATTTCAATTTGCATATCTTGTTAAAAATAAACTTTTGATTAAATCAAATCCTTCGTACCTAGGCGCAAAAGAGGTACAACACTACTTTCAAGTCACCAAAAAGACTTAGAAACCAACTAATAAAGCTTTCAAAATCAAAAACACACACACACACCTACACACTTTTTGCATAGAAAATCAATAAGATGCGGTACCGTGCTTGCACAGGAGTCGGGGGGGTGCCTAACACCTTCCCCCCGCTTAACCTAGCCCCCGGATTCCACGAATCTCGGATTTCAAGACCAATCAAAGAGTCACGCATTGGACCATCTTGCGAAAAACTATTAAAACCCAGATGAGTTGGTACATCCATTTCTAAAATACCAACTGGCGACTCTGTCTCAATCGGTCCAATCAATAAAATCAAACTTTTCAAAATCATCGACACATATGTCGGTACCGGTTTCCTACGAAATTCACCCTTTAAAACGGAACCCCAAAGACAAAGCGAAAGCTAAAGGGAAAAGAATAAAATTAGGAAATCAGGGAACTCCTCTCTCATCCCACGGATAAGAGACGATGGCAAACAACCAAAGAGAAATAAGCCCCCCACCCCTTTCAACGAAAGGGAGGGCACGAAGGGGAATTTTTTTTTTGCCCGGCGTCGACTCCATGGATTGGGCTAGTTTCAACCCCATTATGTAGCCTTCATACTAAGCTGTGTTGTTGGTGTTGACAAATTGCAACTTGATAGCCACAGGATACTATTCTCCCGTACAAGAGATAAGGAGTTCCCCAGCTCCAGCACCTTCCATGTTTGTGTTGGGTTTGTACAAAATTGTGGGCGCAATTAAATTGCAAAATTAGCGAAAGCATGGTATATCAGACTTTAAAAAATTCTACAAAACCATTACCCGGATCATCGTTTATGCAAATTATTAATTTAAAATGATAAATAAGAAGTTATAGAATTCATACCCTTGTAGAACGGAGCTTCCACAGGTTCAAGTTCAACTCCTTGTTCTTCGCGATCTACTTGAATTATCCGAGTTAGATTCCTTCCTTTGATCAACCTTAGCCATTCAAGTGTTTGGCCTCTAGAGGTGATCCACCAAGGAAGAGGAATTATCAAGAAGGAGGGTGGTTGGCTAAACCCTAGTTTTCTATCCTCTATAGAAAAGGAGTACTCTCCAACAATTGAAATTGCATCAACTGATATCTATTATAAGACTCCTCTTATATAGATATTGGTCAACTCTTCTAATCCTATTAGACATGGGATTTTATTTAATTAATTAAACTCCTTTAATTAATTTAGGCTTACCACCACATTGAGATTAATTAATTAAATTCATTTAATTAATTTGCCTCCTAATCTTATTAGGAATAAATGAGAGTACTAATATTAAATTAATTCCTAAACTCCTTTAAAAATTAAAATAATAATAATTTTAATAATATTAATAAGACTCCTCTTATTAAATTATATTTAATATTTCCAAAATATTAAATAATAAACATTAAGCTATTTAATTTATTCTATCACCATAGATTAAATTAATTACACTTAATGCATTATTATGATTATGCCATTACCTTCTTAAATAATTATTCTTCCTTTTATGGTGTGACCCTTTAAGTTCTCCATATTAAACCGATTGTGAATAAATCAATTAGAACAATTCTAATCTTATTTAAATAAATAAATTAAACTAATAATCTATTTAAATAAATAATATTTATTCTACAATAGGGATAAGCCTCCCTAGCGATCAACGACTTTTTAGATAATATATGTGACGCCCCCAAATTCTCTACAATCCCTGTAGCAGATTTGGTGCTCACAAAAATATTTCATAAGATAATAATTCCTATCAATCCAAGATTCACAGTATTCCACAACGAACAGTAGTTCTCGTCAGAACATTTACTATGTTGGGATACCCTCACTTGGATGAATAAGTTTATAATCTCACGGATATTTCTTTCATATCAATAATTCCCATCTATTGACATTCGTAGTATTAATGTTAGGGTCGTTCTTGGAATCTGAGGGGTGCGACCGACCTCAGTGCATCAGAGAACCACAATATCTTTCAATACTCCCAATTCAGATGTATAGTTCATATAGATACTGTATTTCTTCCTATGTTCTAGAAAGGTACAAACTACACAATTGTTAAAGATGATAATATAATATTATATATTCTTAAATTGGATTACAAATAAATTCCAACTTACTATTACATCAGAGTATAGTTCCCGAGGATATAGACAAATTTACATTGACTGAGTTCTTCCATCCATATTATTGATCCCCAGAACCTTTGACATTTCAGCTAAAGCTGCAAAGGAAAAGAATAATTGCAAGGATGAGCTAAAGAAAGCTCAGCAAGTTTTAATCAAGTTGTATATTATACTCACACTGAATCTGAATTGAATGAACATATATAGTTCAGAGTTTTTCCACATATATATACTGAGGTTTGATCTGCCAAACCCCACATATTACGAGCGTCTGTCAGTCATATAGACTTAGCAACCCGGGTTAATTCGGTTAACCACACCACACTCCTAACAGTCACAAAGACTTATAGGAGCTACTGGATATCTCATATTAAGAGTTACTGTCAGTCACATAGACTTAGCAACCCGGATTGATCTGTTCAACCAAACACATTACGAGTTATTGTCAGTCACATAGACTTAGCAACCCGGATTGATCTGTTCAACCAAACACATTACGAGTTACTGTCAGTCACATAGACTTAGCAACCCGGGTTAATTTGGCAAACCACACCAGCTAGGAGTATGCATATCATCCTATACAACCACCCGGTCAGTGTCAAACTGCCGGTCATTAATAACCACCCGGTCAATGTAAAACTGCCGGTCATTGATAACCACCCGGTCAATGTAAAACGGCCGGTCATTGATAGTATCAGTATATATATGTACCAAATAATATTGGTTTTTCCACAGTTTATGCTTTGATATCAAATCAAAACAATTTACGCAAGTAACAGTTCATATGTCTTGGTTATGCTTGAACAATAAGTCATAACTTTTTTCAAATTTCAGATATCATGAATAATAGTTATAACAATTTCGTATATCAATATACAAGGCTTACATTTAATATAGAGATTAAATGAAGTTAGAAAAATTTGCATAAAAATAGAAAGTTTGCACATAGTGCAGAAAAACTTGCCTGAACCGTCGATTACCGCTAAGCAATCTAATTTAGTCTCTTAGAGAAGACCTATCATTAATAAGATTGATCTTTCAATCAGCATAACATATCTTAACTCAACTACTCTTAAAATAAATTATCTAACATTTAGTCACATAATCAAACATTAGATAATTCATTAACTTATTAGTAATATTATCATTCTTTGATAATATTTTAATTATCTTAAGACCCTAGTCTAACATCATTAACCATTTAATAATATTTTATTTACTTTTTAATATTATTAACTATTTAATAATATCTTTAATCCTTTACAGATATTATTAATCATTTAACATCTTAATCATTTATAAATATTATTAATCTTTTAATAATATTTTAATTACTTAGTAATTAATCATTTAATAATATCTTAATTATTTATAAATATTATTAATCTTTTAATAATATTTTATTAATTTATAAATATTATTAATCCTTTAATAAAATTTTAATTACTTAATAATATTATTAATCATTTAATAATATCCTCATCATTTATAAATATTATTAATCCTTTAATAATATTTTAATCATTTATAAATATTATTATTCCTTTAATAATATTTTATTCATTTATAAATATTATTAATTTTTTAATTATATTTTAATTACTTAATAATATTATTAATTATTTAATAATATTTTATTCATTTATAAACAATTTAATTTAATTGTTTATCTCTTACTATTTAATTTATTTCACACACATAATATGCCATTTCTATATTTTTTTATTAAAAATAATCAAAATACCCCCATAAAGTCATATTATATCATATAATTATTAAAATTACATTTTTCAAGTTTTATAACTCAATATAACTTAATTTTCTCTTTTATTCTTAACTCATTTATAGGCGTGAAAAATATCAAAACAAGTTATTATTTTTTTATATTATGGGGAATATCATTATATGAGAATTTAGTCACAAAATAATTTTCTTGTAATTTTCCAAATTCGTTTGGTATTTTTAACTAGGTTAAAATAGCCCAAAATAGTAACATTTATCATAAATTATCCTTTTGTCCAGAAATTCTGAAATTCATACGGTGGCTACATACTATATAAAACAGACTCATATAAAAATTTCACATTTTTCTGAGTTGAACTCACCAAGTTATTACAGTTTTCTTTTAAAATCATGTTTTCGTGTAAACTCCATATCTCCCTTTATATACATCAAAAAACTCCCATCTTTGGACAGATCCTAGTTAACTTGATATAGTATCATACCACAAAAGGCCGGATTTTTCAGAGCATCAAAACTGTCCGAAACAGCCTTCACCAAAAATGGCCAGAAAACTCATTTGATTTTTCCAGATTTTTGTCGGCAGGGAGTGTTTTACGAAAAATGACACCACGGTTGATTCGTTTAACATTTTTGAGTTCTACCACTTGGGTTCAACAGATAACTCATGTATCTAACTAACCTCTTTGACGTATCACAAAAATAATATATAGATTTTAAATGGTAAAGCCTCAAAGTGGACTGATTTTCAAGGTTTTTGAGCAAGAAAACTGTTTTGGTTTTCTTTTGATTTCCAAGCTTTTCAACTCTTAAAATGGTACTATCTAAACATGAAACATCATAAAACATGTATATCTACCCAAATATGGTTTAAGACCTTAAGCTTAACATTTTATCTAAAACAACCATAACAAAATAAATTACACTAACTAAGGTTTTGAGTTTAGGAGATTTTTATACCTTTAGAGTGCCTCCTTTTGATTTCTCCTTCTTTCTTCTCTCCCTCTCTTCTCCCATGGCAACCCTACCTCTCTTCTTTCCTCTTCCATATTCGGGTGGTGGTGAGAGAGATAAGAGAGAATTTCTTCTCTTTTTCTTTTTCTTTCTTTCTTTCTTTTGTTTTTTTTAAGTTAGTATAAAATTAAGACAAAGGGCAAAGTAGTCTTTAACCATTACTAGGAAAGGGTAAAATGGTCTTTAAGTCATCTCAAGGAAATTTCTTAGAAATTTCCTCACAGGACATATTGGTCATAATCAAATTTCTTTAAGGACAAAATTATCATTTTACTATAATTAGGAAATTTCCTAGAAATTTCCTTCAAGGATGCCATGGTCATTATCAAATCTCTCTTGGGGCAAAATTGTCATTTCCCTATTACTAGGAAACTTCCTAGAAATTTCCTTCCTAGGACATAAAAGTCATTATTAATTTTTTGTTAGGACAAAATAATCATTTCCCAAAATATCCACCAAGTGACATCATCATGATATCATTATGATGACATCATCTTTTGTGTTTCTTTAATGCTGATGTCATGCTTGCATCATGCTTGTATCATCTCTTCTCTGATTGGTTGATTTAAGTTCACCTGGATTGGAGGGTATTTTGGCCATTTCACATATAATTTTAAAGGTAATTTGGTCATTTTGCCTCCAAAAGGGTATTCTAATAATCTCCCTCATAATTTTAAGGGTAGTTTAGTCATTTCATATGTTTTTCTTAAAATTTAACCCTAAGGGTTTGATAAATAATATTAGGGTTTGCTAATCACCATTAAGGTTTATAAATTAGGGTTTAGGATTCTCGAATAAGAAATTAGGATTTCCTAACTGCAGATTAGAGATTCTAATCTATCATTAGTGTTTACTAAGGTTATACCTTATTTGGTCAATATCTGTTAACTATATGTCTACTCATATTTTTCAGTCAATACCCAGTTTGACCATCTTACTAAACTCGTATCACAGATACTCAGCATAATATTGATAATTAATACAAAAAAAAAATTATTCGTAAAATTTTAATTGTTTAAAATTCTGGGTCCTCACAATATAGATTTCAACATTAATCATAAAAGAACCTGTGAGTAAATAGTTACCATACAATTCAATCCTTCCACCATACAATGTCCCAATTAAATATAAGACATGGAATAACTGTCAAGTATTATTTTATTTAATTATATGTATTTTGATTGGAAAATGCACAACTCTAAATAATGCAAATTAGAAACTCATTTCTAATTTCATTCTACCTTGGCCAAGGACTACTGGATTGTCATTTAACGAATCACATAGGACATATCTCTTCTTTTACTAGAAGTGGTAGATTCTTTATTGACCATTCATTATCTCCATATATAACTTATTACACCCAAGCATACCCTTTGATATACCCTAAGGGTCTTAAGGAATAAGTCAAAGTATAATTCATTACACACAAGATACTATGATGATATCAAGTCCAAGGGTCACTTGTATTACTATCACATTAGGAATTCCTATTGACAGGCAAGTAAAACTCCATTAGGTATTCCATAGCGAGTCACGTTCAGTGAACTTATTCTCCAATAAGGACATAAATACTTGCTTTAGTGTATTCACACAAATGATCATGAGATCAATCATCCTCATCTAATGAGCAAGAAACATATGTACCAATCTATCCGAATTTACTAATCCCTTTTTAGTAATCCAATAATTAGGAACTATTTTAGTTTTAAGCTTTCTAAGAATTTAGATCTCATTATCATGATCAACATCATGATTCTAAAATCATTGTTTAAAACTATAGGTTATTTACATATTATAAAAACAACATCATATAGATAATTAAATGCCTTTAATAAATTATTACTTTTATTAATAAATAAATAATATCGTCTCTAAAGTAGATGCTTTATTATCATACATAATTGGCTTGTACGCATACTACTTTCAATTTTCTACTTGCAATAAAGCCAATCGCCATAGTATCTCATACCATCTTCTCTAAGTGACGATCAAATTGTTGTTGTGTTAAAGCTTTAGTAAATGGATCTGCAATGTTATCTTGAGAGTCTACAAGCTCTAAGGTGACGTCTCTTCTTTCAATGATTTCTTTAATCAAAGTGCCACAACACATGTTTGGATTCAAGATGAGACTTAGGAACTATTTCTAGTTCTGTAATGAACTTTTCATCTGAAATATCAACTTGCAGCTTTACTTACAGTTATATAATTTGTCTTTGTCACTAAACCAACAACCTTTTGCTGTTTGGAAACTTTCCAATTCACTGCACCATCTTTCAAGGTAACGACTTACCCTAAAGTGGATTTGTTGTCGTCTTGGTCAGTCTGAAAACTTGAGTCTGTTTAGTCCTCTAGTTTAATTCAGACCCATCATGTGTCATGATGACATCTTTAGTGTCAGTTAAGTACTTTAAGATGTTTATCATTGTCTTACAGTGATCTTCTCCAGAATATGACTGATCAACATCAAGTCACGTATATTTCATTACATACATGATAGTGACTCATGCAATCTCTCTTTTATTGAGGATAATTTTAGAGAGATACACTCCATAACTCATCATCATAAGACACTTTTGGAGTTTTCCATGCTAAACTCCTTTAGCATTTAATGAATATACGTTCCTTGGGTTAAGCCGAACATCCTTTTAAATATATCTATACAGATTTATACACTACAAGAAAAAGGTTTATCAGCGACCGCACATCTGCGACCGTTAATGGTCGCAGATGTCCATCTGCTACCGATCCCGGTCGTAGATAGTGGACTCACATTATCTGGTCGCTAACTGCACGTCGGCGTCCACTTTTAGCGACCGGGAAGTCAGTGACCGACATATAGCGACCGATGTCGTCGCTAAGCTGAGTCACGCCCATTATTGACGTGGACCACGTGTCTGCGACCAACATTAGTGACCACCACCGGTAGCTGATATTGCCAAGTCACACACGGTCGCAGATTAACAGGGGAATTTTTTTTTGCCTATTTTGTGGATTTCCCAAAAAATTTATACCTGTTTGTACCTTTTTATATCTTATCAACACACAGCAGTATATATAAATCACCAAAACTAATTAAATTAACCAACACAATAAACAAATCGCTCGAGCGACTAAAATTTTTATATATAAAACTATATATTGAATCTAAAACTATAATTATGGACGTTTGCTAATTTGACATCAAACAACTCAAGTGTAAGAAGTAGATTACGATTAGAAATGCTTACCAATCATGTTTATAGACCTCCTGCAAAGAGAAATAGCTTCCTGAAGAAAAGATACAATAGAAGAACCATAATTAGTAACTAAACATGCATGCATAAATCTAAATTCATGACAAAATTACATTGACATCATCATCGATATCCGCGCCAAGTGTAAGAAGTAGATTACGATCTTGATAGTTGTCGTAGTCGATAAAGTTTGTCCCCAGTACTCCTTGAGAAGTGTAAGTTAGTTGTGGTCCACCTCTCCATGAAATCAGGAACATCCTCGGTTTATAGTCCTAGGCCTTAATTTCAGCTTTACTTCTGTTTTTGCAAGATCAACTGCCATAGAGTGAAGGGTTGTCAAATTTGACATTTTTTACTCGTAGTCTTATCTGACTCAGGGTATGAGAGACAAAGGAAGAGCTACAGGAAATTCAATAATTAATTTCCAATAATTAAGTATTTCACCATACTGTACTTTCTCTCGAATTCCCAAAACAAAGTGGGAACTGTTGAATTCCATGCAATAGGAATTAACCATTTTGTTCAGGAATTCAAGAGAAAGTACAGTTGAATTAATTGAAACACTTATTGGGAACTATTAAATTTCATGCAACTCTCAAGGAGTCTCTCATATTACATGCAAACCTTGAGTCAGATAAGACTATGAGTAAAAAATATCTTAGTTGACAACCCTTCACTCTATGGCATTTGATTTTGCAAAAAAAAGGAGTAACAACTAAAAGACATAGGGCTTTAAAACCGAGGATGTTTCCCGATTTCATAGAGAGGTGGGACAAACCAGTTTTTACACTTCTCAAGGAGTATAAGGGGGGGGGGGGGGAAATTTATCGTTTCAGTTCTCTTGAATTGGTTATGTAGTGAATGATCAAAAGTCGCAATCTGTTTGTTCACAAAATATAGTATCATTAAGATGTGTATATAAATTTATGAGTGAAATTATATATAACGTAACACAAAGATCCCATACAATAACCAATTCACAGAATCACAAAGAAACTAGAAAACTTATCTCGGTCCTTGTTCCCTCATCCATGCTTATATGTGAATCTTTTATCTGTACTTCGTTGAATACTTGTCTCGGCCCATGTTTTGTCATCTACCTTGTATGCAGGATTCGACATAGCAGTTGCAGCTAATACTCCAACAGGTTCCTCGACAACCAAAAAATATGGTTGTGTAGTTCTTGTTTGTGTCCCATACTCGAATAATAAAGTTAATTGAATTACTGCGAACATTCCTCATTGTTCCATCATAGCAGATGACATTATCCCGAAAGAGGGCCATTAAGCTGTTGAACAGAACGTCTCACCTATTTTTCTGTGAGAACTACCCATCTGAGGAATTCGGAGTGGTTAGAAGCTGTTTATTCCATGGACTGGACCCATATCAAGAGATGATTTATTTCATAGCCTGATATGGGTCCAGTCTATGAAATAAACAACTTCTAACCATTTTGAATTACTCAGATGGGTAGTTTGCACAAAAAATAGGTGTTACTGATATGTTCAACAACTTAATGGCACTACTTAGGGATGTTGTCATATGTTATGATGGAACAATGAGGAATGTCTACAATAATTCAATAAACTTTAATATTTGAGTATGGGACACAAACAAGAACTACACAACCTTATTTTTTTAGCTGCCAAGGAACTTGTTGGAGTATTAGCTGCAACTGCTATGTCAAATCCTGCATACAAGGTAGATGATGAAACACGGACCAAGACAAGTATTCAACGAAGTACATATAAAATATTCACATATAAGCATAGATGAGGAAACAAGGACCGAGACAAGTTTTCTAGTTTCGTTGTGATTTTATGAATTGGTTATTGTATGGGATCTTTGTGTTACGTTATTGGATAAGATCTTTGTGTTACATGTTACATGATATAACTAAGTAAAGTAATACTAGTACGTATTGGGTATATAATAAGTAATATTAACTAAGTAAATGCTACTTAGTTGATTTTAGTAGATATAAACTAAATAATATATGTTATTATATTACCTAAGTAATGTAATATATGTTATTTATATATTAACTAATTAAATTAATACTAATTCAAACTAAATAGTTATAAATTTAGGAGTGAAAACTTAGTAAATGCTACTTAGTTAATTTTAGTAGATATTAACTAAGTAATATATATATATATATATATATATATATATATATATATATGTATGTTATTATATTACCTAAGTAATGTAATATATGTTATTTTATTCAATTTATATGTTATTATATTTAACTAATTAAGTAATATATGTTATTATATTTAATTTAATTTATTTTGTATTAAACTTAGATTGTATTATTCTCTGTTATTTTATTCTATTTATATGTTATTATATTTACCTAATTAAGTAATATATGTTATTATATTTAATTTAATTTATTTTGTATTAAACTTAGATTGTAGTATTTTCTGTTATTTTATTCTATTTATATGTTATTATATTTAATTTAATTTATTTTGTATTAAACTTAGATTGTAGTATTTTCTGTTATTTTATTCTATTTATATGTTATTATATTTAACTAATTAAGTAATATATGTTATTATATTTAATTTAATTTATTTTGTATTAAACTTAGATTGTAGTATTTTCTGTTATTTTATTCTATTTATATGTTATTATATTTAACTAATTAAGTAATATATGTCATTATATTTAATTTAATTTATTTTGTATTAAACTTAGATTGTAGTATTTTCTGTTATTTTATTTTATTTATATGTTATTATATTTAATTTAATGTAGATTAATATTTAAACTAACATAAGCCTCAATATCATATTCTGAACTCATTTACTCAAAATATCAGATTATGAACATGCATGCACTCAAATTGCACAAATTAAAGCCAAATTGAAATTAAATATCACATATATATAAATCTAGCCCATATTCAAACTAAATAGGCAAATCAAACACATATAAAATGTTGGGTTTGTACGTAACACAATCATGCAATCAAATCACATAAATAGGGCGGAAGCGTAAAAAATTAGGTTTTCAAAAATTTATACAAACCCATTACCATGATCATTCTTATGCATCAATTATCAGTGAATGAAGAAGGAGAAAAATAGAATTATACCTTTGAAGATCCAAGCTTCCTCAGGTACAAGTTCTACTCCTTTGATTCCTTTGATTCCTCTGTAGTGGCTCCTTCCCTTGATCAATGTCAGCCACCCAAATGTTTGGCCTCTAACGGTGATCCACCAAGGAAGATGAAGAACTCAGTAAGATGGGTTATTGGCTTAACCCTTGTTTCTATCTCTATAGAATACGTGTACTCCCAACTCTTGAAAAATTCACGTACCTTATTTCTGATATAAGACTCTCTTATATAGATATTAGGTTAACCCTCCCAATCCAATTAGAATAGGGTTTTATTTAATTAATTAATTAAATACTTTTAATTAATTTATATCCTAATCTTTATTAGGATTGAGAGAGAGTACTGATATTATATTAATTCCTAAACTCCTTTAGAATTAAAATAATAATAATAACAATAATATTAATAAGACTCCTCTTATTAATTTATATTTAATATTTCTAAAATATTAAATAATAAACATTAAGCTATTTAATTTATTCTATCATTATAGATTAAATTAATTATACTTAATGCATTATTACTATCATGCCATTTTCTTCTTAAATAATTCTTCTTCCTTTTATGGTGTGACCCTTTAGGTTCTCCATATTAAACCGGTTGTGAATAAATCAATTAGAACAATTCTAATCTTATTTAAATAAATAAATTAAACTAATAATCTATTTAAATAAATAACATTTATTCTACAATAGGGATAAGCCTCCCTAGCGATCAACGACATTCCAGATAATATAGATTTCAACATTAATCATAAAAGAACATGTGAGTTAATAGTTACCGTACAATTCAATCCTTCCACCATACAATGTCCTAATTAAATATAAGACATGGATTTACTGTCAAGTCTTAATTTATTTAATCATATGTATTTCGATTAGAAAATGCACAACTCCAAATAATGCAAATTAGAAACCTCTTTCTAATTTCATTCTACCTTGGCCAAGGATTCCTGGGTTGTCATTTAACGAATCACATAGGACATATTTCCTCTTTTACTAGAGGTGGTAGATTTTTAATTGATCATTCATTATCTCCACATGTAACTCATTACACCCAAGCATACCCTATATATGCCTTAAAAGGCCTTAAGGAATTAGTCAAAGTATAATTTGTTACATCCAAGATACTATGATGATCTCAAGTCCAAGGATCATATGTACTACTATCACATTAGGAATTCCTGTTGACAGGCGAGTAAAACACCATTAGGTATTCCATAGCGAGTCACGTTCAGTGAACTTATTCTCCAATAAGCACCTACATACTTGCTTTAGTGTCTCCACACAAATGACCATGAGATCAGTCATCCTCATCCAATGAGCAAGAAACATATGTACCAATCTATCCGGATTTACTAATCCCCATTTTAGTAATCCCACAATTGGGAACTATTTTAGTTTTTAAGCTTTCGAAGAATTTAGATCTCATTATCATGATTTCATCATGATTCTAAAAGCATTGCTTAAAACTATGGGTTATTTACATATTATAAAAAACAGCACCATGTAGATAATTATATGCCTTAAATGAATATTTTATTAATAAATAAATAAGATTGTTTACAAAGTATGTGCTTTGTCATCATACATGACTGGCTTGTATGCACACTACTATCAATCTCCCACTTGCACTAAAGCCAATCGCCATGGTATCTCATACCTATCTTCTCTAAGTGACGATCAAACTGCTGCTGTGTTAAAGCTTTAGTAAATGGATCTGCAATGTTGTCTTGAGAGTCTACACGCTCCAAGGTGACGTCTCCTCTTTCAATGATCTCCCTGATCAAGTGAAATCGCCGCAACACGTGTTTAGATTTCTGATGAGACCTAGGTTCCTTAGCTTGTGCAACCGCTCCGATGTTGTCACAGTATACGGGAACTGCTTCTCCAATGCTAGGAACCACACCAAGTTCAGTTATGAACTTCTTCATCCAAACAGCTTCCTTTGCAGCTTCACTTGCAGCTATATACTCTGCCTCTGTCACTGAATCAGCAACCGTTTGCTGCTTGGAACTCTTCCAACTCACTACACCTCCGTTCAAGGTAAACACATACCCTGAAACAAATATACTGTCATCTTGGTCTGTTTGAAAACTTGAGTCCGTGAATCCCTCGAGTTTTAATTCAGACCCACTGTAGACAAGAAAAATATCTTTAGTCCTTCTCAAGTAC
The DNA here is from genome assembly GCA_020205555.1 of Panax stipuleanatus. NCBI lineage: Eukaryota > Viridiplantae > Streptophyta > Magnoliopsida > Apiales > Araliaceae > Panax > Panax stipuleanatus. The sequence goes on along the minus strand of CM035115.1, from coordinate 75,843,934 downwards.
TTTAGGATATTTTTCACTGCCTTCCAGTGCTCTTCTCCTGGATTCGACTGGTATCTGCTTGTTACACTAAGTGCGTGAGCAACATCCGGTCTAGTACATATCATACCGTACATGATAGATCCTATTGCAGAAGCATAAGGGATCTTACTCATACGGTCTCTCTCCTCAGGTGTCTTTGGGGCCTGTTTCTTGGAGAGATTTATTCCATGGCTCATCGGCATGAGACCTCTTTTGGAATCTTCCATGCTAAACCTCTTTAGCATCGTATCAATGTACGTTCCTTGGGAAAGCCGAGCATCCTTTTAGATCTATCTCTATAGATCTTTATCCCCAAAATATAGGATGCTTCACCCAAGTCCTTCATGGAGAAGTTTTTAGATAACCAGATTTTAATGGATTGTAACATAGGAATGTCATTCCCTATCAGTAATATATCATCAACATATAATACAAGGAATGATACTGCGCTCCCACTAACCTTCTTGTATACACATGGTTCATCCTCGTTTTTGATAAAATCAAACTCTTTGATTGTCTCATCAAAACGAATGTTCCATCTACGAGAAGCTTGCTTCAACCCATAAATGGATCATTGTAGCTTACAGACTTCATTTGTTCCAACTTTTGAAATAAATCCCTCTGGCTGTGTCATATACACATCCTCCTCAAGTTTCCCATTGAGGAAGGTCGTTTTCACGTCCATCTGCCAGATCTCATAGTCGTTGTAAGCTGCAATCGCAAGCAAAATTCGAATGGACTTGAGCATGGCTACTGGTGAGAAGGTTTCATCATAGTCAACTCCTTGTCTTTGTTTGAAACCTTTTGCAACCAGTCGGGCCTTATAGGTCTCTACCTTTCCGTCTGCTCCAGTCTTTTTCTTAAAAACCCATTTACACCCAATAGGTTTAATACCTTCAGGTGGTGAAACCAAAGACCATACTTTGTTTTCATACATGGAGTCCATTTCGGATTTCATGGATTCAAGCCATTTCCCTGAGTCTTTATTACTCATAGCCTGTTCGTAATTCAATGGATCATCATCATTCATGATGTGTACCTCATCGTTATCCTCTATAACGAATCCATACCTCTCAGGTATCTTCGGTACTGTAATACCCGAGAATTTTCATATATTATTAAATAAATATATTAATGGGAATGAGAATTTATTTGAATATAATGATTTTGTGTTATGAGAATGATTAATTCAATTATATTAAATTGAATAATTATAATAATTGAGAAATTGATGGAGTTTACGATAAACTCGATGAAATGCCTTGTGTGGCACAGTGACGTAATATTAACGAGTATATTAACTTAAGCGAATAATTAATCTATATTAATTATTAATCATAAAATATTAATTAATTGTCATCGTAGAATAATTGTTATATAATATCAATGGTGAATGATTAATAATACGTGATTATTATTATTGCAAGAAATATAATAATAATAATGAGCAACGTGTCTATAATATAATAAGATTTATATTAAAGTAATGATTAATCATATAAGGGTTAATTAAATTGTTATGAAGATTAACAATTATATTGATTGATAAAGGATGTGTGTATATTATTAATTACTATTTAATTAATAAGATGAGTAATTCTATGTGCAAGCATGCGAATTAAATGTGTAACATATAATAGCTAACTATGTATTATGTGAAGTGTATTATAACACTATTATATGGTAAGGCTTATTGAATTATGGGAGTTACATGATAATGCCTATGTGACATGTGAGTATACAGTAAAAGAATATGACATGGATTATATATGTGTAAATTAATTGTATCACATTGCCATGTTAAAAGTATATTGTGACTTTAAAGTATATATTATATAATCTAAGTGGACTTGTATAATATATCATGAACATATTGTAAACTATTAATTTTAATAAAGTGAGACATCAAGAATATATGGTGAACAATTTAATTATAAATGAGATAATGTAATGTGATACCATCCGATTAAATTATACCAGTATGATAAAAATGTACATGGATTATATGTGTACAAGTCACACTTACTACATTATGTGAATCCATGTTAGTATCATTAGAATTACATTGTAACTATAATTGTGGCCTAATTATATAGTATATATACATGTAACATATTTTGGCATAAGTATTGTGTATATATACAAATTCTAGAATGCTGATATATGGCCTTGTCCCAATATAATAGTCACTTTCCTTCTCCTTCACGTGTATGGCAAAAAGGCTAAGGCCTATTCTCCCCATTCTTCTCCCAAGCTTAGCTAGCAATGATAAATGGGGAGTGGTTTTGATGATGAGATTTACCAACCATTTACCAACTCCCTCTTATCTAGCATGCAATCCATTCATCTGTTAGTTTGATTTGCAATATAATTGCATTGTCTGTGTAATAATTCGTCTATAAATAGTAGCCATGTTTCTTCACATTTCTTTTGCTGAGATTTTATTTGAGTTGATAAGTTGAGAGTATATACATATATAAGTATAATAGCATTGTGAAGTAGCAGCAAGTTCAATTATCTAACAGAGGTATAATTATCTTTCCATGTTCTTCATTCATGTTCTATATTTTGCTTACTGTCAAAATTTCCAATTCTTGATTTTGATTTCAATTCATGCTAGATTGGATTAGGACATGTTCTTAGTTGCTATATAGACTTATAAACATGTTTAAGCCATAATGTGGCTGCTTAGAAAAGTTTTCGTGAAGTAATTTTGTGATTTGGGATAATGTCTGCCGAAGCAGACTGCAGTCTGGCCAGAACCAGGGGTGGCGCAGCTGCGTCGGTTTGGCCTTAGTATGCTGCGCAGCTGCGCAGTACACTGTCTGCAGATTTTGAATTGTTGTTTCCTGCTTGATGTTTGCTACATGTTAGTTGATGAAATAAAATAGAACAAGCATGCTGATATGGTTAATACATATATATTGACTTGTTAAACTAGAACGAGCATGTTATATTCGGATCGCTTGCATAAACGATGAAGTGATAGATTTTCAAAATAAACTTAGGATTTCAAAATGGACGTTGATTCGTTATATCCATTTTAGACATTCTGACTTGTGAGACATATTGGTATGACCTAGACACACACGAAATGCATATTGACTTAAGTATATATGTATCGTGATATGATATGAACATGTGAACACAACTAGTGCACCTTTCTAACAAAACTACAAGTTTTGGAGGTTGATATTGACATGTAAAGACCATACACACATTCTGATTTTTGGAGCATGTTTGAATAAACTTGAAATACATGTCGGACACATTAACTTACGGATATAGATTTCATAATGTTGAACGTGAACGTCGACATGCTACATTGAGATTTGAATTTCGATACTTATGAACATGTTTGATAGAACTTGTAGACTTGCTAAGGTATCATTCATGTTTGCCTACTATGTTACTTGTAGTGAAACCAAATTTGCGTAAATAAAGCACGTTTTCAAACTAATGATAATGATAGTTGCATATATGTGATATGAAAACTCATGAACATGTTTACTACAAGTTATGTGAACATTTTAAGTGTTTAAAAAGCGAGCATGTTAGACCTTATGAGTTCGTATCCTTGAATGGCTTTAAATTATTGAAGGTGTTAACTTAGAATCTATTGCATGTATATTTGAAACGAGGAAAGGTTGTACAAACATAAAAGTATCTTTTAATATGTTTATATGCTATATGGTGTTGTTGGCTTGCATGACCGGACAGAAACCATAAGGCACAGCTTAGCCTTGGCTTGGCCAAAGGGCTGAGCAGCTGCGCTGTCCCTAGGCTTAGCCATGGCGCAGCTGCGCCGGCCTGGAATCAGAAGCCATGTAGTTTGACAATTTGATTTTGGACAGATAGCTTATATGATGCCTACATTGCTAGAAATGGTTTACACCCTACTGATATGTGTATATATGTGATGATTAAGTAACAAGATAATGTTTAACTTATATAATGGAAGCCCATAGATCAAGGGATCATAGCTACTTGAACATAATGAGTTGCTATAATATCATTTATGTTATAACTATGTACTTGATTCATAATAACATATAATCTGATTTCATGTCATATGAGAATAAGTATGACATGTGACTAAGATAGTAACATGTATGTATATTGAGTAATAAGTTGTGTAACGGATGTGTTAACTAATGAAAATCCTATACTTGTAATACACTATAAATAGGATTCAAAAGTGTTGAATTACTTTACGTGGATAAACTACGCTAAAGGCAAGTTTCTCTTACTTACACTCTTTTACGATGCAAGTATCCTAAACCCTTGCATTACTTTATTCAACGGATATCGTAAGCGAGTATCTAAAACTTATCTCTTTGGATACAAGTATTCTATCTTTGTATATTGCGAACTAGTTTCCTACTTAATTGTTTGAATTAAATTAGCATACTTGAACACTTATTTCATTAAAGATATTATTCATGTTGAACTTAGTATTGTTCTTGAATATTATGAAAGTGTCTATGCCATTTGATTCGGCTAGACTTATATTATTGAGAAGCAACCCAAACTAATTGATTGGTGCGGGATCTTGTATTTGACTGAGAAGAACAACCTTCTTTGAAGGGAATATATAATTGTCGGAGAACCGACGTGCACACTTGAGTATGATTGATTGTTATGCATAACGATGGTACTTTAGGCTGATCACCTGTTGTACCTGTTTTTATTGGATTTTCAGTTTATTACTGTCAATTCTAGTAGAAGTTTATAGTCCTTAGTGACTGCTCAGTATTCAATTATTTAAAATCTTGAATTGACGTATTATTGAATCATATTGATATTATTCTGTCCTTAGCGACTGTTATTGAGAACTATTGATATTCTTGTTATCCTTGAACTATCAAACCTTGTTATACCTTTTCGAGAATTGGGAATCTTATTACTCACCCTTATTATATATTATTTGCTGGGCAATTTGTGCTCATTCTTGCTTTCCCTAAAACATTTCAGTTAAGGCAGAGCATGGCGAACCTTCGGGCGTTGATAAGGGCAAGGGCAAGGCTACCAATTAGCTTGTCTCTTATATGTTTTAAATATTTTAATGTTGTATTAAGATGATGTAGTAAGACTGGTTTTGATTATGTTTAAGCTTAAGTTAGGTTATGTAATAAGTCGTTAATTGATATTATTATGTAATTTATTAAGTACTGTAGGTTGCGAGACTTGGGGGAATAATTATAATAAATCATTGTAAATTATTCTAGAATAGATTTTCTGCTGTGATCGTGTGATATTTAATTATTATTATCGTGATGTATTACCATGAGCACGTGATGAACCGAATTCGAGAGACCAAGTGGCGGTCCTGGAATTTGGGGGCGTCACAGGTACTCTTCCAGATTTATGAACAGGGTGTGGTACAATAGGTTCTTTTACTTGGTTAGGTACCTGACTTTGGTCCGTGGTAACTTGTGGTTCTTGAACTTCTACAAGATATATCTTGCTCCCACTGACCCCTTCATGGATAAACTCTTTCTCCAAGAAGGTAGCATGTTTCGCAACAAACACCTTTTGATCAGTTGGATGATAGAAATAATACCCTACGGTTTCTTTAGGGTATCCCACAAATCTACACTTATCGGATTTAGTCTGTAGCTTATCATTTTCAAACTTTTTGACATAAGCTGGACAACCCCAAGTCTTAACATGCTTAAGATTTGGTTTCCTCCCTTTCCACATCTCATATAGAGTCTTTGGGACGGATTTGGTAGGTACCTTGTTAAGTAGGTATGCAGCCGTTTCTAGGGCATATCCCCAGAAGGAAATTGGAAGGTCGGTAAAACTCATCATGGATCGAACCATGTCTAACAGTGTTCGATTTCTCCTTTCAGATACTCCATTTAACTGTGGTGTACCTGGAGGAGTCCATTGTGAGATTATACCATTTTCTCTGAGACAATTGAGAAACTCACTGCTTAAGTATTCTTCACCTCGATCTGATCGAAGTATCTTAATACTCTTGCCCGTTTGTTTCTCTACTTCACTTCTGAACTCTTTGAACTTTTCAAATGATTCTGATTTGTATTTCATTAAATACACATATCCAAATCTTGAGTGATCATCAGTGAAAGTAATAAAATAAGAATACCCACCCCGTGCACTTGTTGTCATAGGTCCACAAACGTCTGTGTGAATCAATGCCAACAACTCTGTAACTCTCTCTCCTTTTTCACTAAAAGGAGATTTAGTCATTTTACCCATGAGACAAGATTCACAAGTTGGATATGATTCATAATCAGATAGCTCGAGGAGCCCATCTTTATGCAACTTGGAAAACTTGTTTCATTGATATGACCGAGTCTACAGTGCCACATATAGGTATAATTAATATCATCTCTTTTCCTTTTCTTAATTTGTTCAATTTGAAATATATTTTCTTGTAAGTCAAGTGTATAAAGTCCATTTCGCAAATTTCCAATACCATATAAAACATCGTCTTTATAAATAGAACAACTATTGTTCTTTATAATAACGTCAAAACCTTCCATATCCAATACAGAAATTGAAATAATGTTTTTAATAATATTCGGAACATAATAACAATTATTAAGATAAATGGATTTGCCCGAAGGCATTGCTAAACAATAAGTTCCTACAGCTAATGCAGCAACTTTTGCTCTATTTCCCACTCGTAGGATCACCTCATCTTTGTTCAGCTTTCTACTTCTGACCAGTTCCTGCACAGTATTTCATATGTGAGAACCACAGCCGGTATCCAATACCCAAGTAGAATTATGACTTTCAGAAAAATTAATTTCAATCATAAACAAACCTTGATTGAAAGTCGAAGCTTCTCCAAGCTTCTTCTCTGCTAGAAACTTCTTGCAGTTCCTCTTCCAATGTCCCGGCTCATTGCAATGAAAGCACATTCCTTTAGCTGGTTCAGGTTTCTTTTGCTCCTTTTCTTTCCCTTTTCCCTTAGCCTTCTTAGATTTCTTCTTTTCAAAAGACACCTTGGGCCTCTTCCTTTTATTGGAAGAATCCACCATCAAGACATGGTTCTTCTTGGATGAGAAGTGACCTTCTGCAGTTTTCAGCATGTTAAGCAGCTCAGGTAAGCTGACATCTAGCTTATTCATGTGAAAATTAACCACAAACTGCGAGAAGGTCTCAGGGAGTGACTGCAAGACCAAGTCTTGACTCAACTCCCCATCCATGACGAACCCAAGCTGTCCAAGGCGTTCAATCAAATTGATTACCTTCAGAACATGAGTCTCGAGGGCAGTGCCCTCGGTCATCCGAGATCGGAAGAGCTCCTTAGATATCTCATATCTAGCAGTCCTACTCTGTTCACCATACAACTCCTTGAGGTGAAGCAGCATAGCAGGAGCATCCATTTTTTCGTGCTGACGCTGAAGCTCGTTATTCATGGATGCGAGCATGATGCATTGAGCCACAGATGCATCATCTTGCCACTTATTGAAAGTGGCAATATCTTCCTCAGAGGCTGTTTCTGAAACAGATTCAGGGATAGTGGAATTTAGGACATAAGAAATCTTTTCAGCAGTGAGAACAATTCTCAGATTTCTTAGCCAGTCCTCATAATTCGGGCCGGTAAGCTTATTTGCATCAAGTATGCTTCGTAGTGAGATTAGTGATTTTGACATTTTTAAAATTCTGCATGTGAAAAGACAACATTTTAGCAAACATTCATTTTATTAACTTTGCATACCAAAATAAATTTAGGTCTTTATTTTAAATTGGTATCTCCCACTATTTTCATCAAACTATATTACCCTCATTCATATAGTTCGACAACATCTAATTAAAGATTTGCTAGTGAGATTGAGGATCCCATTTCAAATGTATATAACCTTGTGGATAGCACAACAAGCGATATACAAATAAATAGGTAGACAACTCTTGTCAATTACATCACCATATAACTCTTTTTATTTTGCCTCTTAAATCATAATGGTTATGTGTGTGCACATCCGAACTAAAATAATTTAAGTTCAGTCTAGCCTAGCACTTCCATAAATTAAAAAAAGAAAAATTTTCGTCCTTGTGGATAGCACAACAAGACTAGATCGTTCAATTTTCTTGATAAGCATCAAATGTGATTAATTAACATCTTAAATATTCAATACTCGCCTTGTGGATAGCACAACAAACTCATATTAAATATTTAATACTCTATTAACTAATCATGCTAGAAGGCGACGTTCGATATTCCAAATATCATTTGAACGCTTCAAACTTAATAATATTTCTTTGAGGGGTTTGTTATTATTTGTCTCATCTTTTTAAGCGCGCATGCACATATATATATAAAATACGTGTCAATTTATTAAACATGCGAAGCATGTTTGTATAAAATATAATATATATAATATTTAGCATGCAATATAGAATACTATATTCTACCCGGATTGATTATGGACTTTTATTCTAGTTTGGTTCACTAGAGCCACCAAGTGAACCAAAAGGTCAAACCTAGGAGTGCAAGAATTTAAATTTAAATGTAACTATTACATTTAAACCCTGGCTCCATATAAATGAGTCTTCACGCGTTCCTTGCTCCTTGGTCTCCAATTTCTTCAAAATAATTCTAACTATCTCTATTACGTTAACTATTTAAAATTAAATAGAAACCTTGATCAGCAGTCAAGGGGAAGTACATAGAAAGGAGATAGAATTTACATCGAGAATAAAACTAGAGAAGACGAGGTACGCAGACCCCATTTTATAAAACCCATTCATTCAAGCATTCAATCAAAATAAAATCCAATCACATTGGTCATAGTCCATAATCAATCCCTTTTATTACCATACATATCATCATACGTATCAATAAAACTTATTCATCTCATGAAAATAAATTCATTCCATATATGTATTAATATCAGTTAATGGGCAAAAGTTTGCTACACTTTATTTTTGGAAAAATAAACTCCTTTATTTCATTCAAAAATAATTCCAAATTAAACTCTTTAATTTTAGCAATTCTGAAATCTCATTTCATATAAAATAAACATCTTTATTTTAAACCTTTATTAATTAAATAAACCATTCATTTAATTAAATAAAACAAAAAAAAATTCAGTTCCTGTCCAGTGGCGCAGCTGCGCCAAGAATGTAAAGGGAACCGGCGCAGCTGCGCAGCATGAAAACCAGGAACAGCACCCGGCGCAGCTGCGCAGCAATATTGCCTTGTACCGGCGCAGCTGCGCAGCTTCGCAGAATCTAAAAAATTTTTGTTGCCCAGAACTCGATCCAATCGCATATCATACATGTATGGAATCACATAGACTGATAATTAGCACAAGATTGACTCTGATACCACTGTTGGGTTTGTACGTAACGCAATCATGCAATTAAATCACATAAATAGGGCGGAAGCGTAAAAAACTAGGTTTTCAAAAATTTATACAAACCCATTACCATGATCATTCTTATGCATCAATTATCAGTGAATGAAGAAGGAGAAAAACATAATTATACCTTTGAAGATCCAAGCTTCCTCAGGTACAAGTTCTACTCCTTTGATTCCTTTGATTCCTCTGTAGTGGCTCCTTCCCTTGATCAATGTCAGCCACCCAAATGTTTGGCCTCTAACGGTGATCTACCAAGGAAGATGAAGAACTCAGTAAGATGGGTTATTGGCTTAACCCTTGTTTCTATCTCTATAGAATATGTGTACTCCCAACTCTTGAAAAATTCACGTACCTTATTTCTGATATAAGACTCTCTTATATAGATATTAGGTTAACCCTCGTAATCCAATTAGAATAGGGTTTTATTTAATTAATTAATTAAATACTTTTAATTAATTTATATCCTAATCTTTATTAGGATTGAGAGAGAGTACTGATATTATATTAATTCCTAAACTCCTTTAAAATTAAAATAATAATAATAATAATAATATTAATAAGACTCCTCTTATTAATTTATATTTAATATTTCTAAAATATTAAATAATAAACATTAAGCTATTTAATTTATTCTATCATCATAGATTAAATTAATTATACTTAATGCATTATTACTATTATGCCATTTTCTTCTTAAATAATTCTTCTTCCTTTTATGGTGTGACCCTTTAGATTCTCCATATTAAACCGGTTGTGAATAAATCAATTAGAACAATTCTAATCTTATTTAAATAAACAAATTAAACTAATAATCTATTTAAATAAATAACATTTATTCTACAATAGGGATAAGCCTCCCTAGCGATCAATGACTTTCCAGATAATATAAATTTCAACATTAATCATAAAAGAACCTGTGAGTTAATAGTTACCGTACAATTCAATCCTTCCACCATACAATGTCCTAATTAAATATAAGACATGGATTTACTGTCAAGTCTTAATTTATTTAATCATATGTATTTCGATTAGAAAATGCACAGCTCCAAATAATGCAAATTAGAAACCTCTTTCTAATTTCATTCTACCTTGGCCAAGGATTCCTGGGTTGTCATTTAACGAATCACATAGGACATATCTCCTCTTTTACTAGAGGTGGTAGATTCTTTATTGATCATTCATTATCTCCATATGTAACTCATTACACCCAAGCATACCGTATATATGCCTTAAAAGGCCTTAAGGAATTAGTCAAAGTATAATTTGTTACATACAAGATACTATGATGATCTCAAGTCCAAGGATCACATGTACTACTATCACATTAGGAATTCCTGTTGACAGGCGAGTAAAACTCCATTAGGTATTCCATAGCGAGTCACGTTCAGTGAACTTATTCTCCAATAAGCACCTACATACTTGCTTTAGTGTCTCCACACAAATGACCATGAGATCAGTCATCCTCATCCAATGAGCAAGCAACATATGTACCAATCTATCCGGATTTACTAATCCCCATTTTAGTAATCCCACAATTGGGAACTATTTTAGTTTTTAAGCTTGCTAAGAATTTAGATCTCATTATCATGATCTCATCATGATTCTAAAAGCATTGCTTAAAACTATGGGTTATTTACATATTATAAAAAACAGCACCATGTAGATAATTATATGCCTTAAATGAATATTTTATTAATAAATAAATAAGATTATTTACAAAGTATGTGCTTTGTCATCATACATGATTGGCTTGTATACACACTACTATCATAAACATATAATATGCAATATATATATATATATATATATATATATATATATATAATTTCAAATCAATATATATATAAATTAACTAATTAAAGTAAAGAAAAGAGAGAGAAATGATACGTAGATGGGGTTACCGGCGGCAAAGGTAGGTGGCGGCCAGCGTATGGCAGGAGGCGGAGGCGGGCGGCGAAGGCTCGACGTCTTCTTCTTCTTCCTCTCCTCCCTTCCGTCTTTTCTCTTATATTTTTGTTCGCGTCTTCTGCAGCAATCTGATCTATTTAAAAAGAATCAGCGACCGCCGTCTGCGACCGAACGCGGTTGTTGAATTTTAATTGACTGACGGTCGAGTTGCTAAGCAAGTCAAACAGTTCTGCGATCGCTATCTGCGATCGTATGCGGTCGCAGATGTGAATTAATTTCCCCCGCCAACCCAGGAGCCAAAATTTAAGGTGGCAAACTCAACTCGGCGACCGGTTAGCTACCGCAAGGTGGTCGCTAATAATAAGTAGCGACTAGTTTGTGGGGTGGTCGCTAATGTTGATATTAGCGACAGAATATGGCAGTCGCAGATAATATTGGTCGCTGATAGGCCTGTTTCTTGTAGTGATATCCCCAATGTAAGATGTTCTACCCAAATCAGTCATAAAAGAATGTTTAGACAACTTTATTTTGATCGATTGTAGCACAGGAATGTCATTCCTTATCAGTAGTATATCAACATATAATACTTAGTAATGTCACAGCGCTCCCACTGACCCTTTTGTACACACTATGTTCATTCTTGTTTTTGATAAAATCAAACTCTTTTGATTGTCTCATCAAAATGAATGTTCCATCTACGAGAAGCTTGCTTCAATCCATAAATGGATTGTTGTAGCTCATATACATTATTTGCTTCAACCATTGAAACAAATTCATCTGGCTGTATCATACATACATTCTCCTCTAATAATATATATTTGAGGAAGGGCGTCTCAACGTCCATTTGCCAAATTTAGTAATAATAAACTACAATCGCAAGTAAAATCCAAATGGTCTTGTGCATTGCTCCAAAGATCTATTTTAGATTTATGGTCATCTACCATTTCTCTGACTCTTAATTATTCATAGCCTATTCGTAATTCAATGGATCGTCATCATTCATGACGTGTACCTCATCGTCACCCTCTATGACGAATTCATACCTTTCAGGTATCTTCGGCACTCTTCTAGATTTACGAATAGAGTGTTGTACAGTAGGTGTCTCTACTTGGACAGGTTCGTCCAATTGATCTGTAGTGGTTTGTGGTTCTTGAATTTCTTCAAGATCTATTTTCCTCCCACTAGCCCCTTCAAGGGTAAACTCCTTTTCCAAGAACGCAACGTGTTTCACAACAAACTCCTTTTGCTTAGTAGGATTGTAGAAATAGTATCCCAAACTTTCTTTAGGGTATCCCACAAATATGCACGTATCAGATCTTGTCTTAAGTTATCATTTTGAAACCTTTTCACATAAGCCGGACATTCCCAAATCTTAACATGCTTAAGACTAGGTTTCCTCCCCGTCCACATCTCATATGGAGTCTTGGGGACGAATTTCGAGGGGTCCTTATTTAGTTAATATGTAGCCGTTTCTAGGGCATGACCCTAGAATGAAATTGGAATATCGGTAAAACTCATCATGGAACGAACTATGTCCAACAATGTTCGATTTTTCCTTTTAGATACTCCATTTAACCGTGGTGTACCTGGTGGAGTCCATTGTGAGATTATACCATTATCTTTGAGACAATTGAGAAACTCATCGCTTAAGTATTCTCCACCTCGATATGATCAAAGAATCTTAATACTCTTGCCCGTTTGTTTCTCTACTTCACTTCTAAACTCTTTGAACTTTTCAAATAATTCAGATTTTTACTTCATTAAATACATTTATCCAAATCTTGAGTGATCATCAGTAAAAGTAATAAAATAAGAATACCCTCCCCGTGCATTCGTTGTCATAGGTCCACAAACGTCTGTGTGAACCAACGCTAACAACTCTGTAACTATTTCTCCTTTTCCACTAAAGGAGATTTAGTCGATTTACCCATGAGACAAGATTCACAAGTTGGATATGATTCATAATCAGATAGCTCTAAGAGCCCATCCTTATGCAACTTGGATAATCTTGTTTTATTGATATGACCGAGTCTACAGTGCCACATATAGGTATAATTAATATCATCTCTTTTCTTTTTCTTAGTTTGTTCTATTTGAAATATATTTTCATGCAAGTCAAGTATGTAAAGTCCATTTCACATATTACCAACACCATATAAAACATTGTTATTATAAATAGAACAACTGTTGTTCTTTATTATAATTTCAAATCCATCCATATCTAATACAGAAATAGAAATAATGTTTCTAATGATATTTGGAACAAAATAATAATTATTTAAATAAATAGACTTGCCCGTAGGCAATGCTAAACAATAAGTGCCTACAGCTAATGCAGCAACATTTGCTCCATTTTCCACTCGTAGAACAACCTCATCCTTGTTCAACTTACTACTTTTGACCAGTCCCTGCATAGTATTACATATGTGACAACCACAGCCGGTATCCAATACCCAAGTAGAATTTTAACTTTCAAAAAAATTAATTTCAATCATGAACAAACCTTGATTGGAAGTCGAAGCTTCTCCGAGCTTCTTCTCTGCCAGAAACATCTTGCAATTTCTCTTCCAATGACCTGGCTCATTGCAATAGAAGCACATTTCTTTGCTTCCTGGATCAGGTTTCTTTTGATCCTTCACTTTTTCCTTGCCCTTAGCCTTGTTAGATTTCTTCTTTTCAGAAGATACCTTGGGTGTCTCTTCCTTTTTTTGGAAGAATCCACCATTAAGACATGGTTCTTCTTGGATGGAAAGTGACCTTCTGCAGTTTTTAACATGTTAAGTAATTTAGGCAAGCTGACATCTGTGACGAATTAGTTTTTTTTATTGTGATTATGGGGACAGAATCCTTTTAAGGAGGGAAGATTGTAACGAACGAGAATTTTGTATATTAATTTTAAATATTTATTGAATTAAGTAAATATTTTAATTGATTTATTTATTAAGTTAAATAAATAATTTATGTGATTATGTTATGAAGTAATTTAATTAAGTGTAAAATGTTAATTAAATCGATGTGTAAGTAATTTGTAGTGTAGTTCTAATTTAATTGAAATAAATAAATTAGATGAATATTATGTGAAATTTGTTACATGAGATTATAATTAGCGAGTAATTATAACTGTGTGACAATTTAATTTATGTGACAATTTTATTTAGTTAATTGATGTTAGCTTGTATTTAATTAAATTGGAATACTAAGATTTAATTAAATAAAGTGTGACATTGAAAACTATGTGTTAAATGAATTATTAAAATAAATTAAAAGAGTTTTAAATTAGTTTTATCAAACAAGGTCCTTAAATCTATTTTAATCCTGTTTTACCAAACAGGGCCTTAACTACTAAAAATCTATTTTTAAATTTAAAGAATTTTTGCCAAACAAAGCCTTATGGCTTTTGATTTTAAAAAATAATATAACTGATATGTATTTAGTAGAGGATTAAATATTATGTCAGTTACATGTTTTATTATTATGTTTTATATTATATGTATATGTCAGTTTATAGTATACATAAGTTAGTAACTAGAGTTAGTCAGAGAAGAGAAAGAACAAAGTGGTTTAGAGAGAAAAGAGAGAAGCAGAAGAAAGAAAGAGGAAGAAAAAACTTGTGAATTCAACAGAGAATCACCATCATCTTCTTCTCCTAAAACAAGAAAGGGTATAATCTAACTCTATTCAAACTTATTAAGTTATGTTCTTCATTGATAAGCATGTTTTAGTTCTCTATAAAATAGTTTCTTTGTGAAATCGATGTAAACATGAATTCTTTAAGCAAATTGTGTTATAACATGCTTATATATGTTTTGTTGCAAGTTTAAGTGATTAATTTCATGTAAATATGATGAACATGAAGAAATCATGTTCATAGCAATTTATAGTGAACTTATTTTGAAAAATAGTTCTTTAATTATCAAAATTTGTGTTTGATTGTGATATGTTATGTAAATTGATTATAGATTATGATAATATGTTAAGAAACAAAATCAATATACTTTGAATTATCTGATTTGGTTTAAAAACTAACTCACAGCGTTAATTTTCTTCAAAAATGCTTAACAATGGTGTTTTCTCCAAAATCATGAAATTAAGTGTTTTGATTATGTGTTGTGGTGTTTATGTATATTAAAAATATGTTAGAAGTTTAAGATTATATTTTTATAAAGTTTTATATGCATTGTGTTAGTTAAAATCGAAATTTGGTGCGAGAAAATAAGTCAACTTGGTTTTTCCTTGCACAGTTCGCCAACCAGGATTTCCTCCAGCAGGGGAATCCGCCCCAACGGATTTTTGGCCTTGAAAGGTCTGCCCCAGCGGGTGTACAGGCTATTCGGAAAATGTGTTTGTGTTATGTGTAGTTTTTATGCATTATATGATAAGCTGACCTAATGTGATGACATGTTAAGTGTATAAAACAATAAGATAACATATTGTTGACATGTATAAGACAATTTGAAGTCTCATATTAATATGTTATGTGTGAACTTAGATATTGTTATCATAGGGTATGATTATAATGGTTTAAAAGGTTATACACGTGTGTTATGCATGTTGTGAGTTTAGACTCACGTTAAGTGGTTAATTAGCTAGTTAAGTTTACAAACCACGTTGTTAAGTTGAACTTAAGTGAGAAGGTTAACGGTTAAACGTAGTGGTTATGAAACTAATCGATGTTGTAAATGTAATATAATATGTAGGATAATTGTGGAACGTGTGCGCACGAGGTAAGTTGTTCTATCCTTTCTTGTTATATTTATGCAAATTATTGTATCCTCTATAATTTCTATATTGAACAAGTATCTTATTGAAGTTTATTATTGAATTGATGTGACCTTGGCTTAATTGTTCAAGCAAGGTCTATATTGTCTTTCAAATGCTTTAAGTTTACTTCTAAAACATGTTTGTTAAAAATGATGTCTATTATTATGACTTATAGTGATTTCCTAATTCTTTTATTATCGAATTCTAAATTATTGTAAGTTGATTCAACTACCCCTTAGTTGATGATAGTTGAACTCCAAATTTCCCTTTAAGCTTATCCAAATCAAACTTTCTTTGGTGCGGACTTGTTATCAAATACTGAGATGAACAACTCTATTTAATCGGGGAATACCATACGAAAGCGTTAAGATGTTTGTGCACAATACATGGTACGAAGGGCTGATCCCCCTAAGTACGAGTTAAGAGTCCATATAGTCTAATGACTGTTAAAGGTTTTAAATAGAAATGTTTATAACCTAGGACATAGTTCAAGGTCTTACGGCCCTCAGATGAATTCTAAATCTTATTCTTGATTATCGATGAATGAAATATTATCTATTCAGTTGAAGCTATTCAATACTATGTCATCATTATTGTTGCTATTTCAAGTGAGCTTTTGTTTGCTCACTCTTGTATTATATAACCCTTGCAACTAAAGTTGAGAAAGTTGACGAACCATCAACTAGCAAAGGAAAGAGCAAGATGAATAAGTGAAGACTTATTTATATTATGATATGATGTGTAATAGGATTTTTATTATGCTATGATGTTTTATTTTCCGCATTGACGATGTTAAGGTTAGATAACCTTGGGAACGTTTTGAATAAGTTGTAATCCTTTTTATAAGGAAGATTTTTATTTGATTTATAAAGGTTGTAACTTATTTTACATTCCTTGTTTATGGGTAATAGTTATGTTTTATTTAGATAGTGAGCACCAAATCCCGTGAAATTGAAGTACCTGGATTTGGGGGTGTCACAACATCTGTGGAAATTTCCAATCCAGGTCCGTCGAAGAAATATAAATATATATATATATATATATATATATATATATATATATATATAAAAGCTGTAAAAGGCCACGAATTAGCAATCCAGGCCTGACTGAATGGAAAGTTAGTATATATATAGTCAGTTATATATATAATAAAGCTAAAAAATGCCACGAATCAGCGATCCAGGCCAAACAAAATAGTACAAATATATATATATATATATATAGTTATATATATAAGCGAAAAAAAGCCACGGATTAGCAATCCAGGCTGTGAAAACAAAGAAAAACGTATATATATTCTTATATATACTAAAAAGTAAGCTAGAAAGGCCACAGATTTAAAATTCGGGTGAAACCAGAAGCAAAATTTCATATGCACGTTCTCATATGCGCAATAAAGTAGTAGAAAGTTTCTGATCGTAAAAATACTTACAATAGGCAGTGCTACGGGCTTGTTACCACTCAGAGGGCTTCAAATCTCTGTTTCCACCGGTTAAGACTTGATATGTCATAGAATATACATATGCAAACGTATTGGAAGAATAAAATTGAAGTTTGGAGTACTAGAAGTAAGGCTAAAGGTTGAAATGGGTGGAGTTTCTCTGCTTTTTTCTATTTTTTCTTCTTTTCTTGCAAGGGTGGGGGGTCTTATTTATAGACCAGATGGTAGCGGGTCTACCCGTGGCAGCCACGAGTAGAGGTGCGGCTCCTTGAGTGGGGCCCGCTCCCGTGGGTCTCGTTGTCTCGAATTACGTGCACTCCGACCAACGCTAGGTATGCTTCGAACCGTCATATCTTTCAACCCGGACGTTCGTTTGAGGCGTGTTATACCTTTTTGGAAAGCCTTTCTGAAAACTACACAATGATATGGGATTTGACCATTTCCAAATCCAAGAAAATGGGTTTATATCCAAATCTTTGTTTTTTCGCATTCCGGCCATTGAGTTGTCTTGTGCTGTTTTCACTCGGGATTGATGTTATGGCTCTTTC
The DNA here is from genome assembly GCA_020205555.1 of Panax stipuleanatus. Taxonomy (NCBI): domain Eukaryota; kingdom Viridiplantae; phylum Streptophyta; class Magnoliopsida; order Apiales; family Araliaceae; genus Panax; species Panax stipuleanatus. The sequence continues at coordinate 75,825,917 of CM035115.1, read as the reverse complement.
TGACCCTCATTGCATCGATTTGGCTTGATTTTGACTTGTTTGACATCAAGTAGGTAAAATAATCATTTTACCCTTCCAGGGTTGTCTCCTGTATTGACAAGATTTTTGACTATTTTCTCATGTCTCCGAAGTTTGATCCCAACCGACTCTGTTCTTCCTTAGGGTTGTCTCTGAGGTTGACTTGGTCTCCCAGAGTTTTCTCTGGGGATGATTTGATGCTTCGGGGTTGTTTCTGAAGGTTGAATTGGTCTCCCGGTGTTGTTGTCGGGGTTTCTGTACCTCCCGGGATTGTTGCTGGGGCTTGACTTGACATCCTGGTGTTATCGTCGGGGCTGAGTTTGATCTCTCGGTATTGTCTCCGGGGTTCACTTGATGATTTGGACTTCCAGGGTTGTCTCTGGAAGGTAAAATACAGTTTTTCCCTCTTGCAGGGTTAGTAACAGGAATGCAAAATTTCGAGTGTCTACACATCTCATATGGAATCTTGAACTTGAATAAACAAGAGTAAGAACTTGCTCAATAAAAGGATAAGATTTATAACTTGCGTAAATGTAATCAAGATGGGATAAGAAAACTTGCGTAATGTAAAAGTAAGGTTTATAAACTTGCCTCACGCGTAAGCTACAATTATAGTTCACGTTCTCCAATTAATCCTACATCCCATTTACATTCACAATACAAGTTAATCGTAACTCAACTAGCATCATGATTAAACTCAACTCTGAATCTGATTATTTTAATTGGATCCAAAAATGTTAACTCTTTAATCACATTATTAGACTTCATGAATAACGAGTTTAAACCACGTATTTAACTTATCAATTAATCACGTAAAACATCATTGACAAGTAAATAATCTGTTTTAACATCTCAATATATGATTAACATGCTATCATGTTCATTACATTAGGTTTTAAAATATGTTTCTGAACTTTGAACACTTGAAAAAAAATTTCTGGGTCATTCTGCTAACCGGCACTGCAGCGCCCAGTTTACACTAGGGACCGGCGCTGCGGCGCCGAGCCTACATCAGCAAGCCATTGGCATAGCTCTGCAGAGCTTGGTTCCTTCACAAAATCGACGATGCGGCGCGGTGACACGACAGCCAGCACTGGTCTGGCACTGCATTGCCCGGTGCTACGGCGCCGCGACGCAGTGAGGCCTGATAGGTTCTCGAAGAACACAGGAAAAAGCTATTTTACACCAAAATCATACTCAAACATCAAATTTAATTTTACCCAATACAATCTGAACCTAACAGAACATTATATAACGTTCTTAGCATGCTTTTAACAACTTAAATCACATAAACAATCAAATTAGAACACATAATTTTCATGTTCTTGATATTTTTTTTTATAGTTTTTGACAATTTTCATGAAATCATACATTATCGATTCATTATAACACCGAATCAGTCCGTTTTAATTTCATTCTCTTCGTTTTTACATGCATAAACATAATCAATCATTAATTTTCAGTTTAATATACAATTGCATCATGAATTTTTGTACATATAAGCCATATTCATGAGTTAACAATGTGTAACTTATAAAACTCCAATTAAAACATGATTACATGGATTTGATTATGCTAAAAAAGTTTATAATTGATATAAAACATGTTATAAACATCTATTAACATATATAATCACTATCTCATGCATTAGTCACAAAAAGTTGTTTACAGAGAACTCAAGTTGACTTTAATGGAGAAAATATAATAACATAAAATTAACAACTGGGATTAAGAAATTACCCATTGCTAACTCTATTTAAATTGTTAGAATCCTCTTTTAGTTCTCCAAATCTCTTCTTCAATTCACAAACTCTCTCAAACTCTCTTTGACTCTCTCTTTTCTCTCTAAAACTTTCTCTGATATGAATATAATATTAATGAATAGTAATATAAGTATACGTATAAAATAATAACCGGTGGAATCATGGGTAGCACTTAAGCGCATCAAGCCTTAACTGCTCCCATGTTCCGAAGGCCATGTTTGGCTTGTTCCAAATTAACTCTTTTTCCCATTATTTTAATTAAATTGTTTATTATATAGTTTATTTGTCACACTTTAATTAATCAAATAATATCATTTAAATTCAATTAAATAAAAGATAATACTACACATTAAATCACATAATCACATAATTAAAATCCTCATTTATTAATTATGACAAATCATTAAATCTCTAATTAATTATTAAATTAATTAGAATAACGTTATAATTATTAAACAACTCATTTAATTTAATAATCTCAATTAAATTCACACTTTGAACTATAAAATTATTCTACATTAATTTAATCAATGTAACACATATAATTAAATTAATCTACCATAATTTCATTAAAATATTAATTTAACTTAATAAATAAATCAACCAAAAATATTTATTTATTTTAATAAATATTTAAAATAAATTACAAAATTCTTGTTCGTCACAATTCCTCCACCAGGAGGCGAACCCGTCGGCGTTTGATTACTGGACTCAAAGGAGACTAATTCTGAGAGGCTCAGGAAAGGCGCCACTCAGATCTGCTCCAATTAAAAGAATGAATTAACTTTCCATCTAGTAAATTGCGATGATCTGGGAACCTTCATGCCGAAAAATCGCGAGAGTAGCCTAAGATAGGTCAGCCTCTAATAAACCAAACGCGAATGGAAGTCCCTACATGCTTTTCCCTTTCAAATTCTATGTAAATTTAGTTTCAAATTCCATATAATTATCAATGTAAATATAAATTCCATTCTTTGTCAAATTTCATTTTTTACAGATATTAAATCCTATCATGCTATCCCATCAGCAAAACAACTAACAGCTGTTTTGAAGGAACAGATTAAAAAATCTCAAAAAATGACACATTGCATAGCATGCATCCTGTTAATATATATCAAAATTAACATACCTACTTTTATTGTAGGAAAAGATTGGTCTCATTACCAGATCAAAGGCTAAAAAGGCACTAAGCCCATCTCCAGGCATGGCTGCAAGTGCCCAACCTGAATCCACCCCTGTATCTCGGGAAGAGTTTGAAGGGTTAAAAAATCAAATAGTAGAATTGGCTATTTTCCTAAAATAGAAGAGCAAAAGTATTCAGGGTAAATAAATACTCGTTCAAACAGAGTCATCCATACAAGGTGGCAGTCAGGATACCGACAAAAAGAAAGAAAATGAAGTTCAGGACCCTGAACCACAAACGAATGAAAAAACCAACAAAACCCTTGAAATCTTAAATCTCAAAGAAAATCGAGAAACAGGTGACATTAGAAAGAAAGTCCAGCAAATGGAAGAAACCATCCGGTCGATTAAAGGGATTGGAACATCAAACCACATTTCTATTATATCAAAGGAAAACCCGATGTACCTGCCTCAACGAGTAATCAATTGAGTCATTAAAGCCAATGGAAGAGTGTCTGAGGAGAAAATTGAAGAATTCCTCAGTAAGATGGGGTATAATGAAGTCAAAGTGGTGCAAAGATTAAAAGAGGCACCCCGACAGGTATCCATGTTGGATTTGGTCTTATCTTCGAAAGATTATCGCAAGATTCTAGTGAAAGTACTGGAAGAAGCACATCTGCCGAAGACGGTAGATACTAACAAATTTCATCATGTGATAGAGCACATTTTTAATAGTAATGTGATATCTTTCACTGATGATGACATACCAGTGGAAGAGACTGGTCATTGCAAGTTATTGCATATAGTAGTGATGTCCTCAGGATATTGGTCAGAGGTGTATTGATAGATTGAGGATCATCCTTGAACATCTGTCCCTAAAACACATTGGAAAGAATGAAGATCAATACAAATTGAATTCGGACTAGTCATGTAGTCATAAGGGCCTTTGATGGATCTCGGCGAGAGGCTGTAGGAGAAATTGAGCTTCCATTGGAAATTGGTCCCGTTACTTTCTACGTATCCTTCCAAGTACTAAACATTACCACATGATATAATTTACTATTGGGCTGGAGCATTTTCGTCCACCCTTCATCAACAACTCAAATACATCATTAATGGCAATCTGGTAACTGTCAATGTCGAACCAGAATATCCTTTTTATATACAAAGCGATATGCCCGTGATCAGTCTTGATGAAAGAATTGAGCCTGTCAGTTTTCAAGCTGTTGAAGTGAGCAACACTTAATACCTACCTATTGGGGCACCAGCCTTAAAGCCAAGAGTCTCCACCGAAGTAATAACGATTGGTCAAGAAATGATATCCTTGGGTTTCTGCCATGGAAAAGGGTTAGGAAAGAGTCAGTAAGGAATCATAAGTCCAGTTCAAATCCCTAGCCATACAGGGAAAGCTGGATTAGGCTATTCCTCTGGATCAAACAACCGAAATCCGCATAAGCATCCATCGATTCCTTCCTCTACCAATCTACTACCAAACCTCATTAATGCAGGATTTGTGAAGCCTATGAGGAAAGTTCATGTTGCAGTCGCTAGGATGCTGATTCCTAAGACTAAATCAATCATTGAAAAAGAAGTCCTGAAAGCCTAATAAGGAAAGCAAAGAAGGGAAGGAAAGGTTCTTACGGGGAGGACGAGACCCATTTGCCAAGATGTATTTTCTGGTGCATACTGAGGGAATGAACAATGATATCCCAGATGATGATTCTACAGAAGATCAACTCACAATCCCTTGCATGGACAGAGCTGAAGGGAGTTTCCCAAAGGGGAATGTCGACCTTGACAAAGATGTTATCTTAGTTATTATAAAGGAGGAGATGGACAACAACAACCTCTTCATCCTCCCAGTCAATGAGGACTTGTCTCTATACAATTGGAGCAGCACTCCGTGCATCAATCGAAGAGGGTAAAAGGGCAGAAAGTCCATCTGCCTTGAAGTGTGGTTTTATTTCCTACTTATTTTTGTTGCACAGCAATAGCAGTTACTTTTGTCATGCTTTTGCTAATGCTTTGTATGATCAAACAACTTGATATATTAAGTGAAAGCATTTTGTTTTCAGGACTCTAGAGTTAGATTTTTTTGGCCTTGCTAATGAGATGCCAAATTTTTATAGTGACTACGACTTTGATAGAGAGCTAGACTTTGACTTGATGGGGATTGATCAAGAGGAGGTAGATGACTATGAAGTGCCTGAGGAGATCAAATAATGGGTCAAAGACAAACCCAAACTAAACCTTGATCAAACCATCACTATCAATATCGGAACCTTAGAAAACCCTAAAGAAATCCAGATAGGCATGGACCTTACCCCAAACCAGAGAAAAGACCTGATTAGCCTCCTAACTCAGTTCCAGGATGTGTTTGCATGGTCACATGAGGACATGATTGGTTTGTCTACTGATATTTTCATTCATCGACTGCCCATTAAAGAGGGATTCAAGCCTGTCAAGCAGAAGCTCAGGCGACTGAAACTTGAGTGGAGTTTGAAAGTCAAAGAAGAAATTGTCAACCAATTCAAAGTCGGCATCATCATGGTGTCACCTATCCTGAGTGGCTATCCAATATAGTTCTTATGCCTAAGCCCGGAGGAAAGATACGAGTATGTGTGGATTACCGGGATTTGAACAAAGCTTGTCTCAAGGATAACTTTCCAGTACCTTTTATCCACATACTAATCGACAACACGATGCAGTATGGGATGCATTCTTTTGTTGACTGTTTCACCGAGTATCATCAGATCATGGTTGCCGAAGAGGATAGAGAAAAAATAGCCTTCATTACTCCCTGAGGAACCTTTTGTTATAGACGTTTATCTTTCAGCCTTATCAATATCAGTGCCACTTATCAGCGAGTCTTGATGGCCCTTTTTCATGACATGATGAACAAAGAAATAGAGGTCTATGTGGATGATATCATCGTCAAATCCTAGAAGGAAGATAACCACATCAGCCGTCTTCGAAAGTTTTCAACCGGTTACACAAGTATGACTTAAAGCTGAATCCGGCCAAATGTACCTTTGGTGTCAAATCAGGCAAGTTATTGGGATTTCTAGTGAGCAACAGAGGCATTGAACTGGATCCCGCCAAAATTAAAGCAATCACTAAGATGCCCGTGCCCCGAATAGAAAAGGAAATACGGGGATTTTTTGGGGAGAATCAATTTTATAAGCAAATTCATCTCTCAACTCACAGCAACATGTGAGCCCATCTTTAAGTTATTAAGGAAAAATTCTTCAATGAAATGGAATGAAGAGTGTCAAAAAGCCTTCCTTTCCATCAAGAAGTAGTTGATCAAAGACCCTGTCTTGGTACCCCCAAGAGATGTAGTTCCCCTGTTTATGTACTTGTCAGTCAATGACAATGCTATGGGTTGTATGTTGGGGAAGAAGGATGATAGAAACAAGGAAAGAGCTATCTATTATCTCAGCAAAAGATTCAGTAGCGGCGACAATAAGTACACTTTGATTGAAAAGACCTGTTGTGCATTAGTATGGGCCGCCACGAGGTTATATGATTATCTTCATGGACACACGACCACTCTCATATCCCGCATAGATCCTTTTAAGTACATATTCTGCAAGTCCATATTGAATTATCGATTGTCCAAATGGCAGTTGATCCTCTAACAGTTTGATATCATCTACGTGACTCAAAAGTCTGTCAAAGGTCAAGGAATTGAGGATCAATTGGCTGAAGCACCATCAGGGAATTTCGAACCCTTAAAAACTTATTTCCCAGATGATGGGATAATGACGATCCAATAAATCTATCGAGAAAATACAGTCCAATATTGGAAAATGTATTATGATGGAGCCATGAACATAAAAGGTGCCGGAGCAGAGGCAGTTCTTGTATCTTTTTTGGGAGAACAGTATCCTATGGCCATCAAGCTACAGTTTTCCAACACCAACAACACAGTCGAGTATGAAGGATGTATAATGGGACTTAAATTGGCCTAATCCATGGGTATCCAACGGTTAGCAATCTTTGGAGATTCTGAGTTAGTCGTCAGACAAACCACAGGGCCTATCATACCAAAGAATTGCATTTGCTGCCCTATCATCGGCATGTTATCAAGGTGGCTCTAGAGTTTGAAGAAATAACCTTCATCCAAATCCCCCAAAGTAGAAATGACTTTGCTGATGCATTTGCAACATTGGCTTCCTTGATCCAAATATCTAATAGGATGGGAATTCCTGACATCAAATTTACAAGCTAAAAGCCCCCGACATATGGGAATTACATTGGAGAAGTATCAGATGAAATACCTCCCATCAAACAGCCTTGGTACCAAGATATAAAAGAATATCTATGAGATGGATCTACGCCCTCCGGGGCAAGTCAATCTGAAAGGAAGTGAATTCATAAGATGGCTATGAAATTCTATTTGAGCAGAGTTGCACTCTATAAAAGGGATGCTGGAATAGGCCTTTTAAGATGCCTAGATAAAGATCAAGCCCAAAAACTCATGGATAAAGTCCATGGCGGAGTGTGTGGTCCACACATGAGCGGTCCTTTATTTGCTAGAAAGGTATTGAGAAAGAGGTATTACTAGATCTCTCTCAAAGCTAACTGTGATGATCATGTCAAAAGATGTTATCAATGCCAAGTCTATGGAAACGTTATCCACGCACCTTCGAATGAATTACACTGCATGAGTTTGTCGTGGCCCTTTTTTATGTGGGGAATGGATGTGATTGGGCCAATAGAACCCAAAGCCAGCAATGGTCGTCGATTTATCTTCACCATGATTGACTACTTCACCAAAAGGGTCGAAGCTGACTCCTTTCCCAAAGTCACTAAGTAAGTAATCATTGGTTTCATCAAAAATAATGTAATCTGTCGAGATGGACAACCGGAGGTGATCATCAGACAATGCCAATAATCTAAACAACCATATGATGAAAAAATTATACAACAAGTTTCAAATCAAACATCTTAATTTCGTCATCTATCGTCCCAAGATGAATGGTTCTATCGAAGCAGCCAACAAGAATATCAACAAAATTATGCAAAAAAAAATGTCCGTCAATCACAAGGGATGACCTGACTTATTGCCTCTGACTCTACTAGCCTACAGAACGTTAATGTGCACTTCTAGTGGGGCTACCTCGTATTCATTAGTCTATGACATGGAAGTAGTACTCCTCATAGAAGTATAAATGGAGTCATTGAGGGTGTTAATAGATGCTCAGATGGAAGAAGACCAGTGGTTACAAGAGAGGTACTACCAGTTATCTCTGATAGATGAGAAAAGGGCTACAACCATCTTTCATGGGAAATTATATCAGCAAAGGACTGCTCGATCATACAACAAGAAAGTCTGACTTTGGCAATTCAAAGAGAATAACTTGGTATTGAAGAAAGTCCTTGCTAATCAAGATGAAGCCAAAGGAAAGTTTGCCCCAAATTGGGAAGGCCCATTCATTGTCAAAGAAGTGTTGACAGAAGGAGCCATCAGATTGCAAGAAATGGATGGGAAAGAATTTCCCCAGCTTATCAATTCAGACACCGTGAAAAGGTACTATGTTTGAGTCACCTGCAAATCACCATTCAGGTCTTGTGAAAAAATAACAACAATCAATAAAATCAGGTCTTTACAACAAGCCTGAACTACGAATGACCTGATCTCCCTCAACCCGGGAGTACGTAGGCAACCATTTACGATGAGGTCAAACCAAACAAAAAATCCAAAAACCCCTCAAACAAGCTCAAACCCAAATAAACACTTTTCAAACCGTTCAAGCCAAGCTTGAACTACGAATGTCCTGATCTCCCTCAACCCGGAACTATGTGGGCAACCATTTACGGTGCGATCAAACCAAACAAAAAATCCAAAAACCCCTCAAACAAGCTCAGACCCAAATAAACACTTTTCAAGACGTTCAGGCCAAGCCTGAACTACGAATGACCTGATCTCCCTCAACCCGGGAGTACGTAGGCAACCATTTACGGTGCGGTCAAACCAAACAAAAAATCCACAAACCCCTCAAACAAGCTCAAACCTAAATAAACAAGTTTCAACCATTCAGGCCAAACCTGAACTAGGAATGACCTGATCTCCCTCAACCCGGGAGTACATAGGCAGCCATTTATAGTGCGGTCTAACCTTCAAGAAAAAACACACACTTTTAAAAACCAGTCCCAAGACACCAAACCTCATATAATACCCAAATACTATCAAGCCTCCCTGATCCACAGACCCTTTTGAGGTACTCTCTGACACCTCAATGTTAATCCATCAAGGAAAAGTTCATGATACATCAAGATAGCAAGTCATAAAAAAAGTGGTAATCAGTTACCAATAACAAAACATATCCAAAAGGGAGGTGAATCAAAATATATTTCTCTGCCATATAATATTGTTTAATATATACAATGTATCCTGCACATGACAAAAATGGTTGACCTAGTCTGTGCAGGAAAATGAAAGCTAGTCTATAAACCCATTAATAAACGGGATAACAAGTCTAACATGGCATCCTTCTCAGAAGATGGAGGTGCATCTGTAAGATCCTGCCCTAAGGTCTCTATGCGAGCTAGAAGATCCATAGCCATCTGCATAGTGCTATTATGATCATCTATGAAGGCACTAATATCTGCAATAATGCTATGCGTGTAAGATCTAAGTGCAGTACTCTTAGTAATAGAAGTGGCCCGAGCAGCTAATGCCTTATCCCGCTCAACAAAAGCAGCATCCCGGGCAACTAGGGCATCATTTCTCTAGATAAAAGCTGCGTCCCGAGTGGCTCGAGCATCATCCCTATCGATAAAAGCAACATCCCTGCCAAAAATGGTTGTCAACATCAGCGCTCTAGTCTGATCCCTCTAAAAGGTCATCCGAGCTAACAAATCTATAAGAGATGGGTCCGCAGTAGTAGAAGTGCTTGGGGTGTTACTGACCAAAGTTGCTGTCAAACCAGCAAATAACTCGTCCTCGGTGGGATAATCAGGGTCCTTTATAGGCTCCTACTCATCATAATCAATACTCGGCTCCAAGTGAACAACCACGACTGATGCAATGTCTACCTCTAGCCATGCAGAGTACACTAAAGAATAACCCGGATGACTAGTCAAAAAATTAGCCCTCTCGCAACGGGTCTAATAATTATAAATCCTGGTCAAATCATCTGCTGACAAAGATGAAGCTGATAGTCGCTGATCCATAGCCCCATTAAAGTGTTGAATATCTTCAAACTGGTCGAACTGTCCTATGACAGCCAGTGGATGATATGTGGTCACCCCTCTTAGACCAACTAAGGGTAGATAATCCATGCCAACTGCATCAGTAATGAAGCTATAAGAAGAGCTGATCGAGTCCTGAACATGATAAGATCGCACAGGGATCCTCGATCGTCATCAGAAAATCCAACCAAGATGCCGCATTTATGCACTCACCCTGCTGAAAAGAATAGGACATGGCTATCTCATGAGTAAAATAATACCTGTGATGTCTAAAAGTGCTGATTGGTCTCAAGTGTGTTATGAACCACACGTATAATAAAACGGCACTCCCCCTAAAGAACCCCACAGAATGGGTATGGCAAAATGTGGCCGACCTCAAGGTCTCAGCCAATATCATAGGCAAGATGGTATAACCCTCTATGAGAGCGCGAACCACTGTGATCAGGCCAATGTCCAGAGGGTCCATGTATAGTGGCATGTACAAGTAAGCTGTGACGCACATCAACAAAATATCTACGTGAGTAATCTGTCACTCCCCTGCAGTGATAATAAAGTCACCTGAATATCATGTATAGCTGTCCAGCAAGCCAAATCGATCAATCAAGAAATCCAAGGAGACCACATGCCCTGAAGTGATCTCATCCACGACGACTCTACGCCGCAAGCCAGTCAGGGTCATAAACTGTCATCTCATATCATTAATGGCCATCCTAGCACAAGGATGATCCAATGACAAATCAGTAATGTGCCCATACTCTTCTAACGTAGGAGTCAGTTCGTAGACACCGAACTTGAAAATATGTCGCTCAGGTATCCAACAAGATAGTATGTTGTCTACGAAGCCCAATGGTACCTGGAAAGCTAAGATGGACATGGAATGCCCCAACATCTGATCAACTGTCACCCTATATATGGGAGGTAAACTGTCATACCATGATCTCAAAGAAGAGGTTATCAATGTGGGTGGCGTGTGCTCAATCCGGCTGACGGTAGATGAAGACATCTGTAGAACCTTATCATGAGACCATCCCGGGGTCAATGCTAAACTCACCTATATGAATGCATATCCATGACATAATACATGCATCATAATAGATGATAATGATAAATGATAATAGGATGCAATAGATAGGAAATATCATACATTTCTAAATACATTGTCTAATAAAAGTATCATCTCTGTCTGCCACTAAAATGGAAATATAAAAAGTACAGGGAAATGGGGCACAACCGCCCAATGACTAATAAAGGCCTATCAAAAGAGATAACAAGAAATGGGGCACAACCGCCCAACAACTAACAGAGGCCTATCAAAAGATATAGCGAGAAATATATAAAAAAAATCTATGATATCTATATCACCCAGTCGATCAACCTGCTGTAAGTCCTCCTGAGTCACTAAATCTCTACCAGAGGGCATGTCGGGCCGATAAAGAGGAGGATCTGCACAAGTAAAACTGCCAGGATATGGACCACCTGAGGGGCCAGTGCCGAAGCTGGAAGGATCAAAAGAATCTACCTCTGAAGGATCCCTGCCAAGGTTCCTGATGAACAAATGTGCCCGATCCAATCGCTGGGTCAAATTAGTAATTTGCTCCAAGTGAGTCGGCTCTCGAATGCAGGCTATCCAAGCTGCCATCATCACAGACCCAGGAACCATGTCTGCCATAAACTGAGTGGCGCGGGTCTAAGCTCTAATAGTGTGAGGACTTCACCAGCAATAAAATGCCTCCTGAGTGTGAAGGCCTTTTTAATAATGTGAAGCCATCCAAGACTATTATGGGAATGTCTATAATAGGCTGAGATAGGGACCAATGTCGCATAGCAGGAGGAAGGAATGGAATACGAATCTCTCCTGTAACACTCCGGATAGCACACTCTCTCAAGTAGAGCTCCTAGCCTCCATTAGTTAAAAGAAGAATCCGACGAGTAGATGATATGTACTCTACCCCGATCGGGAATCCATCCTCAAAACTGACTGTCAGATAATCAGGGGTGTAAGGAACCCACATGATAACAGCAGCGGTCAATAGCTCTAACTGCAAGCAGGAATGAGTAAACCCTTCTACTACAGGGACCTCTGTAAAGGTGGAATAATGCCATCACAGTCCTAGTGGATAGGTCTCCATACCTAGAGAAGTAGCCGTACGTAGAAAAGGAAGCCTCTTATATGCCCAAAACTGGAAGTGCAAAGATCCAATTTCCTTAGTGATAAAGATTGACAATCTAAATAAGGGAAATTAAAAGGTGAAAGAGAAATTACTCCAGTAGAAAGGGGTAAAAACCCAGCCAAGCCTCCGTTATTCCCTCAGAGCGTAGGCGCATCCCACGAAGAAAATATGAAGGAGCCCCAGTTAAAATCTCTAATGCGATCCACATCCCGAGTGGCGCTAGCCAGAGCAAAAGAGACTGTCAAGGAGTTCTTCTCTTTGAAACAACCCCTGATGATGACCAAGAACAATCGCTTAAGAATGCGATCTCTAACCCTCTGATCATCAAGCAGATGCTCAGTCAAAGCCCCACTCGTGGCATCCACACTCAAAGGCCAAGAGCAGACAGTTCGACCCTTTAGGGTCATAGTAGGAACTCCCAAAAAGGATTGAACTGCAGCAGGTGAAATATAAGCCACCAAAGGCACCAGCTCACTTGTAAACTCCAACCCCGTGATGAATCGCCAATCCATCGATGTCATCATCACCTCATAGTCCAATAAATGAAGAGACTGAGTCTGGTGGAACCAGAGCTCAGATAAAGCTCGCAGATAACCCCAAGGCAATGACTGGGAGAAATAGAGAAGAAGGCCCCGAAACCCCAAGAGTGGAAGATGGCCTGGTACTCTGGATGGAGGGTCTGGTACAAGGAATAAATGTTAAACCAGTTCCCCCTAGGCTGAGTGAAGTCGGGAACCTGCATCAAATTGGAAATCAAGATTAAGCCATTATCCCAAAAATGGAAAAAGGGAAGAAATTCCAGAATGAAAACTTCTGTTACCTCATTCGTATGGAGATAGATCGAAGGATGGCGTCTCAAATCCTCTAAAAGATCTAGAATCATCACGATGATAGCTGGAAGCTCCCGATGCGGGGTAGTAGAAGCAGGAGCGAGGTCCACGACAAAGACATCCTCTTCCTCGTCCTCGGCATTTGGTATCTCAACCCGGATAGGAAAAATAACTGACTCAGTCAACCGGCAAGGCTGTCGGGCTGGACAAGGCTGAGAGACATCAGAAGCTCTCCTCCTCACACCTGCGGAGACCCTGCGATAGTTTATCTGAATCCATAACCTGAACAAAATCTCCAAATTACCTCAGAAAAGGTGAGGTAAGTTTCAAACTTAAAGTTTATTAAATCATTATTTCATGCATAGTTTAAGTCCTAAAGCATGCATTAGTTTAACATACATCTCCAGTATAGTTAAAATTGCATGTTCATTAAATATTTTGGCTCGTGAATTTTTTTTGCCAGAGTCTCCTTTGTAAAATGGACTATCCGCATGCACATAGGCATGACTAGGTGGCCATTCAGTAGCACACCAACCTAAAATCATGAGCATTTCATATATATGAAAAATATAAAAATCAAACTCCCTATGGCAGCTAAATTACCATGTGTATTTTTATTTGAAAATCTAGGCTCATTTGTCTTCAAATAGGATGAATAAATTGGCAAAAAAAGGCGCCAAATGATTGTCTCAGAAATCAATTTTTTTCACATAAATACGTTCAACATGGTAAAATATAAGCATTTACTAAGTCTGATAATTTTTATCAAGTCATATGAGCATGCATATTTGCTATATTGTGTTTAAAAGCAATTTATATGAAATCTAACGTTCCAACGGTCAAAACTTGAAAAGAAAGGATGTAAACGTTACCAAAGTTGTGCAGAACGATTGAACAGTGACTGATTTTTGCAAAAAGTAGCCCAAACTCAGTAGATCTGAAGAGGAATTTTTGGATTTTTTAAATGGTTCAACTTGAAAATAACTTGTGAAAGCCATGGGTGGACTAAAATAGAACTGCAGGGAGCCGCGGCTCTAACTGCGACTACCGTAGGTAGACCTATGACCACCCAAGGTAGGCCCCACCCCCTCTGGTTTGGTCCAATTAAGGTTAAAGCGGAGTTCTCGGAAGCTGATAAGTCGAATCAGGGAAAAAGATGCTACGCGATTAAGCAGAAAAGGCCTGAAATCCTGAATTCGGGTAACGAACTTCTGACAAAAGAAGATCCTCATGTAAGCCATTAGTATGAACCCTAAACTGGTATTTAGAAAGCCAATGATGGAAATTATTTGAAAACTGCCTCTATCAAAGCATCGGGAAGGTCCGGTCCCCATTAGAGATATCAAGAACGTCAAATATTGCAAACCGTTAGCGACAACTCTAGCGTAGCACTAGGAAAGAGCCGGTGATGAAAGCTGTTGAGAACTGCTTTAACGAAGATCAGAGTGTCTGATATTGCAAACCGTTGGTGACAACTCTATGGTAGCATCGGGAAAGAGCCGATAATGAAAACTGTTGAGAACTGCTTCAATGAAGGGCAAAGTGTCGGATATTGCAACCCGTTGGTGACTACTCCAACATAGCATCGAGAAAGATCTGATGATGAAAACCGTAGAAAAATCTCTTCCATGAGAAGGACCAATGATGGAATCTTTTATAAATCCCCCAGTCGAGGCATAAAATCAATTCAGCGAAGATCGACCGTTGTAAACTACCATTCGAGGAGGCATCGAGAAGGTTGGATGAAGGTCAACTCTGTAAACTACTGTTTGAGTAGGCTTCAAGTCAGCTCAACCGACTGTTGTAAACTATCATTCGAGTAGGCATCGAGGAGGTCCGGTGATGGTCAAACCCTGTATACTACCGTTCAAGTAGGCTTCAAGTCAGTTCAGTCGACCGTTGTAAACTACCATTTGGGTAGGCATCGAGAAGGTTCGGTGATGGTCAGATCATTGTTAACTACTGTTCAAATAGTAAGAATTCTATCCCCGACAGAAATGTCGGCATCAACCGGACAGCAATCCAAATCGTTGGTGACAACTCCAACGTAGCGTCGGGAAGGATCCGATGATATACACTGGGGTAAACTATCATTAAGATAGGCATCAGGAATCCCCAATGAGGTTACTCGTCAGAAGTGGAACATCCCCATCAAGGGTAAAGTCAAAAAGCATATCTGAAGATAAAAAATATTGGTGACAACCCCAACGTCAAATTCAGAAAGGTCCAATGGTATCAGCCACAGGAAAATCTCCAGAGCAGGGATCTTGAAAACACCTCTACAGCATTTTATAGGATCTGTCTTGGTAGCACTGACGGATATTTTAAAACCATTGGCTTCAACCCAATGTAGCATCGAGAAAGTTCGATGATGAAACATTTGCAAACTATAGTTTGAGTAGGCATCGAGAAAGTTCGGTGATGAAAGCCTATGTAAACTACCGTTCGAGTATACATCAAGATAGTTCAGTGGAGATCATCATTGACAACTCCATCCCCAGCAGAAATGGCAGGAACAGTCAGTGATAGAATACTCGTGGCAACTAACCCCACCAGAGCATATAACATTCATAATATAGCATTGTTAGGTTTGTAAGATTCATGGATACAATCAAATTGCATAAAATAAGCGAAAGCATAGTAAATCAGAGTTTTAAAATTTTACAAACCCTATACCCGGATCATCCTTTATGTACAATTATTAATTAAACAAAAAGATGGAGATTAGTATTCATACCCTTGAAGATTCTAGCTTCCTCAGGTACGAGTTCAACTCCAAATCCTTTTCGCGTTCTACTTGAATCCACTGGGTTGATTCCTTCCTTTGATCAACGTTAGCCACTCAAGTGTTTGGCCTCTAGAGGTGATCCACTAAGAAAGAATAAAAATTCAAGAAGAATGGTGTTTGGCTAAACCCTAGTTTTCTTCTCTCTAGAAAAGGAGTGCTCACCCAACTCTTGGAATAAAGTGTCTAACCTTGTTCCATAATAAGACTTTCTTATTTATAGATGTAGGCAACCCTCCTAAACAATTTAGAATTAGGGTTCATATTAATTAATTAGGCTTCCCAATCCTATTGGAAATAATTAAACTCTTTTAATTAATTAGCCTCCTAATTTTATTAGAAATATATATGAGAGAGAGAGAGAGAGAGAATCTTATTAATTAATTTCCAAACTCCTTTATGAATTAAATAATAATAATAATAATAATAATAAGACTCTTCTTATTAATTTATGTTTAATAAAATATTAAATAATAAATATTTAGCTATTTAATTTATTCTATCACCATATATTAAATTAACTATACTTAATTTATTATTACGATTATGTCATTTGCTTCTTTAATAAATATTCTTCCTTTTATGGTGTGACCCTTTAGGTTCTCCATATTAAACCGGTTGTGAATAAATCAATTAGAACAATTCTAATCTTATTTAAATAAATAAATTAAACTAATAATTTATTTAAATAAATAATATTTATTCTACAATAAGGATAAGCATCCTTAGCGATCAACGACTTTTCAGATAATATAGATTTCAACTTTAATCATTAAAGAACCTGTGAGTTAATAGTTACCGTACAATTCAATCCTTCCACCATACAATGTCTCAATTAAATATAAGACATGAAATTACTGTTAAGTCTTATTTTATTTAATTATATGCATTTCGATTCGAAAATGCATAACTCCAAATAATGCAAATTAGAATCTCCTTTCTAATTTCATTCCACATTGGTCAATGATTCCTAGGTTGTCATTTATCGAATCACATAGGACATATCTCTTCTTTTACTAGAAGCGGTAGATTCTTTATTGATCATTCATTATCTCCATATATAACTTATTACACCCAAGAATACCCTTTGATATACCCTAAGGGTCTTAACGAATAAGTTAAAGTATAATTCATTATACACAAGATACTATGATGATCTCAAGTCTGAGGATCACTTGTACTACTATCACAATAGGAATTCCTATTGACAGGCGAATAAAACTCCATTAGGTATTCCTTAGCTAGTCACGTTCAGTGTACTTATTCTCCAATAAGCACCTACATACTTGCTTTAGTGTCTCCACACAAATGATCATGAGATCAATCATCCACATCCAATGAGCAAGCAATATATGTACCAATCTATCCGGATTTACTAATCCACTTTTTAGTAATCCATCGATTGGAAACTATTTTATTTTTTAAGCTATCTAAGAATTTAGATCTCATTAGCATGATCATCATCATGATTATCATCATGATTCTAAAAGTATTTCTTAAAACTATGGGTTTATCACATATTATAAAAACAACACTATGTAGATAAATAAATGCCTTTAATTAAATATTACTTTTATTAATAAATGAATAAGATTGTTACAAAGTATATTCTTTATCATCAAACGTGATTGGCTTGTATGCATACTACTTTCAATCTCCCACTTGCACTAAAGCCAATCGCCATGGTATCTCATACCCTTTTTCTCTAAGTGACGATCATCCTGCTGTTGGATAGCTTCAATAAATGAATATGCAATGTCATTTTTGAGAGTTCACTATCTCTATAGTGACTTCTCCTCTTTCAATGATTTCTTTAATCAAATAAAGTGTCGCAACACATGTTTGGATTCAAGATGAGACTTAGGAACTATTCCTAGTTCTGTAATGAACTTTTCATCCGAAATATCTGAAAGTAGTATGCATCCAAGCCAATCACGTATGATGATAAAGTATTTACTTTAGAGACGATCTTATTTATTTATTAATAAAAGTATTAACTTATTAAAGGCATTTAATTATCTACATGATGCTGTTTTTATAATATGTAAATAACCCATAGTTTTAAGCAATGCTTTTAGAATCATTATGATGATCATGCTAATGAGATCTAAATTCTTAGAAAACTTAAAACTAAAATAGTTTTCAATCGTTGGATTACTAAAAAGAGGATTAGTAAATCCAGATAAATTGATACATATGTTGCTTGCTCATTGGATGAGGATGATTGATCTCAGGATAATTTGTGTGGATACACTAAAGCAAGTATATAGGTGTTTATTGGAGAATAAGTTCACTGAACGTGACTCGCTATGGAATACCTAATGGAGTTTTACTTGCCTGTCAATAGGAATTCCTAATGTGATAGTAGTACAAGTGATCCTTGGACTTGAGACCATCATAGTATCTTGTGTGTAATGAATTATACTTTGACTTATTCCTTAAGACCCTCAGGGTATATCAAAGGGTATGCTTGGGTATAATGAGTTACATATGGAGATAATGAATAATCAATAAAGAATCTACCACTTCTAGTAAAAGAAGAGATATATCCTATGTGATTCGTTAAATGACAACCCAGTAGTCCTTGGCCAAGGCAGAATGAAATTAGAAAGGAGTTTCTAATTTGCATTATTTGGAGTTGTGCATTTTCTAATTGAAATACATATAATTAAATAAAATAAGACTTGACAGTAATTCCATGTCTTATATTTAATTGGGACATTGTGTGGTGGAAGAATTCAATTGTACGGTAACTATTTACTCACAGGTTCTATTATGATTAATATTGAAATCTATATTATCTGGAAAGTCGTTGAACGCTAGGGAGGCTTATCCCTATTGTAGAATAAATATTATTAATTTACATAGATTATTAGTTTTATTTATTTATTTAAACAAGATTAGAATTATTCTAATTGATTTATTCACAACCGGTTTAATATGGAGAACCTAAAGGGTCACACCATAAAAGAAAGAATAATTATTTAAGAAGGTAATGACATAATTTTCATAATGCATTAAGTGTAATTAATTTAATCTATGGTGATAGAATAAATTAAATGGCTTAATGTTTATTATTTAATATTTTAGAAATATTAAATATAAATTAATAAGATGAGTCTTATTAATATTATTAAAATTATTATTATTTTAATTTCTAAAGGAGTTTAGGAATTAATTTAATATTAGTACTCCCATTTATTCCTAATAAGACTAGGAGGCAAATTAATTAAAGGAGTTTAATTAATTAATCCCAATATGATTGGGAAGCCTTATTAATTAAAGGAGTTTAATTAATTAAATAAAAACCTATTTCTAATAGGATTAGAAGGATTGACCAATATCTATATAAGAGGAGTCTTATGTTAGATGTCAGTTGAAGAAATTCCAATTGTTAGAGTGTACTCCTTTTCTATAGAGGATAAAAAACTAGGTGTAGACACTCAAAATTTCCTGCCCCGATACTAACACTGTAGGAGGGTAAAGCTGTCTTATCAAATCAACTCCGATCTCCAATCGAACCGTCAAATCAATCCCGATCTCAATATTGGGCCATCAAATCAACCCCGATCTCCAATCGGGCCGTCAAATCAACCCCGATCTCCATATCGGGCCATCAAATCAACTCTGATCTCCAATCGGACCGTCAGATCAACTCCGATCTCAATATCGGGCAATCAAATCAACCCCGATCCCTAATCGGACAGTCAAATCAACCCCGATCTCAATATCGGGCCATCAAATCAACCCCAATCTCAATATCGGGCCATCAAATCAACTCTGATCTATAATCGGACCGTCAAATCAACCCTAAGCTCAATATCGGGCCATCAAATCAACTTCGATCTCCAATCGGACCGTCAAATCAACCTCGATATCAATATCGGGCCATCAAATCAACTCCGATCTCTAATCAAACCGTCAAATCAACCCTGATCTTAATATCGAGCCATCAAATTAACTCTAATCTCTAATCGGACAGTCAGATCAACCCCAATCTCAATATCGGGCCATCAAATCAACTCCGATCTTCAATCGGACCGTCAGATCAAGTCCGATCTCAATATCGAGCCTTTTAAATCAACCCCAATCACCAATATCGGGACAACCACAGCCTCGAACACCAGTCTTGAGATGTCAACTCAGCCCCGGTCTCAACCCGGGAGGTACAGATCAGCCCCGATCTCAGCCCGGGAGGTACAAGTCAGCCCCGATCGCAACTCGGGAAATCATGTCAACTTCGGGAACAAACCTGAAGCTCCAAAAAATCTCCAAAAGACTACCTAGAATTACCAAGTCAGCTTCAGAGATTACACTGAGGAAAGACAGACTCGAATAGGATCCAAGTCTTGGAAACAACTCCTGGAAGTCAACCAAAAGCTATGCCGACACTAAAGGCAACCCCTGGAGGGGAAAAATGGTCATTTTACTATCCTCAAGCCGATTTGGTCAAAATTAAGCCGAATTGATGCCACCAAGGTCAGAACAAACCATAATGACGATCTCGAGTGTAAACAGCGCAAGACAGCTTAACGGACAAACTACGGCGAATCGAAGACCTGGTTATGAACCCTTCTTGTTGGACCCGAAAAATGTTTTATCCCATGTCATTGTAACACTCTCGGTAAGGGCTTTCTGGAAAGGTATTGCACACCTCAAACGGACGCTCCGATCAAAAGTTAGAAAGTTTTAACTTTGACCTCGCATTGCTCGGAGTACACGTACTTCACGATGACAAAACTAGGCATGTGGGCCACACTAGGGGAGCCGCACCTCTACGTGCGACAATAGCAGGTAGGGTGGGGGCTCCCTGGCCTATATATATGAGGTGCACCCCCCCCCCCCACCCTCATTTCAAAAAAAAAAAGAAAAAACGCAGTGAACCTCTGTCCGTTTAATTTTTTGACTTTTTCACGTCTTCTAAACCAAAAATTTTTCACTCTAACACATAGATATACCCACATACTACCACATATCAAAAAATAACCAATAGATTCTGACGTTTAGAGCCTCCAATTTTGCAAAAAGCCCGTGTATCAGTCCATTGTAAGTATTTTTACGATTAGAAAGTGATTCCTACTTCTTTGCAATGTTTTGCACTTGCATATCAAAATTCATTTTCTAAATATGCCCGGAACTTAGTTCCGTGGTCATTTTCATCAAAATTTTGTACATTGTTGTACATAAACTCAATTTCTGGCATTTCTACAACTCGGATTGACGATCCGGCAGGTCTAACAGCCTCGGTGCACTAGCACCTTCGTTTTAAGCCACTTCGCTGGACTAGATTCTCTTCCCAGTCTGGGTTTGGCTTTTTCTAGTGTTTATTTAACTATATGTATACTAACTTTTCAATTTTGTTGAGCTTAGATGTCAAATCTGAGGTGATTTATTACTTTTATATATATTTATGCATATATAAGCAGCCTTCACCACCACTGAGTTCTCTTCCCAGTCTTGGTTGACTACATTTCTGTAAATATATATATATTTATATATTTTTGTCCGGCTTGGATTATTATGTGGCCCTTATACTATTTTTGCACACTTCACCATTACTGGGTTATCTTCCCAGTCCCTAAATTAACTACATTTCTGTATATTTACATTTCAGTTCGGCCTGGATTATTCTGTGGCATTTTTACTGCTTTTATATATAAATATGCATATATAAACAGCTTTAACCACCACTTGGTTCTCTTCCCAGTCTTGGTTGACTACTTTTCTGTCAATATATATATATATATATATATATTAATTCCAGTCCGGACACCGATGTGAAAACCATCGCCCTTTATAGCTTTTGTATATATATAATTGTGTATATATCTTGGCTTTATTTTCTTTTCATTAAATTAATGCATTAAATATTCATTCGATATGAATTGGCATTTTTCAGTCATAAAAGCAACCTCGCGTCCCTTAGATCGCTATCTAGTGGGAACGAGTCGCTTCGGCCAGGTGCGAACCAGGATTTACTGATGAATCCTCGGTTCTGGCAATATTGGGATATATATCTGTTTCTGTACAAACTGTGCAGGTTTATTGGCTACTCTCATGTGAGCCTAGGAATCGTGGGATTCATGATCAAATCGATCAGAATCTGATTCCCACGATGGATAAACTCCGCTTTACGAATGTACCCTGCCAAATTTTCTATAAAATATATGTGCAAAGACCTTAAAACGGTTATCCGAATTTAAGGTCTCAACATAGTGAAAAATATGGTTTGTTGTGTCAAAGTCCCTCTAATGGTTTTCATGCCCATGAGGAGACCGACACTTATATATATTTTGTGGTCGAGTATGCTTCGCAGCCCGACAAATCACCATTCAACTACAAACCTTAAGGCTATAAAGATAAAACAAATGGAAGTATCAACAGGCTTCAATTCCTATGCTAGCGTAAGGGTTTGATAAACCAGCTTTCAAAACATCATTCAATTCAAATCAAAAGAAAAGCCTTTGCAAAACAAATCAAATACTTTTACAAATCAAATCAAAGACATTTTGCAAATCAAACCCTTCGTATATAGGTTCAACGAAGCAAAGCACTACTTTCAATCAATCAAACATAGGCCCAATTTTCAAAACAACATTCACACATGCATTTTAGTTTTTTAAGGGAAATATTAAAAAGATGCGGTACCGTGTTTACACGGGAGTTGTGGGGTGCCTAACACCTTCCCCACACTTAACCAAGCCCCCGAGCTCAAAACTTTGTTTTCAAAGATCAAGTTTCGACAGTGTCCAACAATTGGGCCTCTTTCAAACAAAACTCAGTTGAGTTTGTACAACCATTTTAAATCTACCAACTGACGACTCTGTAAAACGATCAAATTGACGACATGATACATGTTGGCCTTTTTCTTAAAAAACCTTCAAAACTTTTTTCGCAATAAAAAGAGTAAGGGTAGAGATAACTTAGGAAGAGAGAAAGATCCGGGTTGTGATCCGACCCGCGAATTTTTGCCATACGTCGACAGGTGGAAACTTTGCTGGGGATGATAAAGGGCTTAGGCCGCTTTCAAATCTTTTCAAAGCATTTCCCTTTCAAAACTATAAATGCGTGAATTCTACGTCTCTACATTAAATGAATGCGTGAATGCTGCGTCTTTACATTGAATGAATGTGAATGAATGCTTTCCTGCTTTTTAGTGCTTCAAACCCATATTAGTGCTTCGCACCAACTGTCATCATATGCATACGGTGAGTGCGATGTATGTGAATGTATGTTGTGTCTTCCTTTCATAAGGAGGCAAAACCCGTCGGTGATAAGTAATGTCTCTGGGGACGGCTTAGTCTTTGGGGCTCGTGAAAATGCACCACCCAGATTCGCTCCAGCTGAAAGATCGGATTAATTTCTCCTCTAGTAGATTGCGATGATCTGGGAACCTTCATGCCAAAAAAGCCGCGAGAGTAGCCTAAGATAGGTCAGCCTCTGATTAACCAAATCCGCTGGGAAACTTCTTCATGACTTCCTCTTTCAATTCAATGTCCAGTTTTCAATATTTATTTCTTGTCATCCTGTCATCAAAACAACTGACCTCTGTTTTGCAGGATAAAATTAAAAACCACATAATGTATCCTATCCCTACCTACCTCAGGAGATTGACACGCCTACGTTTTGTTGTAGGTGAAAAATTGCTCTTGTCACTAGATCTAAGTATAAGAAAGCACTAAGTCCATCCACGAATATGGCTTCGAGTGCTCAAACAGAATCCACCCCTGTATCTAGGGAAGAGTTCGAAGGACTGAGAAATCAGATAGCTGAACTAGCTGGTTTTCTGAGAGAACAAAGCAAGGCCCTTAAAGGGAAGCAAACCTAAACTCATACAGAACCAGGAGCACCTGGTGGTAGTGGTAGTCAAGAGACCGAAAAGGCCGAGACTCAGATTCCTGGACCACAAAACCAGGACACAACCAACAAAACCCCTGAAATCACCACCCTCAACAAAGAACAGGAAGCTGGTGACCTTTCAAGAAAGTAAAACAAATGGAGGAAACTCTCTGGTCTATCAAAGGGACTGGGGCATTCGGCAATGTTAATTACTCTGACCTCTGTATTTTCCCCGGTGCTCGTTATCTTGAAAATTTTTGAACTCCTGATTTTAAGAAATATGATGGATTGGGAGATCCATATACACATCTAAAAGTGTTCATCGGAGAACTCGGATCCTATGCAGAGGATGAAAAGCTTCAAATGCAACTATTCCAGAAAAGTTTGACTAGAGAAGCCAGAGCCTAGTATGCCCGGCTGGACAACTCTAAGATTCACAGTTGGGAAGAGTTTTTTGAATTTTTATTTGGTTTGACCGCACCAAAAATTGTAAGAACCGTGAATTTCATGAATAAATATTAATAATGATATTAATAAGAATGCGAATATTTATTTGAATATAAATATTTATGTGTTATGAGATGAGTAATTCAATTAATTCAAATTGAATTTATAATGATTGAGAAAATGTAGAGTTTATGATAAGCTCGTAACATGCCTTGTGTGGCACGAGATGAGAATTACTAAGGGTTTGATTAATTAAAGAGAGAAATCAATAAGTGATGGATTAATTAATATTATATTGTTAATTAATAGCCTATTAATGAGTAATTATTTAATAATATATTGATTAATTATTATTATGAGTAACAAAGCATTTATGAGTAAATAATTGATAAATATAATAAGAGTTATATTTATTTAATTATTTGTTGTGTGCAATACATGTGATAATTAATCATATAATAAAATTATTAATTATTATTATGAATAATAACCGGTTAAAGAGTAAATGAATAATTTATATAATGATTACTCAATTAATTGCTAAGTGTCATGTTATGTAATGGGTGATTGAGTATTAAAGTGCCTACATCTAAAGTATGATGGGGTGTGACACTTTAATATGACTATATAATATATAGAAACTATATAATAAGATTTAATGAATGATATAAGTAACATAATTAATGCTTATGTGACAAATATGTGATAAGTAGATATATTAAGGTGTATGTGTGAATATTATTATAAACTAAATAAACAATTGTTATTTAAGGATTATTTCAATAATTAGATATAATTGAAATAATAACAGTTTGTGGTAATGTGGAAAGATAATACCTAATTAGATTATATTCGGTATTATAAATGTACATGGATTATAATATGTGTATAAGATATATACCCCAACTTACTAAATTGTAATAATATTATCTCATTAAAGGTTCATGTGTACACTCAAATAGAATTTATAACCTAAGTGTATATAATATGTAATGTGTATATGTGTTATAAAACTAAGTAGGCAGTATGTTATTCTGCCAAGTTGCTGAGATATAACCTTGTCCCATAATGAGAGGCTCATTCCTTCTCTTCACGTGCACACTCAATAGCCTAAGCCTATTCCTTGTTTATCAAACTCAGCAAAACATAGCAAATCATGATATGAAGAGTGTCTCCAATAGTGATCTTCAACAACTACCAACAACTCTTCATTACCCATTAAATTCTTCTTCATTCCATTGGTTTGATTTGGAAGGCAATGGCATTGCCTGTGTAATGTTTTGCCTATAAATGAAGCCCTCTACTTCTTGTTTTCAATTGCTGAGAATTCTGTTAAGTAAAGCTAGTATGAGTATATCATAGTAGTGAGAAGTCTGAGATTGGGGAAAATAACTTAGCTGCAAACTGTTTTAGCAGAGGTATAACTCATTCATGTTCTCCATTCTTGAAATTCTAAGTTATTGATTATACATGAATTCCATGTTAAGTGGATTGATAAACAATTATTAGTTATTATTTAAGTTAGTATTTATGTTAGAACTGTAATGTGGCTGAGTTAGAATAGATTTTGTAAGAAAATTTTGTATTTGGGTTTGGTTTCTGCCGAGCAGAAGCCATTCTGGTTATGGCTGAGAAGAGGCGCAGCTGCGCCCATTTTGTATTAGGGTGCAGCGCAGCTGCGCCAGGCACTGATCTTGAATTTTTAGCTCTGTTACAATCTGCTAAATGCTAACGTGTTAATATTACTTAGACATGCATGAAAACATGTTTAACATATATATATAAGTACCTTGACATAAGCATAGACTTTCTTGACTTGTTAGTATGAGTTTAGTAAATGAAAGTTAGAGTTTTTAAAATGGACTTTGACATATTATATTGATGTTTATATTCTAACTTTTTGAGCATGTTTGTATGGTCTAGATATGCATGAAATGTTAGTCTAAAGTGATGAGTAAGCACTAGAATACATGGTGTACGTTGAGAATGATTTCGAAAACAAAACATGAACTTTTACAAACTAAGTTGCATGAACATGGTGTGTCTATATTCTGATATTTTTGAACATACATAATAGTGCTTTTAACATCACTTAGATGGCCTACTTGTGCACATACTTTGTTAGATACCGTGAAAGTTAGTTGAGCATGAATAAGACATGATTTAAAGTAACAAATGATGTTAGCTATGCGTATATGACGTAAACTCTTATGAGCATGCATATTAATAGATTATATGACCACCTCATATGTATACACGACGAACATAGTAGCGTATATGATTTCATAATCTTGTATGGCCTTAAGTCATTAGAAATACCAATCTAGAACTATAACATATAAGTTGAACTTGGAAAGGTTATGTAAGCATGCAAGACCCTTTAACATGTTATATATACTATATGGCAATGTATGCTTATGTTTTGGATAGAAGCAGCAGAGCAAAAGCCCAACCCTGGTCTGGCCAGGGGACAGCGTAGCTGCGCCGTCCCTAGGTTTAACTAGGGCACAGTTGTGCCAGCCTGAAGTCTGGTATGAAGTATTCTACTTGTTTTTTGATTTTGTCAGTTAGTTATAATAATACTATAAGCTGCTAAACAAAGTCTAAGTGGCACTGATATGTGATAATGACATACTATGAAGATGTTTAACTTATAAAAGGAATTCCAAAGATAAATAAAGACATAATCGATTAAGCGTTGTGATTAAATATAATTTCATACGTGGTATAACTATGTTACTTGATTTCATAATGTCTTATATACTGATTTCGTGCTACATATGTATAAGTACGTAATGACGTATGTATAGGGTTATATGACTAAGTTAGAATCGTATGTGTATGTTTAACTTACATATCGAGTTTGTGTACTAAATTTACTTAGCTAATGAATATCCTATACATGTAAATATATTACGATAGGAATTCGAAGTGTTGATAAGCTGTAAGTGGTAATCTACGCTTAAGGCAAGTATCTTAAACCCTTGCATTTACTTTATTCAATGAATCTTGTAAGCAAGTACTCGAACCCTACTCTTTATTGAGCATTACTTGAGCTTGTACTTTTATTGGTTGTACAAGTAAACAATTGAAAGTATGATTCTTGTCTTATGACACAATAGTTAAGATAGAGGAATTTATATTCTTCGAACTTTGATTTCGAGTATTGAACTTATAATTATTCTTATATACATTGAAAAAGCGGTCTATGCCATTTGATTCGGCTAGACCTAAATCATAATTTGAAAGCGATCCAAACCAATTGATTGGTACGGAATCTTGTATTGACTGAGATGAACAACCTTCTTTGAAGGGGAAACTATATATTGTCAGGAGACCAACGTGCGCACTTGAGTATTATTGAACGATATGCATAACGAAAGGGTACTTTAGGCTGATAACCTGTTATACTTGTTTTATTAGATTATCAGCATATTACTGTTAATTCTAGTAGAAGTTCATAGTCCTCCTTAGTGACTACTCAGTATTCATTATTCTTGAACTGTGAAAAGGTTAAACCTTGAATCTTATTAATATCTTTCTGTCCTTAGCGACTATTATTGGAAAAATATTAGTACTTCTTGCTATTCTTGAACTATCATTTATTGTCATACCCTTGGGAAATTGAAAACTATATTGACCCTTATTGTTATATTACTTGTTGAGCAAACTTGTTGCTCATTCTTGCTTTTCCCTAAAAACATTTCAGTTAAGACAGAGCAAAGCGGACCCTCGGGCACTGATAAGGGCAAGGGCAAGGCTACGGAGTAGCTTGTTAATTATGTAGAAATTTTATGACGATTGTTATAAGATTCTATTTTATTATATATTAGTTAGGATTATGTATGCTTAAGCTATGTTTAAGATGTAAGGATGTTTAAGTTACGAAACCTTGGGACATGAATGGTTATATTAAATAAATGTAATCTATTCGTATATGTGTTATTCCGTTGCGCGAGATATTATTATTGTATTAGTATTTAGAACGTGGCAAACTGAATTCGAGACTGTGGCGATCTGAATTTGGAGGCGTCACAGATTTGTATCAGAGCTATAGTTATAAACCTTAGGAGCGAGAATCCTTTTATTATAACTTAGGAGAACTTAGAAGACAGAAAGGAATGAGACTCATGTAGAGTTTTTCCTAGAAAGACTTAGTGTGTTGTGGAATATAATTTCATTCTATACAATGAACTTATGTTTTAGTTAACATTCTAATGGAGTTTGTTGTTCGTTGTCTTGTGTTTGTGGTTGTAGGATGATAGACATGGGAGGACCTAGTAGAGTGGAAGAGGAGGAGCCCCGAGATATACATATTGTATATGAGGCACCTCTAGAGGCTGTGCCTGTGCAGGCAGTTCCACAGTTCGAGTTTGACGACGAGGACGAGATTGAGGTAGAGTCCAATCCATAGGACAAGCCTATGGAGGATGAGCCCGTGGAGGACTCTGATGAGGCTACTGTCGAGGAGCAGATGTTAAGCGAGTACGAGGAGCGGATCCTAGAGTTAGACTGCAGAGTTTAGGAGCTGGAAGCTGAGGCTCAGGAGAGAGAGTCTGAGTTCTAGAAGCTAAGGGATGAGGACCACCAGAGGAAGCTAGCGATACAGGAGTTAGAGGTAGAGATCGCGTACCGCAGGGAGGCAGGGATCCAGATGGGGACTCTGTTTCATAGGTCGGTATCTCGGAATGTAGATCTGGCAGGAAAGCTAGAAGAGGTGGAGCAGAGAGAATTGAGTGAGAAGACGGAGAAGGAGGCTCTCTGTACTCAACTAGAGTTGGAGGTAATGGATAGGATCCACTTCGAAGAGAAGTGGGAAGCAGCTAATGAGAGAGCAGACGATCTAGAAGATGAGGTGAGATGTAAGAAGAGGAAGGTGAACAAGATGGGTTACGTGTTTCGCTCAGCAATTGAGAGGGTGATCGATGGTGTATACCATTACCCGGTAGAGCAGGGACAGACCCGACATACTATGAGCAGAGAGCTGATGGCGTACATAGCGCAGATTGAGTACAAGAGCGCTGTGGAGCGCGGGATGTTGGGATGACACCCTTAGTTAGCATAGTATTAGTAGTTTCTTTTATGAAATGTATATATGGATGTAATCCCAATCTTTTGTGTAAGATATGGGATAGTTGTAAACCCCGAGTAGACTTATGATTAGAGGGGTAATATGTTAGTGTTTTCCCTGTCTTTTCTGATATTAGGGGATATATGTTGACATTTATAGCAGTATGTTAGGGATAATCATGTAATGAAATGATTTGGTATATGAATATAAATGAATCTTATTTCAGAAACGTGTTATAAATTCTATTCTTTTTAGCATTAAAGAAATACTTAAGTAATATAATTGAATAATAAAAGTGAAAATTTTGTGATGCAGAAAATGCCGCTCAGACGTAGATTAACCGCACCTGAGGAATCAGTGAACAATGAGAGAGAGCAAGTAGACCCGATCCAGAAGTTAGTGGATTTGTTAGGAGAGGCTCTTAGGGGAAGGAACAACGAACCCGTTCGCCCCAATCCTCAAGCAGCCCTAGTCACGAGTTTCAAAGACTTTAGGAGCGTAGGACCTCTAGAGTTTAAAGGTACTGCCAATCCAATCATTGCGCAGACTTGTATAAAAGAGATAGAGAAGGCTTTCACTATCACTCGTTTGGGTGAAGACCAGAAGACAGTATTTGCTACGTACATGATGAGGGGCGAGGCCAACTACTGGTGGGAGGCGAATCAGCAGAGAGCGGGAGAAGGGATAATAGCATGGGATAGATTTAAGACGCTATTTTTTGAGAACTACTTTCTGAAAAGCATGAAGAACAGAATGGAGGTTAAGTTCTTAGAACTAAAGCAAGGTGATATGAAGGTGGTGCAGTACGCGGCTAAGTTCAATGAACTAACGCGATTTACAGAACACCAGGTAGGGGATGAATAGAGGAAAGCGAGATGTTTTGAGCAAGGACTGAAGCCTTGGTTGTTTAATAAGGTGTCAGTTCTTCATATTGATTCCTTTGCGACATTACTGGAGAAGGCGATCATTGCGAAAGGTTGCAGTTAAGCCTTAAGTCTGTATAACAAAGAAAAGAAGGGTAAGAATACAGGATGAGAAAGCCGTAGAGGAGGAAGCAGCAGTGGAGGAAGTAATTTAGGAAAGAGAAAATGGGAAAATAACAACAACAACAACAAAAACAATCAGTCGGGAAATTTTTGTGGAGGTTTTAAGAAGAGGGCTGAGGGATGCCCAAAATGTGGAAAGAATCACCAGGGCGAGTGCTGGAAGGGGCGCAGTACTTGCTACAACTGTGGCCAGGAGGGACACATTTCACCCAACTGCCCGAAGCCAAAAAAGATCCAAGGGTGTTTCGCTTGAGGCTCAATTGAGCACCGAATTAAGGATTGCCCGAAGAAGGGAAGCGACGGAGGAAGTGGCCAACAAGGGGGAGGCAGCAAATTAATGATCGGCAGACCGACACAATCCAACCGCCCAACCGCTAGGGACTTTAACATGACCATCTAGGATGCAGTAGCTGCGAAGGACGTGGTGTCAGGTATTATCCCAATTAATGATATAAATGCATATGTATTATTTGATTCGGGTGCCACTTGTTCTTTTGTATCTGAAGAATTTGCTAGTCAACTTAAATTACCCCGAGAACGATTAGGGAATCCTTTAGACATAGAAGTTGCAAATAAAAAAGTGATCCCTGTAGAATTCATATACCAAAATTGTCGCGCAAACATTAGAGATCATGAACTGACCGTAAACTTGATTCCAATTAGATTGGGAGAATTTGACGTACTACTGGGAATGGATTAGTTGTATAACCATGCTGCGATAATTGACTGTCAAAATAAAAGTGTGAACCTTCAAACTCTGAGTAAGTCTAAGGTAATATTTTATGGTAGCTCATCGCTTAAGCAATCATGTTGCCTTACGATGGTGCAGGCCAAGAAATTGTTAAGGAAATGATGTTTAGGTTACTTAGCTTACATTGTAGATACTCGGAAAAAAGGAGTAAAAATTAAGGATATATCCGTAGTAAGAGAATTCCAAGATGTATTTCCGAATGATATGCCTGGTCTTCCGCCAGACAGAGAAATAGAATTCGTAATAGACTTAGCACCGGGAACTGCATCGATTTCAAAAGTTCCATACCGTATAGCGCCAATATAAATGAAAGAACTAATGATACAACTGCAAGAGTTATTGGATAAGGGTTACATATGACCAAGTGTGTCTCCTAAGGGAGCACCAGTGTTGTTTGTTAAAAAGAAGGACGGATCGATGAGGCTCTGTATCAATTATCGAGAATTGAACAGAGTAACGATCAAGAATAGATATCCACTACCAAGGATAGATGACCTTTTTGATCAACTAAAGGGAGCAAAGTGTTTCTCAAAGATAGACTTACGGACAGGTTATCACCAACTGAAGGTACGGGAGGAAGACGTACCAAATACTGTGTTTCTAACCCGTTATGGACACTACGAGTTTTTGGTAATGTCATTTGGATTGACTAATGCTCCTGCAGCATTCATGGACTTGATGAATCAAGTCTTCAAGTCATACTTGGATAATTTCGTGGTAGTTTTCATCGACGACATCTTGATCTACTCGAAGATGGAAGAAGAGCACACCGAACATCTGATGATTGTTTTGGAGGCGCTAAGGAAGGAGAAGATGTATGCGAAGTTTTCTATGTGTGAATTTTGGATGGAGAAGGTTCAATTCTTAGGACACGTGGTGGATAAGAATGGAATCTCAGTAGACCCTGCGAAGGTAGAAGCAGTGAGTAATTGGGAGCAGCCAAAAACACCAACAAAGATAAGAAATTTCTTAGGGTTAGCCAGGTACTATCGAAGATTTATCGAGGATTTTTCTAAGCTAGCGACCCCGTTGACCAATTTGACGAGGAAGACGATAAAGTTTGTATGGACGGACAAATGCGAGGAAATGTTTTAGGAGTTGAAGAAGAGATTAAGGGAAGCGCCTATATTATCAATACCAGACGATGCGGGAGGTTTTGTGGTGTATAGTGATGCATCGCACAAAGGACTTGGCTGTGTGCTCATGCAACATGGCAAGGTCATTGCATATGCATCACGATAATTGAAAGATCATGAAAAATGATACCCTACTCATGACTTAGAGTTAGCGGCAGTAGTCTTTACGTTAAAGATATGGAGGCATTATTTGTACGGAGAGAAATGTGAGATATACACGGACCACAAAAGTCTGAAATATATCTTCACACAGAAGGAGTTGAACATGCGTCAGAGGAGGTGGTTAGAATTAATCAAGGATTATGACTGTGATATTCTTTATCACCCGATAAAGGCAAATGTAGTTGCTGACGTTCTGAGCAGGAAAGGAAGGGAAAAATTATTTCACTTGACAACTCAGGAAGATTTAATAAGAGAAATGGAGAAGTTAGAAATAGAGGTAAAGGGACCGGAGAGGTCTGAAGAAAAGTTATTTGTAATGGAAGCTCGTCCAACCTTATTGGATAGAGTGAAGGAATCACAAGAAAAGGATAAGGAGTGCGAGAAAATCAGAAAGAGGATCACAGAGAATGAACAGGAAAGATTCAGAATGGATAAAGACGGTATCTTGAGATTCAAAGGGAGAGTATGGGTGCCAGCGGTAGCCGAATTGAGAGAAGAAATTTTACACGAGGCACACAATACGACATATTCCATTCACCCAAGAGGCACGAAAATGTACCGAGATTTGAGGCAACATTTTTGGTGGCCCAATCTGAAACAAGAAGTCGCAGAGTGCATCAGTAAATGTCTTACTTGCCAACGCATCAAAGCCGAGCACCAGAGGCCAAGTGGTTTACTACAACCGTTAGAAATACCAGAGTGGAAATGGGAGCACATCACGATGGACTTCGTGATGGGACTTCCAGTCATGCAAAAAGGTTATGATGCCATTTGGGTTATCGTGGATTGACTGACGAAGACCGCACATTTTTTATCAATCAAGATCCGATATAGTTTAAATCAGTTAGCGAGTCTGTACGTAAAGGAGATTGTTTCACGACATGGAGTGCCTGTGTCAATTGTCTCTGATCGAGATCTGCGCTTCACGTCAAACTTTTGGAAAAGCTTACAAGAAAGGATGGGAACATAGTTAAGATTGAGTACTGCGTATCATCCTCAGATAGAAGGATAAAGTTAGCAAACAATACAAATGCTGGAGGACATGCTTAGGACTTATGTGATGGATTTCAAGGGAAATTGGGACGACCATCTACCCTTAGTAGAATTCGCTTATAAAAATAGTTACCATGCGAGTATCGGCATGCCACCGTACGAAGCTATTTACGGAAGAAAGTGCAGAACGCCGTTATGTTGGGACGAAGTTAGAGAACGACAAATGTTGGGGCTAGAGTTAGTTCAACAAACTGCAAACGTGGTGACAGTGATAAGAGCCAGACTGGTAGCAGCTCAAGATCGCCAGAAAAGTACGCAAATTTGCATCGACAAGATCGGGACTTTAAAGTCGGTAGCTTCGCTTTGTTTAAGGTATCTCCCTAGAAAGGAAAAATACGATTCGGCAAGAAGGGAAAATTGAGTCTGAGATTCATAGGACCGTTCAAAATATTGAAGCGAGTGGGCGAAGTGGCATACAAAATAGCATTACCACCTGAGTTAGAGCATATCCACAACTTGTTTTATAGCTCCGTGTTGCAACTGTACAAGGCCGACCACAAGCACGTGATTTCTTATGAGCCCATTCAAGTAGAGAAGAACTTGGCGTATGAAGAAATTCCTGTCCAAATACTAGATAGGAAAGAACAGATATTACGAAATAAAGTTATATCTTCTGTAAAAGTACTTTGGAGAAGCCACGATGTCGAGGAGACTACGTGGGAATTAGAAGATAGAATGATGAGGGACTATCCCCATCTTTTTGTGTAACTTTGTAACAATTCCGAGGATGAAATTTTCATAAGGGGGCAGGATGTAAGAACCGTGAATTTCATGAATAAACATTAATAATGATATTAATAAGAATGCGAATATTTATTTGATTATAAATGTTTATGTGTTATGAGATGAGTAATTTAATTAATGTAAATTGAATTTATAATGATTGAGAAAATGTAGAGTTTATGATAAGCTCGTAACATGCCTTGTGTGACACGAGATGAGAATTACTGAGGGTTTGATTAATTAAAGAGGGAAATCAATAAGTGATGGATTAATTAATATTATATTGTTAATTAATAGCCTATTAATGAGTAATTAATTAATAATATGTTGATTAATTATTATTATGAGTAACAAAACATTTATGAGTAAATAATTGATGAATATAATAAGAGTTATATTTATTTAATTATTTGTTGTGTGCAATACATTCGATAATTAATCATATAATAATGTTATTAATTGTTATTATGAATGATAACCGGTTAAAGAGTAAATGATAATTTATATAATGATTACTCAATTAATTACTAAGTGTCATGTTATGTAATGGGTGATTGAGTATTAAAGTGCCTACATCTAAAGTATGATGGGGTGTGACACTTTAATATGACTATATAATATATAAAAACTATATAATAAGATTTAATGAATGATGTAAGTTACATAATTAATGCTTATGTGACAAATATGTGATAAGTAAATACATTAAGGTGTATGTGTGAATATTATTATAAACTAAATAAACAATTGTTATTTAAGGATTATTTCTATAATTAGATATAATTGAAATAATAATAATTTATGGTAATGTGGAAAGATAATACCCAATTAGATTATATTCGGTATTATAAATGTACATGAAAAATATTATGTGTATAAGATATATACCCCAACTTGCTAAATTGTAATAATGTTGTCTCATTAAAGGTTCATGTGTACACTCAAATAGAATTTATAACCTAAGTGTATATAATATGTAATGTGTATATGTGTTATAAAACTAAGTAGGAAGTATGTTATTCTACCAAGTTGCTGAGATATAGCCTTGTCCCATAATGAAAGGCTCATTCCTTCTCTTCACGTGCACACTCAATAGCCTAAGCCTATTCCTTGTTTATCAAACTCAGCAAAACATAGCAAATCATGATATGGGGAGTGGCTCTAATAGTGATCTTCAACAACTACCAACTACTCTTCATTGCACATCAAATTCTTCTTCATTCCATTGGTTTGATTTGGAAGGCAATAGCATTGCCTGTGTAATGTTTTGCCTATAAATGAAGCCCTCTACTTCTTGTTTTCAATTGCTGAGAATTGTATTAAGTAAAGCTAGTGTGAGTATATCATAGTTGTGAGAAGTCTGAGATTAGGGAAAACAACTTAGCAGCAAACTGTTTTAGCAGAGGTATAACTCATTCATGTTCTCCATTCTTGAAATTCTAAGTTATTGATTATGCATGAATTCCATGTTAAGTGGATTGATAAACAATTATTAGTTGTTATTTAAGTTGGTATTTATGTTAGAACTGTAATGTGGCTGAGTTAGAATAGATTTCGTAAGAAAATTTTGTATTCGGGTTTGGTTTCTGCCGAGCAAAAGCCATTCTGGTTCTGGCTGAGAAGGGGCGCAGCTGCGCCCATTTTTTACTAGGATGCAGCGCAGCTGCGCCAGGCACTGATCTTGAATTTTTAGCTCTGTTACAATCTGCTAAGTGCTAACGTGTTGATATTACTTAGACATGCATGAAAACAGGTTTAACATATATATATATATATAAGTAATTTGACATAAGCATGGATGTTCTTAACTTGTTAGTATGAGTTTACTAAATGAAAGTTAGAGTTTTTAAAATGGACTTTCAAATATTATATTGATGTTTATATTCTAACTTTTTGAGCATGTTTGTATGGTATAGATATGCATGAAATGTTAGTCTAAAGTGATGAGTAAGCACTAGAATACATAGTGTACGTTGAGAATGATTTCCAAAATAAAACTTGAACTTTTGCAAACTAAGTTGCATGAACATGGTGTGTCTATATTCTGATATTTTTGAACATACATGATAGTGCTTTTAACATCACTTAGATGGCCCTCTTGTGCACATACTTTGTTAGATACCGTGAAAGTTAGTTGAGCATGAATACGATATGATTTAAAGTAACAAATGATGTTATCTATGCGTATATAATGTAAACTCTTGTGAGCATGCATATTAACGTATTATATATCCACCTCACATGTATACACGACGAACATAGTAGCCTATATGATTTCATGATCTTGTATGGCCTTAAGTCATTAGAAATACCAATCTAGAACTATAGCATATAAGTTGAACTTGGAAAGGTTATATAAGCATGTAAGACCCTTTAACATGTGTATATACTATGTGGCAATGTATGCTTATGTTTTGGACAGTAGCAGCAGAGCAAAAGCCCAACCCTGGTTTAGCCAGGGGACAGCGCAGCTGCGTCGTCCCTAGGC
The DNA here is from genome assembly GCA_020205555.1 of Panax stipuleanatus. Taxonomy (NCBI): domain Eukaryota; kingdom Viridiplantae; phylum Streptophyta; class Magnoliopsida; order Apiales; family Araliaceae; genus Panax; species Panax stipuleanatus. Next base: position 75,789,312 of record CM035115.1, on the reverse strand, counting down.
TTAACCAGGGCGCAGCTGCGCCAGCCTGAAGTTTGGTCTGAAGTATTCTACTTATTTTCTGATTTTGTCAGTTAGTTATAATAATACTCTAAGCTGCTAAACAAAGTCTAAGTGGCACTGATATATGATAATGACATACTATGAAGATGTTTAACTTATAAAAGGAATTCCAAAGATAAATAAAGATATAATCGATTAAGCGTTGTGATTAAATATAATGTCATACGTGGTATAACTATGTTACTTGATTTCATAATGTCTTATATACTGATTTCATGCTACATGTGTATAAGTACGTAATGACGTATGTATAGGGTTATATGACTAAGTTAGAATCGTATGTGTATGTTTAACTTACATATTGAGCTTGTGTACTAAATGTACTTAGCTAATGAATATCCTATACATGTAAATATATTACGATAGGAATTCGAAGTGTTGATAAGCTGTAAGTGGTAATCTATTCTTAAGGCAAGTATCCTAAACCCTTGCATTTACTTTATTCAATGAATCTTGTAAGCAAGTACTCGAACCCTACTTTTTATTGAGCATTACTTGAGCTTGTACTATTATTGGTTGTACAAGTAAACAATTGAAAGTATGATTCTTGTCTTATGACAAAATAGTTAAGATAGAGTTGTTTATATTCTTCGAACTTTGATTTCGAGTATTGAACTTATAATTGTTCTTATATACATTGAAAAAGCGGTCTATGCCATTTGATTCAGCTAGACCTAAATTATAATTTGAAAGCGATCCAAACCAATTGATTGGTGCGGAATCTTGTATTGACTGAGATGAAAAACCTTCTTTGAAGGAAAAACTATATATTGTCGGGAGACCGACGTGCACACTTGAGTACGATTGAACGATATACATAACGTAGGGTACTTTAGGTTGATAACTTGTTGTACTTGTTTTATTGGATTATCATTATATTACTGCTAATTCTAGTAGAAGTTCATAGTCCTCCTTAGTGACTACTCAGTATTCATTATTCTTGAACTGTGAAAAGGTTAAACCTTGAATCTTATTGATATCTTTCTGTCCTTAGCGACTATTATTGGAAAACTATTGGTACTTCTTGCTATTCTTGAACTATCACTTATTATCATACCCTTGGGAAATTGAAAACTATATTGACCCTTATTGTTATATTACTTGTTGAGTAAACTTGTTGCTCATTCTTTCTTTTTCCTAAAAACATTTCAGTTAAGACAGAGCAAGGCGGACCCTCGGGCACTGATAAGGGCAAGGGCAAGGCTACTGAGTAGCTTGTTAATTATGTAGAACTTTTATGATGATTGTAATAAGATTCTATTTTATTATGTATTAGTTAGGATTATGTATGCTTAAGCTATGTTTAAGATGTAAGAGATGTTTAAGTTACAAAACCTTGGGACATGAATAGTTATATTAAATAAATGTAATCTATTCGTATATGTGTTATTCCGTTGCGCGAGATATTATTATTATATTAGTATTTAGAATATGACGTACCGAATTCGAGACTGTGGCGGTCTGAATTTGGGGGCGTCACAGAAATGGCTGCCTACGTACTCCCAGGTGTAGGGAGATCAGGTCATTCGTAGTTCCGGCCTCTAATGAAAACCGAACCTGATTTGATTTGTAGGACCCAAATGTAGGCATGCACGTTCTTCAGACATAGTACCTTTTCACGGTGTCTGAATTGATAAGTTAGGGAAATTCGCTCCCGTCCATCTCTTGTAGTCTGATAGCTCCTCCTGTCAACACCTCCTTGACAATGAAAGTGCTTTCCCAATTAGGGGCGAACTTTCCTTTAGCTTCATCTTAGTTTGCCAAAACTTTCTTCAGCACCAAGTTATTTTCTTTGAATTACAGTATTCAGACTTTCTTGTTGTAGGATCGAGCAATCCTTTGCTGATATAACTGCACGTGGAAAATGGTTGTAGCCCACTTTTCATCTATCAAGGACAGTTGGTGGTAGCGGTCTTGCAACCACTGATCTTCGTCCATCTGAGCGTCGATTAACACTCGCAAGGACTCCATCTCTACTTCTATGGGAAGGACAGCTTCCATGCCATAGACCAATGAATAGGGGGTAGCCCCAGTAGAGATACGTATTGATGTTCTGTATGCAAACAGGGTTAGAGTTAGCAGGTCAGGCCATTCTTTGTGATTGGCAGACATTTTCTGCATGATCTTCTTGATGTTCTTGTTGGCCGCTTTGACAACACCATTCATCTTGGGCCAATAGATGACGGAGTTGAGATGCTTGATGTGGAACTTACTGTATAGTTCTTTCATCATTTAATTGTTCAGGTTCTTAGCGTTGTCTGATATGATCATCTCCGGTTGTCCATATCGATAAACAACATTATTTCTGATGAAACCAATGATGACCTCTTTGGTGACTTTGGGAAAAGAGGTTGCTTCAACCCATTTGGTGAAGTAATCGACAATGGTGAAAATAAATCGATGACCATTGTTGGCTTTTGGTTCTACTGGACAGATCACATCCATTCCCTATATGGAGAAAGGTCATGGTGAACTTATGTTATGTAACTCATTTGGAGGAGCGTGGATGGCATTTCCATGTACTTGGCATTGAAAGCATCTCCTGATATGCACAGTCGGCTTTGAGCGAGATCCAGTAATGTCATGTTCTTAATATCTTCTTGGCCAGCAGATGATCGCTCATATGCGGACCACAAACTCCACCGTGGACTTCATCCATCAATCTCTAGGCTTGCTCTTTATCAAGGTATCTTAACAGGCCTATTCCCTCATCTCTTTTATAGAGTGCATCTCCGCTCAAATAGAATTTTATAGCCATCTTGTGAATCCATTTTCGCTCAGATTGGCTTGCCCCAGCGGGTGTAGATCCATCTCAGAGATATTCCTTGATGTCTTAATACCAAGGCTTTTTGACAGGAGGTATTTCATCTGATACTTCTCTAATGTAATTCCCATATGTCGGGGCCTTCTGATTTGTGAATTTGATGTAAGGAATCCCACTCCTATTGTATATGCGAATCAATGAAGCCAACGTCGCCAATGCATCAGCGAAGTCATTCCTACCCCGAGGAATATGGCTGAAGATTATGTCTTCAAACTCAAGGGATATTTTGATGACCTGCCGATGATAAAGCAGCAGATGCAGTTCTTTGGTGTGATATGTCCCAGTGGTTTGTCTGATGACCAACTCAGAATCTCCAAAGACCAGTAAACATTTGATACCCATAGATTGGGCTAGTTTCAACCCCATTATATAGCCTTCATACTCGGTTGTGTTGTTGGTGTTGCCAAATTGAAGTTTGGTAGCCACGGGATATTGCTGTCCTGTACCAGAGATAAGGACTGCCCCAGCTCCGGCACCTTCCATATTTACTGCTCCATCAAAATACATTTTCCATGGTTGGACCGTATTCTCTTGTCAGAGTTATTAAATTGTCATGATCCCATCATCTGGGAAATAAGTCTCCAGGGGCTCGAACCCTTTTGAAGGTGTTTCAGCTAATTGATCTGCAATGCCTTAACCCTTGATTGACTTCTGAGTTACGTAGACAATGTCAAACTGTTATAGAATCAACTACCATCTAAACAGTCGATAATTCAACATTGGCTTGTTAAGTACGTATTTTAGGGGATCCATGCGGGATATGAGGTAGGTCGTGTGCCCATGCATATAGTGTTGCAACCTCATGGCGGCCCATGCTAACGCACAACATGTCTTCCCGATCAGGGTGTACTTCTATTCACCACTGCTGAATCTTTTACTAATGTAGTAGATGGCTCTCTCCTTGCTACTATCATCTTTCTGTCCCAACATATAGCCCATTGTATTGGAATTGACGGCCAAGTACATGAATAAGGGAACTCCATCCCTCGAAAGTACCAAAATAGGTGCTTCGACCAGCTGTTTCTTGATGGCAAGGAAAGCTTTTTGACAATCCTTATTCCAGTTGGTGGAGGAATTCTTCCTTAGTAGCTTGAAGATTGGTTCACAGGTTTCTATGAGGTGGGAAATAAATCAGTTTATGAAGTTGATTCTCCCCAGAAATCCACGTATCTCCTTCTCTATTTGAGGTACTAGCATCTCAGTGATGGCTTTGATCTTGGCAGGGTCTAGCTCGATGCCTCAATTACTCACCAGGAATCCTAACAACTTGCTTGCTTTGACGCCAAAAGCATATTTAGTGGGATTCAGCTTGAGGTTGTACTTACGCAACCTGTTGAACAGCTTCTTGAGATGGTCTAGATGATCATCCTCCCTCCGGGATTTGATAATGATGTCATCCATATATACCTCTATCTCCTTGTGTATCATGTCATGAAATAAGGCCATCATGGCTCGCTGATACGTGGCTCCGGCATTGATGAGGCCGAAGGATAGTTGCCTATAGCAGAAGGTTCCCCATGGAGTGATGAAAGTTGTTTTCTCCCGGTCTTCTTTAGCAACCATGATTTGATGGTAACCAGCAAAGCAATCCATGAAGGAATACATGCCATACTGCGCTGTATTGTCTATCAGGATGTGGATAAAAGGTACAGGGAAATTATCCTTGAGGCAGGCTTTGTTCAAATCCCGATAATCCACACATAATCGTACCTTCCCTCCGGGTTTTGGTACGGAGACTATGTTTGACAGCCACTCCGGGTATGTTGATACCATGATGATTTTGACTTTGAATTGTTTAACGACTTCTTCTTTAACTTTTAGACTCCATTCAGGTTTTAATCGCCTAAGCTTTTGTTTGTGTGCTTGAACCCATCTTTGATGGGCATTCGATGGATAATAATATAGTAGATAGGCCAATCATGTCTTCATGTGACCATGCAAACACATCCTGAAACTGTATTAGGAGTTCGATCAGGTTGGTTTTTTGGTCTTGGGTTAGGTATATGCCTATCTGGATTTCTTTAATGTTTTCGGACGTTCCTATGTTGATAGTGGTGGTTTGGTCGAGGTTTGGTTTGGGCTTATCTTCGACCCATTATTTGATCTCCTCGGGCACCTCATAGTCATCTTCATCCTCTTGATCAATATCCATTAAGTCAAAGTTCAGTTCTACATCAAAGTTGTAGTCACTTTGACAGGTTGGCATCTCATCAGCAGAGACAAACACATCCAATGCTTGAGTCCTGAAAACAAAAATGCTTTCATTTTAATATATACAATTTCTTATATACAGAGAATTTGGCAAAGCATGACAAAAGTTACTGCTATAGTTGTGCAATCAAAAGTAAGCAGTAAATGAAAACATGTTTAAAGGGTAGATGGACTCTCTGCCCCTTTACACTTTTTGATTGAGGCAAGAGACACTGTTCCAGTTATCCAAGGTTAGATCCTCATAAGCAGAGAGGATCAAGGATTTATGATCATCTGCCTCATCTCGGATGATGACTAAGACATCCTTCGAAATAGGGCCAGGGTTCTTCTTTGAAATGCAACCTTTTTCCTTCTTAATGCGAGGAATTTGAATATGATCCTCGTTATCGTTGTCTGGGATCTCATCATTCATACCCTCGTAGTTTATGATAACTCGCATGCTAGAAACTTTTTGCTATCCATCTCGGATATGGGAGTTGTTCTCTCATTTTCTAGTATAATGGGAGGAAATAACATGGTTGATACCACAGCTAGGATTTTCCTCATGGGTTTCACTAATCCGACACCCGTAAGATTTGGCAGCAAAATGTTGGAAGCATGAGCCTTAAGAAGCTTGTGTGGGTTCCTGTGATTTAACCTGGATGAATATTCCAATCCAGCTTTCCCAGTCTGACTCAGGATTTGGACTGGACTCTTGATACCTTGCTGATTCTTTCCTAACCCTTTTCCAGGTTAGAAACCCAGAGATATCATTTTTTGGCCCACTGTCATCACTTCAGGGGAGACTTTAGGCTTCAAGACTGGTACTCCGATAGGTAGATACTGAGTATCATTTACTTCTAGAGCTTAAAAACTTTCAGGTTCAATCTCTGCATTAAGGCTGATCACCGGCATGTCTCCTTGTATGTAGACAGGGTATTCTGGTTCGGTATTGACCGTGATTAGGTTGTCGTTGATAATGTATTTGAGTTATTGATGGAGGGTGGATGGCACTGCCCCTGCCATGTGGATCCATGGCCTACCCAGCAACAAGTTAATCAAGTGGTGATGTTGAGCACCTGAAAAGACACATAGAAAGTGTGCGGGCCAATCTCTAATGGATGCTCTATTTCTCCCATAGCTTGTCGGCGAGATCCATCGAAAGCCTGGATAACCATATGACTGGTTTTGATCCAGTTCGGGTTGATCTTCATTCTTTCCAAGGTATCGTAGGGACAGATGTTGAGGGATGATCCTCTATCTATAAGCACACCTCTGATCACATACCCGGAAGATATCACAACTATATGTAGGGACTTATGATGGCCCGTCCCTTCTGTAGGGATATCATCGTCAGTGAAAGATATCACATTACTATTGAAAATGGGTTCCACCACATGACGGAATTTCTAGGTATCTACGGTATGTGGCAGATGAGCTTCTTCCAGTACTTTCACCAGAATGTTGCGATGATCCACCGATGATAAGACCAAATCTAGGATGGACATCTATTTGGGTGCATCTTTCAAGCTTTGCACTATCTTGATTTTATTGTGTCCCATTTTATTGAGGAACTCTTTAATTTTCTCTTCAGTCACCTTTTCTTTGGCTTTGATGACTGGTTTGATCACCCACTGCGGCAGGTATAATATATTATCCTTTGATACTATGGCAATGTTGTTTGAGGTGGAACCTTCGTCATTCCCGTAGTTCCATGGGACCCTCTTCAGACTAAAAATTGGATACTGAATTCTGAAGGGCAAGATTAGAGGCTCTGGTGCGGCCACCTTCACAGGATTTTGTATTTCTTGGTCCCCTTTCCCTGGCAGTACTAAGGGTGTGAGGGATGGCTCCTTGTCACAGGAAACAACAGCCACTGTATCCTGATTCCATGCGGTGGGAATAAAGAGAGTGTCTTCATCTGGGAGACCATAATCCCAATTTCCTCTTATCAATTCACGACTTTCAATCATGTTCTGAATCAAGTTACGAAGTGCCCATAAATCTTCAGTATCATGGCCGGGTGCATTGGAGTGATACTGACAGATTTGGTCAGGTTTGAATTTTATGGATCGCGGGTTCAATGGAGGTAATAAATCTGCAACCATTCCCTCGTTGATTAACATCTGGAGGATTTCCTTCATCGGCTGGGTCAGGTTGGTGAAATTCCTTTGAAAGGCAAATTTCCTACAAGCTTGGAAATTCTTTTCTTTGGCCATCTTGTAGGTCCAGGATTCATGCTCATGAGACTGGTAGTGATCCCTTATGGGAATGGGGCTGATCTTCGGTGTGGGAGGATTTTCTTCAGAATGGTTGGTCTGGTTTATCATTTGTCTGGTGATTTGATGTTGATATATAACCAGCTCTGCTAACTGTTCGATCTACTCCTTAATAAACTTTATCTCTTGTTCTATCAGGAAACGCCTTTCTGAGACCTCCTAACTATCTGGGATGTTGCTGCTAGGTGGACTTGACTCTCCCATATAACGGAGGTATTTGGATCCTTCTCCATTTCTGGTACTGTTCATGTTGACATTCTCCTCTTTATGCTGAGGGAGGGGATTGTCTTGGACGTGTGGTTGTTCTGGTTTGGTAACCACAATCTCTCCATTGTCAATCAAGTCTTGGATTTTGTGCTTGAGAGACCAACAGTCTTGTGTGTCATGGCCTGGAGATCCAGAATGGTAAGCACACTTCTTGCTTGGGTCGAAATTCCGTCCACCAGTATTGGTTGGTCGAAGGAGTTGAACAATCTTCTTCTGTGCCGTCAACAGCTTTAGCACATTCTCGAGTGAATCCCCTAACAGGGTGAACGTTCTTCGATGCCTGACCTTCATATTTTTCTGAAATGGAGGGTTTGAAGGCTGTGCTGAAGCTTGGAAAGGGGTATAGTTCCACCTTTGAATGGGCATACTGTTTGACTTGCCTCTTTGATTCTGTCCCTGTAATACTAAGGACACCTCTTCATCTTTTTTTTGTGTACCCTCCGAGGATTACTCCTGTAATTTTCGGACTGGATATGCTCTGCAACGGCTTCCAAGGCAATCAGGTCCTTTATCTTCCCAGACTTCAGCCCCATTTCGGCCATTTCACCATGCTTGATCATCTCAAAGAATGGTTTTCGTATACCTGCTAGGACCCTCTCATAATATGGAGCTTCTTGGATGTCGACGAAGGTCATGACTATCTCATTCTCATTCATAGGTGGAATGACTTGTGCTGCAACTCGTCTCCATCGTTGAGAATATTCTCTAAATGATTCAGAACTTTGTTTCTTGATTTTGGTTATCTGGTATCTGTCTGGATCCATCTGAGACTGGAAGTTGTATTGACTGAGGAAGGCATGGGCTAACTCTTCCCAACTGTGAATCTTAGAATTGTCCAGACCGGCATACCAGGCTCTTGCCTCTCCAGTTAAACTTTTCTAGAATCGCTGCATTCGCAGTTTCTCGTCCTCTGCATAGGATCCGAGTTCTCCAATGAAGACCTTCAGGTGGGTGCAGGGATCTCCTAATCCATCGTATTTTTCAAAATCAGGAGTTTTAATTTTTTCGGGATAACGAGCTCTAGGGAATATACAAAGGTCTGAATAATTGACACTGCCAAATGCCCCAATCCCTTTGATAGACCGGATGGTTTCTTCCATCTGCTGTACTTTCTTCAGAATGTCACCAGCTTCCTGTTCTTTGTTGAGGATGGTGATTTCAGGTGTTTTTTTGGTTGTGTCCTGGTTTTGTGGTCCAGGAATCTGAGTCTCTACCTTTTCGGTCTCTTGACTGCCACCACTACCACCAGGTGCTCCTGGTTCTGTGTGAGCTTGGGCTTGCTTCCCTTTAAGAGCTTTGCTCTATTCTCTTAGGAAACTAGCCAATTCGGTTATCTGATTCTTTAGTCCTTCAAACTCTTTCCTAGAGACAGGGGTGGATTCTGGCTGAGCACTAGAAGTCATGTTCGTGGATGGACTTAGTGATTTCTTAGACTTAGATCTAGTGACAGGACCAATTTTTCACCTATAATAAAACGTAGGCGTGTCAATTTCCTTATGTAAGTAGGGATAGGATGCATGCCATGATGTATTTTTGTGGTTTTTTAATCTTATCCTGCAAAACAAAGGTTAGTTATTTTGATGACAGGATAACATGACAGGATTTATATTACAAGGAATGTAAATTTTTATTATGACATTTACATTGTGCTCGTTTTCATTGGAATTGAAAACTTGACATTGAATTAAAAGAGGAGGGTATGAAGAAGCTTCCCATCGGATTTGGTTAATCAGAGGCTAACCTATCTTAGGCTACTCTCGCGGCTTTTTGGCATAAAGGACCCCAGATCATCACAATCTACTAGAGGGAAATTAATCCGATCTTTCAACTGGAGCGAATCTGGGTGGTGCATTTTCATGAGCCCGCAGAGACTTAGTTGTCCCCAGAGTCATTACTTATCACCGACGGGTTTTGCCTCCCGAAGGAGGAATCACACAACATCCATTCACATACATCGCGCCTCACCGTATGCATATGATGACATTGGTGTGAAGCACTAATATGGGTGCGAAGCACTAAAAAAATAGAAAAGCATTCATTCACATTCATTCAATGTAAATACGCAGCATTCACGCATTCATTCAATGTAAAGACGCAACATTCACACATTCATAGTTTTGAAAGGGAAATGTTTGAAAAGATTTGAACGCTGTTTAAGCCCTCTACTGTCCCCAGCAGAGTCGCCACCTGTCGTCATCGGGAAAAAATCCGCGGGTCGGGTCATAACCCGGATCTTTGTCTCTTCCTAAGTTATCTCTACCCTTACTCTTTTTATTGCGAAAAAGGTTTTGAAGGGTTTTTTAGGAAAAGGCCAACATGTATCATGTCAACGATTTGAACGTTTTACATAGTCGCCAATTGGTAGATTTACAATGGTTGTACCAACTCAATCGAGTTTTGTTTGAAAGAGGCCCAATTGCTGGACACTGTCGAAACTTGATCTTTGAAAACAAAGTTTGATTTCGGGGGCTTGGTTAACTGTGGGGAAGGTGTTAGGCACCCCACAACTCCCTTGTAAACACGGTACCACATCTTTTTAATATTTCCCTTTTAAATCTGCAATGTGTGTGTGAATGCTGTTTGAAAATTGGGCCTATGCTTGATTGGAAGTATGTCTATGCATCGTTGAACCTATATATGAAGGGTTTGATTTGCTTTGCAAAAAGTCTTTGATTTGATTTGCAAAAGCTTTTTTTTAAGAAAAGATTGTTGAATGATGTTTTGAAAGAAGGTTTTCAAACCCTTATGCTAACATAGGAATTAAAGCATATCGATACTTCAGTTTTATCTTTTCAGCCTTAAGGCTCAATTTAAATGGTGATTGTCGGGCTGCGAAGCATCCTTGACCACAATATATACAAATGTTGGTCTCCTCATGGGCATGATAGCCATCGGAGGGACTCTGACATGACAAACCATATTTTCACTATGTTAAGACCTTAAATACAGATAACCGTTTTAAGGTCTTTTGTATGTACATTTTAACAGAAAAATTGGCAGGGTACATTTGTAATGTGGAGTTTGTCCATCGTGGGAATCAGATTCTGATCAATTTGATCATGAATCCCACGATTCCTAGGCTCACATAGGGAGGCCAATAAACCTGCACAGTTCAAATTTGTACAAAAATATATCCAAATATCGCCAGGACCAAGGATTCATCAGTAAATCCTGGCTCGTACATGGCTGAAGCATTTCGTTCCCACTAGATAGCGATCTAAGGGCCGCGAGGTTGCTTTTGCAACTAAAACTAGAAAAATGATAGATTTAAATAAATCTCAGCCATTCTAGCTTCCCGGTTCCTTCTGGACCTATTTTAAATCGTTTGAAAGCTATAGTTGGCGAGATTTAAAGAAATCTAGTTCGCCCGTAGATATGTCAGTGCCGATTCATATTAAATGAATATTTAAAGTAGCAATTTAATAAAATGAGTAAATCAATATATATAAATATATATATATATATATATATATATACGAAAAGCTATAAAGGGCGATGGGTTTTCACGCCAGTGCCCAGACTGGAATTGAAATATATATATTTATAAAAAACTGTAAAAAGTCACGGGGTGATCCAGACTGGACAGAATTGAAATATATATAGAAAAGCAGTAAAAAGGGTGATGAGTTTTCACGTCTGTGCCCATACTAAAATTAAAATGTACAGAAATGTAGTCAACCAAGACTGGGAAGATAACCCAGTGGTGGTGAAGATTGCATGTATATAAAAACAGTAAAAAGGCCACAGAATGATCCAGGCCGAAATGAAATGTAAATATATACAGAAAAGTAGTCAACCAAGACTGGGAAGATAACCCAGTGATGGTGAATGGTGCAAAAATAGTATAAAGGCCACAGAATAATCCATGTCGGACTGAAATAAAAATATATATATATGGACAGAAACGTAGTCAACCAAGACTGGGAAGATAACCCAGTGGTGGTGAAAGTTGCTTATATATGCATAAATATATATATATATATAAGCAATAAACTACCGCGAATTTGACATCCAGGCTTGACAGAATTAAAAAGTTAGTATATATACAGTTAAATATATATAAAAAAAGCCAAACCTGGACTGGGAAGATAACCCAGTCCGCTGAAGTTGCTAATAACGAAGATACAAGTATATAAAAGCTGCCGGAAGCGACGGATCGTCAATCCGAGTTGTAAAAATGAAGAAAATGTGTTTATGTACAAAAATATACCAAAAGTTGACACAAACGGCCACAGAACTGAGTTTTGGGCATATTTAGAAAACGAAACTTGATATGCAAGTAGATAAAAGTGCACAGAAGTAGTATTGACTTGTTGATCGTAAAAATACTTACAATGGACTGCTACACGGGCTTTTTGCCAAATCGTAGGCTTTAAACGTTCGAATCTACTAGTTATTTTCTGATATGTGATTGTATGTGGGTATATCTACGTGTTAGAGTGAAAATTTTTTGGTTTGGAAGACAAGAAAATTGACAGAAAACCAAACGAGCAGGGGTTCGGAGCATTTCTAAATTCTTGAAATGAGAGGGGGTGGCCTCTTATTTATAAGCCAGGGAGCCTCCACTCTATCTGCTGCTACTGCAGGTCCGCTCCCTGTGGTGGGGCCCACTTGGCACTTTCCATCGTCTCGAAGTACGTACACTTCGAGCAACGCGAGGTCTGATTCGAAACTTTTTAACTTTTGATCGAAGCGTCCGTTTGAGGCGTGCGATACCTTTTCGAAAAGCCCTCACCGAGAGTGTCACAATGACATGGGATAAAACATTTTCTTGGTCCAAAAAGATGGGTTCATAACCAGGTCTTTAATTCCCCGCAATTTATCCGTTGAGCTATCTTGCGCTGTTTGCACTCGGGATCATTGTTATAGTTCGTTCTGACCTTGGTGGCATCAATTCAGCTTGAGTTTGACCAAATCAACTTAAATTTGGTAAAATGATCGTTTTTCCCTTCCCGGGGTTGCCTTTAGTGTTGGCATGGCCTTCGGTTGACTTCCTGGGGATGTTTCCAAGGTTTGAATCACATTCGAGTCTGTTTGTCCTCAAGGTTGTCTCTGAGGCTGAATTGGTCACTCAAGGTTTTCCTTTGGAGATGTTGTGATGCTTCAGGATTATTTTTGAAGTTAACCTGACTTCCCGGGTTGAGACCAGGGAAGACCTGCACCACCCGGGTTAAGACCGAGGTTGATCTGTACTTCCCTGGTTGAGACCGGGGCTGACCTGTACTTCCCGGGTTCAAACCAAGGCTGATTTGTACCTCCCAGGTTGAGATCGGGGCTGATCTGTACCTCCCGGGTTGAAACCAGGGCTGATCTGCACCTCCCGGGTTAAGATCGGGGCAGACCTGTACTTCCCGGGTTGAGACCGGGGCTGACCTGTACTTCCTTGGTTGAGACCAGGGCTGACCTATACCTCCCAGGTTAAGATCGGGGCTGACCTGTACCTCCCAAGTTGAGACCGGGGCTGACCTGTACTTCCCGGGTTGAGACCGGGGCTGACTTGTACCTCCCGGGTTGAGACCGGGGCTAACCTATACCTCCCAAGTTGAGACCGGGGCTGACCTGTACCTCCCGGGTTGAGACCGGGGCTGACCTGTACTTCCCGGGTTGAGATCGGGGCTAACCTATACCTCCCTGGTTGAGACCGGGACTGACCTGTACCTCTCGAGTTGAGACCGGGGCTGACCTGTACCTCCCGGGTTGAGACCGGGGCTGACCTGTACTTTTTGGATTGAGATCGGGGCTGACTTTTACCTCCCGGGTTGAGACCGAGGCTAACATGTACCTCTTGGGTTAAGACCGGGGCTGACCTGTACTTTCCGGGTTGAGACCGGGGCTGACCTGTACCTCCTGGGTTGAGACCGGGGCCGCCTTGTACATCCCGGGTTGAGACCGGGGCTGACCTGTACCTTCTGGGTTGAGACCGGGGCTGACCTATACCTCCCGGGTTGAGATCGGAGTTGATTTAATGGCCCGGTATTGAGACTGGGGATGAATTGATGGCTCGATATTAAGACCGGGGTTGATTTGATGGCCCAGTATTGAGATCGGGGTTGAGTTTATGGCCCGGTATTGAGACCAGGGTTGATTTGATGGCCCAGTATTGAGATCGGGGTTAATTTGATGGCCCGGTATTGAGACCGGGGTTGAACTGATGACCCGGTATTGAGACCAGGGTTGACAGTTTTGCCCTCCTACAATGTTAGTAATAGGGAAAGAAAATTTCGAGTGTCTACAATGGTTTTGTAAAAAAAAATTAAACTCTGATTTACCATACTTTCGCTAATTTTGTAATTTGATTGCGACCACAATTTTGTACAAACCCAACAGTGGCATCAGAGCCAAACTTTTATGCAAATTTTAATTGTTTCGATTCTATATGTATGGGTATATATTTAGAATAATTTATTGGGCATAATTAATTGTATAAAATTATTATTTTTTTTGAAAAAAAAACGGAAAGCGTCTTTTACAAAATTATAATTTTATACAATTAATAATTTTATACCATATATATATGTTTCGATTTTTTTTGAAAAAAATCGCGAAAGCATTTTTTTTTTGGAGCAGATCATGTTGTTGTTGCATTTCAGGATACTAATTGATTAAGGCTTTTTTCGAAAAAGTGACCCAGGAGAATAAAGTGGTATATATATATAATATATATGGTAACTACCTTATATAAAGGTAACCTGAATGTTTTTTCAAAAAGGAGGAACCACGTCACTTTTATATATATAACATAATAGCGAAAAATGTTTCCTGCATGTCTGATTCACATTAATATAAAAGTGATCCTGGGTATCCTGAATCATAATATATATATATATATATATAAAGTTACTATTATATATAATATATATATATATATATATAATATTTTAATAATTTTGTAATTAAAATAAAGAGTTTATTTTAATCTTAAAATTGGATTTCATGCAATTTAAAATTGCCCATTAAATGATACTCATATATATATAGAACGATTTTAATTCATGAGATGAATGTGATTTATTTATTGATGCATATGGTGATATGTATGATAATAAATGTGATTGATTATAGGACTATTGACCAATGTGATTAGATTTTATTTTAGTTGAACGCTTGAATGAATGAGTTTTATTAAATGGGGTCTGCGTACCTCGTCTTCTCTGATTTTTTCTTGATGTAAAATTTTATCTCCCTCCTATGTACCTCCCCTTGACTGCTGATCAAGGTTTCTATTTAAATTAAATAGTTAATGTAATAGAAATAGTTAGAATTATCTTGAAGAAATTGGAGACCAAGGAGAAAAGAGCGCGTCAAGACCCGTTTGTATGGAGCCCGGGTTTAAATGTAATAGTTACGTTTAAATTTAAATTCTTGCACTCCTAGGTTTGACCTTTTGGTTCACTTGGTGGCTCTAGTGAACCAAACTAGAATAAAAATTCATAATCAATCCGGGTCGAATATAGTATTCTATATGTGCATACTAAGTATTATATATATTATATTTTATGCAAACATACTTCGCATATTTTAATAAAATGGCGTGTATTATATATATATATATATATATATATATGTGTGTGTGTGTGTGTGTGTGTGTGTGTGTGTGTGTGTGTGTGTGCATGCGCGCTAAATAAGATGAGACAAATAATAACAAACCCCTCAAAGAAATCATATTAAGTCTAAAGAATTCAATGATATTTGGAATATCGAATGTCGCCTTCTAGCATGATAAATTAATAGAGTATTAAATATTTAATATGAGTTTGTTGTGCACACACAAAGCAAGTATTAAGTATTTAAGATATTACTTCAATCACATTTGATGCTTATAAAGTTAATTGAACAATATTATTTTATTGTGCACACATAAGGATAATATTTTTTTTTTTGAATATATGGAGTGCTAGGTTGGACTTAACTTAAATCATTTTAGTTCGGATGTGCACACACTTGACCATTATGATCTAAGAGGCAGAATACAAGGAGTTACATGTCGATGTAATTGACAAGAGTTGTCTACTTATTTATTTATATATGGTTTGTTGTGCACACACAAAGCTATATACATTTGAAATGGGTTCCTTATTCTCACTAGCAAATCTTTAATTAGATATTGCCGAACTATATAAGTGAGGGTAATATAGTTTGAAAAAAAAAAGTGGGAGATACCAATCTAAAATAAGACCTAATTTATTTTGGTATATAAAATTAATTAAATGAATGTTTGCTAAAATGTTATTTTTTTCACATACATAAATTTAAAAAATGTAGAAATCACTAATTTCACTGCGTAGCATACTTGATGCTAACAAACTAATCGGGCCGAATTACACAGACTGGTTAAGGAATCTGAGAATAGTTCTCACTGCTGAAAAAATTTCTTATGTCCTAAATTCACCTGTCCCTGGAACTATTCCAGAATCAGCCTCTGAGGAAGAGATTGCCACTATTTCAAAGTGGTAAGATGATGCATCTGTGGATCAATGCATCATGCTGGTATCCATGAATAACGAGCTTCAGCGTCAGCATGAAAACATGGATGCTCCTACTATATTGCATCACCTCAAGGAGTTGTATAGTGAACAAAGTAGGACTGTTAGCTATGAGATATCTAAGAGCTCTTCTGATCTCGAATGACCGAGGGCACAGCTGTTGAGACTCATGTCCTAAGGGTAATCAATCTGATTGAACACCTTGGACAGCTTGGGTTTGTCATGGATGGGAAGTTGAGTCAAGACTTGGTCTTACAGTTAGTCTCTGAGACCTTGTCGTAGTTCGTTGTTAATTTTTACATTAATAAGTTAGATGTCAGCTTGTTTGAATTACTTAACATGTTGAAAACTACAAAAAGTCACTTCCCATCCAAGAAGAACCATGGCTTAATGGTGGATTCTTCCAAGAAAAGGAAGAGGCCCAAGGTATCTTCTGAAAAGAAGAAATCTAAGAACGCTAAGGGAAAGGCGAAAGTGAAGGATCAAAAGAAACCTGATCCAGCAAGCAAAGGAATGTGCTTCCATTGCAACAAGTCGGGTCATTGGAAGAGGAACTACAAGAAGTTTCTAGCAGAGAAGAAGCTTGGAGAAGCTTCGACTTTCAATCAAGGTTTGTTCATGATTGAAATTAATTTTTTTGAAAGTCAAAATTCTACTTGGGTATTGGATACCGGCTGTGGTTCTCATATATGTAATACTGTGCAGGGACTGGTCAGAAGTAGAAAGCTGAACAAGGATGAGGTTATCCTACGAGTGGGAAATGGAGCAAAGGTTGCTGCATTAGCTGTAGGCACTTATTGTTTAGCACTGCCTACGGACAAGTCTATTTATTTAAATAATTGTTATTTTATTCTAAATATCATTGGAAATATTATTTCTATTTCTGTATTAGATATGATGGATTTGAAATTATAATAAAGAACAACAATTGTTCTATTTATAATAATAATATTTTATATGGTGTTGGACATGGTTCGTTTCATGATGAGTTTTACCGATCTTCTAATTTCATTATAGGGTTATGCCCTAGAAACGGCTACATACCTACTTAACAAGGTGCCTACCAAATCCGTCCCCAAGACTCCATATGAGATGTGGAAAGGGAGAAACCTAATCTTAAGCATGTTAAGATTTTGGGATGTCCAACTTATGTGAAAAAGTTTTAAAAATGATAAGCTTGGGACAAGATCTGATAAGTGCATGTTTGTGGGATATCCTAAAGAAAGTTTGGGATACTATTTCTACAATCATACTGAGCAAAAGGTGTTTGTTGCGAAACACATTGTCTTCTTGGAAAAGAAGTTTATCCTTGAAGGGGCTAGTGGGTGGAAAAATAGATCTTGAAGACCTGTCCAAGTAGAACACCTACTGTACAACACCCTATTCGTAAATCTAGAAGAGTACCGAAGATACTTGAAAGGTATGGATTCGTCAAAGAGGGTGACGATGAGGTACACGTCATGAATGATGATGATCCATTGAATTACGAACAGGCTATGAGTAATTAAGACTCAGAGAAATGTTAGATGACCAAAAAATCTAAAATGGATCTTTGAAGTAATGCACAAGACCATTTGGAGTTTACTTGTGATTGCAGCTTATTATTACTAGATCTGGAAAAATGGACGTGGAGACGCCCTTCCTCAAATATAAATTATTAGAGGAGAATGTATGTATGATACAGCCATATGGATTTATTTCAATGGTTGAAGCAATTCATGTATATGAGATACAACAATCCTTTTATGGATTGAAGCAAGCTTCTCGTAGATGGAACATTCGTTTTGATGAAAAAATCAAAGAGTTTGATTTTAGCAAAAACGAGGATGAACCATGTGTGTACAAGAAGGTTAGTGGGAGCGCTATTTTATTCCTTGTATTATATGTTGGTGATATATTACTGATAGGGAATGACATTCTTATGCTACAATAGATTAAAATAAAGTTGTCTAAACATTCCTCCATGAATGATTTGGGTAGATCATCCTACATTGGGGATATAAATCTGTATAGATAGATTTAAAAAGATGTTTGGCTTAACCCAAGAAACGTATATTCATTAGTTTTTAAAAGCATTTAGCATGGAAAACTCCAAAAGGTGTCTCATGATGATGAGCCATGGAGTGTATCTATCTAAAATTGTCCTCAATAAAAGAGAGATCGCATAAGTTACTATCATGTATGCAATAAAATATACGAGACTTGATGTTGATCAATCATATTCTGGAGAAGATCACTGTAAGACAGTGATAAACATCTTAAAGTACTTAACTGATACTAAGGATGTCATTATGACACATGATGGGTCTGAATTAAACTAGAGGACTAGACAGACTCAAGTTTTCAAACTGACCGAGATGACGACAAATCCACTTTAGGGTAAGTCATTACCTTGAAAGGTGGTGCAGTAAATTAGAAAGGTTCCAAACAACAAAAGGTTGTTGATTTAGTGACAAAGACAAAGTATATAATTGTAAGTGAAGCTGCAAGTTGATGTTTCGGATGAAAAGTTCATTACAAAACTAGGAATAGTTCCTAAGTCTCATCTTAAATCCAAACACGTGTTGTGGCACTTTGATTAAAGAAATCATTGAAAGAGGAGAAGTCATTATAGAGATAGTAAACTCTCAAGACAACATTACAGATCCATTTACTAAAGCTTTAATATAACAACAGTTTGATTGTCACTTAGAGAAAATGAGTATGAGATACCATGGCGATTGGCTTTAGTGCAAGTGGGAGATTGAAAGTAGTATGCATACAAGCCAATCATGTATGATGATAAAGCATCTATATTGGAGATGATCTTATTTATTTATTAATAAAAGTATTAACTTATTAAAGATATTTAATTATCTACATGATGCTATTTTTATAATATATAAATAACACATAGTTTTAAGCAATACTTTTAGAATCATGATGATGATCATGCTAATGATATCTAAATTCTTAGAAAGCTTAAAACTAAAATAGTTTTCAATCGTTGGATTACTAAAAAGAGGATTAGTAAATCCGGATAGATTGGTACATATGTTGCTTGCTCATTGGATGAGGATGATTGATCTCATGATTATTTTTGTGGAGACACTAAAGCAAGTATGTAGGTGCTTATTAGAGAATAAGTTCATTGAACGTGACTCGCTATGGAATACCTAATAGAGTTTTACTTGCATGTCAATAGGAATTCCTAATGTGATAGTAGTACAAGTAATCCTTGGACTTGAGATCATCATAGTATCTTGTGTGTAATGAATTATACTTTGACTTAT
The DNA here is from genome assembly GCA_020205555.1 of Panax stipuleanatus. Classification (NCBI taxonomy): domain Eukaryota; kingdom Viridiplantae; phylum Streptophyta; class Magnoliopsida; order Apiales; family Araliaceae; genus Panax; species Panax stipuleanatus. The sequence continues at coordinate 75,769,937 of CM035115.1, read as the reverse complement.
TTCTTAAGACCCTCAGAGTATATCAAAGGGTATTCCTGGGTATAATGAGTTACATATAGAGATTATGAATGATCAATAAAGAATCTACCACTTCTAGTAAAAAAAGAGATATGTCCTATGTGATTCGTTAAATGACAACCCAGTAGTCCTTGGCCAAGGCAGAATGAAATTAGAAAGGAGTTTCTAATTTGCGTTATTTGGAGTTGTGCATTTTCTAATTGAAATACATATAATTAAATAAAATAAGGCTTGACAGTAATTTCATGTCTTATATTTAATTGAGACATTGTATGGTGTAAAGACTGAATTGGTAACTATTTACTCACATGTTCTTTTATAATTAATGTTGAAATCTATATTATCTAGAAAGTCGTTGAACGCTAGAGAGGCTTATCCCTATTGTAGAATAAATATTACTTTTTTAAATAAATTATTAGTATACTTTATTTATTTAAATAAGATTAGAATTGTTCTAATTGATTTATTCACAACCGGTTTAATATGGAGAACCTAAAGGGTCACACCATAAAACAAAGAATAATTATTTAAGAAGTTAATGACATAATCATAATAATGCATTAAGTGTAATTAATTTAATCTATGGTGATGGAATAAATTAAATAGCTTAATGTTTGTTATTTAATATTTTAGAAATATTAAATATAAATTAATAAGAGGAGTCTTATTAATATTATTACTATTATTATTATTTTAATTTCTAAAGGATTTTAGTAATTAATTTAATATTAGTACTCTCATTTATTCCTAATAAGATTAGGAGGCAAATTAATTAAAGGAGTTTAATTAATTAATCCCAATATGATTGGGAAGCCTTATTAATTAAAGGAGTTTAATTAATTAAATAAAAACCTATTTCTAATAGGATTAAAAGGATTGACCAATATCTATATAAGAGGAGTCTTATGTTAGATGTCAGTTAATGAAATTCTAATTGTTGGAGAGTACTCCTTTTCTATAGAGGATAGAAAACTAGGGTTTAGCCAACCACCCTCCTTCTTGAATAATTCCTATTGCTTGATGGATCACCTCTAGAGGCCAAACACTTGGGTGGCTAACGTTCCCAGAAATTCAAGGAGATCACGAAGAACAAGGGGTTAAACTCGTACCTGTGGAAGCTTCGTTCTAAAAGGGTATGATTCCATAACTTCTTATTTATCGTTTTAAATTAATAATTTGCATAAAGGATGATCCAGGTAATGGTTTTGTAGAAATGTTTTAAACTCTGATACACCATGCTTTCGCTAATTTTGTAATTTGATTGCGCCCGCGATTTCGTACAAACCCAACAACATCAACTTGCAGCTTCATTTACAGCTATATACTTTGTCTTTGTCACTAAACCAACAACTCTTTGATTTTTGGAACCTTTCCAATTCACTACACCACCGTTCAAGATAATGCTTCACCCTAAAGTGGATTTGTTGTCATCTTGGTCAATCCGAAAAACTGGAGTCTTTTATTCATCTTGTTTTATTCAGACCCACCATGAATTATGCTCACATCTTTAGTGTTGGTTAAGTACTTTAAGATGTTTTTCACTGTCTCGTTGTGAACTTCTCCAGAATATGACTGATCAACATCAAGTCTCGTATATTTTATTGCATACATGAGAGTAACTCATGCGATCTCTCTTTAATTGAGGACAATTTTAGAGAGATACACTCCATGGCTCATCATCATGAGACATCTCTTGGAGTTTGTCATGCTAAACGCCTTTAGCATCAAGTGAATATACGTTCATTGGGTTAAGCCGAGCATCCTTTTAAATCTATCTATATAGATTTATATCCCCAATTTAGGATGTTCTACCCAAATCATTCATGAAGGAATGTTTAGACAACTTTATCTTTACTGATTATAGCACTGGTATGTCATTCTTTATCACTGGTATATCAACATATAATACTTAGTAATGTCACTGCGCTCCCACTGACCCTTTTGTACACACTAGGTTCATTCTCATTTTTGATAAAATCAAACTCTTTTGATTGTCTCATCAAAATGAATGTTCCATCTTTGAGAAGCTTGCTTCAATCCATAAATGGATTGGTGTAGCTCATATATATGATTTGCTTCAACCATTGAAACAAAGTCATCTGGCTGTATCATACATACATTCTCCTCTAATAATATATATTTGAGGAAGGGCGTCTCCACGTTCATTTACCAGATATAGTAATATTAAGCTACTATTGCAAGTAAAATTCGAATGGTCTTGAGCATTGCTTCAAAGATCCATTTTGGATTTTATGGTCATTTATCATTTCTCTGAGTGTCTACAACTCTTATCCTTATCGTATATAACTAGATCATCATCCTCAATGATGCGTACCTCATCATCATCATCATCTATGATGAATCCATACCTCCCATGTATCTTCGGTACTATTCCAGATTTACGATTCGAGTGTGGTACGATAGGTCTATCTACAAGTTCCTCTTTTTGACTAATAGTGATTTATGGTTCTTAAACTCCTTCAAGATCTATTATCCTCCCACTAGCCCTTCAATGATAAAGTTTCGCAACAAACACCTTTTGCTATGTAGGATTATAGAACATATACCCTAAACTTTTTTAGGATGTCCCATAAATCTATACTTTTCAAATTTTGTCCCAAGATTATCCTTTGAAACCTTTTCACATAAGTTGGACAACCCTTTATCTTAACATACTTAAGATTTGGAATCCTCCCTATCCATAACTCTTATGAATTCTTGGGGACGGATTTTGAGGTTCCCTTATTTTGTAGATATACAGCCGTTTCCAGGGCATTACCCCAGAAGGATATTAGAATGTCGGTAAAATCATTATGGACTGCACCATGTCCAACAAGGTACGATTTTTCCTTTTAGATACACCAATTAATTATTGTGTATCAGGAAGCGTCCATTGTGAGAAAACCATTTAAGATGATCTGAAACTTATTGCAAAAGTATTTATTCCTCGATCCAGTCGAAGAATCATAATACCTTGCCAATTAGTTTTACTTCTGAATTCTTTGAACCTTTCAAATGATTTAGACTTGTATTTCACCAAATACAAATATTCAACTCTTTGAATGATCATCTCCTTTTCTTTTACTAATTTGTTCAATTCAAAATTATTTTCATGTAAGTCAAGTATGTAAAGTCCATTCAGTAAATTATTAATTATTTAAATTAATGGATTTGCCCATAGGCGGCACTAAACAATAAGTTCTTACATTTAATGGACCAATCTTTGCTTTCTTCCCACATGCAGGAAGACTTCCTTTGTTTCGCTTTCTACTTCTGCTTGGTCCCTTCATAAATCTGTATTTATGAGAATCATAGTTGGTATCCAATACCCAAGTAAAAATTTTACTTACTAAAAGATTTATTTCAATTATGAACAAACCTGTATTTGTAACCAAAGCTTCACTAAGCTTCTTATGGTTAGCCTCTGCAAGATACTTCTCGCAGTTTCTATTATAGTGTTCAGGCTTATTGTAGTGGAAGCAAACTCCTTTGCTATCCGTATCAGTTTTGTTCTTATAATCCTTTGTATTTGTCTTTCTATTTACCTTCCTTGAATCTTTCTTCTTTTCAAAAAATCATTTGGCCCCTACCAGTAAGACTTAGTCTTTCTTGGTTGGAATGTGACTCTCAACAGTTTTTCAACATGTTTAAGCAAGTCATGAGCGAGGCTGACATCAAGCTTGTACATCTGAAAATTCACAACAATTGTGAGAAGGAGTCCGGGGTTGAGTGCAAGATCAAATCTTGGCTTAATTTTTCATTCATGACAAAACCTAGTTGTCCTATTTGTTCAATCAGATTGATCATCTTAAGGACATGTGTATGTATTATAGTGTCATCGGTTATTCTAGATCGGAATAACTCCTTAGATATATGATATCTATAAGTCCTACTTTTCTCACCATTTAACTCTTTGAAGTGTAGGAATATAGTTGGAGCATCCATAGTTTCATGCTGACGCTGAAGCTGTTACTCATGGATACGAGCATGATGCATTGAGCCAACTGTATGATGCTACTTTCTAAAAGTAGCAATCTCTTTCTCAGAGGCATTGTCTACAACCATTGCAGAGATAAGCTTATTAAGGACATAAGATAGTTTTTCATCCTTGAGAACTATTCTCAATTTTTTTTAAACCAATCTGTTTAATTCAGTCTGGTTAAATGACATCTAATATGCTACGCAGTGATAGTAATTTAGATATTATAAAATTTTGTAAATAAATTTGTAATTAACAACATTATAACATACATTCTTTTATTAATTACCAAGATAAATTAGGTCTTATTTTAAATTGGTATTTTCCACTATTTTCTTCAAACTATATTACCCTCACAATATATAGTTCGGCAAATTTAATTAAATATTTGCTAGTGAGAATAAGGATCCTATTTCAAATGTATCTAGCCTTGTGGATAGCACAACAAACCATATATAAATAAATAGGTAGACAACTCTTTCTCAATTACATCAACATGTAACTCCTTTTTATTTTGTCTCTTAGATCATAATGGTCAAGTGTGTGCAAATCCAAACTAAAATAATTTAAGTTAAGTCCAACCTAGCACTTCCATATATTCAAAAAAGAAAAATATTGTCCTTGTGGCTAGCACAACAAAACAATATTGTTCAATTTTCTTTATAAGCATCAAATATGATTAAATTAACATCTTAAATACTCAATAGTTGCCTTATGGATAGCACAACAAACTCATATTAAATATTTAATAATATATTAATTTTATCATGCTAGAAGGCGACGTTCGATATTCCAAATATCTTTGAACGCTTTAGACTTAATATAATTTCTTTGAGGGGTTTGTTATTATTATCTTGTTTAGCGCGCATGCACACACACACACACACACACACACACACACACACACATATATATATATATATATAATACACGTCATTTTATAAAAACATGCGAAGCATGTTTGCATAAAATATAATATAAAATACTAGTATGCATATATAGAATACTATATTCTACCCGGATTGATTATGGACTTTATTCTAGTTTGGTTTACTAGAGTCACCAAGTGAACCAAAGGGTCAAACCTAGGATGCAAGAATTAAATTTATATAGAACTATTACATTTAAATCCCGCGCTTCATTACAAACGGGTCTTCACGGGCTCCTTGCTCCTTGGTCTCCAATTCTTCAAAATTTAATTCTAACTATTTCTATTACAAAAACTATTTACTATAAATAGAAACATTGATCAATAGTCAAGGGAAAGTACATAGGAGGGAGATAGAATTTACATTAAGAAAAATTAGATAAGACGAGGTACGTAGACCCCATTTATAAAACCCATACATTCAAGTATCCAACTAAGTTAAAATCCAATTACATTGGTCAATAGTCCATAATCAACCCCATTTATTATCATACACATCAACATATGTATCAATAAATTAAAACATTCATCTCATGAATAATAAACATTCAATATATACATTGATATCGATTTAATGGGCAATTTTAGTTAGCATAAAATTCAATTCTAAATTAAAATAAACCCTTTTATTTTAATCCAAATTTAAATCAAAATAAACCTTTTATTTTAATTTAACCATTTTTGAATAAAATAAAGTGACACCCCCAAAAATAGGTTCAATACTCAACCCATTCTGAGTCGCCAAATACATGGTACATAATCCAAATACAATCTTTTATAACATACGATCGTGCAAAATACGACCACACAAACTATGAGTTTCATTACAAATCGTATATGATATGAAATATAAACACTAAAATTCATTCCTTATTCATTATAATTATTGTCCCACTATTTTATAGATTAGTGAGGACTTATACAGATCTAACTCTGATCATCACACTGTTCCCCGACTAGTCCCCGCGATATTCTCATTTCCTGAAGAGAACAATGGAAAAAAGGGTGAGCTCAACTAGCCCAGTAAAGAATATTATGACTAAGATAATGAAAAACAAATTATCGTTAGCCTTCAATAAATCAGATAAAATATTATAGACAACAAGTTTTAGATCAACAACTGCAGCGAAAATAATAATTCAATGGAAGAGTTAAGTAGAGAATGATGTCTACTATCTTCTTTGATTTAAAAGTCCATCATCAATATTTTATCCCTGTAGCATCAATCAATATACATCTCGAATCAAATATTCATCTTTGCACTACGGGCCAAAGATATTCATTTGTATCACCAGTTGGTCATGTTCATCTCAACACCTGTCCATCTTTGCACAACGGGCCAAAGATATTCATCAGGTAATCATTCATATTTGCACTACAGGCCAAAGATATTCAGTTATATCACCATATAGGACTGAGGATGATGAAAAATAATAGAAGGAACGATCCAGTGAGATAAAGGACAAAGATTAGGTATTCGTAATTTAGTTTATCCAAGTTCAATAATACTCAGTAATAATCAATTGTGGAGCAAAATTCAAGAATGAAGTTCAAAACTTGGATACAATCAAAGATAAAAAAAAATATTTTTTTTATCGTGAATAGTAACGCGTGAATAGTAACTCATCATGAAAAGTTAAAAATGTCATAAAAAGTTTAGAAAATTATTCCGGTGAAATGATACTAGATGAAGCGCAAAACTCAAGAAATTTCTGATCATTTCAGGAATTATAGAAGCAATAATTATCGTAGTAAGTTCAGATTTAGAAATATGAAATGAAATATTATTACTTCCATAATATGGAATATGAAAGAAAATAATATTCTTTATGAATATTAAAAGATAATAACATCATTTACTCGAAAAATAATATCCCTTACCTTAACAGAAGAGTAGTTTTGACTGGAATATCGGATATTATGTGGACGAAAACTTGCACTGCTATCAACACTCAAAGTATCTAAATACTCATAAGAAATACGCTCGATATTATAGAGAAAAAATTTTCTGATTCTGGTGTGATTTTCATTTCTAACTAAGCACCATATTTATAGAAAAATGTCAGAACACCAATGTTGACTAACCTGCTACCGGTGGCTTCCACCCTTTTCCATTCACGCACACCACACTTTGAAATTTCAGTATTTTTCCATAAAAAACAAAAGTGGGGCCCATCCATATTTTTAATAAAAATATTTATTTCTAAAACTTCAATAATTCATAATATATAGCCCTTTTATCAGAAAAATACAAATTCTATGTCCTTTCTATAGAAATTTAATTCTCTACAACTTTGTAGAAGAAAGTTTTTCCAAATTCTCAACGAAAAATGATCGAAATCCATAAACGGATGATTTTCCACACCAAAATACTGATAAAAACGCCTCAGCACTAATTCCTTCTTTTATATCCACAAAAATAAATATTTCCTTATCATATAAATCAATAATTAATTATTCACAAATAATATTACACAACTACAATATTGACAACCAGGTCGTTTCCAAGAAAGAGGGGACTTTCCGATAAGAATTTCTCCTTACTGGCGCGCAATTAGGTGACCAAACCTCTCCTAGACAGAACTTCCTTAGACATTGTCAATAATGCTATCTAATAATATTATTCAAATATATGAATTATTGATCTGATAATAGAAAATACTGTGCGGTGGTTACTATGACAATTATTGAATCAATAAAATATAATATCAACGTAGCAATTATTGAATCAATAAAATATTATGCAATTATCAATGTAGCAATTATTGAATCAATAATATAAAATATTGAATAGTAATTACTGTAACAATTATTGAGTAGTGACTTCTTACGTAAGAATCAATAATTAGAATTACTGTGTAATACCGTGTGCTACTGTGCAACACCGCGTATCACTGTATTTTAACCACCGAGTATTTCAACAGTTTAACAGTAACAGTTTTATAGTTATTTTTATAAAAAATACTTCTGTCGCTTTCTATATCCGACATTCATTCCGTTGTGGGGTCCACTAATGACTGCGCCGTCGTACGAATATTCTCCGACAAAAAGAATATTCCTCGACCAAACGAATATTCCCCGACAACAATGAATATTTTATTACCACTTGCTAACTTTGTAAAATTTGCACATTCCACCCATAACTTATCACATTTATCAAATCAACACCTTACTATTTTAAAATAATATATAAAGAAAATTAAATCTTTATTCATAAAATTTGAGGTCTTACAAATAAACTCCTTTATTTCTAATCAAATTATTTAATCAAAATAAACCCCTTTATTTTAATTAATAAGGAATTCAATTTCAAGTCAAAATAAACTCCTTTTTTTTAACTTTTAAAAACGTTTTTGGGAGGAACAAAATATGTGGAATTCAATTCCTTATCAAAATAAACTCCTTTATTTTGATTAATATGAAATTCTATTTCATATCTAAATAAACTCCTTTATTTAAGGAAACATGGAATCCTTTTCCTAATCACAAAGAAACTCCTTTATTTTAGAAAACTAGGAATTCAATTTAATCTCCAATTAATTATCATGGAATCCAATTCCAACTCTAATTAGTTAGCATAAAATTAAATTTTAATTAAAATAAACATCTTTATTTTAATCCAATTCCAAATAAAAATAAACAACGTTTGATCAAAAAAAAACTTTAAATAGAAATAATCAAACAAGCCTTCTAGTCAAACTCCAAAACCAGAATTGTATAGTTTACATATTAAACATGTTGATTCTTAATCAAAATTAATTCTGTTGCAATGGTAATGCTTGTAGAAAGTGACCAAGAGGTTAAGGGTTCAAAACCCTCCAACTACAAATTAATATTTTTCTTTTAAAGGAAGATGATGTCAGTGCCACGTCAGCAATCAACAGTTGACCAGTCAGCGCAACATCAGCAGTTGTCCAGTTAACAGTTGACCAATCAGCACCACATCAGCAGTTAACAAGTCAATAATTAACCATTCCTGCCACGTTAGCAGTTAGCGCCGCATCAGCGGTTGACCACTCAATAGTTGACTTGTCCTACTGTTAGGCCCCCAAAATAGGTTCAATACACAACTCATTCTGAGTCGCTAAATACATGGTACAGACTCCAAATACACATCTTCAAATTCCAACTATTATACGGTCGTGCAAAATACGACCACACAACTATGAGCGTCAATACAAATATTATATAGAAAATATAAACGCTCAAATTCAGGTCTCATTAATTATAATTATTAACACACTATTTTATAAAATAGTGAGGACTTCTATAGCTTTATCTCAGACCATCACTCCATTCCCTGACGAGTCCCAGCTATATTCTCATTTCATGAAGAGAATAATGAAAAAAAAGGTGAGCTCAACTAGCCTAGTAAAGAATATTATGACTAAGATAATAAAGAATAAATTTTCGTTAGTCTTCAATAAATCAGATAAAATATGATGGACAACCAGTTTTAGATCAACAATTGCAACGAAAATAACAATTCATTAGAAGAGTTAAGTAGAGAATGATATCTACTATCTTCTATGATATAAAAGTCAATCATCAATATTTTATCCTTGTAACACCGATCAATAATATTTACAATCAACGAATTATCCATGCACTACGGGCCAAGGATATTTGTTTATATCACTAGTGGTCATGATCATATCAAACACCTATCCATCTTTGCACTACAGGCCAAAGATATTCATAAATTAACAACTCATCTTTACACTACGGGCCAAAGATATTCATCAATCATCAGTTCATCTTTGCACTACGGACCAAAGATATTCACCAATCAACAGTTCATCTTTGTACTACGAGCCAAAGATAACTTTCATCACAATTTAAGATCAAAGATGATGAAAAATAATATAAAAAACGAATCCAGTGAAATAAAGGATAAATATTAGAGGATTTATCCAGAGTTCAAAATGAAGTTCAAAACATGGATCCAATCAAAGATCATTTGGACAGAAAAAAATATAATTTTTTTTCTCGTGAATAGTAACTCGTCATGAAAAGATAAAAATTTCATAAAAAGCTCAGACCAATATTCTAGTGAAATGATATTAGATGAAGCGCAAAACTAAAAGAATTTCTAATCATTTCAGGAATTATAGAAGCAATACTTATCATAGTAAGTTTAAATTTAGGAATATGGAATGAAATATTATCACTTTCATAATATGGAATATGAAAGAAAATAATATTCTTTATGAATATTGAAAGGAAATAACATCATTTATGAGAAAAATAAAATCTTTTACCTTAGTAAAATACTAGATCTGATTGGAATATCAGATATTATGTTGCAAAAAATCTTGCACCATAATCCACACTCAAACTATCCTTATACTCACAAGAAATACGCTTGATATTATAGAGAGAAATTATTTTAATTCTGGTGTGATTTTCATTTCTAACTAAGCACCCTATTTATAGGAAATGCTTAGCACGCCATTATTGACAAACTACCCTTGGTGGCTTCTCATCAGCACACCAAATTTTAAAAATTCACTCGCACACCACTTTTGAATCAAATACCCACCAACCACATGTTTATATATATATATATATATATATATATATATATATATATGGGCTTAATCCATAGCAACCGGTTGCTAGGGGGTACTATTCAGCAACCATAATCTCCACCATTGATCAATAAAATTAAGGGCTGAAGATTGGAAATAAAAAGGTCCGGCCGCTACTCTTAGTAGCGGCTGTTACATCAACTTTTTCAGCATAGCAATTTACCAAAATATCCCTCATTATTAATATTATATTAATTATTTTCAACCGGCCGCTACTAAGAGTAGCGGCTGACTCTCTCTCTCTCTCCTCCTTATATATGCACTCTCTCTCCTCTTTATATATTATAAAAATATATATAATATATCAACCGGCCGCTACTCTTAGTAACGGCTGGCTCTCTACTCTCTCTCCTCTTTATATATTATATATTATATATTATATTATATAAATTTATAAATTATAAATTTATAAATTATAAATTTATAAAATTTATCTTAAAATATATAAATTTATAAAATTATAATTTATAAAATTATAATGTCTTAAAAATTATAAATTTATAAAATTTATAATTTATAAAATTATAATGTCTTAAAAATCATAAATTTATAAAATTTATAATTTATAAAATTATAATGTCTTAAAATTTATAAAATTATAATGTCTTAAAAATTATAATGTCTTAAAATTATAATGTCTTAAAATTTATAAAATTATAATGTCTTAAAAATTATAAAATTTATCTTAAAATTTATAAATTTATAAATTATAAATTATAAATATTAAAAATTTGTCTTAAAATTATAAAATTATAAATTATAAATATTAAAAATTTGTCTTAAAATTATAAATTATAAATTATAAATATTAAAAATTTGTCTTAAAAATTATAAAATTTATCTTAAAATTTATAAATTTATAAATTATAAATATTAAAAATTTGTAAAAATTATAAATTTATAATTTATAAAAATTATAAAAAATTTTAATATGTCTTAAAATTTATAATTTCGTACTACATACATTAAAAAAGACTATTAATATTGTTATAATAAAAATATTCTCATACCAAAATATTTATTAATATTTTTAAATTATTACATCTTAATATTTTAAAAGACACTTAATATTTTGATAAAATTATTTTTCTTATGATAATATAATAATGTCAAAAGAATATTATAATAATTATAGAATATAATATATAATATATAAAAAGGAGAGAGAGTAGAGAGCCAGCCGCTACTAAGAGTAGCGGCCGGTTGATATATTATATAATATATATTATATATTATATTATATATATAATATATAATATATAATATATAATATATATTTTTATAATATATAAAGAGGAGAGAGAGAGAGAGTCAGCCGCTACTCTTAGTAGCGGCCGGTTGAAAATAATTAATATAATATTAATAATGAGGGATATTTTGGTAAATTGCTATGCTGAAAAAGTTGATGTAACAACCGCTACTAAGAGTAGCGGCTAGACCTTTTTATTTCCAATCTTCAGCCCTTAATTTTATTGATCAATGGTGGAGATTATGGTTGCTGAATAGTACCCCTAGCAACCGGTTGCTATGGATTAAGCCCCATATATATATATATATATATATATATATATATATATATATTAAAACATTTATTAAAAAGAATTCCAATTCCATTTTTCTCTCTTCCATCTCATTTTATTTTTATACCATGAATTTATTATAATAATGTTACCATTTAAATTATAAAATTATACTATTATATTATCACATTATACTATTATAATGTAATATTATAATAATATATTTGAATAAATATTTTATCTGAGAAGGAAAATGTCAACTTTCAACAAATGTCTCTTGCTAAAAAAATTCCTGCATTTATATATTGAATAAATATTTGCTTATCATATTTATCAATAATCAATTATTATTCACAATTGATATTAGAGAATCACAATATTGACAAATAGGTCGTTCCCAGAAAAGAGAGGGCTTTCCGATAAGGATTTCTCCTTATTGGCGCGCAATTATATAACCTATCCCCTTTCCTCGACAAAATTTTCTAGACATTTCCAATAATGCTATCTAATAATATTATTCAAATAATATGAATTATTGATTTGATAATGTAAAATACTGTGCTGTAGTTATTGTGACATTTATTGAATCAATAATATAAAATATCAATGTAGCAATTATTGAATCAATAAAATATTATGCAATTATCAATATAGCAATTATTGAGTCAATAATATAAGATATTGAGCAGTAATTACTGTAACAATTATTGAATGAGTGACTTCTTACGTAAGAATCAATAATTCGAAATACTGTGCAATACCGTGTGCTACTTTGCAACAATGCGTATTACTGTATTTTTATCACCGGTATTTCAACAGTTTAACGGTAATAGTTTTACCGTTATTTTTATAAAAATGTTATTTATGTCGCTTTTTATATTCGACAGTTATTCCGTTATGGGGTCCACCAATGACTGCGCTGTCGTACGAATATTCTCCGACAAAAAGAATATTCCTCGACCAAATGAATATTTCCCGACACAACAAATATTTTATGACCACTTGTTTACTTTGTAAAATTGCACATATCACCCATAACTTATCACATTTATCAAATCAACACTTTACTATTTAAAATAATATATTGAGGAAATTAAATCTTCTTCATAAAAAGTTGGGGTCTTACAACCTTTCCTCCTTATGAAATTTCATCCTCGAAATTGATGTACGTACCTGGTATGTCGAAAAGGTAAGGATACCTTGCTTTCATTTTCGATTCTAACTCCAAGTCATTTCCTCAATATCATGATTTCCTCATAAAACTTTGACTTGAGATATAACCTTTGAGCGTAGAACATGTTCCTTCTTATCCAAGATCTTGACAGGTATCTCCTCATACGTTAAATCTTCGGCTATCTCGTCTGGTTCTAATTCAATAATATGGTTTGGGTCCTTTATATATTTACGTAGCATGGATATATGAAAAACATTATGAACACGAGACATGCTAGGTGGTAAAGCGAGTCTATAGGCCACAATTCCTACTCGGTCAAGGATTTCAAATTGACTAATAAATCATGGGTTGAGCTTTTCTCTCTTTTCGAATCTCGTAACTCCATTCCATGGAGCAACACGTAACAATACATGGTCTCAGACATTGAATTTTACGTCTCTTCGATGAAGATCAGCATAACTTTTTTGTCGATCTTGTGCTATTTGTATACGTTGCCGGATTATTTAAATCTTTTCCGTAGTCATACGTACTAACTCCGATCCCAACAATGTTGCTTCACCCACCTCGTCCCAGCATACTGGAGAACGACACTTTCATCCATATAATGCCTCGAATGGAGTCATGCCTATACTTTCCTGATAACTATTGTTGTAGGAGAATTCCACCAATGGTAAGTACTTATCCCAACTTCCTTTAAAGTCTAGAACATAGAGTCTTAATAGATCTTCAAGAGTTTGAATAGTCCTTTTCGATTGCTCGTCCATTTGAGGATGATATGCAGAACTAAATCGTAAATCAGTGCCCATAGCTTTCTGCAAGCTGACACAAAATCGTGAAGTGAATCTTGGTTCTCGATCCAAAACTATGAATACTGGCATACCATGCAGTCTTACAATCTTATTTATGTATATACGAGCAAGTCTTTCAAGTGAATAAGTCTCTCGTACATGCAAGAAATGAGCAGACTTGGTTAATTTATCGACAATAACTCAAATTGCATCTATTCCTTGAGAAACCTTAGGAAGACCCATAACGAAATCCATGTTGATGTGTTCCCACTTCCATTTTGGAATTTCATGTGGTTGTAATGGACCTTTTGACACTTGATGCTCTGCCTTGACACGTTGACAAGTTAAACACCTCGAGATAAACTCCGCAATCTTTCTCTTCATATTGTTCCACCAAAATGTATGTCGAAGATCACGATACATTTTGGTACTTTCAGGATGGATTACAAATGGTGTGTTGTGTGCCTCCATCATGATTCTATACTTCAAATCAGAATCATTAGGAACACAAAGTGTGGAGTTGACTCGAAGTATTCCATCTTCATCGATTCTTGTTTCTGGAATAGTACCTTCTTGCACCTTGTTCTTCATATTTATCAGCTCCGGGTCTGTATCTTGAGCAACTTTAACTTTATCAATTAAAGCTGGTTCTACACGTATATTTAACATCATCACGTGGGTCCCTAGAGTCTTTAACTCTATCTTCATCCTTTGTAAGTCATACAAAATGGGCCTTTGTGTTGACATCATCGCACTCGTTCCAGCATATGATATTCTACTCAACGCGTCAGCTACCATGTTCGTTTTTCCAGAATGGTATTGGATGGTATGGTCATAATCTTTTAACAACTCAAGCTAACGTCGTTGCCGCATGTTGAGTTCCTTTTGGGTAAAGAAATATTTGAGGCTCTTATGATCCGTATAGATCTCCACATTCTCCCCATACAGGTAGTGTCTCCAGATCTTTAACGTAAAAACGACAGATGCCAACTCTAGATCATGAGTAGGATAATTCCTCTCATATTCTTTGAGTTGTCGCGAGGCATAGGCTATGACTTTTCCATGTTATATGAGAACACATCCTAACCCTTTGCCTGAAGCATCACTGTAGATGACAAATCCACCCGAATCAGATGGTATTGTAAGAATAGCTGCCGAGATGAGTCTCTTCTTGAGCTCTTGGAAGCTCTTCTCGCATTCCTCGTTCCATCCGAATTTTGTATCTTTCTGAGTCAGCTGAGTTAATGGAGTAGCGATTTAAGAAAATCCTTCCACGAATCTCCGATAATAACCAGCTAAGCCCAGAAAGCTACGTACTTCGGTTACTGACTTAGGTTGTTCCCAACTTTGTATTGCTTCAATCTTCACCGGGTCAACCGATACTCCATGTTTTGATACCACGTGCCCAAGGAATGCTACTTTCTCAAGCCAGAACTCGCATTTCTTTAACTTGGCATATAGCTTATTTTCACGAAGCTTTTGAATTATCAGCCACAAGTCTTGTTCATGATCTTCACGACTTTTGGAGTAAATGAGGATGTCATCAATAAATACAATCACAAAATGATCCAAATATTCTTTGAATATATGGTTCATCATATCCATGAAAGCAGCAGGAGCATTAGTCAATCCAAAAGACATGACTAAAAATTCATAATGTCGTTATCGAGTTCTGAAGGCAGTCTTTGGAATGTCATCAGTTTTAATCTTTAACTGATGATATCTAGAACGAATATCGATCTTTGAGAAGAATTGCGCACCTAGCAACTGGGCGAACATGTCATCAATGCAAGGTAATGGATACCTATTTTTGATGGTGACATAGTTCAATTCCCGATAGTCAATACAAAGTCGCATACTCCCGTCTTTCTTCTTTACGAATAAAACAGGAGCACCCCAAGGAGATGTATTAGGACGAATGAAACCAATGTCTACCAACTCCTGTAGTTGGACCTTTAACTCCTGAAGTTCAATAGGAGCCATTTGATATGAGATTTTAGAAATGGGTTTTGTACCGGGTTCAAGGTCAATAAAGAATTTAATTTCACGTTCTGGGGGTAGACCAGGAAGTTCTTCGGGAAATATATCAAGAAACTTATTAACAACAGAAATATCATTCAAATCTGAAGTATTCTAGTTTAAATAAGTGACATGGGCTAAGAAAGCTTGACATCTGTTTTGCAATAAACGAATAGGTTTATGACTTGAAATGATATTGATTAATTTTAGTGGTTTGGTTGTTTGAATTCGCACAACAGGTTGGTTAGGAATATGAAAACTAACAACCTTACGAAAATAATCAATTTTGGCTTGATAAGTGGTTAACCAGTCGATTCCTAAAATCACATCAAATGCAAGTATTTTCAAAGAGATAAGATCAACAGGTAATGTGAGGGTGCCAAGTTGAATCAAACAAGATTTGTAAACTGTGGATGTAACGAAGATTTCTCCTAACGGAGTTTCAACAGATAAGTCAAAGTCTAATTTGTCAGATGTCAAGTTCAAACGTTGAGCACAAGTAGGTGAAATAAAAGAATGGGTAGAACCGGTATCTAATAAGGTATAGACTTCGCAAGAGTTTATGATTAGCTTACCCGTGATAACTTCGTTCGGGTTTCTCGCTTTTTGGGTAGTCACGACAAACGCTCTCCCTGAAACAACTAACTTTGACTTGTCCGGGACAGCTTTTGGAGTCACCATCCCCGCTAGACTTGGTTTTGCTACAGGACATACTCGAGCTATGTGACCTTCCTTTCCACAGTTATATCACACCTTAGATTGTTGTGTGCAGTTTAGACTGATGTGTCCCTCTTGTCCGCATTTATAACATACAACCGGTGGTCGTTCTCCTACCCTAGAAATGGTTGTTGATGGTGGTGCTGACGTCTTCACGTTGTCATTGTTGTACCTTTTCTTTTTGAAATCTCCCTCCGACTCACTTCTTCTATTATCAAGGCCATGATTACGATCGGAGTGGTTACCGCTTCTGGCCTGATAACTTCCTCCACGCTGATTTTCATTGTTCCGATGACTATTGCAACTAGTACAACCTTGGTTGAACATACTCATTATCTCGTTCTAATAATTGGGCCTTGTTCACCACATCTGAATACAAAAAAGTTTGTGAGAAATGAGGTACTGACGAATTTCAGGTTTCAAACCTTTTAGAAACATCCGTGTTATACGTTCCTCATTATCCACCAGAAGAGATGCAAATCGGGATAACTTCCCAAACTTAGCCTCGTATTGGGACACCGTCATGTTATTATGTTCTAGTTTGATAAACTCTACCTCCTTCATATGATGAATACTTTCTGGAAAGTACTTGTCATTGAACAATTTTTGGAACTCCTCCCAAGACATCTTGAGTGCGGAAGGCTGAGTACGCTTCACAGATTTCCACCAGTAATCTGCCTCTCCACGGAACATAAAGGTGGCGAATGGAATCTTTTGCTCCTCTGTGCATCCCAAGACATCAAATATCTTGGTGATTTGTTTAACCCAAATTTTTGCCTTGATTGGATTTGGCTTTCCAAAAAACTCTGGTGGTCCCAACTCTTTGAATTGCTTGGCAGTGACAAGCCGCGAATTACCATTATTTCCACCTGTATTTTGAATACGAGTCTCCCTCGTCTGGTTTTGCATGAACTGCAAAAAGCTTCTAAACATCCCACACTTCATCGTCTGATTAGTGGTGTTGTTTACAGGAGGATTATTGCCTTTCTGTTGCACATTATCCTGGTTGGTGATTAGAGGTGTCTCAATGGTCTCATATGCTCCATTGTTTAGATTTTCAGCTGCCATTCTCACTTACTGCCACAAAACAAAGGTTAATTAAAGAAATTAACATGTCACATATTATCCCTATGTTCTGATCGACCAATTAAATAACAAGTAAGCTTAGGTAGGACACACTAGCGAAGGTTTTACACGTCTCGCCCCTCCTAATGCTATTCCCAGATCTCCTCCAGAGATCATATCCCTACGCTCTGATACCAACTGTGAAGCCCCCAAAATAGGTTCAATACACAACCCATTCTGAGTCACCAAATACATGGTACAGACTCCAAATACACATCTTCAAATTCAAACTATTATACAGTCGTGCAAAATACGACCACACAACTATGAGCGTCAATACAAATATTATGTAGAAAATAAAAATGCTCAAATTCAGGACTCATTAATTACAATTATTAACACACTATTTTATAAAATAGTGAGGACTTCAACAGCTCTATCTCGGACCATCACTCCATTCCCTGACTAGTCCCACCTATATTCTCATTTCCTGAAGAGAACAATGAAAAAAAAGGGTGAGCTCAACTAGCATAGTAAAGAATATTATGACTAAGATAATGAAGAATAAATTATCGTTAGTCTTCAATAAATCAGATAAAATATGATGGACAACTAGTTTTAGATCAATAACTGCAGCGAAAATAACAATTCATTAGAAGAGTTAAGTAGAGAATGATGTCTACTATCTTCTGTGATATAAAAGTCCATCATCAATATTTTATCCCTGTAACACCAATCAATAATATTTACAATCAACGAATTATCCATGCACTACGGGCTAATGATATTTGTTTATATCACCAGTAGTCATGATCATGTCAAACACCTGTCCATCTTTGCACTACAGGCCAAAGATATTCATAAATCAACAACTCATCTTTGCACTACGGGCCAAAGATATTCATCAATCATCAGTTCATCTTTGCACTACGGGCCAAAGATAACTTTCACTACAATTTAAGACTGAGGATGATGAAAAATAGTATAAAGAACGAATCCAGTGAAATAAAGGATAAATATTAGAGGATTTACCCAGAGTTCAAAATGAAGATCAAAACATGGATCCAATCAAAGATAATTTGGACCAATATTCCAGTGACATGATATTAGATGAAGCACAAAACTCAAAGAATTTCTGATCATTTCAGGAATTATAGAAGCAATACTTACCGTAGTAAGTTTAAATTTAGGAATATGGAATGAAATATTATCACTTTCATAATATGGAATATGAAAGAAAATAATATTCTTTATGAATATTGAAAGTAAATAACATCATTTACAAGAAAAATAATATCATTTACCTTAGTAAAATACTAGATCTGACTAGAATATCAGATATTATGTTGTAAAAAATCTTGCACCGTAATCCACACTCAAACTATCCTTATACTCACAAGAAATATGCTCGATATTATAGAGAGAAAATTTTCTAATTCTGGTGTGATTTTCATATCTAACTAAGCACCCTATTTATAGGAAATGCTTAGCGCGCCATTATTGACAAACTACCCTTAGTGGCTTCTCATCAGCACACCAAACTTTGAAAATTCACCCGCACACCACTTTTGAATCAAATACCCACCAACCACATGTTTATATATATATATATATATATATATATATATATATATATATATATATATATTAAAATACTTATTAAAAAGAATTCCAATTTCATTTTTTTCTCTTCCACCTCATTTTATTTTTATACCAGTAATTTATTATAATAATGTTGCCATTTAAATTATAAAATTATACTATTATATTATCACATTATACTATTATAATGTAATATTATAATAATATATTTGAATAAATATTTTATCGGAGAAGATAAAATGTCAACTTTCAAAAAATATCTCTTGCTAAAAAAATTCCTCCATTTATATCAAAATTAAATAAATATTTGCTTATCATATTTATTAACAATTAATTATTATTCACAATTGATATTACATAATCACAATATTGACAACCAGGTCGTTCCGAGGAAAGAGAGAGCTTTCCGATAAGGATTTCTCCTTATTGGCGCGCAATTATATAACCTAACCCTTTTTCTCGACAGAATTTTTTAGACATTGCCAATAATGCTATCAAATAATATTATTCAAATAATATGAATTATTGATTTGATAATGTGAAATACTGTGATGTAGTTATTGTGACAATTATTGAATCAATAATATAAAATATCAACGTAACAATTATTGAATCAATAATATAAAATAATATGCAATTATCAATGTAGCAATTATTGAGTCAATAATATAAGATATTGAGCAGTAATTACTGTAACAAATATTGAATGAGTGACTTCTTACGTAAGAATCAATAATTCGAAATACTGTGCAATATCGTGTGCTACTGTGCAACAACACGTATTACTGTATTTTTATCACCGGGTATTTCAACAGTTTAACGATAATAGTTTTACCGTTATTTTTATAAAAATATTATTTATGTCGCTTTCTATATCCGACAGTTATTTCGTTGTGGGGTCCACCAATGATTGCGCTGTCGTACGAATATTCTCTGACAAAAAAAATATTCCCTGACCAAACGAATAATCCCCGACACAACGAATATTTTATAACCACTTGCTTACTTTGTAAAATTGCACATATCACCCATAACTTATCACATTTATCAAATCAACACCTTACTATTTAAAATAAGATATGGAGGAAATTAAATCTTATTCGTAAAAAATTGGGGTCTTACACCTACCACGTCAGCAGTTAGCGCCACATCAGCAGTTGACCAGTCAACGTTTGACCGTGGACTTTGACTTTTTTTAAATAAAAAAAATCTGCTGTTTCAAAAAAAAATTAGCATAAAAAAATTAATTTTACATAAACGGTTATGCCCAATTAAATTGTTCTAAACACATATCAATATATATCAAATCTGAACAATTAATAACTTGCATAAAAGTTTGGTTCTGATGCCACTGTTTGGTTTGTAAGATTCATGGATACAATCAAATTGCATAAAATAAGCAGAAGCATGGTAAATCAGAGTTTTAAAATTTTACAAATCATATACCCGGATCATCCTTTATGCACAATTATTAATTAAACAAAAAGATGGAGATTAGTATTCATACCCTTAAAGATTCTAGCTTCCTCAGGTACGAGCTCAACTCCAAATCCTTTTCGCGTTCTACTTAAATCCACCAGTTTGATTCCTTCTTTTGATCAACGTTAGCCACCCAAGTGTTTAGCCTTTAGAGGTGATCCACCAAGAAAGAATAAGAATTCAAGAAGAAAGGTGTTTGGCTAAACCCTAGTTTCCTTCTCTCTAGAAAAAGAGTGCTCACCCAACTCTTGGAATAAAGTGTCTAACCTTATTCCATAATAAGACTTTCTTATTTATAGATATAGGCAACCCTCCTAAATAATTTAGGATTAGGGTTTCATATTAATTAATTAAACTTCTTTAATTAATTAGGCTTTCCAATCCTATTAGAAATAATTAAACTCTTTTAATTAATTAGCCTCTTAATTTTATTAGGAATATATATATGAGAGAGAAAATCTTATTAATTAATTCTCAAACTCCTTTAGGAATTAAATAATAATAATAATAGCAGTAATAATAATAATAAAACTCCTCTTATTAATTTATATTTAATATTTCCAAAATATTAAATAATAAACATTAAGTTATTTAATTTATTCTATCACCATAGATTAAATTAAATATACTTAACTTATTATTACGATTATGCCATTTGCTTCTTTAATAAATATTCTTTCTTTTATGGTATGACCCTTTAGGTTCTCTATATTAAACCGGTTGTGAATAAATCAATTAGAACAATTCCAATCTTATTTGAATAAATAAATTAAACTAATAATTTATTTAAATAAATTACATTTATTCTACAATAAAGATAAGCCTCCTTAGCGATCAACGACTTTCTAGATAATATAGATTTCAACATTAATCATAAAAGAACCTGTGAGTTAATAGTTACCGTACAATTCATTCCTTCCACCATACAATGTCCCAATTAAATATAAGACATGGAATTACTATCAAGTCTTATTTTATTTAATTATATGTATTTTGATTCCAAAATGCACAACTCCAAATAATGCAAATTAAAAACTCCTTTCTAATTTCATTCCACATTGGCCAAGGATTCCTGGGTTGTCATTTATCGAATCACATAGGACATATCTCTTCTTTTACTAGAAGCGGTAGATTCTTTTTTTATCATTCATTATCTCCATATATAACTTATTACACCCAAGCATACCCTTTGATACACCCTAAGGGTCTTAAAGAATAAGTCAAAGTATAATTCATTATACACAAGATACTATGATGATCTCAAGTCTGAGGATCACTTGTACTACTATCACATTAGGAATTCCTATTGACAGACGAGTAAAACTCCATTAGGTATTTCTTAGCGAGTAACGTTCAGTGTACTTATTCTCCAATAAGCACCTACATACTTGCTTTAGTGTCTCCACACAAATGATCATGAGATCAATCATCCTCATCCAATGAGTAAGCAACATATGTACCAATCTATCCGGATTTACTAATCCCCTTTTTAGTAATCCATCGTTTGGGAATTATTTTAGTTTTTAAGCTATCATAGAATTTAGATCTCATTAGCATGATCATCATCATGATTTTAAAAGCATTGCTTAAAACTATGGGTTTATCACATATTATAAAAACAGCACCATGTAGATAAATAAATATCTTTAATTAAATAATACTTATATTAATAAATGAATAAGATTGTTACAAAGTATATGATTTATCATCAGTTATGATTGGCTTGTATGCATACTACTTTCAAGCATATTATGCATTACAATACATTTGCATGCATCATATTTCTAGTGTCTAGCAATCTTTATCTTTTTCATTCCATTGCATTGCATAAACATGATAAAGATGGGCATCTATAGACACTCAAAATTTTGCATTCCTGTTACTAACCCTGCAAGAGGGAAAAACCGTCTTTTACCTTCTAGAGACAACCTTAGAAGTCTAGTTCAAATCCATCCCCAGCGACAACCCCGAGAGATCAAATCAAAACCCTCGGCGACAACCCTAGGAGATCAAATCAAACCCCGACGACAACCCAGGGAGATCAAATCAAACCCCGGTGACAACTCTGGGAAATAAAATCAAACCTCGGTGACAACCCAGGGAGATCAAATCTAACCCCCGATGATAACCCCGAGAGATCAAATCAAACCCTAGAGACAACCCCAGGAAATTAAATCAACCCCGTCGAAAACCCCAGGAGATCAAATCAAACCCCGGCGATAACCCCGGGAGATCAAGTCAAACCCTAGCGATAACCCCAGAAAATTAAATCAAACCCAGACGATAATCTCGGGAGATCAACTCAAACCCTGACGACAACCCCGGGAAATCAAGTAAAACCCCGGCGACAACCCCGAGAGATCAAATCAAACCCTCGACGATAACCCAGGGAAATCAAATCCAACCCCGGTGACAACCCAGGGAAATTAAATCCAATCCCGGTGACAACCCCAGGAGATCAAGTCAAACCCCCAACGACAACCCTAGGAAATCAAATCCAACCCCCGACGACAACCCCGGGAGTTCAAATCAAACTCTGGCGAAAACCCTGGGAAATCAAATCCAACCCTCAGCGACAACCCCGGGAGTTCAAATCAATCCCCAGAGATAACCCTGGGATATCAAATCAACCCTTGGAGATGACCCTGTGGAAGAACAGAGTCGGCTGGGATCAAACCTCGGAGATAACCCCGAGAAACAGTCGAAAGCCTTGTCAATCTTGGAGACAACCCCCAGAAGGGAAAAATGGTTATTTTGCCAACTTAACATCAAATCAAGTCAAATCACTTCCATGAAGGTCATGCAAAACCATAAACGTTAATCCCGAGTAAAAAAAACACAAGACAGCTCAACGGACGAACTACGAAGACTCGAAGATCTGGTCATGGATCCATCTTCCCAGATTTAGAAAATGTCAAATCCCATGTCATTGTCTAGCTCTCGGAAAGGGCTTTTCAGAAAGGTATAGCACGCCTCCATCGGATTCCTGGATTGAAAGTTATAAAGGTTTAAGCAGACAGCGCGTTGATCGGAGTGCACGTACTTCGAGACAACAGGACTCATGGGACCGGGGCTACCCGAGTCATTCGCAGGTGGACCCATGGCTCCCTAGTCTATAAATAAGACCCCCCACCAACAAAGAAAAAATGAGAGAAAAAGAGAAAATTCTGCCCATTTCAGCTCTTAACCCTACCTACAGTGTTCCAAACTTCAATATTTTTCTTTCTAAACACTTGTATACGTATATATACTAACATATCAAGTTTTAACAAGTGGAAACAGAGTTTTCAAGCTACAAAAGCGGTTCAAATCCCGTCTCGCTGTACACTGTGAGATTTCTTCAGATATGAAGTTTTTTACTTCTTTAATATATATATATTTATTTATAAGCGTTCATTATGCCTGGATTCTAAATCTGTGGCTTTTTACTGCTTTAATATATATAATTATATATATATATATATATATATACAAAACCGATCAGGAGCATTACTTCTTAAATGACACTCCTCCTTAAATGACATACCTATATAAAGCTCTCCTATTTTGGCTCCAATTCAAAATCCCGAGTTTTCTCGCTCCAATTCAAAATTCCTGCTTTTTTCTCTCTCCAAAACAAAACAACTCCTCAGACCCAAAATCGTGGTTTTCTCTCTTCAAATAAATCGGCATCTACCATTTTAGACCCAACAATCACTCATTTTAGACCCAAATCGTGGTCTTTTCTCTCTCTCTCTCTCTCTCCAAACAAATCGTGGTCTTCTCTCTCTCTCCAAACAATCACTCCATTGATATATTTGATTCAACAATATATCAAATTACATCATATTGATATATTTGATCCAATATTGATATATTCAAACCAATTGATCTGATACATTTTATTATCGTTCTGATACATTTTCAATTGATCTGATACATTTTATTACCGTTCTGATACATTTTCAATTGATCTGATACATTTTATTACCGTTCTGATACATTTTTAATTGATTTGATATATTTTATTACCGTTCTGATATATTTTCAATTGATCTGATACATTTTTATTACCGTTCTGATACATTTTCAATTGATCTGATATATTTTATTACCGTTCTGATATATTTTTCAATTGATCTTATACATTTTATTACCGTAATAAAATGTATCAGAAAGGTAATAAAATGTATCAGATTAATTGAAAATATATCAGAACGGTAATAAAATGTATCAGATCAATTGAAAATATATTAGAGCAATTGGCTTGAATATATCAATATTGGATCAAATATATCAATATGATGTAATTTGATATATTGTTGAATCAAATATATCAATGGAGGATCAAATATATTTTTATAAAGTAATTTGAAGAAGGAACTCTTAGGAGATAGAAGACAATAAATTGAAAAACACAGAGATTTTTGAGTAGTAGTGCTACTTAAGGAATAATGCTACTTTAGTGGTAGTGCTTCTGATCCGGTCTGTATATATATATATATATATTATATTAACTCGTTTGACCTGGATTGCTAATCCGTGGTTTTTTCAGCTTTAATATTTATAATCATATATATATATTTATATTAATCAGTCACGCTTGGATTGTGAATCTGTGGCTCTTTCCAACTTTAATATATATATATATATATATTATTTATTCAATGTGATTAAATATCAGTTTTAACTGTTCATTTGATGTAAACTTATTCTAATGTAAAGTTTGTGGACTAGATTTATCTAAATCTAGTCATATCTAACTTTTAACCGGTTCAAAAGTTGTAAAACTAGAACCGTTGAGCTAGAATGACTAAGATTTATTTAAATCTAATTTTCTTTCTAATTATGTAAATATTAAGCAACTACGCGACCCTAGATCTATTTCTAGAGGGAATAGGAAGCTTGGCTACGCGCATGCAAGGATTTAACTGATGAATCCTTTATTTTGCAACGTCTAGATTATAATTTGCATTTTATTTCTATATATCTACCATGGAAACTTTTTGATGATAATTGTGTGAGCTTAGGAATCACGGGATCTACAATTAATCACATGGATCTGGATCCGATTCTCATAATAGACAAATTCCAACTGTATATACAGCTTGCAAGCACCATTGTAAATGTAACCATGGGCCTTAAAACGGGGATACAGAGTTAAGGCCCTAACATAATTAAATTGTGGTTTGTGGTTCTCGGATCACTTCGATGGCTTTCATGCCATAAGAGGTCTGACACTTTTGTAGATATTTATTGATGTTTTGAATCTCCCATAAAATTCAAATGAAGCTGAATACAGAATAAAAAATGGAAGTATCAACATACTTCAATTCCTATGCGAGCGAAAGGGTTTGAAAACCACTTTTCAAAACATCACTTTCATATCTTGTTTTAAAAAAGGACTTTTTATTAAATCAAACCCTTCGTATATAGGTCCAACGAAACACATCACTACTTTCAAATAAAGCACTTAGGCCCAATTACTGCAATTCACACACACACACACACACACATAATGATTAGAAAAATTAAAAAGATGCGGTAACCGTGTTTCACGGAAGTCGGGGGGTGCTTAACACCTCCCCCCCGCATAATCAAGCCCCCGAACTATATGAAATCTCGGTTTCCAAGACTAATTAAACAGAGTCCAGTAATTGGGCCATATTGCAAAATCTTTCAAAACTCGGTTGAGTTGGTACAACCATTTCACTCATACCAACTGGCGACTATGTAAAATCAAGCTTTTCAAAATTGTCGACATTGTATGTCGATTTTTTCCTAAAAATTCACCCTTCAGATAAAACCAATTCAAATAGAAAACATCAAGGGTAGAAACATGCATAGGAAAAGGGATCAAAGATTTTTTTTCGATGTCGACAACAACAAACTCATATTAAATATTTAATACTCTATAAATTTACCATGCCAGAAGGCGACGTTAGATATTCCAAATATCGTTGAACGCTTAGGACTTAATATAAAATCTTTGAGGGGTTTGTTATTAATTGTCTCATCTTGTTAAGTGCGTATGCACACACACACACACACACACACACACACACACACACATATATATATATATATAATATGCGTCATATCATGCATATAGAATACAATATTCTACCCGAATTGATTATGGACTTTTATTCTAGTTTGGTTCACTCGAGCCATCAAGTGAACCAAAAGGTCAAATCTAGGAGTGCAAGAATTAAATTTAAATATAACTTTTACATTTAAACACGGGCTCCATACAAACGGGTATTCATGCGCTCCTTGCTCCTTGGTCTCCAATTCTTCAAGATAATTCTAACTAATCCTATTACATAAGCTATTTATATTAAATAGAAACCTTGATCAGCAGTCAAGGGGAAGTTCATAGGAGGGAGATAGAATTTACATCAAGAAAAATTAGAGAAAACGAGGTACGCAGACCCCATTTAATAAAACTCATACATTCAAGCATTCAACTAAAATAAAATCCAATTAAATTGGTCAATAGTCCATAATCAACCCCATTTATTATCTTACATATCACTATATGCATCAATAAATAAAATATTTAATATATACATTGATATCGATTTAATGGGCAATCCTAGTTAGTTTTGAAATTCTATTTCAACTCTAATTAGTTATCATGGAATCCAATTCCAACTCTAATTAGTTAGCATGAAATCCAATTCTAATTAAAATAAACATATTTATTTTAATCCAATTCCAAATCTAATAAATTCCTTTATTATTATGAAATTTCAGAAAAATATATTTTTAATTTTAATTAAAATAAACCTTTTATATAATTAGAAATCAAATAAAAAAATAAAATTTTTAATTCTGGTAATCGGCGCTGCGGTGCCCAGTTTATACTGTACACTAGCGCTGCGGAGCCGGGTCACCCCTATTGTCAAAATTCGAACCTGGCGATGCGGCACTCCGTTTACTCTGTAAATAGGCGCTGCAGCGCCGGGTCGTCTGTTTCCTGACCGGGACTGGAGCTGCAGCGCCCAGATTACACTGTAATCCGGCGGTAAAAAATATGATTCCTAGCTAACAATTATGCCCAATTAAATTGTTCAAAATATATATCAATATATATATATCAAATAAAAATAATTAATAACCCGCATAAAGATTTGGCTCTGATGCCACTGTTAGGTTTGTAAGATCAAAGTAGCATGTAGCAATTACATACATATCAACGAAAGCATAAAAATAGAGTTTTGAAATTTTATAAACCATGAACCCGGATCATCCTTTATGCACAATTATTAATTCAATCTAAAAAGATGAAGAACGAATCATACCCTTAAAGAATCGTGCTTCCTCAGGTACGAGTTCAATTCCAATCATTTCCTTGTTCAACTTGAATCTACCGGGGGTGATTCCTTTCTTTGATCAACGCCAGCCACCCAAATGTTTGGCCTCTAGAGGTGATCCACCAAGGATGAACAAATATTAATAAGATGGGTTATTGGCAAAACTCTAGTTTTCTCTCTAACTAGAAAAGGTGTGCTCTTCCAACAATTGGAATTGCGTTAGTTCCTAATCAAAATAAGACTCCTCTTATTTATAGATGAAAGTAACCCTCCTAACTATTTTAGGATTTGAGTTTCATGTTAATTAAACTCTTTTAATTAATTAGGCTTCCTAATCTTATTAGGAGCAATTAATTAAACTCCTTTAATTAATTTATCTCCTAATCTTATTAGGAATATGAGAGAGAACTTTTATTAATTAATTTCCAAACTCCTTTAGGAATTCAAATTAATAATAATAATAAGACTCATCTTATTAATTTATATTTAATATTTCTAAAATATTAAATAATAAATATTAAGCTAATTAATTTATTCTATCACCATAGATTAAATTAAATACACTTAACTTATTATTATAATTATGCCATTTTCTTCTTAAATAAATATTCATCCTTTTATGGTGTGACCCTTTAGGTTCTCCATATTAAATCGATTGTGAATAAATTAATTAGAACAATTCTAATTTTATTTAAATAAATAAATTAACTATTAATTTATTTAAATAAATATTTATTCTACAATAAGGGTAATCCCCCTTAGTGCTCAACGACTTTTCAGATAATATAGATTTTAATATTAATCATAAAAGAACCTTTGAGTAAATAGTTACCATACAATTCATTCCTTCTACCATACAATATCTCAATTAAATATAAGACATGAATTTATTATCAAATCTTATTTTATTTAATTATATGTATTCCGATCCTAAATGCACAAACTCCGATAATGCAAATTACAAACTACTTTTTAATTTTATTCTACCTTAGTTAAGGACTACAGAGTTGTCATTTATCGAAGCATATATGACATTTTCTTCTTTTACTAGAAGTGGTAGATCCTTTATTGATCATTTATTATCTTTATGTATAATTAATTATATCCAAGCATACCCTTTGATATACCCTCAAGGTCTTAAGGGACATGTCAAAGTATAACTAATCATACATAAGATACTATGATGATCTCAAGTCTAAGGATTACTTGTACTACTATCACTAAAGAAATTTCTATTGATAGGCGAGTAAAACTCCATTAGGTATGCCTTAGAGAGTCATGTTTAGTGTACTTATTCTCCAATAAGCACCTACATACTTGCTTTAGTGTCTCCACACAAATGATCATGAGATCGATCATCCTCTTCCAAAGAGCAAGCAACGTATGCACTAATCTATCCGGATTCGCTAATCCCCTATTTAGTAATCTATCGATTGGGAACTATTTTAGTTTTAAACTATCTAAGAATTTAGATATCATTAGCATGATCATCATCATGATTCTAAAAGCATTGCTTAAAATTATGAGTTTATCACATTTAAATATAACAGCATGATGTAGATAATATAAACTGATAGTAGTGTGCATACAAGCCAATCATGTATGATGATAAAGCACATATTTTGTAAATAATCTTATTCATTTATTAATAAAAGTATTCATTTATTAAAGGCATTTAGTTATTTACATGATGCTGTTTTTATATTATGTAAATAACCCATAGTTTTAAACAATGCTTTTAGAATCATGATGTTGATCATGCTAATGAGATCTAAATTCTTAGAAAGCTTAAAACTAAAATAGTTCCCAATCGTTGGATTACTAAAAAGAGGATTAGTAAATCCGGATAGATTGGTACATATGTTGCTTGTTCATTGGATGAGGATGATTTATCTCATGATCATTTGTGTGGAGACACTAAAGCAAGTATGTAGGTGCTTATTGGAGAATAAGTTCACTGAACGTGACTCGCTATGGAATACCTAATGGAGTTTTACTTACCTGTCAATAAAAAATTCCTAATGTGATAGTAGTACAAGTGATCATTGGACTTGAGATCATCATAGTATCTTGTATGTAATGTACTTTAACTTATTCGTTAAGACTCTTAGGGTATATCAAAGGGTATGCTTGGGTGTAATCAGTTACATATGGAGATAATGAATGGTCAATAAAGAATCTACCACTTCTAGTAAAAGAAGAGATATGTCCTATGTGATTCGTTAAATGACAACCTAGTAGTCCTTGGCCAAGGCAGAATGAAATTAGAAAGGAGTTTCTAATTTGTATTATTTGGAGTTGTGCATTTTCTAATCGAAATACATATAATTAAATAAAATAAGACTTGACAGTAGTTCTATATCTTATATTTAATTGGGACATTGTATGGTGGAAGGATTGAATTGTACGGTAACTATTTACTCACAGGTTCTTTTATGATTAATGTTAAAATTTATATTATCTGAAAAGTCGTTGATCGCTAGGGAGGCTTATCCCTCTTGTAGAATAAATATTATTTATTTAAATAGATTATTAGTTTAATTTATTTATTTAAATAAGATTAGAATTTTTCTAATTGATTTATTCACAATCGGTTTAATAAGGAGAACCTAAAGGCTCACACCATAAAAGGAAGAATAATTATTTAAGAAGGTAATGACATAATCGTAATAATGCATTAAGTGTAATTAATTTAATTTATATTGATAGAATAAATTAAATAGCTTAATATTTATTATTTAATATTTTAGAAATATTAAATATAAATTAATAAGAGGAGTCTTATTAATATTATTACAATTATTATTATTTTAATTTCTAAAGTTGTTTAGGAATTAATTTAATATTAGTACTCTTATTTATTCCTAATAAGATTATGAGGCAAATTAATTTTAAAAAAATTTAATTAATTAATCCCAATATGTTGGGAAGCCTAATTACTTAAAGGAGCTTAATTAAATAAATGAAACCCTATATCTAAAGGATTAGAAGGGTTGACCAATATCTATATAAGAGGAGTCTTATGTTAGATATCAGTTAATGCAATTCCAATTATTGGAGAATACTCATTTTCGATAAATGATAGAAAACTAGGATTTAGCCAACCACCATTCTTCTTGATAATTTCTCTTTCTTGGTGAATCGCCTCTAGAGGTTAATTTTTACAATTTGATTGCGCCATAATTTCGTACAAACCCAACAGTGGTATCAAAGCCAAATCTTTATGCAATTATTAATTGTTTTGAATCCATATATTTATATGTATATATTTAGAATAATTTATTAGGCATAATTTAGTATATAAAATTATTATTTTTCATAAAAAATGAAATCAATTTGTGAAGCATGTTATGAAATCGCGAAAATTGTTTTTGCCTAAATCACATTATTATATATATATATATATAAACGTGAATAGCCAGGATTCATTGTCTTAAAAGGTAAACATTTGATTTGTTTCAAAAAAAAGTGATCCCTGTATAGATTTCAAAACAGGTAATCACTTAAGTTATATATATATAGTAACGTGAATCTGCATGATTTCAAAACAAGTAATCTCTTAGGTTACTGTGACTATTATATATATAATAACGTGTGTGTGTATATATATATATATATATATATATATATATATATATATATATATATGGGTCCTCTTAACATGTGTCCTTAGGGCACATGTTAAGCATACAGTTCAAGAGAATATTTTCTTGAACTGTGTACATATTCTATTGATTTTTGTATTTGCACCAAGTTCAAGGGAATATACACATAATTCAAGAGAATATTCTCTTGAACTGTGTGCTTAGCATGTGCCCTTAGGGCACATGTTAAGAAATTCCTATATATATATATATATATTATATATATAGAATGTTTTAATTTATGAGATGAATATTTATTTATTGATGTATATGGTGATATATATGATAATAAATGGTGTTGATTATGGACTATTGACCAATGTGATTGGATTTTATTTTAGTTAAATGCTTGAATGAATGAGTTTTATTAAATGGGGTCTGCGTACCTCGTCTTTTCTAGGTTTTTCTTGATGTAAAATTCTATTTCCCTCCTATGTACTTCCTCTTGACTGCTGATTAAGGTTTCTATTTAATTTAAATAGTTTATGTAATAGAGATAGTTAGAATTATCTTGAAGAAATTAGAGACCAAGGAACAAGGAGTGCGTGAAGACCCGTTTGTATGGAGCCATGGTTTAAATGTAATAGTTACATTTAAATTTAAATTCTTACACTCCTAGGTTTGATATTTTGATTCACTTGGTGGCTCTAGTGAACCAAACTAGAATAAAAGTCCATAATCAATCCGGATAGAATATAGTATTCTATATGTGCATGCTAAGTATTATATATATAATATTTTTATGCAGACATGCTTCGCATGTTTAATAAAATAAAGCGTATTTTATATATATATTTGCATGCGCACTAAACAAGATGAGACAAATAATAACAAACCCCTCAAAGAAATTATATTAAGTCTAAAGCGTTCATAGATATTTAGAATATCGAACGTCGCCTTCTAGCACGATAAATTAAAAGAGTATTAAATATTTAATACGAGTTTGTTGTGCTATCCATAAGGTAAGTATTGTGTATTTAAGATATTAATTTAATCACATTTGATGCTTATCAAGAAAATTGAACAATATTATTTTGTTGTGCTATTTATAAGGATAATATTTTTTTTTTGAATTTATGGAAGTGCTAGGTTGGACTTAACTTAAATTATTTTAATTCAGATGTGCACACAGTTGACCATTATGATTTAAGAGGCAAAATAAAAAGGAGTTATATATTGACGTAATTGACAAAGAGTTGTCTACCTATTTATTTATATATCGTTTGTTGTGCTATCCACAATACTATATACATTTGAAATAAGATCCTTATTCTCAATAACAAATCTTTAATTAGATGTTGCCGAACTATATAAATGAGGGTAATATAATTTGAAGAAAATAGTGGGAGAAACCAATTTAAAATAAGACCTAATTTATTTTGGTATATAAAATTAATTAAATGAATGTTTGCTAAAATATTATCTTTTCACATGCAGAAATTTAAAAATGTCAAAATCACTAATTTCACTTCTTAGCATACTTGATGCTAACAAACTGACCGGGCCGAATTACACGGACTGGTTAAGGAATCTGAGAATAGTTCTTACTGCTGAAAAGATTTCTTATGTCCTAAATTCACCTGTCCCTAGAACTGTTCCAAAAACAGTCTCTGAGGAAGAGATTACCACTATTGTAAAGTGGCAAGATGATGCATCTGTGGCTCAATGCATCATGCTCGCATCCATGAATAACGAGAATCAGTGTCAGAACGAAAACATGGATGCTCCTACTATGTTGCTTCACCTCAAGAAGTTGTATGGTGAATAAAGTAGGACAGCTAGATATGAGATATATAAGAAGGACTTCCGATCTCTGATGACCGAGGGCACCGCCATTGAGACTGATGTCCTAAGGGTGATCAATCTGATTGAACGTCTTTGATATCTTGTGTGACGCCCCCAGAATAGGTCCATTCAACCCAACCCATTCTGAGTCGCCAAATACATGGTACAGAATTCAAATACAAACTTTATATCATACGATCGTGCAAAATACGACCACACAACTGTGAGTCTCAGTACAAATATGTAGAAAATATTAAGATTCAAACTAAGTCCTCATTATAATTATTATCACACTATTTATCAGAAATAGTGAGGACTACTACTGCTCTAACTCGGACCATCACTCTGTCCCCCGACTAGTCCCCGCAACATTCTCATTTCCTGAAGAGGACAACAGATGAAAAGGGTGAGCTCAACTAGCCCAGTAAAGAATATTATGACTAAGATAATAGAAAATAAATTATCGTTAGCCTTCAACAGTTCAGATAAAATGTTATTGACAACATGTTTTAGATCAATATTCGCAGCGGAAATAACCGTTCATCATCAATATTTTATCCCTGTAACATCAATCAATATATATCTCAAATCAAATATTCATCTTTGCACTACAGGCCAAAGATATTCATTTGCATCATCAGTAGTCATGTTCATCTCAACACCTGTCATCTTTGCACTACAGGCCAAAGATATTCATCAGGTAATCATTCATCTTTGCTCTACAGGCCAAAGATATTCATCAAGTAATCATTCATCTTTGCTCTACAGGCCAAAGATATTCAGTTACATCACCTTTTAGGACTGAGGATGATGAAAAAAACATTTTAAAAAAACGAATCCAGAGAGATAAAAGACAAAGACTAAGGATTCGTATTTTAATATATCCAATTCAAAAATACCTCGTAATAATCAATTATGGAGCAAAATTCAAGAATAAAGCTCAAAACTTGAATACAATCAAAGATAGTAACCTTAACAAGCAATTTGGACAAATAGAAGAAAATTTAATTTTTTCGTGAATAGTGCCGTATACGTGAATAGTGCCGTATACGTGAATAGTAACCCCGACGGAAAAAAAATAAGAATTTCAACATAAAATCCATGACAATATTTATGTATAATGATATTGAAAAGAATAATATCATTTACGAAAGAAAATAACATCCCTTACTTCAAAAGAACAGTATCTCTGACTGAAATATCGGATATAATACCGACGGAAGCTTGTACTGAATAGTAATACTCAAAGTATTGAAATACTCACAAAAATACGCTCGATATTATAGAGAGAGAAAACTTCTGATTTCTGGTGTGATTTTCAATTCTAACATAAGCACCCTATTTATAGGAAAAGCTTAGGATGCCAAAGGAGACTAAATGAATAAAATAATATTATTTTTTTAAAAAATTTTCAAGCCGCCGGCTGCTCAGAATTTTCAACAAAACAACAAAAGTGGGTCCCACCCTTTAAAAAAATATTGATTTTCCAAAACTTCAATAATTCATAACAAATAGCCCCTTCGTCAGAAAAATACAAATTCTATGTCCTTTCATAGGAAATTTAATTCTCTACAACTTTGCAGAAGGAAGTTTTTCCAAATTCCAAACATAAATTATTCGAAATCCAAAAACAGATGATTTCTCACACCAAAATATTGATAAAAACTCACCAGCGCCAATTCCTTCTTTAATATCCACAAAATAAATATTTCCTTATCATATAAATCAATAATTAATTATTCACAAATAATATTATAGAACTACAATATTAACAACCAGGTCGTTCCCAGGACAGAGGGGGCCTTCCGATAAGGACTTCTCCTTACTGGCGCGCAATTAAATAACCCCTCCTAGACAGAACTTCCTTAGACATTGTCAATAATGCTATCTAATAATATTATTCAAATAATATGAATTATTGAGTTGATAACGTGAAATACTGTGCAACGACAATTATTGAATCAATACTACAAAATATCAACTGTAGCCATTATTGAATCAATCATAAAAAAACAGCAACGTGGCAATTATTGAGTCAATAAAATATCAATGCAGCAATTATTGAGTCAATAATATAAAATATCAACGTAGCAATTATTGAGTCAATAATATAAAATATTGAACAGTAATTACTGTAACAATAATTGAGTAGGCTTCTCACGTAAGACTCAATAATTCGAAATACTGTGCAATACCGTGTGCTACTATGCAACACCGTGTATCACTGTATTTTAACCACCGGGTATTTCAACAGTACTAACGGTAACAACCACGCCGTTATCTTGTAAAAAGTTATTTCTGTCGCTTTCTATATCCGACAGTTATTCCGTTGTGGGGGCCCACAAATAGCTGCGCCGTCGTACGAATATTCCCCGACAACAAGAATATTCCACGACCAAACGAATATTCCCCGACAACAAGAATATTTTATAACCACTTGCTCATTTTAAAAATATTTGCACATTTCACCCATAACTTTCATATTTATCAAAACAACCCCTTACTGTTCAAAATAATATATAAAGAAAACTAAATCTTTATTCATAAAAGTTGGGGTCTTACAACCTCCCCTCCTTATGAAATTTCGTCCTCAAAATTGACGTACGTACCTGGTATGTCGAAAAGGTGAGGATACCTCGCTTTCATTTCCGATTCCAACTCCCAGGTCATTTCCTCAATTGCATGGTTTCTCCACAAAACTTTAACTTGAGGTATAATTTTCGAGCGTAGGGCATGCTCCTTCCTATCCAAGATCTTGACAGGTACCTCCTCGTACGTTAAATCTTCAGCTATCTCGTCTGGTTCTAACTCAATAATGCGGTTTGGATCCTTCACATATTTACGTAACACGGATATGTGAAACACGTTATGAACACGAGACATGCTTGGAGGTAAAGCGAGTCTATAAGCCATATTTTCTATTCGATCAAGAATCTCAAATGGACCAATGAATCGTGGGTTGAGCTTTCCTCTCTTCCCAAACCTTGTAACTCCTTTCCATGGAGCAATACGTAATAACACATGGTCTCCAACATTAAATTCCACGTCCTTTCGATGAAGATCCGCATAACTCTTTTGTCGATCTTGTGCGGTTTGTATACGTTGTCGAATCATTTGGATCTTTTCTGTAGTCATACGTACTAACTCCGGTCCCAACAATGTTGTTTCACCCACCTCGTTCCAACATACTGGAGAATGACACTTTCTCCCATACAACGCTTCGAATGGAGCTACGCCTATACTTGCCTGATAACTGTTGTTGTAGGAGAATTCCACCAATGGTAAGTACTTATCCCAACTCCCTTTGAAGTCTAGAACACAGAGTCTCAATAGATCTTCAAGAGTTTGGATAGTCCTTTCCGATTGTCCGTCTGTTTGAGGATGATAAGCCAAACTGAATAGTAAATCCGTACCAATAGCTTTCTGCAAACTGATCCAAAATCGTGAAGTAAATCTGGGGTCACGATCCGAAACTATGGATACTGGCATGCCATGCAATCTCACAATCTCATTCACGTACATATGAGCAAGACGTTCAAGGGAATAAGTCTCTCGTATCGGCAAGAAATGAGCAGACTTGGTTAATCTATCAACAATAACCCAAATCGCATCTAAGCCTTGAGAAACCTTGGGAAGACCCGTAACGAAATCCATCGTAATGTGTTCCCACTTCCATTTCGGAATCTCCAGTGGTTGCAATGGACCCTTCGGTACTTGATGCTCCGCCTTTACACGTTGACAAGTTAAACATCTATAGATGAACTCCGCGATCTCTCTCTTCATATTGCTCCACCAAAATGTATGTCGAAGATCACGATACATTTTAGTACTCCCAGGATGGATTGCAAACGGTGTGTTGTGTGCCTCCATCATGATTCTATACTTCAAGTCGAAATC
Source organism: Panax stipuleanatus (assembly GCA_020205555.1). Classification (NCBI taxonomy): domain Eukaryota; kingdom Viridiplantae; phylum Streptophyta; class Magnoliopsida; order Apiales; family Araliaceae; genus Panax; species Panax stipuleanatus. The sequence goes on along the minus strand of CM035115.1, from coordinate 75,732,433 downwards.
GTTAGGAACACAAAGTCTGGAGTTGACTCGAAGTATTCCATCTTCATCGATTCTTGCTTCTGGAATTGCACCTTCTTGCACCTTCTTCTTCATCTTCATCAGCTCCGCATCTGTAGCTTGAGCAGCTTTAACTTTATCAATCAAATTTGGTTCTACGCGTATACTTGACATCATCGCACTCGTTTCTACATATGATCTTCTACTCAACGCGTCAGCTACCACGTTCGCTTTTCCAAGATGGTATTGGATAGTATGATCGTAATCTTTCAACAGCTCAAGCCAACGTCGTTGCCGCATGTTGAGTTCCTTCTGAGTGAAGAAATATTTAAGGCTCTTATGATCCGTATAAATCTCCACTTTCTCTCCGTACAAGTAATGTCTCCAGATCTTCAACGCGAAAACGACTGCTGCCAACTCTAGATCATGAGTAGGATAATTCCTCTCATATTCTTTGAGTTGTCGCGAGGCATAGGCTATGACTTTCTCATGTTGCATGAGAACACATCCTAACCCTTTGCCTGAAGCATCGCTGTAGATAACAAATCCATCCGAACCAGATGGTATTGTCAGAACAGGTGCCGAAATAAGTCTCCTCTTGAGCTCTTGGAAGCTCTTCTCGCATTCCTCGCTCCAAACGAATTTCGTATCTTTCCGAGTCAACTGAGTTAATGGAGTAGCGATTCGAGAAAATCCCTCTACGAACCTCCGATAATAACCAGCTAAGCCCAGAAAGCTTCGTACTTCAGTCACCGACTTAGGTTGCTCCCAGCTTTGTATTGCTTCAATCTTCGCCGGGTCAACAGATACTCCACGTTTCGATACCACGTGCCCAAGGAATGCTACTTCCTCAAGCCAAAACTCGCATTTCTTCAGCTTAGCATATAGCTTGTTCTCACGAAGCTTTTGAAGTACTAACTTCAAATGGTGTTCATGATCTTCACGGCTTTTAGAATAGATGAGGATGTCATCAATAAAGACAACAACGAATTGATCTAAATACTCCTTAAATACACGGTTCATCATATCCATGAAAGCAGCAGGAGCATTAGTCAATCCAAAAGACATGACTAAGAACTCATAATTCCCGTACCGTGTTCTAAAAGCAGTCTTTGGAATATCCTCAGTTTTAATCTTCAACTGATGATATCCAGAACGAAGATCGATCTTTGAAAAGAATTGCGCTCCTTGCAACTGGTCGAATAGGTCATCAATACGAGGTAACGGATACCTATTCTTGATGGTGACATGGTTCAACTCCCGATAGTCAATACAAAGTCGCATACTCCCGTCTTTCTTCTTTACGAATAAAACAGGAGCACCCCAAGGAGACGTACTAGGACGAATAAAACCGATGTCTAACAACTCTTGTAATTGAATCTTTAACTCCTGAAGTTCAACAGGAGCCATTCGATATGGGGTTTTAGAAATAGGCTTTGTACCGGGCTCAAGGTCAATAAAGAATTCAACTTCACGTTCTGGGGGTAGACCGGGAAGTTCTTCGGGAAATACATCAGGAAACTCATTAACAACGGAAATATCATTCAAATCTGATGTATTCTGATTTAGATCAGTGACATGAGCTAAGAAAGCTTGACATCCGTTTTTCAATAAACGAATAGCTTTATGACTTGAAATGATATTGACTGATTTTAGTGGTTTGGTGATTTGGATTCGCACAACAGGTTGATTAGGAATATGAAAACTAACAACCTTACGAAAACAATCAATTTTGGCATGGTAAGTGGTTAACCAGTCAATTCCTAAAATCACGTCAAATGCAAGTATTTTCAAAGATATAAGATCAACAGGTAAGGTAAGGGTACCAATCTGAATCAAGCAAGATTTATAAACTGTAGATGTAACAAAGGTTTCTCCTAACGGAGTTTCAACAGATAAGTCAAAGTCTAATTTATCAGAAGTCAAGTTCAAACGTTGAGCACAAGCAGGTGAAATAAAGGAATGGGTAGCACCGGTATCTAACAAGGTATAAACTTCGCAAGAGTTTATGATCAGCTTACCCGTAATCACCTCGTGTGGATTCCTCGCGTTTTGGGTTGTCACGACAAACGCTCTTCCAGGAATCACTGACTTTGACTTGTCTGCAACCGCCTTTGGAATCACCACCCCCGCTGAACTTGGTTTCGCAACAGGACAATCTCGAGCTATATGTCCTTCTTTTCCACAGTTATAGCAACCTTTGAACTGTTGTGGGCAGTTTGGGCTGATATGTCCCTCTTTCCCGCATTTAAAGCATACGACCGGTGGTCGTTCTCCTCCCCTCGAAACAGTTGATGCTGGTGCTGATGTTGACATCTTCGTGTTCTCATTGTTGTACCTTCTCTTCTTGAAATCTCCCCCCGATTCGCTTCTTCTACTATCATGGCCACGATAACCACCGGAGTGGTTACCGCTTCTGTCATACTTTCCTCCTCGCTGGTTGTCATTGCTCCGATGACTACTGCCACCAGTACGACCTTGGTTGTGGTCCCTCGGTTGAACATAATCATTATCTCGTTCCAATAACTGGGCCCTGTTTACTACATCCGAATATAAAGAAAACTTATGAGAAATGAGGTATTGACGTATTTCGGGTTTCAAACCTCTTAGAAACATCCGCGTCATACGTTCCTCATTCTCCACCAAATGAGGTGCAAACCTGGACAGCTCCGCGAACTTAGCCTCGTACTGGGATACCGTCATGTTGTTTTGCTCGAGTCTGATAAATTCTACCTCCTTCATATGACGAATACTTTCAGGAAAGTACTTGTCATTGAACAGTTTCTGGAACGCTTCCCAAGACATCTGGAGTGCAGCAGGCTGGGTACGCTTCACGGATTCCCACCAGTAATCTGCCTCTCCACGGAACATAAACGTGGCGAATGGAACCTTCTGTTCCTCTGTACATCCCAAGACATCAAATATCTTGGTAATTTGTTTAATCCACGTCTCCGCCTTGATCGGATCTGGCTTTCCCAGAAACTCTGGTGGTCCCAATTCTTTGAACTGCTTGGCAGTGACAGCTCGCGTGTTGTTATTATCTCCACCTGTATGTTGCACACGAGTCTCCCTCGTCTGATTTTGCATGAACTGCAAAAAACTTCTAAACATCTCATCGTTTATCGTCTGACCAGCGTTATTTTCAGGATGAACATTGCCTTCTTGTTGCACGTTCTCCTGGTTAACAATTAAAGGTGTCTCCACGGTCTCATTCACTTCGTTGTTAACGTTCTCAGCTGCCATTCTCAAATACTGCCATAAAACAAGGGTTAATTAAACAAGTCAACATATCACATATTAACCCTATGCTCCGACTGACCAATTAAATACCACATAAGCTTAGGTAGGACACACTAGCGAAGGATTTACTCGTCTCTCCCCTCCTAGTTCTATTCCCCGATCTCCGCCAGAGATCATATCCCTAAGCTCTGATACCAACTGTGACGCCCCCAGAATAGGTCCATTCAACCCAACCCATTCTGAGTCGCCAAATACATGGTACAGAATTCAAATACAAACTTTATATCATACGATCGTGCAAAATACGACCACACAACTGTGAGTCTCAGTACAAATATGTAGAAAATATTAAGATTCAAACTAAGTCCTCATTACAATTATTATCACACTATTTATCAGAAATAGTGAGGACTACTACTGCTCTAACTCGGACCATCACTCTGTCCCCCGACTAGTCCCCGCAACATTCTCATTTCCTGAAGAGGACAACAGATGAAAAGGGTGAGCTCAACTAGCCCAGTAAAGAATATTATGACTAAGATAATGGAAAATAAATTATCGTTAGCCTTCAACAGTTCAGATAAAATATTATTGACAACATGTTTTAGATCAATATTCGCAGCGGAAATAACCGTTCATCATCAATATTTTATCCCTGTAACATCAATCAATATATATCTCAAATCAAATATTCATCTTTGCACTACAGGCCAAAGATATTCATTTGCATCATCAGTAGTCATGTTCATCTCAACACCTGTCATCTTTGCACTACAGGCCAAAGATATTCATCAGGTAATCATTCATCTTTGCTCTACAGGCCAAAGATATTCATCAAGTAATCATTCATCTTTGCTCTACAGGCCAAAGATATTCAGTTACATCACCTTTTAGGACTGAGGATGATGAAAAAAACATTTTAAAAAAACGAATCCAGAGAGATAAAAGACAAAGACTAAGGATTCGTATTTTAATATATCCAATTCAAAAATACCTCGTAATAATCAATTATGGAGCAAAATTCAAGAATAAAGCTCAAAACTTGAATACAATCAAAGATAGTAACCTTAACAAGCAATTTGGACAAATAGAAGAAAATTTAATTTTTCCGTGAATAGTGCCGTATACGTGAATAGTGCCGTATACGTGAATAGTAACCCCGACGGAAAAAAAATAAGAATTTCAACATAAAATCCATGACAATATTTCGGTATAATGATATTGAAAAGAATAATATCATTTACGAAAGAAAATAACATCCCTTACTTCAAAAGAACAGTATCTCTGACTGGAATATCGGATATAATACCGACGGAAGCTTGTACTGAATAGTAATACTCAAAGTATTGAAATACTCACAAAAATACGCTCGATATTATAGAGAGAGAAAACTTCTGATTTCTGGTGTGATTTTCAATTCTAACCTAAGCACCCTATTTATAGGAAAAGCTTAGGATGCCAAAGGAGACTAAATGAATAAAATAATATTATTTTTTTAAAAAAATTTCAAGCCGCCGGCTGCTCAGAATTTTCAACAAACCAACAAAAGTGGGTCCCACCCTTTAAAAAAATATTGATTTTCCAAAACTTCAATAATTCATAACAAATAGCCCATTCGTCAGAAAAATACAAATTCTATGTCCTTTCATAGGAAATTTAATTCTCTACAACTTTGCAGAAGGAAGTTTTTCCAAATTCCAAACATAAATTATCCGAAATCCAAAAACAGATGATTTCTCACACCAAAATATTGATAAAAACTCACCAGCGCCAATTCCTTCTTTAATATCCACAAAATAAATATTTCCTTATCATATAAATCAATAATTAATTATTCACAAATAATATTATAGAACTACAATATTAACAACCAGGTCGTTCCCAGGACAGAGGGGGCCTTCCGATAAGGACTTCTCCTTACTGGCGCGCAATTAAATAACCCCTCCTAGACAGAACTTCCTTAGACATTGTCAATAATGCTATCTAATAATATTATTCAAATAATATGAATTATTGAGTTGATAACGTGAAATACTGTGCAACGACAATTATTGAATCAATACTACAAAATATCAACTGTAGCCATTATTGAATCAATCATAAAAAAACAGCAACGTGGCAATTATTGAGTCAATAAAATATCAATGCAGCAATTATTGAGTCAATAATATAAAATATCAACGTAGCAATTATTGAGTCAATAATATAAAATATTGAACAGTAATTACTGTAACAATAATTGAGTAGGCTTCTCACGTAAGACTCAATAATTCGAAATACTATGCAATACCGTGTGCTACTATGCAACACCGTGTATCACTGTATTTTAACCACCGGGTATTTCAACAGTACTAACGGTAACAACCACGCCGTTATCTTGTAAAAAGTTATTTCTGTCGCTTTCTATATCCGACAGTTATTCCGTTGTGGGGGCCCACAAATAGCTGCGCCGTCGTACGAATATTCCCCGACAACAAGAATATTCCACGACCAAACGAATATTCCCCGACAACAAGAATATTTTATAACCACTTTCTCATTTTAAAAATATTTGCACATTTCACCCATAACTTTCATATTTATCAAAACAACCCCTTACTGTTCAAAATAATATATAAAGAAAACTAAATCTTTATTCATAAAAGTTGGGGTCTTACAACCTCCCCTCCTTATGAAATTTCGTCCTCAAAATTGACGTACGTACCTGGTATGTCGAAAAGGTGAGGATACCTCGCTTTCATTTCCGATTCCAACTCCCAGGTCATTTCCTCAATTGCATGGTTTCTCCACAAAACTTTAACTTGAGGTATAATTTTCGAGCGTAGGGCATGCTCCTTCCTATCCAAGATCTTGACAGGTACCTCCTCGTACGTTAAATCTTCAGCTATCTCGTCTGGTTCTAACTCAATAATGCGGTTTGGATCCTTCACATATTTACGTAACACGGATATGTGAAACACGTTATGAACACGAGACATGCTTGGAGGTAAAGCGAGTCTATAAGCCATATTTTCTATTCGATCAAGAATCTCAAATGGACCAATGAATCGTGGGTTGAGCTTTCCTCTCTTCCCAAACCTTGTAACTCCTTTCCATGGAGCAATACGTAATAACACATGGTCTCCAACATTAAATTCCACGTCCTTTCGATGAAGATCCGCATAACTCTTTTGTCGATCTTGTGCGGTTTGTATACGTTGTCGAATCATTTGGATCTTTTCTGTAGTCATACGTACTAACTCCGGTCCCAACAATGTTGTTTCACCCACCTCGTTCCAACATACTGGAGAATGACACTTTCTCCCATACAACGCTTCGAATGGAGCTACGCCTATACTTGCCTGATAACTGTTGTTGTAGGAGAATTCCACCAATGGTAAGTACTTATCCCAACTCCCTTTGAAGTCTAGAACACAGAGTCTCAATAGATCTTCAAGAGTTTGGATAGTCCTTTCCGATTGTCCGTCTGTTTGAGGATGATAAGCCAAACTGAATAGTAAATCCGTACCAATAGCTTTCTGCAAACTGATCCAAAATCGTGAAGTAAATCTGGGGTCACGATCCGAAACTATGGATACTGGCATGCCATGCAATCTCACAATCTCATTCACGTACATATGAGCAAGACGTTCAAGGGAATAAGTCTCTCGTATCGGCAAGAAATGAGCAGACTTGGTTAATCTATCAACAATAACCCAAATCGCATCTAAGCCTTGAGAAACCTTGGGAAGACCCGTAACGAAATCCATCGTAATGTGTTCCCACTTCCATTTCGGAATCTCCAGTGGTTGCAATGGACCCTTCGGTACTTGATGCTCCGCCTTTACACGTTGACAAGTTAAACATCTATAGATGAACTCCGCGATCTCTCTCTTCATATTGCTCCACCAAAATGTATGTCGAAGATCACGATACATTTTAGTACTCCCAGGATGGATTGCAAACGGTGTGTTGTGTGCCTCCATCATGATTCTATACTTCAAGTCGAAATCGTTAGGAACACAAAGTCTGGAGTTGACTCGAAGTATTCCATCTTCATCGATTCTTGCTTCTGGAATTGCACCTTCTTGCACCTTCTTCTTCATCTTCATCAGCTCCGCATCTGTAGCTTGAGCAGCTTTAACTTTATCAATCAAATTTGGTTCTACGCGTATACTTGACATCATCGCACTCGTTTCTACATATGATCTTCTACTCAACGCGTCAGCTACCACGTTCGCTTTTCCAAGATGGTATTGGATAGTATGATCGTAATCTTTCAACAGCTCAAGCCAACGTCGTTGCCGCATGTTGAGTTCCTTCTGAGTGAAGAAATATTTAAGGCTCTTATGATCCGTATAAATCTCCACTTTCTCTCCGTACAAGTAATGTCTCCAGATCTTCAACGCGAAAACGACTGCTGCCAACTCTAGATCATGAGTAGGATAATTCCTCTCATATTCTTTGAGTTGTCGCGAGGCATAGGCTATGACTTTCTCATGTTGCATGAGAACACATCCTAACCCTTTGCCTGAAGCATCGCTGTAGATAACAAATCCATCCGAACCAGATGGTATTGTCAGAACAGGTGCCGAAATAAGTCTCCTCTTGAGCTCTTGGAAGCTCTTCTCGCATTCCTCGCTCCAAACGAATTTCGTATCTTTCCGAGTCAACTGAGTTAATGGAGTAGCGATTCGAGAAAATCCCTCTACGAACCTCCGATAATAACCAGCTAAGCCCAAAAAGCTTCGTACTTCAGTCACCGACTTAGGTTGCTCCCAGCTTTGTATTGCTTCAATCTTCGCCGGGTCAACAGATACTCCACGTTTCGATACCACGTGCCCAAGGAATGCTACTTCCTCAAGCCAAAACTCGCATTTCTTCAGCTTAGCATATAGCTTGTTCTCACGAAGCTTTTGAAGTACTAACTTCAAATGGTGTTCATGATCTTCACGGCTTTTAGAATAGATGAGGATGTCATCAATAAAGACAACAACGAATTGATCTAAATACTCCTTAAATACACGGTTCATCATATCCATGAAAGCAGCAGGAGCATTAGTCAATCCAAAAGACATGACTAAGAACTCATAATGCCCGTACCGTGTTCTAAAAGCAGTCTTTGGAATATCCTCAGTTTTAATCTTCAACTGATGATATCCAGAACGAAGATCGATCTTTGAAAAGAATTGCGCTCCTTGCAACTGGTCGAATAGGTCATCAATACGAGGTAACGGATACCTATTCTTGATGGTGACATGGTTCAACTCCCGATAGTCAATACAAAGTCGCATACTCCCGTCTTTCTTCTTTACGAATAAAACAGGAGCACCCCAAGGAGACGTACTAGGACGAATAAAACCGATGTCTAACAACTCTTGTAATTGAATCTTTAACTCCTGAAGTTCAACAGGAGCCATTCGATATGGGGTTTTAGAAATAGGCTTTGTACCGGGCTCAAGGTCAATAAAGAATTCAACTTCACGTTCTGGGGGTAGACCGGGAAGTTCTTCGGGAAATACATCAGGAAACTCATTAACAACGGAAATATCATTCAAATCTGATGTATTCTGATTTAGATCAGTGACATGAGCTAAGAAAGCTTGACATCCGTTTTTCAATAAACGAATAGCTTTATGACTTGAAATGATATTGACTGATTTTAGTGGTTTGGTGATTTGGATTCGCACAACAGGTTGATTAGGAATATGAAAACTAACAACCTTACGAAAACAATCAATTTTGGCATGGTAAGTGGTTAACCAGTCAATTCCTAAAATCACGTCAAATGCAAGTATTTTCAAAGATATAAGATCAACAGGTAAGGTAAGGGTACCAATCTGAATCAAGCAAGATTTATAAACTGTAGATGTAACAAAGGTTTCTCCTAACGGAGTTTCAACAGATAAGTCAAAGTCTAATTTATCAGAAGTTAAGTTCAAACGTTGAGCACAAGCAGGTGAAATAAAGGAATGGGTAGCACCGGTATCTAACAAGGTATAAACTTCGCAAGAGTTTATGATCAGCTTACCCGTAATCACCTCGTGTGGATTCCTTGCGTTTTGGGCTGTCACGACAAACGCTCTTCCAGGAATCACTGACTTTGACTTGTCTGCAACCGCCTTTGGAATCACCACCCCCGCTGAACTTGGTTTCGCAACAGGACAATCTCGAGCTATATGTCCTTCTTTTCCACAGTTATAGCATCCTTTGAACTGTTGTGGGCAGTTTGGGCTGATATGTCCCTCTTTCCCGCATTTAAAGCATACGACCGGTGGTCGTTCTCCTCCCCTCGAAACAGTTGATGCTGGTGCTGATGTTGACATCTTCGTGTTCTCATTGTTGTACCTTCTCTTCTTGAAATCTCCCCCCGATTCGCTTCTTCTACTATCATGGCCACGATAACCACCGGAGTGGTTACCGCTTCTGTCATACTTTCCTCCTCGCTGGTTGTCATTGCTCCGATGACTACTGCCACCAGTACGACCTTGGTTGTGGTCCCTCGGTTGAACATAATCATTATCTCGTTCCAATAACTGGGCCCTGTTTACTACATCCGAATATAAAGAAAACTTATGAGAAATGAGGTATTGACGTATTTCGGGTTTCAAACCTCTTAGAAACATCCGCGTCATACGTTCCTCATTCTCCACCAAATGAGGTGCAAACCTGGACAGCTCCGCGAACTTAGCCTCGTACTGGGATACCGTCATGTTGTTTTGCTCGAGTCTGATAAATTCTACCTCCTTCATATGACGAATACTTTCAGGAAAGTACTTGTCATTGAACAGTTTCTGGAATGCTTCCCAAGACATCTGGAGTGCAGCAGGCTGGGTACGCTTCACGGATTCCCACCAGTAATCTGCCTCTCCACGGAACATAAACGTGGCGAATGGAACCTTCTGTTCCTCTGTACATCCCAAGACATCAAATATCTTGGTAATTTGTTTAATCCACGTCTCCGCCTTGATCGGATCTGGCTTTCCCAGAAACTCTGGTGGTCCCAATTCTTTGAACTGCTTGGCAGTGACAGCTCGCGTGTTGTTATTATCTCCACCTGTATGTTGCACACGAGTCTCCCTCGTCTGATTTTGCATGAACTGCAAAAAACTTCTAAACATCTCATCGTTTATCGTCTGACCAGCGTTATTTTCAGGATGAACATTGCCTTCTTGTTGCACGTTCTCCTGGTTAACAATTAAAGGTGTCTCCACGGTCTCATTCACTTCGTTGTTAACGTTCTCAGCTGCCATTCTCAAATACTGCCATAAAACAAGGGTTAATTAAACAAGTCAACATATCACATATTAACCCTATGCTCCGACTGACCAATTAAATACCACATAAGCTTAGGTAGGACACACTAGCGAAAGATTTACTCGTCTCTCCCCTCCTAGTTCTATTCCCCGATCTCCGCCAGAGATCATATCCCTAAGCTCTGATACCAACTGTGACGCCCCCAGAATAGGTCCATTCAACCCAACCCATTCTGAGTCGCCAAATACATGGTACAGAATTCAAATACAAACTTTATATCATACGATCGTGCAAAATACGACCACACAACTGTGAGTCTCAGTACAAATATGTAGAAAATATTAAGATTCAAACTAAGTCCTCATTACAATTATTATCACACTATTTATCAGAAATAGTGAGGACTACTACTGCTCTAACTCGGACCATCACTCTGTCCCCCGACTAGTCCCCGCAACATTCTCATTTCCTGAAGAGGACAACAGATGAAAAGGGTGAGCTCAACTAGCCCAGTAAAGAATATTATGACTAAGATAATGGAAAATAAATTATCGTTAGCCTTCAACAGTTCAGATAAAATATTATTGACAACATGTTTTAGATCAATATTCGCAGCGGAAATAACCGTTCATCATCAATATTTTATCCCTGTAACATCAATCAATATATATCTCAAATCAAATATTCATCTTTGCACTACAGGCCAAAGATATTCATTTGCATCATCAGTAGTCATGTTCATCTCAACACCTGTCATCTTTGCACTACAGGCCAAAGATATTCATCAGGTAATCATTCATCTTTGCTCTACAGGCCAAAGATATTCATCAAGTAATCATTCATCTTTGCTCTACAGGCCAAAGATATTCAGTTACATCACCTTTTAGGACTGAGGATGATGAAAAAAACATTTTAAAAAAACGAATCCAGAGAGATAAAAGACAAAGACTAAGGATTCGTATTTTAATATATCCAATTCAAAAATACCTCGTAATAATCAATTATGGAGCAAAATTCAAGAATAAAGCTCAAAACTTGAATACAATCAAAGATAGTAACCTTAACAAGCAATTTGGACAAATAGAAGAAAATTTAATTTTTCCGTGAATAGTGCCGTATACGTGAATAGTGCCGTATACGTGAATAGTAACCCCGACGGGAAAAAAATAAGAATTTCAACATAAAATCCATGACAATATTTCTGTATAATGATATTGAAAAGAATAATATCATTTACGAAAGAAAATAACATCCCTTACTTCAAAAGAACAGTATCTCTGACTGGAATATCAGATATAATACCGACGGAAGCTTGTACTGAATAGTAATACTCAAAGTATTGAAATACTCACAAAAATACGCTCGATATTATAGAGAGAGAAAACTTCTGATTTCTGGTGTGATTTTCAATTCTAACCTAAGCACCCTATTTATAGGAAAAGCTTAGGATGCCAAAGGAGACTAAATGAATAAAATAATATTATTTTTTTAAAAAATTTTCAAGCCGCCGGCTGCTCAGAATTTTCAACAAACCAACAAAAGTGGGTCCCACCCTTTAAAAAATATTGATTTTCCAAAACTTCAATAATTCATAACAAATAGCCCCTTCGTCAGAAAAATACAAATTCTATGTCCTTTCATAGGAAATTTAATTCTCTACAACTTTGCAGAAGGAAGTTTTTCCAAATTCCAAACATAAATTATCCGAAATCCAAAAACAGATGATTTCTCACACCAAAATATTGATAAAAACTCACCAGCGCCAATTCCTTCTTTAATATCCACAAAATAAATATTTTCTTATCATATAAATCAATAATTAATTATTCACAAATAATATTATAGAACTACAATATTAACAACCAGGTCGTTCCCAGGACAGAGGGGGCCTTCCGATAAGGACTTCTCCTTACTGGCGCGCAATTAAATAACCCCTCCTAGACAGAACTTCCTTAGACATTGTCAATAATGCTATCTAATAATATTATTCAAATAATATGAATTATTGAGTTGATAACGTGAAATACTGTGCAACGACAATTATTGAATCAATACTACAAAATATCAACTGTAGCCATTATTGAATCAATCATAAAAAAATAGCAACGTGGCAATTATTGAGTCAATAAAATATCAATGCAACAATTATTGAGTCAATAATATAAAATATCAACGTAGCAATTATTGAGTCAATAATATAAAATATTGAACAGTAATTGCTGTAACAATAATTGAGTAGGCTTCTCACGTAAGACTCAATAATTCGAAATACTGTGCAATACCGTGTGCTACTATGCAACACCGTGTATCACTGTATTTTAACCACCGGGTATTTCAACAGTACTAACGGTAACAACCACGCCGCTATCTTGTAAAAAGTTATTTCTGTCGCTTTCTATATCCGACAGTTATTCCGTTGTGGGGGCCCACAAATAGCTGCGCCGTCGTACGAATATTCCCCGACAACAAGAATATTCCACGACCAAACGAATATTCCCCGACAACAAGAATATTTTATAACCACTTGCTCATTTTAAAAATATTTGCACATTTCACCCATAACTTTCATATTTATCAAAACAACCCCTTACTGTTCAAAATAATATATAAAGAAAACTAAATCTTTATTCATAAAAGTTGGGGTCTTACAACCTCCCCTCCTTATGAAATTTCGTCCTCGAAATTGACGTACGTACCTGGTATGTCGAAAAGGTGAGGATACCTCGCTTTCATTTCCGATTCCAACTCCCAGGTCATTTCCTCAATTGCATGGTTTCTCCACAAAACTTTAACTTGAGGTATAATTTTCAAGCGTAGGACATGCTCCTTCCTATCCAAGATCTTGACAGGTACCTCCTCGTACGTTAAATCTTCAGCTATCTCGTCTGGTTCTAACTCAATAATGCGGTTTGGATCCTTCACATATTTACGTAACACGGATATGTGAAACACGTTATGAACACGAGACATGCTTGGAGGTAAAGCGAGTCTATAAGCCACATTTCCTATTCGGTCAAGAATCTCAAATGAACCAATGAATCATGGGTTAAGCTTTCCTCTCTTTCCAAACCTTGTAACTCCTTTCCACGGAGCAACACGTAATAACACATGGTCTCCAACATTAAATTCCACGTCCTTTCGATGAAGATCTGCATAACTCTTTTGTCGATCCTGTGCCGTCTGTATACGTTGTCGGATTATTTGGATCTTTTCTGTAGTCATACGTACTAACTCCGGTCCCAACAATGTTGTTTCACCCACCTCGTTCCAACATACTGGAGAACGACACTTTCTCCCATACAACGCTTCGAATGGAGCTACGCCTATACTTGCCTGATAACTGTTGTTGTAGGAGAATTCCACCAATGGTAAGTACTTATCCCAACTCCCTTTGAAGTCTAGAACACAGAGTCTCAATAGATCTTCAAGAGTTTGGATAGTCCTTTCCGATTGTCCGTCTGTTTGAGGATGATAAGCCAAACTGAATAGTAAATCCGTACCCATAGCTTTCTGCAAACTGATCCAAAATCGTGAAGTAAATCTGGGGTCACGATCCGAAACTATGGATACTGGCATGCCATGCAATCTCACAATCTCATTCACGTACATATGAGCAAGACGTTCAAGGGAATAAGTCTCTCGTATCGGCAAGAAATGAGCAGACTTGGTTAATCTATCAACAATAACCCAAATCGCATCTAAGCCTTGAGAAACCTTGGGAAGACCCGTAACGAAATCCATCGTAATGTGTTCCCACTTCCATTTCGGAATCTCCAGTGGTTGCAATGGACCCTTCGGTACTTGATGCTCCTCCTTTACACGTTGACAAGTTAAACATCTAGAGATGAACTCCGCGATCTCTCTCTTCATATTGCTCCACCAAAATGTATGTCGAAGATCACGATACATTTTAGTACTCCCAGGATGGATTGCAAACGGTGTGTTGTGTGCCTCCATCATGATTCTATACTTCAAGTCGAAATCGTTAGGAACACAAAGTCTGGAGTTGACTCGAAGTATTCCCTCTTCATCGATTCTTGCTTCTGGAATTGCACCTTCTTGCACCTTCTTCTTCATCTTCATCAGCTCCGCATCTGTAGCTTGAGCAGCTTTAACTTTATCAATCAAAGCTGGTTCTACGCGTATACTTGACATCATCGCACTCGTTTCTACATATGATCTTCTACTCAACGCGTCAGCTACCACGTTCGCTTTTCCAGGATGGTATTGGATAGTATGATCGTAATCTTTCAACAGCTCAAGCCAACGTCGTTGCCGCATGTTGAGTTCCTTCTGAGTGAAGAAATATTTAAGGCTCTTATGATCCGTATAAATCTCCACTTTCTCTCCGTACAAGTAATGTCTCCAGATCTTCAACGCGAAAACGACTGCTGCCAACTCTAGATCATGAGTAGGATAATTCCTCTCATATTCTTTGAGTTGTCGCGAGGCATAGGCTATGACTTTCTCATGTTGCATGAGAACACATCCTAACCCTTTGCCTGAAGCATCGCTGTAGATAACAAATCCATCCGAACCAGATGGTATTGTCAGAACAGGTGCCGAAATAAGTCTCCTCTTGAGCTCTTGGAAGCTCTTCTCGCATTCCTCGCTCCAAACGAATTTCGTATCTTTCCGAGTCAACTGAGTTAATGGAGTAGCGATTCGAGAAAATCCCTCTACGAACCTCCGATAATAACCAGCTAAGCCCAGAAAGCTTCGTACTTCAGTCACCGACTTAGGTTGCTCCCAGCTTTGTATTGCTTCAATCTTCGTCGGGTCAACAGATACTCCACGTTTCGATACCACGTGCCCAAGGAATGCTACTTCCTCAAGCCAAAACTCACATTTCTTCAGCTTAGCATATAGCTTGTTCTCACGAAGCTTTTGAAGTACTAACTTCAAATGGTGTTCATGATCTTCACGGCTTTTAGAATAGATGAGGATGTCATCAATAAAGACAACAACGAATTGATCTAAATACTCCTTAAATACACGGTTCATCATATCCATGAAAGCAGCAGGAGCATTAGTCAATCCAAAAGACATGACTAAGAACTCATAATGCCCGTACCGTGTTCTAAAAGCAGTCTTTGGAATATCCTCAGTTTTAATCTTCAACTGATGATATCCAGAACGAAGATCGATCTTTGAAAAGAATTGCGCTCCTTGCAACTGGTCGAATAGGTCATCAATACGAGGTAACGGATACCTATTCTTGATGGTGACATGGTTCAACTCCCGATAGTCAATACAAAGTCGCATACTCCCGTCTTTCTTCTTTACGAATAAAACAGGAGCACCCCAAGGAGACGTACTAGGACGAATAAAACCGATGTCTAACAACTCTTGTAATTGAATCTTTAACTCCTGAAGTTCAACAGGAGCCATTCGATATGGGGTTTTAGAAATAGGCTTTGTACCGGGCTCAAGGTCAATAAAGAATTCAACTTCACGTTCTGGGGGTAGACCGGGAAGTTCTTCGGGAAATACATCAGGAAACTCATTAACAACGGAAATATCATTCAAATCTGATGTATTCTGATTTAGATCAGTGACATGAGCTAAGAAAGCTTGACATCCGTTTTTCAATAAACGAATAGCTTTATGACTTGAAATGATATTGACTGATTTTAGTGGTTTGGTGATTTGGATTCGCACAACAGGTTGATTAGGAATATGAAAACTAACAACCTTACGAAAACAATCAATTTTGGCATGGTAAGTGGTTAACCAGTCAATTCCTAAAATCACGTCAAATGCAAGTATTTTCAAAGATATAAGATCAACAGGTAAGGTAAGGGTACCAATCTGAATCAAGCAAGATTTATAAACTGTAGATGTAACAAAGGTTTCTCCTAACGGAGTTTCAACAGATAAGTCAAAGTCTAATTTATCAGAAGTCAAGTTCAAACGTTGAGCACAAGCAGGTGAAATAAAGGAATGGGTAGCACCGGTATCTAACAAGGTATAAACTTCGCAAGAGTTTATGATCAGCTTACCCGTAATCACCTCGTGTGGATTCCTCGCGTTTTGGGCTGTCACGACAAACGCTCTTCCAGGAATCACTGACTTTGACTTGTCTGCAACCGCCTTTGGAATCACCACCCCCGCTGAACTTGGTTTCGCAACAGGACAATCTCGAGCTATATGTCCTTCTTTTCCACAGTTATAGCATCCTTTGAACTGTTGTGGGCAGTTTGGGCTGATATGTCCCTCTTTCCCGCATTTAAAGCATACGACCGGTGGTCGTTCTCCTCCCCTCGAAACAGTTGATGCTGGTGCTGATGTTGACATCTTCGTGTTCTCATTGTTGTACCTTCTCTTCTTGAAATCTCCCCCCGATTCGCTTCTTCTACTATCATGGCCACGATAACCACCGGAGTGGTTACCTCTTCTGTCATACTTTCCTCCTCGCTGGTTGTCATTGCTCCGATGACTACTGCCACCAGTACGACCTTGGTTATGGTCCCTCGGTTGAACATAATCATTATCTCGTTCCAATAACTGGGCCCTGTTTACTACATCCGAATATAAAGAAAACTTATGAGAAATGAGGTATTGACGTATTTCGGGTTTCAAACCTCTTAGAAACATCCGCGTCATACGTTCCTCATTCTCCACCAAATGAGGTGCAAACCTGGACAGCTCCGCGAACTTAGCCTCGTACTGGGATACCGTCATGTTGTTTTGCTCGAGTCTGATAAATTATACCTCCTTCATATGACGAATACTTTCAGCAAAGTACTTGTCATTGAACAGTTTCTGGAACGCTTCCCAAGACATCTGGAGTGCAGCAGGCTGGGTACGCTTCACGGATTCCCACCAGTAATCTGCCTCTCCACAGAACATAAACGTGGCGAATGGAACCTTCTGTTCCTCTGTACATCCCAAGACATCAAATATCTTGGTAATTTGTTTAATCCACGTCTCCGCCTTGATCGGATCTGGCTTTCCCAGAAACTCTGGTGGTCCCAATTCTTTGAACTGCTTGGCAGTGACAGCTCGCGTGTTGTTATTATCTCCACCTGTATGTTGCACACGAGTCTCCCTCGTCTGATTTTGCATGAACTGCAAAAAACTTCTAAACATCTCATCGTTTATCGTCTGACCAGCGTTATTTTCAGGATGAACATTGCCTTCTTGTTGCACGTTCTCCTGGTTAACAATTAAAGGTGTCTCCACGGTCTCATTCACTTCGTTGTTAACGTTCTCAGCTGCCATTCTCAAATACTGCCATAAAACAAGGGTTAATTAAACAAGTCAACATATCACATATTAACCCTATGCTCCGACTGACCAATTAAATACCACATAAGCTTAGGTAGGACACACTAGCGAAGGATTTACTCGTCTCTCCCCTCCTAGTTCTATTCCCCGATCTCCGCCAGAGATCATATCCCTAAGCTCTGATACCAACTGTGACGCCCCCAGAATAGGTCCATTCAACCCAACCCATTCTGAGTCGCCAAATACATGGTACAGAATTCAAATACAAACTTTATATCATACGGTCGTGCAAAATACGACCACACAACTGTGAGTCTCAGTACAAATATGTAGAAAATATTAAGATTCAAACTAAGTCCTCATTACAATTATTATCACACTATTTATCAGAAATAGTGAGGACTACTACTGCTCTAACTCGGACCATCACTCTGTCCCCCGACTAGTCCCCGCAACATTCTCATTTCCTGAAGAGGACAACAGATGAAAAGGGTGAGCTCAACTAGCCCAGTAAAGAATATTATGACTAAGATAATGGAAAATAAATTATCGTTAGCCTTCAACAGTTCAGATAAAATATTATTGACAACATGTTTTAGATCAATATTCGCAGCGGAAATAATCGTTCATCATCAATATTTTATCCCTGTAACATCAATCAATATATATCTCAAATCAAATATTCATCTTTGCACTACAGGCCAAAGATATTCATTTGCATCATCAGTAGTCATGTTCATCTCAACACCTGTCATCTTTGCACTACAGGCCAAAGATATTCATCAGGTAATCATTCATCTTTGCTCTACAGGCCAAAGATATTCATCAAGTAATCATTCATCTTTGCTCTACAGGCCAAAGATATTCAGTTACATCACCTTTTAGGACTGAGGATGATGAAAAAAATATTTTAAAAAAACGAATCCAGAGAGATAAAAGACAAAGACTAAGGATTCGTATTTTAATATATCCAATTCAAAAATACCTCGTAATAATCAATTATGGAGCAAAATTCAAGAATAAAGCTCAAAACTTGAATACAATCAAAGATAGTAACCTTAACAAGCAATTTGGACAAATAGAAGAAAATTTAATTTTTCCGTGAATAGTGCCGTATACGTGAATAGTGCCGTATACGTGAATAGTAACCCCGACGGGAAAAAAATAAGAATTTCAACATAAAATCCATGACAATATTTCTGTATAATGATATTGAAAAGAATAATATCATTTACGAAAGAAAATAACATCCCTTACTTCAAAAGAACAGTATCTCTGACTGGAATATCAGATATAATACCGACGGAAGCTTGTACTGAATAGTAATACTCAAAGTATTGAAATACTCACAAAAATACGCTCGATATTATAGAGAGAGAAAACTTCTGATTTCTGGTGTGATTTTCAATTCTAACCTAAGCACCCTATTTATAGGAAAAGCTTAGGATGCCAAAGGAGACTAAATGAATAAAATAATATTATTTTTTTTAAAAATTTTCAAGCCGCCGGCTGCTCAGAATTTTCAACAAACCAACAAAAGTGGGTCCCACCCTTTATTAAAAAAAAATATTTATTTTCCGAAACTTCAATAATTCATAACAAATAGCCCCTTTGTCAGAAAAATAAAAATGATGTGTCCTTCTGTAGGAAATTTAATTCTCTACAACTTTGCAGAAGAAAGTTTTTCCAAATTCCAAACATAAATTATCCGAAATCCAAAAACAGATGATTTCTCACACCAAAATATTGATAAAAACACATCAGCACTAATTCCTTCTTTAATATCCACAAAATAAATATTTTCTTATCATATAAATCAATAATTAATTATTCACAAATAATATTATAGAACTACAATATTAACAACCAGGTCGTTCCCAGGACAGAGGGGGCCTTCCGATAAGGACTTCTCTCTACTGGCGCGCAATTAAATAACCCCTCCTAGACAGAACTTCCTTAGACATTGTCAATAATGCTATCTAATAATATTATTCAAATAATATGAATTATTGAGTTGATAACGTGAAATACTGTGCAACAACAATTATTGAATCAATACTACAAAATATCAACTGTAGCCATTATTGAATCAATCATAAAAAAATAGCAACGTGGCAATTATTGAGTCAATAAAATATCAATGCAGCAATTATTGAGTCAATAATATAAAATATCAACGTAGCAATTATTGAGTCAATAATATAAAATATTGAACAGTAATTACTGTAACAATAATTGAGTAGGCTTCTCACGTAAGACTCAATAATTTGAAATACTGTGCAATACCGTGTGCTACTATGCAACACCGTGTATCACTGTATTTTAACCACCGGGTATTTCAACAGTACTAACGGTAACAACCACGCCGTTATCTTGTAAAAAGTTATTTCTGTCGCTTTCTATATCCGACAGTTATTCCGTTGTGGGGGCCCACAAATAGCTGCGCCGTCGTACGAATATTCCCCGACAACAAGAATATTCCACGACCAAATGAATATTTCCCGACAACAAGAATATTTTATAACCACTTGCTCATTTTAAAAATATTTGCACATTTCACCCATAACTTTCATATTTATAACTAAATCTTTATTCATAAAAGTTGGGGTCTTACAGCTTGGGTTCATCATGGATGTCAAGACTTGGTCTTGCAGTCACTCCTTGAGACCTTCTCGCAGTTCGTTGTCAATTTCCACATGAATAAGTTAGATGTCAGCTTGTCTGAATTACTTAACTTGTTGAAAAATGTAGAAGGTCACTTTCCATCCAAGAAGAACCATGTCTTAATGATGGATTCTTCCAAGAAAAGGAAGAGGCCCAAGGTATCTTCTGAAAAGAAGAAATCTAAGAAGGCTAAGGGCAAAGTGAATATGAAGGATCAAAAAAACCCTGATCCAGTTAGCAAAGGAATGTGCTTCCATTGCAACGAGCCGGGTCATTGGAATAGGAACTGCAAGAAATTTTTGGCAGAGAAGAAGCTTGGAGAAGCTTCGACTTCCAATCAAGGTTTGTTCATGATTGAAATTAATTTTTCATAAAGTCAAAATTCTACTTGTGTAAGACCCCAACTTTTATGAATAAAGATTTAGTTTTCTTTATATATTATTTTGAACAGTAAGGGGTTGTTTTGATAAATATGAAAGTTATGGGTGAAATGTGCAAATATTTTTTAAAATGAGCAAGTGGTTATAAAATATTCTTGTTGTCGGGGAATATTCGTTTGGTCGTGGAATATTCTTGTTGTCGGGGAATATTCGTACGACGGCGCAGCTATTTGTGGGCCCCCACAACGGAATAACTGTCGGATATAGAAAGCGACAGAAATAACTTTTTACAAGATAGCGGCGTGGTTGTTACCGTTAGTACTGTTGAAATACCCGGTGGTTAAAATACAGTGATACACGGTGTTGCATAGTAGCACACGGTAT
Source organism: Panax stipuleanatus (assembly GCA_020205555.1). Classification (NCBI taxonomy): domain Eukaryota; kingdom Viridiplantae; phylum Streptophyta; class Magnoliopsida; order Apiales; family Araliaceae; genus Panax; species Panax stipuleanatus. Next base: position 75,711,302 of record CM035115.1, on the reverse strand, counting down.
TGCACAGTATTTCGAATTATTGAGTCTTACGTGAGAAGCCTACTCAATTATTGTTACAGCAATTACTGTTCAATATTTTATATTATTGACTCAATAATTGCTACGTTGATATTTTATATTATTGACTCAATAATTGTTGCATTGATATTTTATTGACTCAATAATTGCCACGTTGCTATTTTTTTATGATTGATTCAATAATGGCTACAGTTGATATTTTGTAGTATTGATTCAATAATTGTCGTTGCACAGTATTTCACGTTATCAACTCAATAATTCATATTATTTGAATAATATTATTAGATAGCATTATTGACAATGTCTAAGGAAGTTCTGTCTAGGAGGGGTTATTTAATTGCGCGCCAGTAAGGAGAAGTCCTTATCGGAAGGCCCCCTCTGTCCTGGGAACGACCTGGTTGTTAATATTGTAGTTCTATAATATTATTTGTGAATAATTAATTATTGATTTATATGATAAGGAAATATTTATTTTGTGGATATTAAAGAAGGAATTAGTGCTGATGTGTTTTTATCAATATTTTGGTGTGAGAAATCATCTGTTTTTGGATTTCGGATAATTTATGTTTGGAATTTGGAAAAACTTTCTTCTGCAAAGTTGTAGAGAATTAAATTTTCTATAGAAGGACACATCATTTGTATTTTTCTGACAAAGGGGCTATTTGTTATGAATTATTGAAGTTTCGGAAAATAAATATTTTTTTTTAATAAAGGGTGGGACCCACTTTTGTTGGTTTGTTGAAAATTCTGAGCAGCCGGCGGCTTGAAATTTTTTTTAAAAAATAATATTATTTTATTCATTTAGTCTCCTTTGGCATCCTAAGCTTTTCCTATAAATAGGGTGCTTAGGTTAGAATTGAAAATCACACCAGAATCAGAAGTTTTCTCTCTCTATAATATCGAGCGTATTTTTGTGAGTATTTCAATACTTTGAGTATTAGTATTCAGCGCAAGTTTTTTTCGGTATTATATCCGATATTCCAGTCAGAGGTACTATCTTTTTGAGGTAAGGGATGTTATTTCTTTCGTAAATGATGTTATTCTTCTCAATATCATTATACAAAAATATTGTCATGGATTTTATGTTGAAATTCTTACTTTTTCCGTCGGGGTTACTATTCACGTATACGGCACTATTCACGTATACGGCACTATTCACGAAAAAAATTATTTTTCTTCTATTTGTCCAAATTGCTTGTTAAGGTTACTATCTTTGATTGTATCCAAGTTTTGAGCTCTATTCTTGAATTTTGCTCCATAATTGATTATTACGAGGTATTTTTGAATTGGATATACTGAAATACGAATCCTTAGTCTTTGTCTTTTATCTCACTGGATTTGTTTTTTTTAAATGTTTTTCATCATTCTCAGTCCTAAAAGGTGATGTAACTGAATATCTTTGGCCTGTAGAGCAAAGATGAATGATTACTTGATGAATATCTTTGGCCTGTAGAGCAAAGATGACAGGTGTTGAGATGAATATGACCACTGATGATACAAATGAATATCTTTGGCCTGTAGTGCAAAGATGAATATTTGATTCGAGATGTATATTGATTGATGTTACAGGGATAAAATATTGATGATGGACTTTTAAATCATAGAAGATAGTAGACTTCATTCTCTGCTTAACTCTTCTAATGATTTGTTATTTCCGCTGCGAATATTGATCTAAGATTGGTTGTCCATTATATTTTATCTGATTTATTGAAGGCTAACGATAATTTATTTTTCATTATCTTAGTCATAATATTCTTTACTGGGCTAGTTGAGCTCACCCTTTTCATCTGTTGTCCTCTTCAGGAAATGAGAATGTTGCGGGGACTAGTCGGGGGACAGAGTGATGGTCCGAGTTAGAGCAGTAGTAGTCCTCACTATTTCTGATAAATAGTGTGATAATAATTGTAATGAGGACTTAGTTTGAATCTTAATATTTTCTACATATTTGTACTGAGACTCACAGTTGTGTGGTCGTATTTTGCACGATCGTATGATATAAAGTTTGTATTTGAATTCTGTACCATGTATTTGGCGACTCAGAATGGGTTGGGTTGAATGGACCTATTCTGGGGGCGTCACAGTTGGTATCAGAGCTTAGGGATATGATCTCTGGCGGAGATCGGGGAATAGAACTAGGAGGGGAGAGACGAGTAAATCCTTCGCTAGTGTGTCCTACCTAAGCTTATGTGGTATTTAATTGGTCAGTCGGAGCATAGGGTTAATATGTGATATGTTGACTTGTTTAATTAACCCTTGTTTTATGGCAGTATTTGAGAATGGCAGCTGAGAACGTTAACAACGAAGTGAATGAGACCGTGGAGACACCTTTAATTGTTAACCAGGAGAACGTGCAACAAGAAGGCAATGTTCATCCTGAAAATAACGCTGGTCAGACGATAAACGATGAGATGTTTAGAAGTTTTTTGCAGTTCATGCAAAATCAGACGAGGGAGACTCGTGTGCAACATACAGGTGGAGATAATAACAACACGCGAGCTGTCACTGCCAAGCAGTTCAAAGAATTGGGACCACCAGAGTTTCTGGGAAAGCCAGATCCGATCAAGGCGGAGACGTGGATTAAACAAATTACCAAGATATTTGATGTCTTGGGATGTACAGAGGAACAGAAGGTTCCATTCGCCACGTTTATGTTCCGTGGAGAGGCAGATTACTGGTGGGAATCCGTGAAGCGTACCCAGCCTGCTGCACTCCAGATGTCTTGGGAAGCGTTCCAGAAACTGTTCAATGACAAGTACTTTCCTGAAAGTATTCGTCATATGAAGGAGGTAGAATTTATCAGACTCGAGCAAAACAACATGACGGTATCCCAGTACGAGGCTAAGTTCGCGGAGCTGTCCAGGTTTGCACCTCATTTGGTGGAGAATGAGGAACGTATGACGCGGATGTTTCTAAGAGGTTTGAAACCCGAAATACGTCAATACCTCATTTCTCATAAGTTTTCTTTATATTCGGATGTAGTAAACAGGGCCCAGTTATTGGAACGAGATAATGATTATGTTCAACCGAGGGACCACAACCAAGGTCGTACTGGTGGCAGTAGTCATCGGAGCAATGACAACCAGCGAGGAGGAAAGTATGACAGAAGCGGTAACCACTCCGGTGGTTATCGTGGCCATGATAGTAGAAGAAGCGAATCGGGGGGAGATTTCAAGAAGAGAAGGTACAACAATGAGAACACGAAGATGTCAACATCAGCACCAGCATCAACTGTTTCGAGGGGAGGAGAACGACCACCGGTCGTATGCTTTAAATGCGGGAAAGAGGGACATATCAGCCCAAACTACCCACAACAGTTCAAAGGATGCTATAACTGTGGAAAAGAAGGACATATAGCTCGAGATTGTCCTGTTGCGAAACCAAGTTCAGCGGGGGTGGTGATTCCAAAGGCGGTTGCAGACAAGTCAAAGTCAGTGATTCCTGAAAGAGCGTTTGTCGTGACAGCCCAAAACGCGAGGAATCCACACGAGGTGATTACGGGTAAGCTGATCATAAACTCTTGCGAAGTTTATACCTTGTTAGATACCGGTGCTACCCATTCCTTTATTTCACCTGCTTGTGCTCAACGTTTGAACTTGACTTCTGATAAATTAGACTTTGACTTATCTGTTGAAACTCCGTTAGGAGAAACCTTTGTTACATCTACAGTTTATAAATCTTGCTTGATTCAGATTGGTACCCTTACCTTACCTGTTGATCTTATATCTTTGAAAATACTTGCATTTGACGTGATTTTAGGAATTGACTGGTTAACCACTTACCATGCCAAAATTGATTGTTTTCGTAAGGTTGTTAGTTTTCATATTCCTAATCAACCTGTTGTGCGAATCCAAATCACCAAACCACTAAAATCAGTCAATATCATTTCAAGTCATAAAGCTATTCGTTTATTGAAAAACGGATGTCAAGCTTTCTTAGCTCATGTCACTGATCTAAATCAGAATACATCAGATTTGAATGATATTTCCGTTGTTAATGAGTTTCCTGATGTATTTCCCGAAGAATTTCCCGGTCTACCCCCAGAACGTGAAGTTGAATTCTTTATTGACCTTGAGCCCGGTACAAAGCCCATTTCTAAAACCCCATATCGAATGGCTCCTATTGAACTTCAGGAGTTAAAGGTCCAATTACAAGAGTTGTTAGACATCGGTTTTATTCGTCCTAGTACGTCTCCTTGGGGTGCTCCTGTTTTATTCGTAAAGAAGAAAGACGGGAGTATGCGACTTTGCATTGACTATCGGGAGTTGAACCATGTCACCATCAAGATTAGGTATCCGTTACCTCGTATTAATGACCTGTTCGACCAGTTGCAAGGAGCGCAATTCTTTTCAAAGATCGATCTTCGTTCTGGATATCATCAGCTGAAGATTAAAACTGAGGATATTCCAAAGACTGCTTTCAGAACACGGTACGGGCATTATGAGTTCTTAGTCATGTCTTTTGGATTGACTAATGCTCCTGCTGCTTTCATGGATATGATGAACCGTGTATTTAAGGAGTATTTAGATCAATTCGTTGTTGTCTTTATTGATGACATTCTCATCTATTCTAAAAGCCGTGAAGATCATGAACACCATTTGAAGTTGGTACTTCAAAAGCTTCGTGAGAACAAGCTATATGCTAAGCTGAAGATATGCGAGTTTTGGCTTGAGGAAGTAGCATTCCTTGGGCACGTGGTATCGAAACGTGGAGTATCTGTTGACCCGGCGAAGATTGAAGCAATACAAAGCTGGGAGCAACCTAAGTCGGTGACTGAAGTACGAAGCTTTCTGGGCTTAGCTGGTTATTATCGGAGGTTCGTAGAGGGATTTTCTCGAATCGCTACTCCATTAACTCAGTTGACTCGGAAACATACGAAATTCTTTTGGAGCGAGGAATGCGAGAAGAGCTTCCAAGAGCTCAAGAGGAGACTTATTTCGGCACCTGTTCTGACAATACCATCTGGTTCGGATGGATTTGTTATTTACAGCGATGCTTCGGGCAAAGGGTTAGGATGTGTTCTCATGTAACATGGGAAAGTCATAGCCTATGCCTCGCGACAACTCAAAGAATATGAGAGGAATTATCCTACTCATGATCTAGAGTTAGCAGCAGTCGTTTTCGCGTTGAAGATCTGGAGACATTACTTGTACGGAGAGAAAGTGGAGATTTATACGGATCATAAGAGCCTTAAATATTTCTTCACTCAGAAGGAACTCAACATGCGGCAACGACGTTGGCTTGAGCTGTTGAAAGATTACGATCATACTATCCAATACCATCCTGGAAAAGCGAACGTGGTAGCTGACGCGTTGAGTAGAAGATCATATGTAGAAACGAGTGCGATGATGTCAAGTATACGCGTAGAACCAGCTTTGATTGATAAAGTTAAAGCTGCTCAAGCTACGGATGCGGAGCTGATGAAGATGAAGTAGAAGGTGCAAGAAGGTGCAATTCCAGAAGCAAGAATCGATGAAGATGGAATACTTCGAGTCAACTCCAGACTTTGTGTTCCTAACGATTTTGACTTGAAGTATAGAATCATGATGGAGGCACACAACACACCGTTTGCGATCCATCCTGGGAGTACTAAAATGTATCGTGATCTTCGACATACATTTTGGTGGAGCAATATGAAGAGAGAGATCGCGGAGTTCATCTCTAGATGTTTAACTTGTCAACGTGTAAAGGCGGAGCATCAAGTACCGAAGGGTCCATTGCAACCACTGGAGATTCCGAAATGGAAGTGGGAACACATTACGATGGATTTCGTTACGGGTCTTCCCAAGGTTTCTCAAGGCTTAGATACGATTTGGGTTATTGTTGATAGATTAACCAAGTCTGTTCATTTCTTGCCGATACGAGAGACTTATTCCCTTGAACGTCTTGCTCATATGTACGTGAATGAGATTGTAAGATTGCATGGCATGCCAGTATCCATAGTTTCGGATCGTGATCCCAGATTTACTTCACGATTTTGGATCAGTTTGCAGAAAGCTATGGGTACGGATTTACGATTCAGTTCGGCTTATCATCCTCAAACAGACGGACAATCGGAAAGGACTATCCAAACTCTTGAAGATCTATTGAGACTTTGTGTTCTAGACTTCAAAGGGAGTTGGGATAAGTACTTACCATTGGTGGAATTCTCCTACAACAACAGTTATCAGGCAAGTATAGGCGTAGCTCCATTCGAAGCGTTATATAGGAGAAAGTGTCGTTCTCCAGTATGTTGGGATGAGGTGGGTGAAGCAACATTGTTGGGACCAGAGTTAGTACGTATGACTACAGAAAAGATCCAAATAATCCGACAACGTCTACAGACGGCACATGATCGACAAAAGAGTTATGCAGATCTTCATCGAAAGGACGTGGAATTTAATGTTGGAGACCATGTGTTATTACGTGTTGCTCCGTGGAAAGGAGTTACAAGGTTTGGAAAGAGAGGAAAGCTTAACCCATGATTCATTGGTCCATTTGAGATTCTTGACCGAATAGGAAATGTGGCTTATAGACTCGCTTTACCTCCAAGCATGTCTCGTGTTCATAACGTGTTTCACATATCCGTGTTACGTAAATATGTGAAGGATCCAAACCGCATTATTGAGTTAGAACCAGACGAGATAGCTGAAGATTTAACGTACGAGGAGGTACCTGTCAAGATCTTGGATAGGAAGGAGCATGTCCTACGCTTGAAAATTATACCTCAAGTTAAAGTTTTGTGGAGAAACCATGCAATTGAGGAAATGACCTGGGAGTTGGAATCGGAAATGAAAGCGAGGTATCCTCACCTTTTCGACATACCAGGTACGTACGTCAATTTCGAGGACGAAATTTCATAAGGAGGGGAGGTTGTAAGACCCCAACTTTTATGAATAAAGATTTAGTTTTCTTTATATATTATTTTGAACAGTAAGGGGTTGTTTTGATAAATATGAAAGTTATGGGTGAAATGTGCAAATATTTTTAAAATGAGCAAGTGGTTATAAAATATTCTTGTTGTCGGGGAATATTCGTTTGGTCGTGGAATATTCTTGTTGTCGGGGAATATTCGTACGACGGCGCAGCTATTTGTGGGCCCCCACAACGGAATAACTGTCGGATATAGAAAGCGACAGAAATAACTTTTTACAAGATAGCGGCGTGGTTGTTACCGTTAGTACTGTTGAAATACCCGGTGGTTAAAATACAGTGATACACGGTGTTGCATAGTAGCACACGGTATTGCACAGTATTTCGAATTATTGAGTCTTACGTGAGAAGCCTACTCAATTATTGTTACAGCAATTACTGTTCAATATTTTATATTATTGACTCAATAATTGCTACGTTGATATTTTATATTATTGACTCAATAATTGTTGCATTGATATTTTATTGACTCAATAATTGCCACGTTGCTATTTTTTTATGATTGATTCAATAATGGCTACAGTTGATATTTTGTAGTATTGATTCAATAATTGTCGTTGCACAGTATTTCACGTTATCAACTCAATAATTCATATTATTTGAATAATATTATTAGATAGCATTATTGACAATGTCTAAGGAAGTTCTGTCTAGGAGGGGTTATTTAATTGCGCGCCAGTAAGGAGAAGTCCTTATCGGAAGGCCCCCTCTGTCCTGGGAACGACCTGGTTGTTAATATTGTAGTTCTATAATATTATTTGTGAATAATTAATTATTGATTTATATGATAAGGAAATATTTATTTTGTGGATATTAAAGAAGGAATTAGTGCTGATGTGTTTTTATCAATATTTTGGTGTGAGAAATCATCTGTTTTTGGATTTCGGATAATTTATGTTTGGAATTTGGAAAAACTTTCTTCTGCAAAGTTGTAGAGAATTAAATTTCCTATAGAAGGACACATCATTTGTATTTTTCTGACAAAGGGGCTATTTGTTATGAATTATTGAAGTTTCGGAAAATAAATATTTTTTTTTAATAAAGGGTGGGACCCACTTTTGTTGGTTTGTTGAAAATTCTGAGCAGCCGGCGGCTTGAAAATTTTTTAAAAAAATAATATTATTTTATTCATTTAGTCTCCTTTGGCATCCTAAGCTTTTCCTATAAATAGGGTGCTTAGGTTAGAATTGAAAATCACACCAGAATCAGAAGTTTTCTCTCTCTATAATATCGAGCGTATTTTTGTGAGTATTTCAATACTTTGAGTATTAGTATTCAGCGCAAGTTTTTTTCGGTATTATATCCGATATTCCAGTCAGAGGTATTATCTTTTTGAGGTAAGGGATGTTATTTCTTTCGTAAATGATGTTATTCTTCTCAATATCATTATACAAAAATATTGTCATGGATTTTATGTTGAAATTCTTACTTTTTCCGTCGGGGTTACTATTCACGTATACGGCACTATTCACGTATACGGCACTATTCACGAAAAAAATTATTTTTCTTCTATTTGTCCAAATTGCTTGTTAAGGTTACTATCTTTGATTGTATCCAAGTTTTGAGCTCTATTCTTGAATTTTGCTCCATAATTGATTATTACGAGGTATTTTTGAATTGGATATACTGAAATACGAATCCTTAGTCTTTGTCTTTTATCTCACTGGATTCGTTTTTTTTAAATGTTTTTCATCATTCTCAGTCCTAAAAGGTGATGTAACTGAATATCTTTGGCCTGTAGAGCAAAGATGAATGATTACTTGATGAATATCTTTGGCCTGTAGAGCAAAGATGAATGATTACCTGATGAATATCTTTGGCCTGTAGTGCAAAGATGACAGGTGTTGAGATAAATATGACCACTGATGATACAAATGAATATCTTTGGCCTGTAGTGCAAAGATGAATATTTGATTCGAGATGTATATTGATTGATGTTACAGGGATAAAATATTGATGATGGACTTTTAAATCATAGAAGATAGTAGACTTCATTCTCTGCTTAACTCTTCTAATGATTTGTTATTTCCGCTGCGAATATTGATCTAAGATTGGTTGTCCATTATATTTTATCTGATTTATTGAAGGCTAACGATAATTTATTTTTCATTATCTTAGTCATAATATTCTTTACTGGGCTAGTTGAGCTCACCCTTTTCATCTGTTGTCCTCTTCAGGAAATGAGAATGTTGCGGGGACTAGTCGGGGGACAGAGTGATGGTCCGAGTTAGAGCAGTAGTAGTCTTCACTATTTCTGATAAATAGTGTGATAATAATTGTAATGAGGACTTAGTTTGAATCTTAATATTTTCTACATATTTGTACTGAGACTCACAGTTGTGTGGTCGTATTTTGCACGATCGTATGATATAAAGTTTGTATTTGAATTCTGTACCATGTATTTGGCGACTCAGAATGGGTTGGGTTGAATGGACCTATTCTGGGGGCGTCACAGTTGGTATCAGAGCTTAGGGATATGATCTCTGGCGGAGATCGGGGAATAGAACTAGGAGGGGAGAGACGAGTAAATCCTTCGCTAGTGTGTCCTACCTAAGCTTATGTGGTATTTAATTGGTCAGTCGGAGCATAGGGTTAATATGTGATATGTTGACTTGTTTAATTAACCCTTGTTTTATGGCAGTATTTGAGAATGGCAGCTGAGAACGTTAACAACGAAGTGAATGAGACCGTGGAGACACCTTTAATTGTTAACCAGGAGAACGTGCAACAAGAAGGCAATGTTCATCCTGAAAATAACGCTGGTCAGACGATAAACGATGAGATGTTTAGAAGTTTTTTGCAGTTCATGCAAAATCAGACGAGGGAGACTCGTGTGCAACATACAGGTGGAGATAATAACAACACGCGAGCTGTCACTGCCAAGCAGTTCAAAGAATTGGGACCACCAGAGTTTCTGGGAAAGCCAGATCCGATCAAGGCGGAGACGTGGATTAAACAAATTACCAAGATATTTGATGTCTTGGGATGTACAGAGGAACAGAAGGTTCCATTCGCCACGTTTATGTTCCGTGGAGAGGCAGATTACTGGTGGGAATCCGTGAAGCGTACCCAGCCTGCTGCACTCCAGATGTCTTGGGAAGCGTTCCAGAAACTGTTCAATGACAAGTACTTTCCTGAAAGTATTCGTCATATGAAGGAGGTAGAATTTATCAGACTCGAGCAAAACAACATGACGGTATCCCAGTACGAGGCTAAGTTCGCGGAGCTGTCCAGGTTTGCACCTCATTTGGTGGAGAATGAGGAACGTATGACGCGGATGTTTCTAAGAGGTTTGAAACCCGAAATACGTCAATACCTCATTTCTCATAAGTTTTCTTTATATTCGGATGTAGTAAACAGGGCCCAGTTATTGGAACGAGATAATGATTATGTTCAACCGAGGGACCACAACCAAGGTCGTACTGGTGGCAGTAGTCATCGGAGCAATGACAACCAGCGAGGAGGAAAGTATGACAGAAGCGGTAACCACTCCGGTGGTTATCGTGGCCATGATAGTAGAAGAAGCGAATCGGGGGGAGATTTCAAGAAGAGAAGGTACAACAATGAGAACACGAAGATGTCAACATCAGCACCAGCATCAACTGTTTCGAGGGGAGGAGAACGACCACCGGTCGTATGCTTTAAATGCGGGAAAGAGGGACATATCAGCCCAAACTGCCCACAACAGTTCAAAGGATGCTATAACTGTGGAAAAGAAGGACATATAGCTCGAGATTGTCCTGTTGCGAAACCAAGTTCAGCGGGGGTGGTGATTCCAAAGGCGGTTGCAGACAAGTCAAAGTCAGTGATTCCTGGAAGAGCGTTTGTCGTGACAGCCCAAAACGCGAGGAATCCACACGAGGTGATTACGGGTAAGCTGATCATAAACTCTTGCGAAGTTTATAACTTGTTAGATACCGGTGCTACCCATTCCTTTATTTCACCTGCTTGTGCTCAACGTTTGAACTTGACTTCTGATAAATTAGACTTTGACTTATCTGTTGAAACTCCGTTAGGAGAAACCTTTGTTACATCTACAGTTTATAAATCTTGCTTGATTCAGATTGGTACTCTTACCTTACCTGTTGATCTTATATCTTTGAAAATACTTGCATTTGACGTGATTTTAGGAATTGACTGGTTAACCACTTACCATGCCAAAATTGATTGTTTTCGTAAGGTTGTTAGTTTTCATATTCCTAATCAACCTGTTGTGCGAATCCAAATCACCAAACCACTAAAATCAGTCAATATCATTTCAAGTCATAAAGCTATTCGTTTATTGAAAAACGGATGTCAAGCTTTCTTAGCTCATGTCACTGATCTAAATCAGAATACATCAGATTTGAATGATATTTCCGTTGTTAATGAGTTTCCTGATGTATTTCCCGAAGAACTTCCCGGTCTACCCCCAGAACGTGAAGTTGAATTCTTTATTGACCTTGAGCCCGGTACAAAGCCCATTTCTAAAACCCCATATCGAATGGCTCCTATTGAACTTCAGGAGTTAAAGGTCCAATTACAAGAGTTGTTAGACATCGGTTTTATTCGTCCTAGTACGTCTCCTTGGGGTGCTCCTGTTTTATTCGTAAAGAAGAAAGACGGGAGTATGCGACTTTGCATTGACTATCGGGAGTTGAACCATGTCACCATCAAGAATAGGTATCCGTTACCTCGTATTGATGACCTGTTCGACCAGTTGCAAGGAGCGCAATTCTTTTCAAAGATCGATCTTCGTTCTGGATATCATCAGCTGAAGATTAAAACTGAGGATATTCCAAAGACTGCTTTCAGAACACGGTACGGGCATTATGAGTTCTTAGTCATGTCTTTTGGATTGACTAATGCTCCTGCTGCTTTCATGGATATGATGAACCGTGTATTTAAGGAGTATTTAGATCAATTCGTTGTTGTCTTTATTGATGACATTCTCATCTATTCTAAAAGCCGTGAAGATCATGAACACCATTTGAAGTTGGTACTTCAAAAGCTTCGTGAGAACAAGCTATATGCTAAGCTGAAGAAATGCGAGTTTTGGCTTGAGGAAGTAGCATTCCTCGGGCACGTGGTATCGAAACGTGGAGTATCTGTTGACTCGGCGAAGATTGAAGCAATACAAAGCTGGGAGCAACCTAAGTCGGTGACTGAAGTACGAAGCTTTCTGGGCTTAGCTGGTTATTATCGGAGGTTCGTAGAGGGATTTTCTCGAATCGCTACTCCATTAACTCAGTTGACTCGGAAACATACGAAATTCGTTTGGAGCGAGGAATGCGAGAAGAGCTTCCAAGAGCTCAAGAGGAGACTTATTTCGGCACCTGTTCTGACAATACCATCTGGTTCGGATGGATTTGTTATTTACAGCGATGCTTCGGGCAAAGGGTTAGGATGTGTTCTCATGCAACATGGGAAAGTCATAGCCTATGCCTCGCGACAACTCAAAGAATATGAGAGGAATTATCCTACTCATGATCTAGAGTTAGCAGCAGTCGTTTTCGCATTGAAGATCTGGAGACATTACTTGTACGGAGAGAAAGTGGAGATTTATACGGATCATAAGAGCCTTAAATATTTCTTCACTCAGAAGGAACTCAACATGCGGCAACGACGTTGGCTTGAGCTGTTGAAAGATTACGATCATACTATCCAATACCATCCTGGAAAAGCGAACGTGGTAGCTGACGCGTTGAGTAGAAGATCATATGTAGAAACGAGTGCGATGATGTCAAGTATACGCGTAGAACCAGCTTTGATTGATAAAGTTAAAGCTGCTCAAGCTACGGATGCGGAGCTGATGAAGATGAAGAAGAAGGTGCAAGAAGGTGCAATTCCAGAAGCAAGAATCGATGAAGATGGAATACTTCGAGTCAACTCCAGACTTTGTGTTCCTAACGATTTTGACTTGAAGTATAGAATCATGATGGAGGCACACAACACACCGTTTGCGATCCATCCTGGGAGTACTAAAATGTATCGTGATCTTCGACATACATTTTGGTGGAGCAATATGAAGAGAGAGATCGCGGAGTTCATCTCTAGATGTTTAACTTGTCAACGTGTAAAGGCGGAGCATCAAGTACCGAAGGGTCCATTGCAACCACTGGAGATTCCGAAATGGAAGTGGGAACACATTACGATGGATTTCGTTACGGGTCTTCCCAAGGTTTCTCAAGGCTTAGATGCGATTTGGGTTATTGTTGATAGATTAACCAAGTCTGTTCATTTCTTGCCGATACGAGAGACTTATTCCCTTGAACGTCTTGCTCATATGTACGTGAATGAGATTGTAAGATTGCATGGCATGCCAGTATCCATAGTTTCGGATCGTGATCCCAGATTTACTTCACGATTTTGGATCAGTTTGCAGAAAGCTATGGGTACGGATTTACGATTCAGTTCGGCTTATCATCCTCAAACAGACGGACAATCGGAAAGGACTATCCAAACTCTTGAAGATCTATTGAGACTTTGTGTTCTAGACTTCAAAGGGAGTTGGGATAAGTACTTACCATTGGTGGAATTCTCCTACAACAACAGTTATCAGGCAAGTATAGGCGTAGCTCCATTCGAAGCGTTATATGGGAGAAAGTGTCGTTCTCCAGTATGTTGGGATGAGGTGGGTGAAGCAACATTGTTGGGACCAGAGTTAGTACGTATGACTACAGAAAAGATCCAAATAATCCGACAACGTATACAGACGACACAGGATCGACAAAAGAGTTATGCAGATCTTCATCGAAAGGACGTGGAATTTAATGTTGGAGACCATGTGTTATTACGTGTTGCTCCGTGGAAAGGAGTTACAAGGTTTGGAAAGCGAGGAAAGCTTAACCCACGATTCATTGGTCCATTTGAGATTCTTGACCGAATAGGAAATGTGGCTTATAGACTCGCTTTACCTCCAAGCATGTCTCGTGTTCATAACGTGTTTCACATATCCGTGTTACGTAAATATGTGAAGGATCCAAACCGCATTATTGAGTTAGAACCAGACGAGATAGCTGAAGATTTAACGTACGAGGAGGTACCTGTCAAGATCTTGGATAGGAAGGAGCATGTCCTACGCTCGAAAATTATACCTCAAGTTAAAGTTTTGTGGAGAAACCATGCAATTGAGGAAATGACCTGGGAGTTGGAATCGGAAATGAAAGCGAGGTATCCTCACCTTTTCGACATACCAGGTACGTACGTCAATTTTGAGGACGAAATTTCATAAGGAGGGGAGGTTGTAAGACCCCAACTTTTATGAATAAAGATTTAGTTTTCTTTATATATTATTTTGAACAGTAAGGGGTTGTTTTGATAAATATGAAAGTTATGGGTGAAATGTGCAAATATTTTTAAAATGAGCAAGTGGTTATAAAATATTCTTGTTGTCGGGGAATATTCGTTTGGTCGTGGAATATTCGTACGACGGCGCAGCTATTTGTGGGCCCCCACAACGGAATAACTGTCGGATATAGAAAGCGACAGAAATAACTTTTTACAAGATAACGGCGTGGTTGTTACCGTTAGTACTGTTGAAATACCCGGTGGTTAAAATACAGTGATACACGGTGTTGCATAGTAGCACACGGTATTGCACAGTATTTCGAATTATTGAGTCTTACGTGAGAAGCCTACTCAATTATTGTTACAGTAATTACTGTTCAATATTTTAAATTATTGACTCAATAATTGCTACGTTGATATTTTATATTATTGACTCAATAATTGCTGCATTGATATTTTATTGACTCAATAATTGCCACGTTGCTATTTTTTTATGATTGTTTCAATAATGGCTACAGTTGATATTTTGTAGTATTGATTCAATAATTGTCGTTGCACAGTATTTCACGTTATCAACTCAATAATTCATATTATTTGAATAATATTATTAGATAGCATTATTGACAATGTCTAAGGAAGTTCTGTCTAGGAGGGGTTATTTAATTGCGCGCCAGTAAGGAGAAGTCCTTATCGGAAGGCCCCCTCTGTCCTGGGAACGACCTGGTTGTTAATATTGTAGTTCTATAATATTATTTGTGAATAATTAATTATTGATTTATATGATAAGGAAATATTTATTTTGTGGATATTAAAGAAGGAATTAGTGCTGATGTGTTTTTATCAATATTTTGGTGTGAGAAATCATCTGTTTTTGGATTTCGGATAATTTATGTTTGGAATTTGGAAAAACTTTCTTCGGCAAAGTTGTAGAGAATTAAATTTCCTATAGAAGGACACATCATTTGTATTTTTCTGACAAAGGGGCTATTTGTTATGAATTATTGAAGTTTCGGAAAATAAATATTTTTTTTTAATAAAGGGTGGGACCCACTTTTGGTTGAAAATTCAGAATTTTTGGAGCAGCCGGCGGCTAAGAAAAAATAATATTATTTTATTATTTTAGTCTCCTTTGGCATCCTAAGCTTTTCCTATAAATAGGGTGCTTAGGTTAGAATTGAAAATCACACCAGAATCAGAAGTTTTCTCTCTCTATAATATCGAGCGTATTTTTGTGAGTATTTCAATACTTTGAGTATTAGTATTCAGCGCAAGTTTTCTTCGGTATTATATCCGATATTCCAGTCAGAGGTACTATCTTTTTGAGGTAAGGGATGTTATTTCTTTCGTAAATGATGTTATTCTTCTCAATATCATTATACAAAAATATTGTCATGGATTTTATGTTGAAATTCTTACTTTTTCCGTCGGGGTTACTATTCACGTATACGGCACTATTCACGTATACGGCACTATTCACGAAAAAAATTATTTTTCTTCTATTTGTCCAAATTGCTTGTTAAGGTTACTATCTTTGATTGTATCCAAGTTTTGAGCTCTATTCTTGAATTTTGCTCCATAATTGATTATTACGAGGTATTTTTGAATTGGATATACTGAAATACGAATCCTTAGTCTTTGTCTTTTATCTCACTGGATTCGTTTTTTTTAAATGTTTTTCATCATTCTCAGTCCTAAAAGGTGATGTAACTGAATATCTTTGGCCTGTAGAGCAAAGATGAATGATTACTTGATGAATATCTTTGGCCTGTAGAGCAAAGATGAATGATTACCTGATGAATATCTTTGGCCTGTAGTGCAAAGATGACAGGTGTTGAGATGAATATGACCACTGATGATACAAATGAATATCTTTGGCCTGTAGTGCAAAGATGAATATTTGATTCGAGATGTATATTGATTGATGTTACAGGGATAAAATATTGATGATGGACTTTTAAATCATAGAAGATAGTAGACTTCATTCTCTGCTTAACTCTTCTAATGATTTGTTATTTCCGCTGCGAATATTGATCTAAGATTGGTTGTCCATTATATTTTATCTGATTTATTGAAGGCTAACGATAATTTATTTTTCATTATCTTAGTCATAATATTCTTTACTGGGCTAGTTGAGCTCACCCTTTTCATCTGTTGTCCTCTTCAGGAAATGAGAATGTTGCGGGGACTAGTCGGGGGACAGAGTGATGGTCCGAGTTAGAGCAGTAGTAGTCCTCACTATTTCTGATAAATAGTGTGATAATAATTGTAATGAGGACTTAGTTTGAATCTTAATATTTTCTACATATTTGTACTGAGACTCACAGTTGTGTGGTCGTATTTTGCACGATCGTATGATATAAAGTTTGTATTTGAATTCTGTACCATGTATTTGGCGACTCAGAATGGGTTGGGTTGAATGGACCTATTCTGGGGGCGTCACAATTTGATTTTATCAAAAATGAGGATAAACCATGTGTGTACAAGAAGGTTAGTGGGAGCACAATTTCATTCCTTGTATTATATGTTGATGATATATTACTGATAGAGAATGACATTCTTATGCTACAATTGATAAAAATCTTGTTATCTAAACACTTCTCCATGAAGGACTTGGGAGAATCATCCTATATTTTGGGGATAATGATCTATAGAGATAGATCTAAAATGATGCTTGGCTTATCCTAAGGAACATACATTGATACCATGCTAAAGAGATTTAGCATGGAAGATTCTAAAAGAGGTCTCATGACGATGAGCCATGGAATAAATCTCTCCAAGAAACAGGCCCCAAAGACACTTGAGGAGAGAAACCGTATGAGTAAGATCCCTTATGTTTCAGTAATAGGATCTATCATATACGGTATGATATGTACTAGACCGGATGTCGCTCATGCACTTAGTGTAACCAGCAGATATTGGTCGAATTCAGGAGAAGAGCACTGGAAGACAGTGAAAATATCCTAAAGTACTTATGAAGGACTGAGGATGTATTTCTTGTCTACGGTGGGTCTGAATTAAAACTCGAGGGCTTCACAGACTAAGTTTTCAAACGGACCAAGATGACAGTAAATCTATTTCGGGATATGTGTTTACCTTGAATGGAGGCGCAGTGAGTTGAAAGAGTTCTAAGCAACAAACAGTTACTGATTCAGTGACAGAGGCAGAGTATATAGCTGCAAGTGAAGCTGCAAAGGAAGCTGTTTGGAGAAGTTCATAACCAAACTTGGTGTGGTTCCTAGCATTGGAGGAGCAGTTCCTTTGCACTGTGACAACACCGGAGAGTTTGCACAGACTAAGAAACCCAGGTCTCATCAGAAATCCAAACACGTGTTGCGGCAATTTCACTTGATCAGGGAGATCATTGAAAGAGGAGACGTCACCTTGGAGCTTGTAGACAACATTGCAGATCCATTTACTAAAGCTTTAACACAACAACAGTTTAATCGTCACTTAGAGAAGATGGGTATGAGATACTGTGACGATTGGATTTAGTGCAAGTGGGAGATTGATATTAGTGTGCATACAAGCCAAACATGTATGATGATAAAGCACATACTTTGTAAACAATCTTATTCATTTATTAATAAAAGTATTCATTTATTAAAGACATTTAATTATCTACATGATGCTATTTTTATAAATGTAAATAACCCATAGTTTTAAGCAATGCTTTTAGAATCATGGTGTTGATCATGCTAATAAGATCTAAATTCTTTGAAACCTTAAAACTAAAATAGTTTCCAATCATTGGATTACTAAAAAGAGGATTAATAAATTCGGATAGATTGGTATATATGTTGCTTGCTCATTGGATGAGGATGATTGATCTCATGATCATTTGTGTGGAGACACTAAAGCAAGTATGTAGGTGCTTATTGGAGAATAAGTTCACTGAACGTGACTCGCTATGGAATACCTAATGGAGTTTTACTTGCCTGTCAATAGGAATTCCTAATGTGATAGTAGTACAAGTGATCCTTGAAATTGAGATCATCATAGTATCTTGTATGTAATGAATTATACTTTGACTTGTTCTTTAAGACCCTTAGGGTATATTGTAAGACCCCAACTTTTATGAATAAAGATTTAATTTTCTTTATATATTATTTCGAAATAGTAAGGTGTTGATTTGATAAATGTGAAAAGTTATGGGTGAAATGTGCAAATATTTTAAAGTAAGAAAGTGGTTATAAAATATTCATTGTTGTCGGGGAATATTCGTTTGGTCGTGGAATATTCTTGTTGTCGGGGAATATTCGTACGACGGCGTAGCTATTTGTGTGCCTCACAACGGAATAACTGTCGGATATAGAAAGCGATGGAAATAACCTTTTTATAAAATAACGACGTAGTTGTTACCGTTGGTACTGTTGAAATACCCGATGATTAAAATACAGTAATATGCGGTGTTACATAGTAGCATACGGTATTGCACAGTATTTTGAATTATTGAGTCTTACGTGAGAATGCACTTACTCAATTATTGTTACAGTAATTACTGTTCAATATTTTATATTATTGATTCAATAATTGCATGATATTTTATTGATTCAATAATTGCTACGTTGATATTTGATATCAATAATTGCTACGCTGCTATGATTGATTAAATAACTATCACTGCACAGTATTTCACATTATCAACTTAATAATTCATATTATTTGAATAATATTATTAGATAGCATTATTGACAATGTCTAAGAAAGTTCTATCTAGGAGGGGTTATTTAATTGCGCGCCAGTAAGGAGAAGTCCTTATCGGAAGGCCCCCTCCTTCCTGGGAACGACCTGGTTGTCAATATTGTAGTTCTGTAATATTATTTGTGAATAATTAATTATTGATTTATATGATAAGAAAATATTTATTTTGTGAATATAAGAGAACGAATTAGTGCTGATGTGTTTTTATCAGTATTTTGGTGTGAAAAATCATCCGTTTATGGATTTCGGATAATTTATGTTTGGAATTTGGAAAAACTTCCTTCTACAAAGTTGTAGAGAATTAAATTTCCTATAGAAGGATATAGAATTTGTATTTTTCTGACAAAAGGGCTATTTATTATGAATTATTGAAGTTTCAGAAAATAAATATATTTTTTAATGGGTGGGCCCCACTTTTGTTGTTTTGTTGAAAAATTCTGATTTTTTTGAAAGCAGCCGGCGGCGGAATTTTTTTTTAAAAAATATTATTTTATTAATTTAGTTTACTTTAGCATCCTAAGATTTTCCTATAAATAGGGTGCTTAGGTTAGAATTGGAAATCACACCAGAATCAGAAGTTTTCTCTCTCTATAATATCGAGCGTATTTTTGTGAGTATTTAGATACTTTGAGTATTACTATTCAGTGCAAGTTTCCTTCGGTATTATATCCGATACTCCAGTCAGAAGTACTATTCTTTTGAGGTAAGGGATGTTATTTTCTTTCGTAAATGATGTTATTCTTTTCGATATCATTATACCAAAATATTGACATGAATTTTATTATGAAATTCTTACTTTTTCCGTCGGGGTTACTATTCACGTATACGGCACTATTCACGTATACGACACTATTCACGAAAAAATTAAATTTTCTTCTATTGGTCCAAATTGTCTGTTATGGTTACTATCTTTGATTGGATCTAAGTTATGAGCTTTATTCTTGAATTTTGCTCCACAAAGTATTATTATGGAATATTCTTGAACTTGAATAAACTAAAATACGAATCTTTAATCTTATCCTTTATTTCACTGGATTCGTTATTTATATGGTTTTTCATCATCCTCAGTCCTAAGTGGTAATATAACTGAATATCTTTGGCCTGTAGAGCAAAGATGAATGATTACCTGATGAATATCTTTGGCCGTAGTGCAAAGATGACAGGTGTTGAGATGAACAAGACCACTGGTGATATAAATGAATATCTTTGGCCTGTAGTGCAAAGATGAATATTGATTCGAGATGTATATTGATTGATGTTACAGGGGATAAAATATTGATGATGGACTTTTAAATCATAAAAGATAGTAGACTTCATTCTCTACTTAACTCTTCTAATGAATTATTATTTCCGCTGCGAATAGTGATCTAAAATTTGTTGTCCATTATATTTTATTTGATTTATTGAAAGCTAGCGATAATTTATTTTTCATTATCTTAGTCGTAATATTCTTTACTGGGCTAGTTGAGCTCACCCTTTTCATCTGTTGTCCTCTTCAGGAAATGAGAACGTTACGGGAACTAGTCGGGGGACAGAGTGATTGTCCGAGTTAGAGCAGTAGTAGTCCTCGCTATTTTTATAAAATAGTGGGATAATAATTGTAATAAATAAAGAATGAATTTGAATGTTAATATTTCGTATTATATACGATTTATATTGACACTCACAGTTGTGTGGTCGTATTTTGCACCACCGTGTGATATAAAGTATGTGTTTGAATTTTGTACTATATATTTGGCGACTCAGAATGGGTTGGATTGACTGGACCTATTCTGGGGGCGTCACATATATCAAAAGGTATGCTTAGGTGTAATAAGCTACATATGGAGATAATAAATGATCAATAAAGAATCAACCACTTCTAGTAAGAGAAGAGATATGTCCTATGTGATTTGTTAAATGACAACCCAGTAGTCCTTGGCCAAGGCAGAATGAAATTAGAAAGGAGTTTCTAATTTGTATTATTTGGAGTTTTGCATTTTCTAATCAAAATCATATAATTAAATAAAATAAGACTTGACAGTAATTCCATGTCTTATATTTAATTGGGACATTGTATGGTGGAAGGATTGAATTGTACGGTAACTATTTACTCACAAGTTCTTTTATGATTAATGTTGATTGTTTAGAAAGTCGTTGATCGCTAGGGAGGCTTATTCCTAGTGTAGAATAAATATTATTTATTTAAATAAGATTAGAATTGTTCTAATTAATTTATTCACAGCCGGTTTAATATGGAGAACCTAAATGGTTACACCATAAAAGGAAGAATAATTATTTAAGAAGGTAATGACATAATTGTAATAATATGTTAAGTGTAATTAATTTAATCTATGATGCTAGAATAAATTAAATAGCATAATATTTATTACTTAATATCTTGAAAATATTAAATATAAATTAATAAGAGGAGTTTTATTAATATTATTACAATTATTATTATTTTAATTTCTAAAGGAGTTTAAGAATTAATTTAATATTAGTACTCTTATTTATTCCTAATAAGAATAGGAGGCAAATTAATTAAAAAGAATTTAATTAATTAATCCCAAAATGTTGGGAAGCCTAATTAATTAAAGGAGTTTAATTAATTAAATAAAACCATATGTCTAATAGGATTAGAAGGGTTGACCAATATCTATATAAGAGGAGTCTTATGTTAGATATCAGTTGATGCAATTCTAATTATTTGAGAGTACTCATTTTCTATAGAGGATAGAAAACTAGGGTTTAGCCAACCACCCTCCTTCTTGATAATTCCTCTTCCTTGGTGGATTACCTCTAGAGGCCAAACACTTGGGTGGCTAACGTTGATCAAAGGAAGGAATCTAACTCGAAAATTCAAGGAGATCACGAAGAATAAGGAGTTGAACACGTACCTGTGGAAGCTTCGTTCTACAAGGGTATGATTCCATAATTTTATATTTATCGTTTTAAATTAATAATTTGCATAAAGGATGATCCGGGTAATGGTTTTGTAGAAATTTTTTAAACTATGATATACCATGCTTCTACTAATTTTTGCAATTTGATTGCGCCATAATTTCATACAGACCTAACATAAACGCCTTTAAATAAACAATTCTTTTATTAATAAATGAATAATATTGTTACAAAGTATATGCTTTATCAGCATATATAATCGCTTGTGTGTATACTACTTTCACATATCTCATCAAGGAATTCTATCTAAATGCTGAGTTCAAGGATGGTACGATAACGACTAAAGTCAAGGGAGTCACACTTCAGATAAGAGCTGTCGAAATTAATGCTTGTCTAGGTTTTCAGAACAAAGGTCTTACTTCGCTGGATAAAGTGGATTTCAATAAAGGAATGACGTTAATGGGACATAAGAAGGACCTAGAGTTAAAAGGGCTGAAGAAAAAGGAATATTCTCAAGAGTATGAGTTCCTTGATGAAATTATGGGCAAGTGTATCATCTGCAAAGATACTGCTCATGAATCGGTAAGTGAACTTCAATTAATTCCAAGAGAATCAACTTTAATGCAATATTTGTAACTTGGTTGGGAAAATGGGTTAAAGATTTTGAAAAATCAAAAGCGACAAGAAATTCAGCCCCCAAAATGATTTACGGGAGATTATTGAGTATCATTCTGAAGAAGAGTCTATAGAGTCAAATTGCAGATGATGAAGGAGTCCTTCTCAATGCAAATAAAAAGATAACCCCCAAATTGTTTAAGCATTGGAAAAGAAACCCTTTGGAGAACTTAAGGTCCAAACTGTCTGAAGGTGGAAGTGACAGAACTCTGAGTGAATTACAGAAGCCAGCAAAAACAAAGGGAAAGAGAAAGGTAGATGTTGTTAAAGAATAAGAAGAGGAAGAAGCTTCTCAAGGATTGGTTTCTCCTTAGGTTCATATTATACTTGATCAACCGAAGCAGAAGAAACAAAAATTAATAAGGACAGTTGTCCAAGAAGGTCAAGAGGATACTCAGAAAAAGGTACAAACATCTGAGCAAATGAAAGACACTGAAGATGTCAATATTCCTTTATCCCAGATGATTCCAAGAAAGAGAAGACAGAGTCGTCGACGAAAGGGTCCTGTCAAATTAGAAGAACGTGTTGGAGAATCCATGCCTCCTCAAATTGAAGAAATAGAAGAAGAGGAAGAAGAAGAACAACATATGCTGATTCAGAAGAATCAAAGAAAGAGAAAATAATGTCTATCTGACCTAAGGACATAAATAGAGCATGTTGCTGAAGGTCCAAGCTATGTATAAAAGAAGACGAAAAAGAAAAGCATATTGATTAAGATAACTATGACACTCCCAAATCCGGGTACTTTAATTCCACAGAATTTGGTGTTCACTGTCCAATAATAACACATCTATCTACCCATAATAAATGAAACAAATAAATAAATAGAAATCCTCCCCTTAAGAGGTTACAACATCTGAACGAATAAATCCCAGGTTAACTAACCTTAATACATCAAGTGAGAAAACATAAATAAATAATTAAGTCTTAACATAACATCATAAGTCTTTAAACAAAACATTCTCAAATAAATAAACAAGTGTTCATCACTTGTTTGCTTTGCCCTTTCCCTTACTAGTGGATAGCTCGTCAGTTCTTTCAATCTTAGCTGAAATGTTATTATGCAAGAGTGAGCAACGATTGTCCACAAGTATAATAATATAATAACAATAATAACATGCGAGAAATCAATGATTTTTGAATAATGGAAAGCTTAACTTTTGAATCAAGATTAGAAACAAGAAACAAAAGTATATTTGAGGGTCACAAGATTAAGAACTATGTTCTAGGTTATCAAGTATTTCTACTTTAAACCTTTAACAGACTTAAGACTATATGGACCTTACTTCTCGTACTTAGGGGGATCAGCCCTTATTACCATGTATGTGCACATCATCTCAACGCTAATGCGTAAATAATACCCTATAAAGGGTTGTTCATCTCAGTTTGACATCAGAGTCCGCACCAAAGGAAGTTTGATTTGGATAAGCTCAATAATAGTTCTAGAATTTAGAACGCTCATCAACTATGGACTAGTCGAATCAATAAGAGTTCGCTAGTCTTTCAAGGTTCAACAATAAAATTGATACTCAAATCAAATAATAAATCTCAAAGGTATACAATTGAATAGGCATTGTATAACTGAAGTATTACTTTAAAAGAATTAAAACGTCTCATATGGAATTATGAACTTGAATAAACAAGAGTAAGAACTTGTTTAATGAAAGAATAGGACTTATAAACTTGCTCAATTAAAAGTAAAGTTAATAAACTTGCATAACGATAGCAAGTCATGGATAGAAAACTTGCCTCATGCGTAAGCTACAATTATAAATCACGTCCTCCAATTAATCCAACATACCATTTATATTCACAATACAAATTAATTACAACATAACTAGCATCTCGAGTATGTTATCTTAACTCTAGATCCGATTATATTAATTGAATCCTCAATAGTTAACTCTTAATCACATTATTCGACCTCACGATCATAACGAGTTTAAAACACGTATTCGACTTATCAATCAATCATGTAAAACATCATTGACAAGTTAATAATCTGTTTTAACATCTCAACATATGATTAACACATTATCATGTTCATTACATTAGGTTTCAAATTACATTTTTGAACTTGAACACTTAAATAAAATTCTCTGGGCCATTCTGCTAGCCGGCGCTGCAGCGCCCAGTTTGAACTGGGGACCGACGCTGCGGCACTATGCCCACATCAGCAAGTCATTATCATGGTGCTGCAGCGCTTGGTTCCTTTACAGAACCGGCGCTGCGGCGCCGTGACACGTCAGCCAGCACTGGCCTGGCGTTGCAGCGCCCGATTTCTTCACAGAACCGGCACTGCGACGTAGTGAGGCCTGATAGGATTCGCGAAGAACACAGAAAAAGATATTTTACACCATAGTCATACTCAAACATCAAATTTAATGCTACCCATACAATCTGAACTTAACAGAAATATTATATAACATTCTTAGCATGCTTTTAACAACTTAAATCACATAAACAACTAAATTAGGACACATAATTTTCATGTTCTTGTTATTTTTTATGGTTTCGTCAATTTTCATGAAATCATAAATTACAGATTCATTATAACACCGAATCAATCCGTGTAAGTTTCGTTATCTTCTTTTTTACATGCATAAACATAATTAATCTTCAATTTATAGTTTAATATACAATTGAAGCATGAGTTTTTGTATATATAAGCCATATTCATTGTAAGGACCGAGAATTTCATATGATTATATGTGTAATTTTTACGAATAAATTTTTTTAAGAAAGTATTTGAATCATATAAGTGTATATATGAATTAATCTATAGAGTTAATTTATTAACTAAGATATATACTTAATCATTTTCCAAGAAGAGTAATATAAGTTATGTTAGAAATTAACATAGCTTGAATGTTAGCCTTGATTATTAAATTAAAAGGATTTACAATTTTTAAGTAATTAATTATTGATACGAATATGTGTGTGTTTCTTAACTTATTAAGCCAATTAGGTTTATTAAGTTAATAAACTAGGAGAATATGTTATAACATATGTGAAATTATGTATGTGATTGAATAAATATATATTATTTAATATGTATATGTTTATAAAAAGAGAGTTAAACATAAAGTTATGTAACCTAATACATATATTAGGTATGATAATTAAATAACCTAATGAGTTATAATATAAGAGAATGATAGTATTTAAAAATATATACTAACTCTAAGAGATTTATTTTATACTTCTCAATTAATTAATTTTATAACCTAAGTAAGGCAAGTCTAATTGGGTTATATATAAAATTAAAGATATATGAGTAAGGAATTAACTTACAAATGTGGGGAATGGAAACCCTAACTAAATGATTAGGAAAAGAAAAAATTAAAAGCATTGGAACTAGCCTAATTTACATGGCCCAAATAATTGCTTAGGAAGCCCAAAAGATTAATGAAGGCCCAAGCTTAGCCCAAATCAAGGAGGGGTATATTAGTCATTTATGCATATACTAAAAAACAAAATGGAGGGATGAGGAGGGTACTTGGCCAAAATTTGTAAGGAGGAATAAGGGAGATGTATTGTAATGATTACATTATCTTATGGTAGATAAGTGGGCTAGGTGTCACAAGCATAATGGAGCTATCCTTCACCTTATCTAATATGTAATCATAAGAGAGAGAGAATGATAAGGATTTTCCAAGATATTGGATAGATATGATTTAGATATAGAAGAGTGATTGGGAGATATAGATGACATATACCAAATTTACTAACACCAAATTTATTTCTCTTTCATCTCATTTCATTAACTAGCAAAGCAAAAGAGAGAGAGAGCCAAGGGAATTTCGGCCAAGAGGATAAGAGAGAGGGAGAGTTCTTGTTAAGTTTCATAGTTTCCTAATCAAATCTTAGGAAGAAGAAGAAGGATAGCATAAAGCAAGGGTATAAATTTTTAACTTTAATCTAGTTTATTTCTTTTTGTTTTGATGAGATTTTGATGATCTAAAGTTTATGATCTTGAGATCTAAAACTCTATATCTACATGTTTATGAGTCTATTATGTTTAGATCTAACCCTTTTGAGTGTCAAAGGTTAGATCCAAAGTAAGAAAATAAAAACTAGAAAAACCTAGTTTGTATTTATTGGCATTGATTATGTTTTGTTTGGATTTTGGTGAAGTTTTGATGAAATAGATCATGGATCATGGTAGATCCTTGGTCTTAAGGAGTATTAGTATGTATTAAGATGGTTTATGATGTTTAATGTTGGTGAATATGAGAGATCAAGAAAGATTTCTTAGAAATCACAAAAACTGGAAAAATCAGATTTTTGGAAAACGTAACATGAAATTAAAACAATCATATCTCTCAATATATTTTGAATTTTTGAGTGCGGTCAATTTTTAGACTTAGATCTATAAATCTTATAACTTTTTCAATTGTAATCACTGAAAAAGGAGTTGTATATTTTTGTGTGGACTGATTTTAGTAAAGGATGTAAAATCTGAAAATGATAAAAAAATAATCTATCCGGATATTCTAAGGGAAGCTTCATCCACTTAATTAATGTAATAAATTCCAATTTTTTGGGACATGAAAATATATGAAATAAGGTAGCTTGTGTCCAAAAATGAGCCTATTTCGACTTAAAATGAGCAAGTTATGACTATTTCAATAGTTGCATTTTTTTGACAAAAATCGCTATAACCGGAGTTGTATAACTCCGATGGCCACGAAATTTAAACTAGAGGCTCATGTTAACATGTGTAAGATACCGTCAGGAGTTGGGAATTTTTGGAGTTAAGCGTGAGGTAGCTAATTTCTTAAGGAATTAACTAGAAATAGATTTTTGAAAAATACTAAAGGAAATTAAAAAATTCTTGAAAAATTATTTTTATGTATGGAATACATGTATTTATGTGTGGACAAAAGATAAAAAAGTAATTAGATGATTTGGTTAAAAGGGAGAATCCAGCTTGCTGGATTGAAGGATTACTGAATCTAGGCTTGCTGGATAAAATGTTTGGATAATCTAGGATGCTGGATTGGTCTGTTAGATAATCCAGGTTACTGGATTAGATGTTAGTTGAATCTAGGCTTGCTGAATTGGATGACAGTTGAATCCAGGTTTGCTGGATTGGAGGTCAGTTGAATCCAGTCTGCTGGATTGGAAAATAGTTTACTAAATTTAAATTCAATCTGAATCCAGGATGCTGGATTAGTTAAGTAAGTTTTGAAACAACAAGTTATTTGAATCTAGATTGCTGGATTAGGTATTCGGCTTACTTAATTATAAAGGACTTATAAAATAAAAGACTAACTATTAATTCACAAGTTGTATGCTATAGTAGTGTTAAGTCTAAAGTAGTACAATCGTACTCTTTAATGGTTGCTGTATAGTAGCTGGGCTAAACGACTCCTTCATATGGGGAAGGTATCTACGAATTAGTAACCAATCTAACTCGCTGTAAAAACAGTGTAGACGAGACAGAAGCTAATTTGTTTGTAGTTTGTGAAAAACCACTCAATATACTATATTGACTACTATTAAAGACTCGATGTGTGCTAGATTTAAACTTGTGTATTTGTATAGTGTTATCTAATGATGATTATGTGTTTACATATTAGATAAATTATTATGAGTAATATATATGATGCTAATTAAGATATCGATCTTATTAATGATAGGTCTTACAAAAGAAGTTAACTTAAATTGCGTAGTAGTAGTCAACGAATCAGGCAAGTTTCCTAACTCAACTTGAGTTATTATTTTTCAAGCATGGTAGTGAATAATTATTGTTAGTTATTCACATCTATAATGATTATTGTTGTTAGCACATAGTGCAATTGATTCTTGTTCTAGTATTTGAACTGTTTATAAGTCATGTCTCAGCTAATTATTTTGGCGAGACTAATATTTGTTAAAGCATGAAACGTTCTATATTTTGTGAACTGATTTATTATTGGAAGATCTATGCCATTGATTTCGGCTAGAGCAATATTGATTTTATTTATTGAAATCATAGTATTTCTTTGAAAGCAATTCAAACCATATTGTTGTGGTATGAACTTGTGCTGTAAGACTGCGATGAACAAACTTTATTGTCGTAAATCGACCTATGCGCTATTAGTGAGTATTATGCATAATATAGGGTACAAAGGAGTTGGCCGCTCCAGGTACTTGCAGAGGAGTATAGTTTAGTTTTTATAACTAACTTATATTCCTGTGGTAATTTAGTTTTAATAACTAATGAATCCTCTATTAGTTCATGATCCTTTTGTGATCACTCAACATGAAATTTGGGTATATCCCACTTTATTGAATATTGTTGCAGTATTGTTAATTCTTCTTATTCAATTGAATATTATTGAATCTTTGAAAGAATTTTACTCTTTCATCCCTGATATGTTATTCAGTATGAAATTTGAGAAAGTTTTATTATTGAGATTGAATTATTATTCAGCTACTTTGAAATCCTTTGATTATTGTTGAAGTTCTATAGAAGCTAGACTCTTCTATTCATGATATATATATCATTTATTGTATACTTTAACTTGCTGAGCAAACTCGTTGCTCACCCTTGCTTAAATAAAACATTTTAGCTAATGCCGAGGTAGCAGAAGGTTCTAACAGGGATAAAGGCAAAGGCAAGGCTCAGGAGTAGTTAGTGGCAACTTTTAATGGTTATGTTTTATTATGTAAATTAATTATGTAAACCTTTTGGATATATAAGGGTATGTAAGTTATGTCAAGGTTAGTTAACCTGGGATATTGTTATAAGTTGTATTAAGTAATATTATGAATGATGTTTTCCAATAATGAATGGGTAGTTAGATGTGATATATATGATGGATTGTGAGCACTAAACCCGAGGTTAGGGAACCCGAATTTGGGGGCGTCACAAGTTGGTGTCAAAGCTGTATGTTATAAATCTTAGGTGGGGGGGGGGGAAGCCTTAGGAATATAACCATAAACAGGATAGAGAAAACTCATTTAGAGTTCTAAGTGATGGATTAGGAAAATTCATCAATAGTAAGATATGTGGACACTTAGTGTTTATGGATTGTGTTTGATCGTGATGTACTAATGAAGTTATGTAAAACTGGTGACAGGATGTCAGGAGATGATGAGATAGTTTCGGAGATGTTAGCAGCTGCACCAATGCCATTAGCCGAGGTGCCAGCTCAGAGTGAATCAGTTGAGAAAGTTTTAAGAGATGAACCTGCGGTAAATCTGGTAAATGATCATGACGAATATCCCGAGATGGAGTTGAATGAAGAAGAAGAAGTATATTCCAAAGAAACTAAGGTGGAGCCAGAAACCAAGATCGAAGATAGAGAAAAAGGCAGAGTAGTAATCGAAGAAGGTCAAGCATCTGCGGAAGTTCAAGATTTAAAAGATAAGGTGTTTTTCTTGGACGAAATGTGGAATGCGAAAAGACTATTAAATGACCAGTTGATAAAATCCTTAAGCAAGATGACAAAAGAACGAAATGATCTGAAGGCACAAATCGATGGTATGAGAGTTGAGGGCAATGTATCATCTGAAGTTGTAAGCAAGAAGGAGAAGGGAAATAATAATAAAAGAAAAAGGAACAGCGACAGTGACTTAGGGGACCAGCAAGAGAATTCACTACCGAGGAAGAAGGCATGTATTGACTGCAGAAAGAAGTATTTCGGGGAATGTATGAAGGGTAAGAATTTGTGTTATAGTTGCAGACAAGGAGGACATATATCACCAAATTGTCCTAAGCTAAGGAAAGGAGGATGTTTTTCATGTGGTGCAATGGGTCATTGGGTTAAGAATTGTCCTAAGATGAAGACAGGTGAAGGAAGTGGACGGAAGAAAGATTAAGTGTGAGGAGTATAATCTTTTGGAGTATAATATTCTCTTTGGTATGAATATCAAGATAACTTTTGGTATGTTTCAACTTTTTGTGTAAAGTTGTAGTAATGAATCCTGACTTTTGTCACAAAGGGATAGTAACTGTTTGTAGCAGTATGCACTATGTACTAAAAAGTACTATGTACTATTTGCATGAATATGAATATAAATGCAATGATATGATTATATGTCTGAATAAGTAATTAAATTTTAAGAATTAAACTATTAAAATGTTTCTCTGATGAATTTGATAATTCAGTAAGTTGAATTAGTTAATCCAGCAAGCTGAATTGATCTAAGTTTAAAATTTTGTATTAAAATTTTATTTTACTACTAATAAGAAGTGGCATAAAGATAAAGGATTAATGTAAGTCTTTATTTCATCAGATAATGTCGCCAAGAAGACAAAACCGTAACCAAAGGGAGGAACGGTTTGTAAATAATGAAGGAGATCAAGCCGATCCAATGCAGAACTTAGTAGACATGCTAGCTCAGGCTATGCAAACTAGAGCCTCAGCAGCAAGAAATCGACTAGCTAATCGATTGGCTAACTTTAAAGACTTTAAGGCTGTAGGACCACCAGAATTCAAGGGAACTACTGACCCTATAGAAGCCCAAACATGGGTAAAGGAGATGGAGAAAGCTTTTGTTATTGCTAGAGTAGCGGAGGAGCAAAAGGCAGATTTTGCTACCTATTTGATGAAGGGTGAGGTGAATTACTGGTGGGAGACAAACAAGGCTAGAGTCGGGACAGCAATAGTAACCTAGACGAGGTTTAAGGAATTATTTTTCAAAAATTATTTCTCAAAAAGTATGCAAGCAAGAATGGAGGTAAACTTTTTGGAGTTGAAGCAGGAAAGTATGTCGGTTGCAGAATACGCCGCCAAATTCAACGAACTAGCTAGATTTGTCCGCATCAGGTGAATACTGAGGTACGAAAGGCGCGAAGGTTTGAGAATGGAATGAAGCCAAGGATATATAACAAGGTAGCTGTGTTGCAGATTAAGACATTTTCGGCCCTGTTGGAAAAAGCAATCATCGTCGAAGGAGGAAGTGAAGCTGTGTCAAGATATCATCAAGAGAAGAAGAAAAAGACGAATCAAGGGGGTAGCAGTGGAGGAAGTAACTCTAATAAACGTAAGTGGAAGGACAATACCGACTTTGGAGACAAGTCATGAGATAATAGGAAGAGAGGTGAGCCATGTGTAAATTGCGGTAAAAAGCATCCGGGAGTATATTTGAAGGGAAAAGGAGTGTGTTTTAACTGTGGACAAGAGGGACACATCTCTCCAAACTGTCCAAGTCCAAAGAAGATACCAGGTTATTTTTCGTGTGGATCACTAGAACATCAAATTCGTAACTGTCCAAAGAAGAATGTAGAGAAAGGAAGCAACAATAAAGGAAACAGCAGTGGGACATTGACAATCAAAGGACCTACTCAGCCAGGAAGACTGACGGCGCGCACGTTTAACATGACGGTTCAAGACGCAGTGGCTGCAAAAGAAGTGGAGACAGGTAAAGATTTTCCTTAATAATTTAACCGTATACGATTTAATTGATAGATATCACTGTGAGGTACTATTCCATTATGGGTCCAAGTCACAAGTTGATATATGAGTTATAGGTTCGTATCGCGTATATAAATTTAAAGGAATTAATGATACAACTTTAAAAAGTTATTAGAACACGAGTATATCTATATGGTCTATGGTAACCCTTAGAGGTTCCATAGTAGAGTGAGAGAAAGCACAGGTTGCTTAATATATTAAATGAATGCCATTATGAATATAATGTTGATACATAAATACAACAGATAAATATGAGCTATACCAAGTCAAATGAGACTTGAAGTAAGCTAAGGTTTTCCGCCCTGAATTGGGATAGGAAAAAGGAGAGTAATTCAATAAAATTGATTGATTAATAAATGAAGGTATAAGAATAGACATAAATTGAGAGTACGGATATAGTGATTTCGGGGACGAAATCTTTATAAGGAGGAGAGAATGTAAGGACCGAGAATTTCATATGATTATATGTGTAATTTTTACTAATAATTTTTTTTAAGGAAGTATTTGAATCATATAAGTGTATATGTGAATTAAGCTATAGAGTTAATTTATTAACTAAGATATATACTTAATCATTTTCCAAGAAGAGTAATATAAGTTATGTTAGAAATTAACATAGCTTGAATGTTAGCCTTGATTATTAAATTAAAAGGATTTACAATCTTTAAGTAATTAATTATTGATACGAATATGTGAGTGTTTATTAACTTATTAAGCCAATTAGATTTATTAAGTTAATACACTAGGAAAATATGTTATGACATATGTGAAATTATGTATGTGATTGAATAAATATATATTATTTAATTTGTATATGTTTATAAAAAGAGAGTTAAGCATAAAGTTATGTAACCTAATATATTAGGTATGATAATTAAATAACCTAATGAGTTATAATATAAGAGAATGATAGTATTTAAAAATATATACTAACCCTAAGAGATTTATTTTATACTTCTCAATTAATTAATTTTATAACCTAAGTAAGGCAAGTCTAATTGGGTTATGAAATTAAAGATATATGAGTAAGGAATTAACTTACAAATGTGGGGAATGGAAACCCTAACTAAATGATTAGGGAAAGAAAAAATTAAAAGCATTGGAACTATCCTAATTTATATGGCCCAAATAATTGCTTAGGAAGCCCAAAAGATTAATGAAGGCCCAAGCTTAGCCCAAATCAAGGAGGGGTATATTAGTCATTGTATTATGTATATAATAAAAAACAAAATGGAGGGATGAGGAGGGTACTTGGCCGAAATTGGTAAGGAGGAATAAGGGAGATGTATTGTAATGAATACATTATCTTGTGGTGGATAAGTGGGCAAGGTGTCACAAGCATAATGGAGCCACCCTTCACCTTATCTAATATGTAATCATAAGAGAGAGAGAGAGAATGATAAGGATTTTCCAAGATATTAGATATATATGATTTAGATATAGAAGAGTGATTGGGAGATATAGATGAGATATACCAAATTTACTAACACCAAATTCATTTCTCTTTCATCTCATTTCATTAACTAGCAAAGCAAGAGAAAGAGAGAGAGAGAGAGAGAGAGAGACAAGGGAATTTCGGCCAAGAGGATAAGAGAGAGGGAGAGTTCTTGTTAAGTTTCATAGTTCCCTAATTAAATCTTAGAAAGAAGAAGAAGGATAGCATAAAGCAAGGGTATAAATTTTTAACTTTAATCTAGTTTATTTCTTTTTGTTTTGATGAGATTTTGATGATCTAAAGTTTATGATCTTGAGATCTAAAACTCTAGATCTACATGTTTATGAGTCTATTATGTTTAGATCTAACCCTTTTGAGTGTCAAAGGTTAAATCTAAAGTAAGAAAATGAAAACTAGAAAAACCTAGTTTGTATTTATTGGCATTGATTATGTTTTGTTTGGGTTTTGGTGAAGTTTTGATGAAATAGATCATGGATCATGATAGATCCTTCGTCTTAAGGAGTATTAGTATGTATTAAGATGGTTTATGATGTTTAA
This sequence comes from Panax stipuleanatus, assembly GCA_020205555.1. Lineage (NCBI taxonomy): Eukaryota > Viridiplantae > Streptophyta > Magnoliopsida > Apiales > Araliaceae > Panax > Panax stipuleanatus. The sequence continues at coordinate 75,677,444 of CM035115.1, read as the reverse complement.
TGTTGGCGAAGATGAGAGATCAAGAAAGATTTCTTAGAAATCATAAAAACTGGAAAAATCAGATTTTTAGAAAACGTAACATGAAATTAAAACAATCATATCTCTCAATATATTTCAAATTTTTGAGTGTGATCAATTTTTTGACTTAGATCTATAAGACTTCTAACTTTTTCAAGTAGAATCACCGAAAAAGGAGTTGTATATTTTTGTGTGGACTGATTTTAGTAAAGGATGTAAAATCTGAAAATGACAAAAAAGCAATCTGTTTGGATATTCTAAGGGCAGTTTTGTCCACTTATTTAATGTAATAAATTCCAATATTTTGGGACATGAAAATATATGAGATAAGGTAGCTTGTGTCCAAAAATGAGCTTATTCCAACTTAAAATGAGCAAGTTATGATTATTTCAATATTTGTATTTTTTCGACGAAAATAGCTATAACCGGAGTTTTATAACTCCGCTGGCCACAAAATTTAAACTGGAGGCTCACGTTAACATGTGTAAGATACTTCCAAGAGTTGGGAATTTTTGGAGTTAAGTGTGAGGTAGCTAATTTCTTAAGAAATTAACTAGAAATGGATTTTTGAAAAATACTAAAGAATTTTAAAAATTCTTGAAAAATTATTTTTTTGTATGGAATACATGTATTTATGTGTGAACAAAAAATAAAAAAATAATTAGATGATTTGGTTAAAAGGGAGAATCCAGCTTGCTGGATTGAAGTATTAATGAATCCAAGATTGCTAGATGAGATATTTGGATAATCTAGGATGCTAGATTGGTCTGTTAGATAATCCAGGTTACTAGATTAGATGTTAGTTGAATCCAGGCTTGCTAAATTGGATGACAGTTAAATCCAGATTTGCTAGATTGGAGGTCAGTTGAATCCAGTCTGCTGGATTGAAAAATAGTTTACTAAATTTAAATTCAATCTGAATCCAGGTTGCTGGATTAGTTAAGTAAGTTTTGTAACAAGTTATTTGAATCTAGGTTGCTGGATTAGATATTCGGCTTACTTAATTATAAAGGACTTATAAAATAAAAGACTAAGTGTTAATTCACAAGTTGTAAGCTATAGTAATGTTAAGTCTAAAGTAGTACAATCGTACTCTTTAATGGTTGATGTATAATAGCTGGGCTAAACGACTCCTTCATATAGGGAAGGTATCTACGAATTAGTAACCGATCTAACTCACTGTGAAAATAGTGTAGACGAGACAGAAGCTAATTTCCTAGTTGTTTGTGGAAAACCACTCAATATACTATATTGACTACTATTAAAGACTCGATGTGTGCTAGGTTTAAACTTGTGTATTCGTATGGTGTTATCTAATGATTATTATGTGTTTACATGTTAGATAAATTATTATGAGTAATATATATGATGCTAATTAAGAGATCGATCTTATTAATGATAGGTCTTACAAAAGAAGTTAACTTAAATTGCGTAGCAGTAGTCAACAAATCAGACAAGTTTCCTAACTCAACTTGAGTTATTATTTTTTAAGCATGGTAGTGAATAATTATTGTTAGTTATTCACATCTATAATGATTATTGTTGTTAGCACATAGTGCAATTGATTCTTGTTCTAGTATTTGAACTGTTTATAAGTAGCTAATTATTTTGGTGAGACTAATATTTGTTAAAGCATGAAGCGTTCTATATCTTATGAATTGATTTATTATTAGAAGATCTATGCCATTGATTTCGGCTAGAGCAATATTGATTTTATTTATTAAAATTATAGTATTTCTTTGAAAGCAATTCAAACCATATTGTTGTGGTACGAACTCGTGATGTAAGACTGAGATGAACAAGCTTTATTATCGTAAATCGACCTATGCACTATTAGTGAGTATTATGCATAATATAGGGTACAAAGGAGTGGGCCACTCCAGGTACTTGCAGAGGAGTATAGTTTAGTTTTTATAACTAACTTATATTCCTGTGGTAATTTAGTTTTAATAACTAATGAATCCTCTATTAGTTCATGATCCTTTTGTGATCACTCAGCATGAAATTTGGGTATATCCCACTTTATTGAATATTGTTGCAGTATTGTTAATTCTTCTTATTCAATTGAATATTATTGAATCTTTGAAAGAATTTTACTCTTTCATCCCTGATATGTTATTCAGTATGAAATTTGAGAAAGTTTTATTATTGAGATTGAATTATTATTCAGCTACTTTGAAATCCTTTGATTATTGTTGAAGTTCTATAGAAGCTAGACTCTTCTATTCATGATATATATATATATATATATCATTTATTGTATACTTTAACTTGCTAAGCAAACTCGTTGCTCACCCTTGCTTAAATAAAATATTTTAGCTAATGCCGAGGTAGCAGAAGGTTCTAACAGGGATAAAGGTAAAGGCAAGGCTCAGGAGTAGTTAGTGGCAACTTTTAATGGTTATGTTTTATTATGTAAATTAATTATGTAAACCTTTTGGTTATATAAGGGTATGTAAGTTATGTCAAGGTTAGTTAACCTGAGATATTGTTATAAGTTGTATTAAGTAATATTATGAATGATGTTTTCCATTAATGAATGGGTAATTAGATGTGATATATATGATGGATCGTGAGCACTAAACCCAAGGTTAGGGAACCCGGATTTGGGGGCGTCACATTCATAAGGTAATACTCTGTAAACTATAAAACTCCAATTAAAACATGATTTCATGGATTAATTACTCTAGAACACATATAAATCATATACAATTGAATTATACATGCTAATAAACATCTAACATCAAGTTCTTAACAAATATATCATGAATTTCTATTTACAGAGAACTTAAGTATACATTAATGGAGAAAACTAAGAACGTGAAATTAAAAGCTTAAGATAAAGGAATTACCCTTACTTTGTTGTTTAGATTGTTAGAAACTCTTTCTTTGATTCTACAAATCTTCTTTAATCTCTTAATTCTCTCAACTCTCTCTCTTTTTCTCTGAGTTTAGACTTAGAAATGAATAAGACTGATGACATAACTAAAGTCTGATAAATATAATACGTATATATGATATAACTGAAGAGTTCATGAGTGTCAATTTATCACATAGTGGTTTTAACTGCTCCAATGATCTTAAGGCTCTGTTTGGTTTGCCATAAAAAGCTCTTTTTATATTTATTTTAATTCACTTGTTTATTATATAGTTTATTTGTCACACTTTAATTAATCAAATAATATCATTTAATTCAATTAAATAAAAGAAAATATTACACATTAAATCACATCATCACATAATTAAAATTCTCATTTATTAATTATGACAAATCATTAAATCTCTAATTAATTATTAAATTAATTAGAATAGCATTATAACTATTAAACAACTCATTTAATTTAATAATCTCAATTAAATTCACACTTTGAACTACAAAATTATTCTATATTAATTTAATCAATGTAACACATTTAATTAAATTAATCTATTATAATTCCATCAATTATTTATTTAACTCAATATATAAATCAACAAAAATATTTATTTAATTCAATAAATATTTAAAATAAATTACAGAAAATCTCGTTCGTCACAATGACCGAGAAAGCTGATCAAAGAAAAAGAAAGTTTGAAAGATTGGAAGTTGACAGACAAAAGAAAAGTGTAGAAGCAAAGCAGAAATGAAGGGAAGAATAGAGCGCTTATTCATTTAAAGATTTTAGAGAAGGAGCTTGCTTAACGATAATAAGTTTGGGATAGAATACTTGCCTCGTGCGCAAGCTACAAATATAGTTACAATTCAATTCCTCAACGTCCTACACATTATATTAGGCATACGATGTCGATTAGTTTCATAACTTCTATGTTCAACTGTTGAACTTTTCATTTAAGTCAACTTACAACTTGGTTCCTAGTGTTAACTTATTAACTAATCACATAACATGAGTATGAATTCACAATATGCGTATCATATTGGTATAATCCTTCAAACAATCATAATCAAGTTTTACAATCACAATATTCAAGTTCGCACTTAGTTTATTAACTTGAACCTTCACATTATCTTATACATGTCAACAATTTAGTTTATTAACATGAACTTCAAATCATATAATATGTGTTAATAACATGTTATAGCATAGCATTACATGTTCATCAAGTCCTCAAGTATGTTATAACATAGTATTACACTTGGCACGATATTACGACGTTCATTCGTCGCACGCCCGATTCGTCCCTCTTGCGTACGCTTAACATGCTTATACAACTTGTCTAAAATATCATTGATTAATGTTAAACATCATTATAATTCATAATATTCATGTTTTATAACTTAGAACAACATCTTTTATCGTCGATAGCACTACACTTGCGTACGTGCATGTCCGACGCCCTCCGATTGCCTCCAAATACATATCAGTCACAAAGATGGCCATTTTGACCCCTTCTACCAACTTCAAATTGAAAAACTTAAATCATGAAAATTTTAGGTCTACTCGTTATCTTTTTGAATCATCCTGAATCGCATTAATTGGAGTTCGTATGAAGAAGTTATACTTATTTTACTATAGGAGTCGCCTAAAATTTTCTCGAAAACCAAGCAAACTTCCCGAACAGCACCCACCCCCGTTGGGGTGGGGCTTTACGCCTATGAGGGCCCGCTGGGGCAGGGCACCCTGCTGGTGCATTTTTTGGTTTGCAATTTTGACAGTTCGTTGGCCCAATTACTTCAATTAAATCAAATTAAACTAGTACCGTGATTTCTATGAAGTATAAACTTCATAGAAACATCATACAATGTTACTAACATATTTTTAACACCTTAAATTATGTAATTAATTGAATCAAATCACGTAATTTCACTGTTCTTGGGTTCTTGAAACTTTTGAAGAAAAACATGAAATTTGACGTCACGGATTCGTTATAACTCCGAATCCGTCGGTTCAAAGTCTGTTTTCTTTGTTTTAACATGTATTATCATAATCTACTGTCAAATTTAAGTTAAACAAATCATTCATGGCATACAATTGTTTGTAAGTGCCATAAGGCCATATATACAACTTTTATACTCTGTAACTTCAAAAAAAACCCAATTGAAACATAATTACATGGTGTTGGTCACTGTAATTCATGTATGCATGATATAAAACATGTTATTAACATATAATAGCATACATGTGATCATATCTTAAGTAAATCATGAAAATTGTTCTTTACAAAGAACTTTTAAAATATGTTAATAGAAAATTCTGAAAACTTTTGAAAAACTTAATTAAAACATATTCACATGGATTTGATTGTTTTACAATATGCATAGATGGTAGAAATCATGCTATAATCATTTAGAATGACATACTTCATCAATCCATGGCTTAATCACAACATAGACTTTTTACAGAGAACTTGAAAAATACGTTAATGGAAACTACGAACATGAATATAAGTTTGGGTGGAAGAATATACCCTTGCAATCTTTGTTGGATGATATAAACTTCCTTTTCCCCACTTTTCTCTCTAAACTTTTCAATTCTCTCTCAAACTCTCTCTTAGACTCTCTGTCTTTTCTTTCTCTGATGAATATAGAAAACCTATATATGACATATGTATAATATGTAATACGTAGTAATATAATATAACTGAGAACGTAATGGTCAGTTAATCCCATAATGGGTTAACTGCCCAACTTCTCCTAAGGCTATGTTTGGCTAGCATAAAGAGTTCATTCTCATTTATTTTAATTAACTTCTTATTATATAGTTTAATGTTACATCTTTATTAATCAAATAATCTTATTTAAATTAATTAAATAAAATATTATAAATCCACATTAAATCATATTATCACATAATTAAAATCCTCATTTATTAATTACGTCAAATCATTAAATCTCTAATTAATTATTAAATTAATTAGAATAACATTATGCTTATTAAATAATTCATTTAATTAAATAAGCTCAATTAAATACATACTTTGAATAATAAAATTCTCCACATTAATTTAATCAATGTAACACATATAATTAAATTAATCTACCATAATTACATCACATAATTATTTAACTCAATAATTAAATCATTAAAAAATATTTATTTAAATTCAATAAATATTTAAATCATATTACAAAATCTTGTTCGTCACAATAAATCCTATGTTCTACAATTTCATCAAGTCGGAATTCATTTCTGAATCCGTTTGATTCGCCAATTAGTCCATTTTTACACTTTCGTCCAACGTTCGTGAACGTTCGACGCTCAATTCTTCGTTTTAAGTCCGAATGCATTCGTTCTTGCTCTCGCAAGTCTTATATACCTAATTAAACGTTACGCCATCGAAAACCATCCTTTCCGAATCAAACGGCGACTTTTGACTTCTATTTCAAGAAATTCACGGTTTCAACGAATAACGTCTAATCGCGTAACTTTTGTCGAATCTTCATTATTCATTATTTTTACTTTGAACCAAATGGAATCAATCCCTTGGTTGTTCTTTAATGATTCTAACCAATGTAAACATTTATGTTTTTATGGTTTCACATGCTTATCATGCAAATTCTCAAGAATTTGATAAGTTCTTCATTAGTTCCTTAGTCACTTACTATGATTTCATTATACATGGCTTGTTAGTGTTCTTAGTTCACTATTTAGCCAACCTTATATCTTCTTATTGAACATGCTCCACCAATTAACTTCTCTATCAATTCTATTATTGAAAGACAATGAATTACTATCAAAATTTTATATTTTTATAACTTTGATGTTCTTGTATATTGAATATGGAGATTCAATTCTCTTCTTGCTTCTTGTTTGCTTTGATTCTTATCAAGTAATGAACTAGCTTCTTTTCTCCCTCTTTAAAGATGTTTACAAATTTGATCAACCAACAAAATGTCTAACAAAGCATCATATTTATAGACTTTGCAAGGCTTAGGGTAGTTTGGTCAATAGGACAAAATCTCCTTTGCCCCATATCTTGCCATGTGAAGCCATGTGCTAACATGTGCTAGCACATGCACCCCACATGCCCACCTTGTCATCTCATGTGCCCATTGGTTTCCCCATAGGTTTAACCCACCCGTTTACCCATCGGTTAAACCCACGGGTTTAGGTATTAAATTAAATCAAATATAATCTATTTATTTTGTATAAAATTTGTATTATACATTGTAATAATTATCGTATCCTCTTCGTATTATACTCGTATAATATCTAGTATTATACGCGTATTAATTCCGTAAAATAATTATTTTTTATTATAATTAACCAATTCTTATTAGGTTTCACTTTCCCTAACCCTTAGGGTTTTAAGTCCTCACACAAAAACTTCGTGAGCCATAACTGAAATATTATTAGATATTTCATCCCGTCTTGAAATCCTATCATTACGCATTTCTCATAATTTCAATAATAATTATCGAGTAGAAACAGATGAATACTGATTTTCTTTCGAGAAAACTTTTCTCGGCTAAATTAACTTTTCATGATATATTACCGTCAAATCTTTCGACAGAATGTCATTCTGACATTTCGATCTCCCAGAAAGACTACCCTAACCATTAGGGTTTCATCATATGAATAGTGTCTATTTCGTCTTTTTTTCAGAAATATTTTTATTGCCGAAAATCTTTTATTTTCGTCTTATAAATTCACATCAATTATTTCTAGCACGTAGCCAGAATCCTAACCATTTATGCATTCTCTAGGTCATAGAATGACCTTCAATTAGCTTACTTAGTTTAATAAACAAATAATCAAATTTTATTCAATAAATAAAATAAAATTCATTTTCATAAACGTTCAATTTTCTCGGGCATTACAGTCATGTTGAAAGTCCTGGCGGTAGGTCGGTTGGTTGGCGTCGATCCCGTGATGGTTAGAGTGTTGCCACAGCTGGTGCCTCTATTTCCACCTGCTGCTGCCCCTCCTGGTGCTTTCTTGGGAGAATCCCTTGCCAGATGGTCCTTTGACCCACACGTGAAGCAAGCGCCCTTCTTAGGGTTAGGGCAATTTGGTGCTATGTGGCCTTCCTAACCACAATTGTAGCAGACCCTCTTTCCTTTCACACAGACCCCCAGGTGATTCTTTCCGCAGGTCAGACAAGCCTCCACTCTCTTCTTCTGATTCCTTTGCTGGTTCCTAGTCGACGCACTGTCATTCCACCTTCTTTTCTGACTACTGCCACCACCAATATTGTTGCTACTAGCTTTGTTATTTTCACTGTCATTCTTCTTCTTAAGTTCGTGATTGTACCTGGTCAGAGCATCGCTTCTACCTTATGCGATGATTGCCTTCTCCAACACTCCCGCAAAAGTGTTCAACTGGAACATTGACAATTTGCTGTATAACTAGGGCTTCAGTCCCTGTTCAAACCTCCTAGCCTTTTTCTCATCGGTATTCACTTGGTAAGTTGTAAACCTAGACAACTCATTAAACTTCACAGCATAGTCCGGCACAGATATGTTACCGTGCTTTTGCTCTAAGAATTGAACATCCATCTGGTTCTGAGAGCTCATTGGGAAGTACATTTCAAAAAATATGTCCTTAAACCTATCCCATATGATCACGCCCTGTCCTCCCCGGACCTTATTCGCCTGCCACCAGTAACTGGCCTCTGCCTTCAGCATAAACGTTGAAAAGGTGGTCTTCTGATCATCGTTGACCCTTGCGATGTCAAATACCTTCTCCATTTCCATTACCCAAGTCTGAGCTTCGACTGGATTTATGGATCCTTTGAACTCTGGCAGTCCTACCGCCTTAAAATCCTTAAACGATGTAGCTTGTGGAGCTTGCGATTGATTGGCAAGTGCTCCAGTCAACCTATTCACCAACTGTTGAACAAGATTAGCATTGGCATTGGCATTATTGTTGTTGTTATTGGTTGACCCTTCCTGGGCTGGTTGATGGGTTGGGCGTCTTCTTGGCAGCATATTTATGTTTAAGATATATGCTTATTAGATCGTTACTCAATTTCTTAAATATTTAAGACTAAACTTAAACATTTTAAGATATTCACTTAACACAAATCATCTCAAATAAACTCTGATATTTTATTCATTCAAAAGTTTTAAACAAAATAAGATAGCATCACTACTATTTACATCAACTATCCCGAGATAAAGAATCTTCAGGATTTAAATCATCATCATATTCCGTTGTTTATAATCACATTGGAATTTACATTATTAACTACCATAGATAATCACATAACTCATACTGTTCCTATCATGGCCTACTAAGACGTCGAACAGCCTCTTTGCTCTCTTCTTCCATGATACAGGACATCGTCTTACGATCCAGCATGTACCAAGGTAAGTCCTCAAACTGCACTGGATAGTAGACAACTCGATCCTGGGCCCTATCAATCGCTGTCTGGAATGTGTAGTCCGTCTCTTCAATCTTAGCCTTCTTTGCCCGATCATTATCTTTAGCAAGATCTGCACGTCGAGAAGCCTTCATTTAAGCGTCCTCTGCTCTAGCATGCTTCGCCGACTCCTCTCGCAAGTCATTCTTCAGTTTCTCTAACTCAGCTGACATCTCTTCATTTTAGTTCTCTACATGAACCAACTTCCACTTCGCATCTCCAAGACGTATATCAAGATTCTCGATCTCGCCATCCTTCTGCTCTATAGTAGTCCGTTGTGCAACTATCTGCTCCTTCAATTCTAGAACATTATCCTGTAACCCTATGTTACGGTCATATAGCTCGTTATACATCTCGACACTGATAGAGTTTGGTGGAAACTCATCAGGTTCCTCATCTTCCTTCTCAGCCTCAGCAGCAGCCTCAGCGTCTATATCCTTAGAGTCCTCCTCTAAATCAAACACTGGCTCATTCTTTTGACCCACAACAGTGATCAATGGAGATGGCTCTCTCTGAACCAACTGCTCCCAGATAGTATAAATGTCTTGGGGCTCCTCCTCTCTAGCCACTCGGGACTCAACCTCCATAGGCTGACTGGATCCTCCAACATTCGACATCCTGACAATTAAAATTTTAAGTTTTTAGTTACTACGTGATGCTAATCGATACTAGCGAGCACATAAGTAATCACATAAGCATATAAAGTCTTTTATTATCTTTAATGAATTAAGGAATTAATTTCTTAGAAATCGATAAGAGTTTATCACCACTATGTTATCGATCTCTTAAAAGACTACTACCTAAGGTTTTCCCCCACCTAAGGTTCATAACCTACAACTCTGATACCAACTTGTGACACCCCCAAATCTGGGTACTTCAATTCCATAGAATTTGGTGTTTACTGTCCAATAATAACACATCTATCTACCCATAAGAAATGAAACTCATAAATAATTAGAAATCCTCCCTTTAAGGGGTTATAACATCTGAACGAATAAATCCCAGGTCAACTAACCATAATACATCAAGTGCGGAAACATAAATAAATAATTAAGTCTTAACATAACATCATAAGTCTTTAAACAAAATATTCTTAAATAAATGAACAAATCTTCATCACTTGTTTGCTTTTCCCTTTCCCTTACTAGTGGATGGCTCGTCAGTTTTTTCAATCTTAGCTGCAATGTTATTATGCAAGAGTGAGCAACGATTGCCCACAAGTATAACAATATAATAACAATAATAACATGTGAGAAATCAATGAGTTCTAAATAATGGAAAGCTCAACTTTTGAATCAAGATTAGAAACAAGAAACAAAAGTATATCTGAGGGTCACAAGACCAAGAACTATGTCCTAGGTTATCAAGTATTTCTACTTTAAACCTTTAACATTCATAAGAAAATATGGACCTTACTTCTCGTACTTCGGGGGATCAACCCTTAGTACCATATATATGCACATCATCTTAACGTTAACGCGTAAATAATCCCCTATAAAGGGTTGTTCATCTCAGTTTGACATCAGAGTCCGCACCAAAGGAAGTTTGGTTTGGATAAGCTCAGTAATAGTTCTAGAATTTAGAACGCCCATCTACTATGAACTAGTCTAATTAATAAGGGTTCGCTAGTCTTTCAAGGTTCAACAATAAAATTGATACTCAAATCAAATAATGAATCTCAAAGGTATACAATTGAATAAGCATTGTATAACCGAAGTATTACTTAAAAAGAATTAAAACACCTCATATGGAATCATGAACTTGAATAAGCAAGAGTAAGTACTTGTTTAATGAAAGAATAGGACTTATAAGCTTGCTCAATTAAAAGTAGAGTTAATAAACTTGCATAACGATAACAAGTCAGGGATAGAAAACTTGCCTCGTGCGTAAGCTACAATTATAAATTAATTACAACATAACTAGCACCTCGAGTATGTTATCTTAACTCTGGATCCGATTATATTAATTGAATCCACAATAGTTAACTCTTAATCACATTATTAGACCTCACGAATAACGAATTTAAAACACGAATTTGACTTATCAACCAATCACGTAAAACATCATTGACAAGTTAATAATCTGTTTTAACATCTCAATATATGATTAACACGTTATCATGTTCATTACATTAGGTTTCAAATTACATTTCTGAACTTAAACACTTAAATAAAATTCTCTGGGCCATTCTGCTAGCCGGCGCTGCAGCGCCTAGTTTGAACTGGGGACCGGCCAAGCCCACGTCAGCAAGTCATTGGCTTGGCACTGCAGCGCTTGGTTCCTTTACAGAACCGGCGCTGCAGTGCCGTGACACGTCAGCCAGCACTGGCCTGGCGCTGCAGCGCCCGATTTTTTCACAGAACCGGCGCTGCGGTGCCGCGACGAAGTGAGGCCTGACAGGGTTCGCGAAGAACACATAAAAAGCCATTTTATGCCAAAATCATACCAAAACATCAAATTTAATGCTACCCATACAATCTAAACTTAACAAAAACATTATATAACATGCTTTTAACAATTTAAATCACATAAACAACTAAATTAGAACACATAATTTTCATGTTCTTGTTATTTTTCATGGTTTCGTCAATTTTCATGAAATCATACATTACAGATTCGTTATAACACCGAATCAGTCCGTTTAAGTTTCGTTCTCTTCGTTTTTACATGCATAAACATAATCAATCTTCAATTTATAATTTAATATACAATTGAAGCATGAATTTTTGTACATATAAGCCATATTCATAAGTTAATACTCTGTAAAATATAAAACTCCAATTAAAACATGATTTCATGGATTAATTACTCTAGAACACATATAAATCATATATAATTGAATTATACATGCTAATAAACATCTAACATCAAGTTCTTAACAAATAAATCATGAATTTCTATTTATAGAGAACTCAAGTATACATTAATGGAGAAAACTAAGAACGTGAAATTAAAAGCTTAAAATAAAGGAATTACCCTTGCTTTCTTGTTTAGATTGTTAGAAACTTCTTCTTTGATTCTACAAATTTTCTTCAATCTCTTAATTCTCTCAACTCTCTCTCTTTTTCTCTGAGTTTAGCCTTAGGAATGAATAAGACTAATGATATAACTGAAGTCTGATAAATATAATACATATATATGAAATAATTGAAGAGTTCATGGGTGTTAGTTAATCACATAGTGGTTTTAACTGGTCCCATGATCTTAAGGACCTGTTTGGTTTGTTATAAAAAGCTCTTTTTTCATTTATTTTAATTAACTTGTTTATTATATAGTTTATTTGTCACACTTTAATTAATCAAATAATAGCATTTAATTTAATTAAATAAAAAGTAATATTACACATTAAATCACATCATCACATAATTAAAATTCTCATTTATTAATTATGACAAATCATTAAATCTCTAATTAATTATTAAATTAATTAGAATAACATTATAATTATTAAATAACTCATTTAATTTAATAATCACAATTAAATTCACACTTTGGACTATAAAATTATTCTATATTTATTTAATCAATGTAACACATTTAATTAAATTAATCTATCACAATTCCATCAATTATTTATTTAACTTAATAAATAAATTAACAAAAATATTTATTTAATTTAATAAATATTTAAAATAAATTACAGAAAATCTCGTTCGTCACAATGACCGAGAAAGCTGATTGAAGAAAAAGAAAATTTGAAAGATTGGAAGCTGACAGACAAAAGAAAAGGGCAGAAGCAAAGCAGAAACGAAAGGAAGAATAGAGAAAAAGGAAAGAGTTGAAAACCAAACTCAAGAATGACTCAGCTCAACGATCTTCACATTCTTCAGATGCTTCTCTACGATTGACTCGTGTCATCTGCACTATCGTAGAGGATGCTACCAAGGGCTATAACCCTCTGATCGTAAAGCCTGAAGATCTTACCTCTGAGGGGGAGTAGCAGCTTGAATATACTATTCCTGAGATGAAACATCCAAGGGAGTCTCAACCATCTACTTGTCAACCAGTGTCAGACCAGTCCCAGTTACCTCCATAAAGGGCATACCAACCAGGGATGTGTAGAGTAATTCTTACTGGCCGAGAGGTTTCAAAGACTGCTCATCTACTACCAAGTGAATTTGAAGGTATAGGGGTAGGTCAAATGAGAGTAGTTCATTCCACAGATGTTTTATATACTCTCATTTATGATTTGGATATTGATCGAACTACAGCTGTGTTTGAGCCAAAAGATGATCAACTATTTCATTTCATGTCAATGTTGCCTCTCCTTCGAGCAATCATGCAACTTGATCACAACTTTGTTCATTGGGCATACACTACTTATCCCAGTCTATCTCTTATATCTTAAAACTTTCCTCGAGTTTTTTGGTACGCAAGAAAATTGCTTTGCCCTACATCTTTTAATAAAGAACCTCGTGTATTTCCTCCTATCTTACCGATGTTCACATTTCTCCCTCTATATTTCGGTTGTCATGACGAGATCTTTAGTCTACCTTCCTCGATCTTTGAGCAGTCTTCTCACTCTCATACATCAACATCTGTTTGTTATTAAGAATCCTCTCCTCCTGAATCTAATGAAAATCTTCAAATTGTAGAGTTTCAATCCCAAATTGAATTTTAATCAATTCTTCACTCTCCGATCGTAGAACTCTTATCTCCCATGAATGAAATTGAACCATCTCATTCTCAGACTCATTCTCCACTTCCCATAGTAGAATCGCCTTCACCCGTTCATATTTCTAGTCTCTTAGCATCTCCTCATCATTCATCTCTTAATTCCAATTCCTCCTCATGGACTTCAGAATCCCTAGACATCGAATCCGCTAATCTTAAGTCTGGTAAATCTAAGTTTAGTTCTCACCCCTCTCCAGGATAAACTCATCTATCAATTCCTATAAATATTCCCTCCTCCTCTCGAAATAAATTCTTTGATCTTTCTCTTGCTCTGATGAATTTATCCTAAGGCCCTCAACCTATTCTGGAGGTCACCCCTGCTCAAGTTATGGACTGTTTGAACTCTCTTACTCATCTTACAACTCAGATGTCCCATTATATTGAGGACAAGCTCACACAGAACAATGCTGACCTTTAGGACCACTTGGATAAAATCACTACTACTATATGTGGTTTACATGGTGTTATGGGCAAAGAAATTCACAAACAACTTCAACAACTGAGCATTGATATTACCAATCGTCTCCATGAGCGAGATAGAGTATTTTTTGATACTTTAGGTGATAACAAACGAGCTATTGTCGGTCTTCAAGAAAAATATGAGTCCTCCCTCAAGTCTGTCACATACAACCTTTTTGCACTCAGTGGCACTCTTTCTAAATTTATGCACAACATGGAACTTCAAGCATTCACTAATCAAGCCTCTGATATTCAACACCATAAGGAAGCCACTGCTCGTCAGTCTGAGTATCGGGCTGATATTGCAATGACGACTACTCAGCTACAGGAACTTGTTGATGTTGTGCAACATTTGTCCCGATTTTCTGATGCCAAAAAGGAGGAGAAATAGAAACGACAAGAAAATAAAAACAAAGGGGGAGAAGAGAAAATGAAATCAAAAGAAAATATTTATTACCCCTCCGATCTTTAGATCGAGATCGCCTCCTAATCCTCCATCAGCTATTCCTTTGAAGTAAGGAAGATTCTCTTCAAGACAACAATCGTTGAGTAGAGTAACTCTTACTGGAATTCAGATTCCTACTGGTGATCCTACATATCTTAGGAGAAATCTTCAAGGAACGCACATCATAGGAGAAGAGACAATGGATGCATCACACTTTGGTCCTAGAGATTCTGCTAAAGAAATAAGAAGAAAAGCTAATAAAGACAGAATTAGAGCTGATCGTAGAAGAGAGTCTGAAAAGAAATGGCTCTCAAAGGAAAATGCACCAAGGAGGTAAAATTGAAACTGCTCAAAACTTGTTTGTCATGTATTTGCTAAAAACCTTAGTGATCATTATCTGGAATTAATAAATTCATGCTTTTGATAAAATTGATACAGTGGCTCACTGTATGATAAGGCATATTTACTTTCAAGTCACTTCATTTTAGTTATTGATGAGTGTTATAGAACTACTGGTTTTGTCATCATCAAATAGGGGGAGATTGTTAGAGTACATATTTTAATTTGATGATGAATACACTTAATGTATATTTGTAGAAGTATGATTTGTACAATCCTTATAAAGAATTGATCAATTGTACAAGAACTTAGAATAGAAAGATCAAATAATGTTAGGTTGATCTTAAAAGAAATTGATAGGATGTTGTAAGATCGTAAGGTTACCCTACTGCTTAAAAGTACAAGATCGTACAGGTAGCACAAGATCACAACTACATCAAGAGGATCACTGAACTTCATGGAGTAATTAAAACTCTCTTCTTCGTAAAGTCACTTCAGACAGATAAGTGAACAAGTCATCCTTTCAGCCAGTTAAACGATCGTTGATAAAAGCTCGATTGTAGAGCAGTCAAGTCTGATAAAATGACTGACATTGGAGCGTTGCAAGTTGAAGGTCCCAATGCACTCTCAAAATATCATTGGCAAAAATCAAAGATCAGACTATATGTCTACCAGCAAGTTGGTGACAGTGACACATCAAGGGTGTTAGGTGAGAAAGCAGACTGATGTGACAGACAAGGAAAAAGGAACTGTCTCCAAGGTTTAAAATGTCAACATTAAGCATCCTAGTACATCTGAACATTAATTACACAAATGAGCATTTTGCAACGAGAAGATTTCTCCGCAGAGTATAAAGGGCTACAAGGATTCAACTCAAGACGAGACGAACATTTTTGATAAAAAAGCCAAAAACTCTACGAAAGTCAAGAACGAACTCAACGATCCTATATACAAAGTTCGAGCTGCTAAGTACCTGAGAAGAAAAGCTTCACGCAAACTTAGCAGAACCTCACAACAAACATCAATCATCTAAGCATCTAAGGGCAAACTGTCCTTATCTTTGTGACTAAATATCAAAGTTTGCGGGGCTTAAAGAGGGCAAAAATATCCTAGTCAAGTCTGACTGAATATCCATGTCTGCTGGGCTTGAAGAGGACAAAGTATCCTTGTCTGTGTGACTAAACCATTAGTGGATTTCCTACTCAAGGAGTAGAAGAGTGGAGTAGAAGTTATTCAGTCTCCGAACCACTTAAAATTGCAAGTGTCGTTGCTTGCTGATTTTTGTTTCTTACCTGCTTATTTATTTATCTTCCAATCTGTCAGAACTAATATTTATTTTTAGATCTTCAAGGGGTTTTCTAAAAATACTTATTCCGATGTGGTTAACAAAAATCTAAATAACATGTTTTTGTTAATACCCATTTAATCAATTAAAATTTTAAGAAGATCTATTCAACCCCCCTTTCTAGATCTGCAAGTGTCTTTATGAAATAATAGAACGTCTATTCATTCGATGCTGAAGGATTTTAGCATAGAAAACTCTAAGGGAGGTCTCATATTGATGAGCCATGGAGTGCATCTCTCTAAGAAATTGTCCCCAATGACACCTGATAGGAGAGATCACATGAGTAACTATCTTGTATGCAATGAAATATACAAGACTTGATGTTGATCGATCATATTCTGAAAAAGATCACTGTAAGATAGTGAAATACATCCTAAAGTACTTAACTGGAACTAAGGATGTGTTGATCATTTATGGTGGGTCTAAATAAAAACTAGAGGGCTATATAGAATAAAGTTTTTCAGACTGACCAAAAAGACATCAAATTCACTTTATGGTAAATAGTTACCTTAAACAGTGGTGCAGTGAGTTGAAAAAGTTCCAAACAGCAAAGAGTTGTTGATTTAGTGAAAAAGACAAAGTATATAGTTTTAAATGAAGCTACAAAGCTGATTGTTTAGATGAAAAGTTCATTATAGAATTAAGAATAGTTCCTAAGTCTCATCTGTGATCTAAACATGTGTTGTGACACTTTCATTTGATTAGATAAATCATTGAAAGAGGAGAAGTCACCTTAGAAAGAGTGGACTCTCAAGACAACATTGCAGATCCTTTTCCTAAAGTTATAACTCAACAACAGTTTGATCATCACTTAGAGAAGATGGATATTAGATACCATGACGATTGACTTTAGTGCAAGTGAGAGATTGAAAGTGATATGTACACAAGCTAATCATCTGCGATATGATGTAGCATATACTTTGTAATCTTATTTATTTATTAATAAAAGAATTAATTTATTTAAAGGCATTTTCTTTATTCACATTGTGATGTTGATTTAATTGTGATAAACCCATAGTTTTGAATATTGCTTTTAGAATCATGATGATGATGCTAATGAGATCTAAATTAAAGAAATTTTAAAACTAAAAGCGTTCCAAATTGTTGGATTACTAAAAAGGAGATTAGTGAATCCGGATAGATTGGTACATACTTTGCTTGCTTTTAGGAAGAGGATGATTTATCTCATAATAATTTGTGTGGAGACACTAAAGCAGGTATGTAGTTGCTTATTGAAGAATAATTTCACTAAACGTAGCTCGCTAAAGGAATACTTAATGGAGTTTTACTTGCATGTGAATAGGAATTCCTCTAGTGATAGTAGTACAAGTGATCCTTGGACTTGAGATCTGTTGGGTTTGTATGTTACGCACACATGTAATCAAATCACCCAATAAGAGCGGAAGCGCGACAAATTAGGTTTTAAATTTTGTATACAAACCCTCACCAAGATCATGCTTTATGCTCAATTATCAATCAATAGAAAGAGAATGATAAATCAGAATCATACCCTTGTAGAAACAAGCTTCCACAGGTACGAGTTCAACTCTTTTCTCTTCGTGATCTCCTTGAATCTCCTGGATTGATTCCTTCCTTTGATCAACGTTAGCCACCCAAGTGTTTGGCCTCTAGAGGTGATCCACCAAGAAAGAGGAATTGTTCAAGAAGGAGGGTGGTTGGCTAAATCCTAGTTTTTTTATTCTCTGCAGAAAAAGAGTACTCTCCAATAATTGGAATTACGTCTACTAATAACTAATATAAGACTCCTCTTATATAAATATTGGTCAACCCTTCTAATCTAATTAAAAATTGAGTTTCATTTAATTAATTAATTAAACTCCTTTAATCAATTAGGCTTCCCAACACATTGGGATTAATTAATTAAACTCCTTTAATTAATTTGCCTCCTAATCTCATTAGGAATAATTGAGAGTACCAATATTAAATTAATTCCTAAACTCCTTTAGAAATTAAAATAATAATAATTATAATAATATTAATAAGACTCCTTTTATTAATTTATATTTAATATTTCTAAGATATTAAATAATAAACATTAAGCTATTTAATTTATTCTAGCACCATAGATTAAATTAATTACACTTAACATATTATTACGATTATGCCATTACATTCTTAAATAATTATTTTTCCTTTTATGGTGTGACCATTTAGGTTATCCATATTAAACCGACTGTGAATAAATTAATTAGAACAATTCTAATCTTATTTAAATAAATAAATTAAAATAATAATCTATTTAAATAAATAATATTTATTCTACAATAAGGATAAGCCTCCCTAGCGATAAACGACTTTCTAGATAATATATATTTCAACATTAATCATAAAAGAACCTGTGAGTAAATAGTTACCGTACAATTCAATCCTTCCACCATACAATGTCCCAATTAAATATAAGACATGGATTTACTGTCAAGTCTTATTTTATTTAATTATATGTATTTCGATTAGAAAATGCACAACTCCAAATAATGCAAATTAGAAACTCTTTTCTAATTTCATTCTGCCTTGGCCAAGAACTACTTGGTTGGCCAAGGACATATCTCTTCTATTACTAGAAGTGGTAGATTCTTTATTGATCATTTATTATCTCCATATGTAGCTTATTACACCCAAGCATACCCTTTGATATACCCTAAGGGTGGTCTTAAGGAATAAGTCAAAGAATAATTCATTACATACAAGATACTATGACGATCTTAAGTCCAAGGATCACTTGTACTACTATCACATTAGGAATTCCTATTGACAGGCAAGTAAAACTCCATTAGGTATTCCTTAGCGAGTCACGTTCAGTGAACTTATTCTCCAATAAGCACCTACATACTTGCTTTAGTGTCTCCACACAAATGATTATGAGATCAATCATCCTCATCCAATGAGCAAGCAACATATGTACCAATATATCCAGATTTACTAATCTCCTTTTTAGTAATCCAATGATTGGAAACTATTTTAGTTTTAAGCTTTCTAAAAATTTAGATCCCATTACAATGATCAACATCATGATTCTAAAAGCATTGCTTAAAACTATGAGTTATTTACATAATATTAAAGCAACGTCATGTAGATAATTAAATGCCTTTAATAAATGAATACTTTTATTAATAAATAAATAAGATAGTTTCCAAAGTAAATGTTTTATCATCATATATGATTGGCTTGTATGCATACTACTTTAAATCTCCCACTTGCACTAAAGCCAATCGCCATGGTATCTTATACCCATCTTCTCTAAGTGACTATCAAACTGCTGTTGTGTTAAAACTTTAGTAAATAGATCTGCAATGTTGTCTTGAGAATCTATATTCTCCAAGGTGACGTCTCCTCGTTCAATGATCTCCCTGATCAAGTGAAATCGCCGCAATACGTGTTTGGATTTCTGATGAGATCTGGGTTGCTTAGCTTGTGCAATAGCTCCGGTATTATCACAGTACAAGGGGATTGCTCCTCCAATGCTAGGAACCACACCAAGTTTGTTTATGAACTTCTTCATCCAAACAGCTTCCTTTGCAGCTTCACTTGCATCTATGTACTCTACCTCTGTCACTAAATCAACAATTGTTTGCTGCTTGGAACTATTCTAACTCACTACGCCTCCGTTCAAGGTAAATACATACCCCGAAATAGATTTACTGTCATCTTGGTCCGTTTAAAATCTTGAGTCTGTGAAGCCCTCGAGTTTTAATTCAGACCCACCGTAGACAAGAAATACATCCTTAGTCTTTTGTAAGTACTTTAGGATATTTTTCACAGCCTTCCAGTGCTCTTCTCCTAAATTTAACTGATATATGCTTGTTACACTAAGTGCATGAGCGACTTCTGGTCTAGTTCATATCACACCGTACATGATAGATCCTATTGCTGAAGCATAATGAATCTTACTCATACGGCCTCTCTCCTCATGTGTATTTGGGGCTTGTTTCTTGGAGAGATGTATTTCATGGCTCATTGGCAAGAGACCTCTTTTGGAATCTTCCATGCTAAACCTCTTTAGCATCGAGTCAATGTACGTTCCTTGGGATAAGCCAAGCATCCTTTTAGATCTATCTCTATAGATCTTTATCCCCAAAATATAGGATGCTTCTCCCAAGTCCTTAATGGAGAAGTGTTTAGATAACCAGATTTTAATCGATTGTAGCGTAGGAATGTCATTCCCTATCAGTAATATATCATCAATATATAATACAAGGAATGAAACAGCGGTCCAACTAACCTTCTTGTACACACATGGTTCATCCTCATTTTTGATAAAATCAAACTCTTTGATTGTCTCATCAAAATGGATGTTCTATCTACGAGAAGCTTGCTTCAATCTATAAATGGATCGTTACAGCTTACAGACTTGATTTGTTTCAACCTTTGAAACAAATCCCTCTAGCTATGTCATATACACATCGTCCTCAAGTTTCCCATTGAGGAAGGCTATTTTCACGTCCATCTGCCAGATCTCATAGTCGTAATAAGCTGCAATCGCAAGCAAAATTCGAATGAACTTGAGCATAGCTACTGGTGAGAAGGTTTCATCATAGTCAACTCCTTGTCTTTGTTTGAAACCTTTTGCAACCAGTCGGGCCTTATCGGTCTCTACTTTGTTGTCCGCTCCAGTCTTTCTTTTAAAGACACATTTACACCCAATAGGCTTTATGCCTTCAGGTGGTGAAACCAAAGTCCATACTTGGTTCTCATCCATGGAGTCCATCTCGGATTTCATGGCTTCAAGTCATTTCCCTGAGTTTTTATTACTCATAGCCTATTCATAATTCAATGGATCATCATCATTCATGATGCGTACCTCATCTTCATCCTCTATGACAAATCCATACCTATCAGGTATATTCTGTACTCTTCCAGATTTACGAATAGGGTGTGGTACAATAGGTTCATCCACTTGGTCAGGTACCTGACTTTGATCCATAGTAATTTGTGGTTCTTGAACTTCTTCAAGATATATCTTACTCCCACTGACCCCTTGATGAGAATGAAATATGTTATATTTTATTCCCTTAATACTTACTCTTTTATATTTCCTTTGTACCTAAATACATTCATTGTTCTTATATTTTTATTTTAGGTACGATGGAAGGGCTATGTGACTTTAGAAGTAATTTGGAGTCAAATTGAGCATTCTTGGACCAAGGAGATGAAAGAGATGTGAGCATAACTAGAAAACAAGAATTTTCAGCAAGCAACCAGCAGGGGCGGGGCCTGAAAGATCAATTCACTCGCTAGAGCGAGAAGACAAGCTGCTGGACAGTGAGGTTCTCCGCTGGGGCGGGGTTGTGATGAAGGAAATCCCCGCTGGGGCGGGGAGGTGCTAGCGGACAGGCCATTCTCCTTTCGCGAGTTGGAATCGTGCGGAAAGAAAGGAAGCTTAGGTCTGATGGTCTTTGGTTATAAAAAGGGACCTAAGCAAACATATTGGATATCTTGGATTCATTCAATAATATACTTTTCTCTCTATAATTCTTGGGTGATTCTATGGCTATGTACGGCTAAACTCTTGTTCTTTGAGTAAGAAGTCGGAAGCCTTAGAATATTACACTGTGAGATCTAATTAATTTTATTTGTTCAATTAATATTGTGACTATCGATTATTCTTCTGCGCTTGAATGTATGTGATTGATTTATTTAATTGCTAGGATGCATACTAGTTTATTGTTCATTGAAATCGACTGCTAAATTAGACATCAAATCCGTAATTGTTTGGTCACTCTAATTTGTGAAGTAACTAAAATTAATAATCGACTTCAGATCACGAGATTATTATATCTTAGGAAGAATGTTCAACTAAATTAAACACAATCGCTTGTGCTTGTGTTGTTTAGCTTCATCAGTTTTTCTGATTCTTAAAGGTTTTGCTAGATTAAACTTTTAACGCTTGTCTGAAGTTATTTAGTAGATAGGGTTTTATAGATCGCTTGTTTCTATCTAACTAAAATTAAGGTAAGACATGGAATGATTCTAAATGGTGAATTAATTCTAACGATGAATATTTAAAGTATTAATTGCGTATATTTGAGTCAATAATCAGTGTATGTTTCTAAGGTAGAAGTTGACTTAACCCAAGGTTTGTTCTCCTGATTTAGTTCGTTACATTATTTTACACATTAGTTTATTTTAATTAAACAATATTCAAATTACCCCTCTTTTGGAATACAAAGTAGAAAAATAGATTAATCAGTCTCTGTGCGATCGACTCTTACTTGCACTACTATATAATTATCTTTTGCAGTAAGGTTTTATTTTTGGTTGTCTGCGACAGCACACCAAATTTTGGCCCCGCTGTCGGGGACTGATTTTAGTTTATTTTTATATTTTTGTGATCCTTATTTTATTTTAGTTTTTATTTCTAATAAGTAATTTAAATTTTCTTGATTGTTTATACCCGACACTCGATCTACTAATCAAGGTGATTTAAAGTGTCATCCAGAGATAGAGAGAACCATTCAAAGATTAAGGAAGGAAACTCGGGCGAATCGTGCAGAAAAGGAAGCCATGGCAGCAAATCGAACCATGAAAGAGCTTTCAGCTCCTGATTTAAACAAACAACCCTTATGCATAACTTTCCCTAATCTTGATACTAATACTCACTTTGAATTGAAATCTGGACTAATTCATCTTCTACCTTCTTTTCATTATTTGGCAGGTGAGGATCCCCACAAACACTTGAAGGAATTTCATGTGGTATGCACGAGTATGAAACCTACCGGAGTAACCAAAGAGCAGATCAAGCTACGAGCCTTTCCATTTTCTCTGAAAGCTTCAGCTAAGGATTGGCTTTACTATCTACCCTCTAGAAGTATCACCACATGGGAAGAAATTAAAAGACTATTTTTAGAAAAATAGTTTCCCGCTTCAAGGGCAACCAACATTCGGAAGTCAATTTGTGGTGTGAGGCAGAACAATGGAGAATCCCTACATGAGTATTGGGAACATTTCAAGATATTGTGTGCAAGTTGCCCTCATCACCAAATTAGTGATCAGCTTCTCATCCAATATTTCTATGAAGGTCTCAATTGTACCGATAGAAGTATGATTGAGCTTCTAGTGGCAGAGCTTTGGTGGATAAGACTCCCGAGGCTGTGAGAAACCTAATTACAAATATGGCAAATATGGCAGCTAACTCTCAGTAATTTAGCACTAGACTTGATTCTGCACCTAGGAATACTAGTGAGGTACAAATTTCTGCTATTGAACAACAACTTGCGAGTTTAACTTCTCTTGTTCGTCAAATGGGTGCAGGTGTTGGGTATTTTCTACTCGCAACACGCAAGTGTACATGGTCAACAAGTAATACAGTGATAAATCAAAGATTGTACCCACAGAGACAATAAGTACTATTCAATCTAACAAGTACCAATTTTAGAGTATTTCAACTTTATCAAACTATCAGCAAAAAAATATGTTCTTCTATAACTAAATTAATAATAAAAATAACCGCACACTAAATCGAGATCTTAATAGAATTGAGAGAATTAAACCTACAACTTCACTTATTAGTTCACTTCAGATAATATCTTTTGTCCCCAGTTTATTTCAATTACCCCCAGGTTATTAATCGAAAACACTAATATAGATAAAACCACCTCACGATGCATAATATCCGTACTTATTTGTATCCACGTATGATAGATTCAAATAAAACATCCCAATTAACTAATTCACTATATTTCTATGTGAGTTACAATTAATCAGAATTTAATACCAAGTTCTCTTTCAGAATACATATGACGTAAAGGAATATATCTATCCTAAACACGAATCACAAATTCCATCTATGTAGAATTCACGAACATATGTCACTATGGCCAGTTCTAATCTCCTATGTTCCTTCACAAGTTCATAAGAAATAACAGAATAATCGTTGATCAGGAAATTATATAAATTAATCACACACATAGTGAATAACTTGGGAATAAACTCCATAAACTGGATTTAAAAATAATTAATCCTCCATTACATAATAAAATCCGTCATAGGCTTAAATAAATAATTAGTTCATAACGAATAAAATTAAATCTATAATTCTCATCATAGCAATCATTACTATTACAAGATATAATGAGAAAGAGATAATAAAATTCAAAATCGTATCACCAATCTCCGCTCCAACCCTGCTATCGTCACATTCACTTGATGATCTTCAATTTCCGCTCCCAATTTTAGATCCACCCAATTTGTCCCCTTTCGGTTTTTAGATCCCAGAATAGGGTTTTTTGGCGGCTCTCCTTCTCTTTTTATTAATATCCTCTCCCCTCCTTCCAAGCAGGTCACGTCACTCTCTATACATAACAAGCTGCTCCCATTTAATTCCAAGTCTCATGGCCCCCACCACCTTAAGAGGTTAAATCTCCTTATAATAAAACTATACTAGTTAATATATCACAAGCTCCTCCAGACTCCTTCTAAGTCCCAATATTCGTGGCCCCACCATGTAATATGAATTGCAGCCTTCTTTTCACCTTGCCCCTCTTATATCCGGTTCAACCAAGGAAATTTAGCAACTGTTGCCGCCTCCCCGCCCCAGCGGGGAATCTCTTTACTAATCACCCGCCCCGGCGGGTGTATCCTCTGGCCAGCCCCTACCTTCTTGTCGCTTTTCATATGTTTCCTAGCTGCTGACTCATATGCTCACTAAGCTCCCACTACTTGCATGGATATTAAGTAAACTGCTTGGGCTATGCTAGTGAGTAGACCCATCACGTGTTCTTCTCATCCTGCTTAATAATTTCGTGACTCTGCTGATTTCGTGGGTTGCCTAGCATGTTCATGGCTTCTAACAACCCGTGGCCCCCACATACAATAAACTTGACTGAATTCCTTAAGTACCAATTCATGAGCTGCTATAATTCTCCTACCATGGTCCACATAAAAAGAAGTCAGCCCCTATCTCTTTATAAGGTGACGTGTCCATTCCTAATAAACTAGCTAGTAATAAATATATGCTCTCCAAGCTGCTGTCACTACTAAACTATATATTTGCACAGCCCTCCTTTTCGTCTCATGCATATATACATAGCCCACTTGCATTTTCATCCCACTTGCTAGCCAATTCGCCTAGAAAGAGAATATTGGACAGCTTGATTGCCGCCTCCCCGCCCCAGCGGGGGATTTCTTTAATACTCACCCGCCTCGGCGGGTTAACTTCCTACCCAGCCACTTGAAATTCCGCATGGTTCTTGGTAATTACATGGCTGCTCCGTTTTATGGGCCCAGCTGCTTCTTAACATGACAAATATAATGAACCCCTCCTCAAAGATGAAGGCATCCTCTTAAGCTACTATGATCTTGCATGCTACCCACTTATATTGATTGCTAGGACTTCATAATTGCATAGATTTGATCTAGTTGAAAGGATGAGTTCGTTCAGCTGCTCATTGATCATTAATAACCGAATTGGGTTGGCATGGACCCCTATTGCTCTGGCCCACATGCTTACTCATGTTGATTCCATTTTTCCTCCAATTTATTTCCAATCATCACAAAACTTTTCAATTGTACCTAGAATAAACGTACAAGAATAATGAGTATATGTAGGTACAGAATAAAAAGAATAAGCATTAAAGAATAGACCTATAACATGCAATTTTGTCCTTTAAAGTTATTCTCGCCTCTATTTCATTATTTGCACAAAAACGTATACACCCGGTAGAAATGGTAGGCAAAATACTCGAAAACATGCAGAATCAAGCTATAACGACTACCGACTCGTAGGTATAAAATCCACTCATCAGCAGGTAACACACAATAGGTGAAAGCTTGCGAAATTTGTACGGTAGTAGGACATTTGACGGATGTGCCCAACTCTTTAAGAGGAGTCCGTTGAATATGCAAATGCAGCTGGAGGATTTCCTGGGAAACCACATAGGAAATATGATCCCTTTTCAAATATATATAATCCTGGATGGAGGGATCATCCTAACTTTAGTTACAGGAATCCACAAGCAAGTCAACCCGCACCTCAAACTTTTCCAAATCAGCAGCAGTACAAACCATCGTATCCAAATAGACAACAACAGGGCCAATCTTCTCACCCTAGTATGTCTTTAAAAGATATTGTTAAAACACTTTCCACTAACACTTTAAATTTCCAACAGGAAACGAGGGCAAGTATTTAGAATTTAGGTACACAAGTGGGACAAATGGCAACTGCAATCAGTCAATTGCAAGCTCAAAGTTCTGGAAAATTATCCTCTCAAATAGTGGTGAACCCAAAAGAAAATGCAAGTGCAATCACTTTGAGGAATGGTAAAGAGATAACAATTCCAAAAAAGACAGTGCCTACACCACAAGATCTAGACAATACAGATAAGGAAAAAGAAGAAGTAGACAGCAATATTCTGAATGACAAGGATGAACCTAAGCATAAATTTCCCCCTCTCTCTGAATATAAACCGGTACCTCCTTTCCTTCTTGCTTTAATAGAAAATAGAAAATACTAGAAAAATTCAGATTTGTATGAAACTTTTCGTAAATGTGAGGTAAATATTCTATTGTTAGATGCTATTAAACAAGTACCTCGTTATGCTAAATTTTTGAAAGAATTGTGTACACACAAGAGGAAAGAGGAAATTAAAAAATATGAAAAGGTAAGGGTATGGGAGAATGTCTCAGCAGTTATTCAAAGAAAACTACCTACTAAGTGCCAAGATCCGGGTATGTTCACTATTCCATGCACAATAGGTAGCACTAGATTCAAAAAAGCAATGTTAGACTTAGGAGCTTCTATAAACGCCATGCCATATTCTATCTATGCTACTTTATCACTTGAACCTTTGAGTAAAACTGGTATTGTAATACAGCTGGCTCACAGATCTAATGCTTATCCCAAAGGTATAGTTGAGGATGTCCTTGTGCAAGTCAATGATTTGATCTTTCCTACATTTTTATGTGCTTGATATGGAAAACGGTGACCAAAATGCTCCTATTTTGTTAGGAAGACCATTTTTAAAGACATCAAAGACTAAAATAGATGTTCATAGTGGTACACTTTTAATGGAATTTGATAGCGAGATTGTTAAGTTTAATATTTATGATGCCATGCCATATCCCACTGATGATAATTCTGTTTATTCAGTTGATGTGATTGACTCTTTAGCACATGAAGTCTTTGAACTTAATGGTAAGGATGAATTGGAAATTGTACATAGTAAGAACATCGATGAAGAAAGTGTGAACTTGACCTTGAGCACCGAGATGCAATCAACTATAACAGCTTTGAATGACGTTCCAAAATCAGGTAACATCTGTTATGTTTAATTGCCGATTTCTAACGAGAAGTCTTTACTCTTTGTTTTGCAGGCACCGATTCCCGATTTGAAACCTCTTCCAAGTCATCTCAAATATGTGTTCCTTGGAGAAGGAGAAACATTACCAATGATTATCTCCAATACACTCGGTGCATCATGAGAAGAGAAACTCATGCATGTTCTAAAGGAGCATAAGAAGGCCATTGGATGGATAATAGCTGATATTAAAGGAATAAGGCCTTCCACATGCATGCATCGAATCTTATTGGAAGATAAAGTAAAACCTGCTCGTTAACCACAAAGGAGATTGAACCCTCCCATGATGGATGTCGTGAAGAAAGAAATTCTCAAACTTCTTGAAGTCGGAGTGATCTACCCTATTTTGGATAGCAGTTGGGTGAGCCCAGTTCAAGTGGTTCCTAAGAAGACTGGAATAATTGTTGTGGAAAATCAGAATGACGAGTTGGTTCCCACCCGAGTTTAAAATGGGTGGAGGGTTTGTATAGATTATAAAAAATTAAATGATGTAACCCGCAAGGACCATTTTCCTTTACCTTTTATTGATAAAATGCTTGAATGATTAACTGGTCATTCTTATTATTGCTTTCTTGATGGTTATTCAGGTTACTTCCAAATTGCAATAGCCCTAGAGGATCAAGAGAAGACAACTTTTACATGCCCATTTGGTACCTTTGCGTATCGCCGCATGGCCTTCGGACTTTGCAACGCACTGGCTATGTTTTAGAGGTGTGTGGTTAGCATATTTTTAGATTATATGGAGCATATCATGGAAGTTTTTATGGACAACTTTACAGTTTATAGAAACTCATTTGATAAATGTTTGCATAACCTTACACTTATTCTTCAAAGATGCATAGAAACTAACCTTGTCTTAAACTCTGAAAAATATCATTTTATGGTTGAACAAGGTATAGTTTTGGGTCATGTTGTTTCATCTAGGGGAATTGAAGTAGATAAAGCTAAAGTTGATGTTATTCAATATCTTTCATATCCCACTAGTGTTCGGGAAATTTGTTCTTTTCTTGGACATGCAGGTTTTTATCGGAGATTCATCAAGGACTTTTCCAAAATAGCATCACCCCTATGCAGTTTACTATAAAAGGATGCAGAGTTTGAATTTGACGAGGAGTGTCGCAAGGCGTTTGATAAATTAAAGAAATCACTGACATCCACTCCAGTTATTCAACCACCGGATTGGACCATTCCTTTTGAGATAATGTGTGACGCAAGTGACTATGCAGTCGGAGCTGTGTTGGGCCAAAGAATTAGAAAAGCATCACATGCCATTTATTACGCATCGCGAACTTTGAATGATGCCCAGCGAAACTATTCTACTACTAAAAAAGAGAGCTTTTAGCTGTCGTTTCTGCTTTAGAAAAATTTTGATCTTATTTACTTGGTACTAAAGTTATTGTATATTCTGATCATGCAGCTCTTCGTTACTTGATGACAAAGAAAGAGGCGAAACCAAGATTGATAAGATGGATACTTCTCTTAAGTGAATTTGACTTGGAAATTAAGGATAAAAAAGGATCGGAGAATAGTGTTGCGGACCATTTGAGTCGTTTAGTTAATGTGCATGATGAACTTCAACTGAAAGAGGAGTTTCCAGATGCACATTTATTCTCTGCAAGTACAACCATGCCTTGGTATGCGAATATTGTGAATTATTTGGCTACTAACATCTTACCTTCTAGTTTGTCTAAGGCTCAAAGAGATAAAATCAAAAGTGATGCCAAACACTATGTGTGGGATGATCCCTACTTATGGAAGCATTGTGCCGACCAAATAATACGAAGATGCGTCCCTGAAGGTGAATTTTCTTCTATTCTCACTTTTTGCCATACTTATGCCTGTGGAGGTCACTTTGGAGCCAAGAGAACAGCAAGGAAGGTATTAGAAAGTGGTTTATTTTGGCCATCTCTATTCAAAGATTCATATTTATTTTGCAAGTCATGCTATAATTGTTAAAAGGCAGGTAATATTTCCCAACAGAATGAGATGTTACAAACCCCCATACTATATTTTGAAATTTTTGATGTTTAGGGAATTGATTTCATGGGACCGTTTCCTGTATCTTTCGGTTATATTTATATCTTACTTGCTCTTGCTGTTGATTATGTTTCAAAAAGGATGGAAGCCAAAGCCACCAGGACTGACGATTCTAAAGTGGTTGCAGATTTTATCCAGTCTAACATCTTTTCTAGGTTTGGCATTCCAAGAGCTCTAATCAGTGATCGAGGGACTCACTTTTGCAATCGAACGGTGGGAGCATTATTGAGGAAGTACCATGTGACTCATAAGGTGTCCACTGCTTATCACCCGTAGACTAATGGGCAAGTAGAGGTGTTAAATAGAGAAATCAAAGAAATCATTGAAAAGACAGTCAACCTAAGCAGAAAAGATTGGAGTTTGCGCTTGGATGACGCTTTATGGGCATATCGGACCGCATTCAAGACACCCATTGGTATGTCACCCTATAGATTAGTATTTGGGAAACCATGTCACCTGCCCATTGAATTGGAACATAAAGCTTATTGGGCTATTAAGAGCTTCAATATGAAGATGGATGAAAATGGAGAACACCGAAAGTTGCAACTGCAAGAGTTGGAAGAAATTCGTAATGATGCTTATGAGAGCGCACGAATTTACAAGGAAAAAACGAAGGTTTTTCATGACAAAAAGATCTCGAGGAAAGAATTTTAAATTGGTCAAAAAGTTTTTCTCTACCAATCACGGCTTCGATTGTTTCCAGGTAAGTTACGTTCTCGTTGGAATGGACCTTTTGTTGTTACTAATACTTTTTCTCATGGTGCAGTTGAAATCAAAAGTTTAGCAACTTCTAAAGTGTTCAAGGTGAATGGTCATAGACTCAAATATTTCTATGAGGGTTTCTAAGAAGAAAAAGTGGAGAATGTGGACCTCGAGGATTCGGTCTATACTAATTAAGGAAGCGTTAAGTCGAGCCAATGACCGTAATCAAAGGCGTTGTATGGGAGGTAACCCATAGGGGAGTATTTCTATACTTTTCTTTGCATTTTAGTTTACATTATAGATAATGTAAGTTTTAAATGTGGGGGAAAGTATTGAGGATATTTTTCCAGAATTTGGTGGATATATTCACTGCAAACCCTCACGAGACAAAACTCATCCACTTGGGGTAACCTTGGGGTTTAAAGGCTTGTTGCACATGCTAAGTGCAATCGTGTTTTCTATGAAAATGGGGTAGTTTTAGGATGTGTCACTTGAGAAATAAGTTAATTGGGATTTTGATTCTTGACCAATAATAAAAGTTTGAGTTCTTTTTGATAACTTCTTGGAAGACTGATAGACATTGGGTAATCTAAATTCAGGTTTTCTTTGTTGATGATTACTTTACTTAAGACCCTACATTATTGAGCACATGTCCATTTGTTCGACCTAGTTTTGACTTGGAAGAAATTTATCTGATCAAATGTCTAGAGGATAAATTTTAGAACTTTATCATTTGTTTGATCAGTATTTGAAGTTGGTATGAGGTACTATTTTAGAAAAGGGAAATGATTTAGGCAAAGTTTGTAAGCTTGAAACACAAGAAAGAAAAAAATAAATCAATAAATGATTCATGTGGTGAGTAAGATGGAGCGTAAAACGCACTTACTCATAAACACGTGACATGCGAGATGGAGCGTAAAACGCACTCGCTGGTAAGATGGAGCATAAAATGTACTTACCAAAGAGAAGAAAAGAAAAAGAAAGAAAGAAAAGCCTTTTGATCCTTTGATGTATTTGCTGATGTTAACTGAGATCGGTGTGAAAATAAGTGGTTAAGTTTCTCGTTCTTCTTTACAGCTTTGATTTTATAAATGTTTTCTGTGGTCTGATTGGTTTGATATACAGGTGGATTCACACATGCACAAAGGGTTGAGAGTAAAGTAAGATTAATAAATAAATTTGGGTTCCAGATGATACATTGTGTTGAAGTTTCCCGAGAGTTATTGTTTTGAATCATTTGAGGTCTGTGTTGAAATTCATATTAAATCATGGCTCAAGTTTGTCAAATTTGCTTAGTTGAATTTTTGTGTTGTAGTTATCTTTATTTTGCCCGAGGACGAGAAAAAGATAAGTGTGGGGGAATTTGATGATAATGAAATATGTTATATTTTATTCCCTTAATACTTACTCTTTTTTATTTTCTTTGTACCTAAATACATTCATTGTTCTTATATTTTTATTTTAGGTACGATGGAAGGGTTATGTGACTTTGGAAGTAATTTGGAGTCAAATTGAGCATTCTTGGACCAAGGAGATGAAAGAGATGTGAACATAGCAAGAAAATAAGAATTTTCAGCAAGCAACCCGCTGGGGCGGGCCCCGGAAGATCAATTCACCCTCTAGAGCGGGAAGGCAAGCTGCTGGACAGTGAGGTTCCCCGTTGGGGTGGGACTGTGATGAAGGGAATCCTCGCTAGAGCGGGGAGGCGCTAGCTGCCAGGCCATTCTCCTTTCGCGAGTTGGAATCGTGCGGCAAGAAAGGAAGCTTAGGGCTGATGGTCTTAGGTTATAAATAGGGACCTAAGCAAACATATTGGATATCTTGTATTCATTCAATAATATACTTTTCTCTCTATAATTCTTGGGTGATTCTATGGCTATGTGGGGCTAAGCTCTTGTTCTTGGAGTAAGAACACGGAAGCCATAGATTATTACATTGTGAGATCTAATTGATTTTATTTGTTTAATTAATATTGCGAGTATTGATTATTCTTCTGCGCTTGAATGTATATAATTGATTTGTTTAATTGCTAGGATGCATACTAGTTTAATGTTCATTGAAATCTACTACTAAATTAGACATCAAATCCGTAATTGTTTGGTCACTCTAATTTGTGAAGTAACTAAGATTAATAATCGACTGCAGATCACGAGATTATTATATATTAGGAAAAATGTTCAACTAAATTAAATACAATCGCTTGTGCTTGTGTTGTTTAGCTTCATCAATTTTTTTGATTCTTAAAGCTTCTACTAGATTAAACTTTTAACGCTTGTCTGAAGTTATTTAGTAGATAGGATTTTATAGATCGCTTGTTTCTATCTAACTAAAATTAAGGAAAGACATGGAATGTTTCTAAATGGTGAATTAATTTTAACGATGAATATTCAAAGTATTAATTGTGTATGTTTGAGTCAATGACCAGTTTATGTTTCTAAGGTAGAAGTTGACTTAACTCAAGGTTTGTTCTCCTGATTTAGTTCATTACATTATTTTACACATTAGTTTATTTTAATTAAATAATATTCAAAAACCCTCTCTTTTGGAATACAAAGTAGAAAAATAGATTAATCAGTCTCTATGGGATCGACTCTTACTTGCACTACTACATAATTATCTTTTACGGTAAGGTTTTATTTTTGGTTGTCTGAAACAGCACACCACCCCTTCATGGATAAACTCCTTTTCCAAGAAGGCATCATGTTTCGCAACAAACACCTTTTGATCAATTGGATGATAGAAATAATATCCTAAAGTTTTTTTAGAGTATCCCACAAATCTACACTTGTCGGATTTAGTCTGTAGCTTATCATTTTCAAACTTTTTGACATAAGTTGGACAACCCCAAGTCTTAACATGCTTAAGATTTGGTTTCCTCCCTTTCCACATCTCATATGGAGTCTTTGGGGCAGATTTGGTAGGCACCTTGTTAAGTAGGTATGCAACCGTTTCTAGGGGATACCCCAAAAAGAAATTAGAAGATCGGTAAAACTCATCATAGAACGAACCATGTCCAGCAATGTTCGATTTCTCCTTTCAAATACTCCATTTAACTGTGGTGTACTTGGTGGAGTCCATTGTGAGATTATAACATTATCTTTGAGACAATTGAGAAACTCACCGCTTAAGTATTCTCCACCTCGATCTGATCGAAGAATCTTAATACTTTTTCCAATTTATTTCTCTACTTCACTTCTGAACTCCTTGAACTTTTCAAATGATTCAGATTTGTATTTCATTAAATACACATATCCAAATCTTGAGTGATCATCAGTGAAAGTAATAAAATAAGAAAACCCTCCCCGTGCATTCGTTGTCATAGGTCCACAAATGTCTGTGTGAACCAACGCTAACAACTCTGTAACTCTTTCTCCTTTTCCACTAAAGGGAGATTTAGTCATTTTATCCATAAGACAAGATTCACAAGTTGGATATGATTCATAATCAGATAGCTCTAAGAGCCCATCCTTATGCAACTTGGATAATCTTGTTTCATTGATATGACCGAGTCTACAGTGCCACATATAGGTATAATTAACATCATCTCTTTTCCTTTACTTAGTTTGTTCTATTTGAACTATATTTTCATGCAAGTCAAGTATATAAATTCCATTTTGCAAATTACCAAAACCATATAAAACATTGTTATTATAAATAGAATAACTTTTGTTCTTTATTATAATGTCAAATCCATCCATATCTAATACGGATACAGAAATAATGTTTCTAATGATATTTGGAACAAAATAACAATTATTTAAATGAATGGACTTGCCCGTAGGCAGTGTTAAATAATAAGTGCCTACAGCTAATGCAACAACCTTTGCTCCATTTCACACTCGTAGGATAACCTCATCCTTGTTCAGCTTTCTACTTCTGACCAGTCTCTGCACAGTATTACATATGTGAGAACTACAACCAGTATCCAATACCCAAGTAGAATTTTGACTTTCAAAAAAATTAATTTCAATCATGAACTAACCTTGATTGGAAGTCGAAGCTTCTCCAAGCTTCTTCTCTGCCAGAAACTTCTTGCAGTTCCTCTTCTAATGATCCGGCTCATTGCAATGGAAGCACATTCTTTTGCCAGCTGGATCAGGTTTCTTTTGATCCTTCACTTTCGCCCTGCCTTAAGCCTTCTTAGATTTCTTCTTTTCAGAAGATATCTTAGGCCTCTTCCTTTTCTTAGAAGAATCATCCACCATTAAGACATGGTTCTTCTTGGAAGGGAAGTGACCTTCTACAGTTTTAAACATGTTAAGTAATTCAGAGAAGCTGACATCTAACTTATTCATGTGAAAATTTACAACGAACTGTGAGAAGGTCTCACGGAGTGACTGCAAGACTAAGTCTTGACCCAACTCCCCATCTATGACGAACCCAAGCTGTCCAAGGCGTTCAATCAGATTGATCACACTTAGGACATGAGTCTCGACGGCAATGCCCTCGGTAATCCGAGATCGGAAGTGATAGTAGTGTGCATACAAGCCAATCATGTATGATGATAAAGCACATACTTTGTAAACAATCTTATTTATTTATTAATAAAATTATTCATTTATTAAATGTATTTAATTATCTACATGGTGTTGTTTTTATAATATGTAAATAACCCATAGTTTTAAGCAATGCTTTTAGAATCATGATGTTGATCATGCTAATGAGATCTAAATTCTTAGAAAGCTTAAAACTAAAATAGTTCTCAATCGTGGGATTACTAAAAAGAGGATTAGTAAATCCGGATAGATTGGTACATATGTTACTTGCTCATTGGATGAGGATGATTGATCTCATGATCATTTGTGTGGAAACACTAAAGCAAATATGTAGGTGCTTATTGGAGAATAAGTTCACTGAACGTGACTCGCTATGGAATACCTAATGGAGTTTTACTCGCCTGTCAATAGGAATTCCTAATGTGATAGTAGTACAAGTGATCCTTGGACTTGAGATCATCATAGTATCTTGTGTGTAATGAATTATACTTTGACTTATTCCTTAAGGCCCGTTAGGGTATATAAAAGGGTATGCTTGGGTATAATGAATTACATATGGAGATAATGAATGATCAATAAAGAATCTACCACTTCTAGTAAAAGAGGAGATATGTCCTATATGATTCGTTAAATGACAACCCAGGAATCTTTGGCCAAGGTGGAATGAAATTAGAAATGAGTTTCTAATTTGCATTAAATGAAGCTGTGCATTTTTTAAATCAAAATACATATAATTAAATAAAATAAGACTTGACAGTAAATCCATGTTTTATATTTAATTGGAACATTGTATGGTGGAAGGATTGAATTATACGGTAACTATTTACTCACAGGTTCTTTTTATAATTAATGTTGAAATCTATATTATCTGAAAAGTCGTTGATCGCTAGGGAGGCTTATCCTTATTGTAGAATAAATGTTATTTATTTAAATAGATTATTAGTTTAATTTATTTATTTAAATAAGATTAGAATTGTTCTAATTGATTTATTCACAACCGGTTTAATATGGAGAACCTAAAGGGTCACACAATAAAAGGAAGAATAATTATTTAAGAAGGTAATGGCATAATCGTAATAATGCATTAAGTGTAATTAATTTAATATATGGTGATAGGATAAATTAAATAGCTTAATGTTTATTATTTAATATTTTGGAAATATCAAATATAAATTAATAAGAGGAGTCTTATTAATATTATTACAATTATTATTATTTTAATTTCTAAAGGAGTTTAGTAATTAATTTAATATTAGTACTCTCATTTATTCCTAATAAGATTGGGAGGCAAATTAATTAAATGAATTTAATTAATTATTCCCAATGTGGTGGGAAGCCTAAATTAATTAAAGGACTTTAATTAATTAAATGAAATCCCATGTCTAATAGGATTAGAAGGGTTGACCAATATCTATATAAGATGAGTTTTATAATAGATATCAGTTGATGCAATTTCAATTATTGGAGAGTACTCCTTTTCTATAGAGGATAGAAAATTAGGGTTTAGCCAACCACCCTCCTTCTTGATAATTCATCTTCCTTGGTGGATCACCTCTAGAGGTCAAACACTTGGGTGGCTAACGTTGATCAAAGAAAGGAATCTAACCCGGATAATTCAAGGAGCTCGCGAAGAACGAGGAGTTGAACTTGTACATGTGGAAGCTTCGTTCTACAAGGGTATGAATTCTATAACTTCTTATTTATCGTTTTAAATTAATAATTTGCATAAAGGATGATCCGGGTAATGATTTTGTAGAAATTTTAAAACTCTGATATACCATGCTTCTGCTAATTTTTGCAATTTGATTGCGCCATGATTTCTTACAAACCCAACAGTGGCATCAGAGCCAAACTTTTATGCAATTATTAATTGTTTTGATTTCATATATGTATGGGTATGTATTTAGAATAATTTATTAGGTATAATAAGTTGTATAAAATTATTTTTTATGAAAGAGAAAAAAAATAAAACAAAAAATAAATTTTTTTTTCTCTTTTCGCTGTTGATCCGTGTAATTAATCTAAGAAGTGCGAATTGAATTATTTTTTCAATCCGTGGCTGTAGTCACTTGATTCACGTTTCGGTATATATATAAAACGTTATCAGACTTATTCAAAACGGTTGCCACGAATTCTTTTGAAAAGTGAATCAAGTGATCTAATATATATATATATATATATATATATATATATATATATATATATATATATATATATGTAGACACTCGAAATTTTTCTTGCCCCAATACTAACACTGTTGGAGGGCAAAATCGTCAATCAATTCAAATTCGGCCACCAATGTCGATCCTTCAACTCAAATTCGGCAACCAATGCCGGTCTTTCAATTCAAATCCGGCAACAAATGCTGGTCCTTCAACTCAAATCCAGCCGCCAATGCCGGTCCTTTAACTCAAAACCGGCCGCCAATGTCGGCCCTTAAACCTAAATCCGATCCCCATTATAGGTAACCTAAATTCGATCCCCAATATCGGTATTCCAGCCAAATTTGATCTCCAATCGGACAATTTATACAGCTCCGATCTCCAATCGGACGGTCAATCCAGCTCCGATCTCCAATCGGACCGTCTATCCAGCTTCGATCTCCAATTTGACCGTCAATCCAGCTCCGATCTCCAATCAGACCGTCTATCCAGCTCCGATCTCCAATCGGGCCGTCAATCCAACTCCGATCTCCAATCGGACTGTCACTCCAGCCCTGATCTCTAATCGGACAGTCAATCCAGCTTCGATCTCCAATCGAACCTTCTATCCAGCTCCAATCTCCAATCGGACCATCAATCCAGCTCCGATCTCCAATCGAACCTTCTATCCAGCTCCGATCTCCAATCGAACCGTCTATCCAGCTCTGATCTCCAATCGGACAGTCAATCCAGCTTCGATCTCTAATCAAACCGTCAATCCAGCTTCGATCTCCAATTGGACTGTCAATCCAGCTTCGATCTCCAATCGGACCGTCAATCCAGCTCCGATCTCCAATTAGACCTTCTATCCAGCTCCGATCTCCAATCGAACCATTAATCCAGCTCTGATCTCCAATCGAACCGTTAATCCAGCTCCGATCTCCAATCGGACCGTCAATCCAACTCCAATCTCCAATCGGACCGTTTATCTAGCTCCGATCTCTAATCGGACCGTTAATCCAGCTCTGATCTCCAATCGGACCGTTAATCCAGCTTCGATCTCCAATCGGATGGTCAATCTAGCTCCGATCTCTAATCGGACCTTCTATCTAGCTCTGATCTCCAATCGGACCTTCAATCCAGCTCAAATCTCTAATCAGACAGTCAATCCAGCTCCGATCTCCAATCAGACCATTTATCCAGCTCTGATCTCCAATCGGACCGTTAATCCAGCTGCGATCTCCAATTAGATCGTCTATCCAGCTCCTATCTCTAATCGGACCGTCTATCCAGCTCTATTTTTTAATCGAACCGTCAATCCAGCTCCGATCTCCAATCGGACCGTCATCTAGCTCTGATCTCCAGTCAGACCTTCTATCTAGCTCCGATCTCTAATTGGACCGTTAATCCAGCTCCGATCTCTAATCAGACCGTCAATCCAGCTCCAATCTCTAATCGAATAGTCAATCCAGCTCCAATATCCAATCGGACCATTTATCCAGCTCCGATCTCCAATCGGACAGTTAATCCAGCTCCAATCTCTAATCGGATCGTCTATCCAGCTCCGATCTCCAATCGGACTGTCAATCCAGCTCTTATTTCTAATCGGACCTTCTATCCAGCTCTGATCTCTAATCGGACCGTCAATCCAGCTTCGATCTCCAATCGGACCGTCAATCCAGCTCCGATCTCTAATCGGACCGTCAATCCAGTTCTGATCTCCAATCGGACCTTTTATCCAGCTTCGATCTCCAATCGGACCGTTAATCCAGCTTCGTTCTCCAATCGAACAGTCTATCCAGCTTCGATCTCCAATCGGACCGTCTATCCAGCTCCGTTCTCCAATCGGACAGTCAATCCAGCTCCGTTCTCCAATCGGGCCGTCAATCCAGCTCTAATCTCTAATCGGACCGTCTATCCAGCTCCGATCTCAAATCAGACCGTCTATCCAGCTCTGATCTTCAATCGGACAGTCAATCCATCTCTGATAGTCAATCAAACTTTCTATCCAGCTCTGATCTCGGATCAGACCTTCAGTTAAACCCCGATCTCATTATCGGGCCTTCAAGTCAGCCCCGACATCAACCCGGAAGGTATAGTTCAACCTTGACATCAACCTAGGACGTGTCAAGTCATCCCTGGTCTCAGCCCGGGAAGTATAAGTCAGCCCCGACGTCAATCTGAGAAGTGCAATTCAACCCCAGAGATAACCTTGGGAAGCCAGATCCACCAACGACCACCCCGGTAGGTGCAAAATGGTCATTTTATCAGCTCTCAGTCAATTCAGTAAAACTCAAGCCGAATTGATGCCATCGAGGTCAGAATGAACTATAACGACGATCCTGAGTGCAAACGACGCAAGACATCTCAACGGATAAACTGTGGGGAATCGAAGACCTGGTTATGAACCCGTCTTCTTGGACCCGAAAAAGGTTTTATCCTATGTCATTGCGACACTCTCGGTGAGGGCTTTCCGAAAAGGTATCGCACACCTCAAACGGACGTTCCGATTAAAAGTTTAAAAGTTTCGACTTTGACTACGCGTTGTTCGGAGTGCACGTACTTCGAGATGACAAAACCTGACACCGCAGGCCCCACCTAGGGAGCCGTACCTCTACCTACGACAGCTGCAGGTAGAGCTAAGGCTCCCTGGCCTATAAATAAATGTGCACCCCCTTCATTTTTAAGTTTTCGAAACGCAGCGAAGCTTTGCCCGTACGATTTTTTGATCTTTTCACCTCCTCCAAACCCAAATATTTTCACTCCAACACGTAGATATACCCATATACTACCACATATTAGGAAATAACTGGTAGATTTGGACGTTTAAAGCCTACGATTTGGCAAAAAGCACGTATTGCAGTCCATTATAAGTATTTTTACGATCAGAAAGTCAATACTACTACTTTGCACTGTTTTCACTTGCACACGAAGTTTCATCTTCTAAATATGCCCAGAACTTAGTTCCATAGTCGTTTTAGTCAAAATTTGGTACATTTCTGTACAAAAACGCAAACTTTTGTATTTCTACAACTCGAATTGACGATCCGTCAGCTTCAGCAGCCTCAATGCACTAGCACACACATTTTTGGCAACTCCGCCGGACTGGGTTGTCTTCCCAGTCCGGGTTTGGCCCTTTTTTGTATATATTTAACTGCAAATGGACTAACATTTCAATTCTGTCAAGTCCGGATGTCAAATCCGTGGTAGTTTACCGCTTTTATATATATTTACGCATATATAAGAGAATTTCACCATCACTGGTACTCATATCAGTCCTGGTTGACTACATTTCTGTTAATATATATATTTATATATTTTCAGTCCAGCCTGGAATACTTCGTGGCCATTTTACGGCTTTTGCATATTTCGCTATACTGGGTGCTCTCCCCAGTCACTAGTTAACTATTTTCCTGTCAATTTCAATTCCAGTACGGGCACGAGCGTGAAAACCCATCACCCTTATTACTGTTTATATATATATATATATATATATATATATATATATATATATATATATTTTATTTCTGTCACAGCCTGGATTATTTCGTGGCTATTTATAGTTTTTTTATAAATATATATATATATATATATATATATATATATATTTCAATTCTAGTCAGGGCTTAAGAGTGAAAATCCATCGCCCTTTTATAGCTTTCGTATATATATAATTATATATATTGCTTTACTCAATTTATTCAACTGCTGCATTTAACATTCATTTGTATATGAATCTGCACTAACATATCTACGGGCAGACTAGATTTATTCAAATCTCACCAATTCTAGCTTTCAACGATTCAAATAGGTCACGATAAAACCTGGAATCTATAATGGCTGAGATTTCCTTAAATCTAGTTATTTTTTATAGTTTCAGCTTTGAAAGCAAACTCGCGTCCCTTAGATTGCTATCTAGTGGGAACGAGACGCTTTGGCCATTTGTAGCCAGGATTTATTGATGAATCCTTGGTTCCATTGCGACGTGAGGATGTATATATATCTATTTTTGTGCAAAATTGAACTGTGCAGGTTTATGGGCTACTCATATGTGAGTCTAGGAATCATGGGATTCACGATCAAATCGATCGAAATCTGATTCCCACAATGTACAAACTCCAGTTTACAGATGTACCCTGCCAATTTTTCTGTAAAATGTACATACACATACCTTAAAACGGCTATTCGGATTTAAGGTCTCATAATAATGAAATGTCAATTATCGTGTCAGCGTCCCTCCGATGGTTTTCATACCCATGAGGAGACCGACACTTTTCTATTTCTGTGGTCG
The DNA here is from genome assembly GCA_020205555.1 of Panax stipuleanatus. Taxonomy (NCBI): domain Eukaryota; kingdom Viridiplantae; phylum Streptophyta; class Magnoliopsida; order Apiales; family Araliaceae; genus Panax; species Panax stipuleanatus. Next base: position 75,635,882 of record CM035115.1, on the reverse strand, counting down.
AGGATGCTTCGCAGCCCGGCAAATCACCATTCACATGCAGCCTTAAGGCTATAAAGATAAAAAAAAAAAGTAGCGATACGCTTCAATTCCTATAGCAGCGTAAGGGTTTGATAAACCAGCTTTCAAAACATCATTTTCAATAAAAAGAAAAGCTTTTGTAAATCAAATTAAATGCTTTTGCAAATCAAATCAAAGACTGATTTTTAAATCAAATCAAACCCTTCATATATAGGCTCAACGAAGTCTGTCAAAGCTTTCAATCAATCAAATCAATAGGCCCAGTTTGCAAACAGCATTCACTCACGCATTCACAATTTTAAGGGAAATATTAAAAAGATGCAGTACCCTGTTTATACGGGAGTCGTGGGGGTGCCTAACACCTTCTCCACACTTAACCACGCCCCCAAACTCAAAACTCCAATTTTAAAGATCAAGTTTCGGCAGTGTCCAGCAATTGGGCCTCTTTTCAAATCAAACTCGGTTGAGTTGGTACAACCATTTTCCAATCTACTAACTGGCGACTCTAAACGTTCAAATCGTCGACATAAAAAACATGTTGGCCTTTTTCCTGAAAAACCCTTCAAAACCCTTCAAAACCTTTTTCCTAAATAAAAAGAATACGGGTAGAGAGAACTTAGAAAGATCGATTTGAGGAAACTTGGGTTACAAACCGACCCGCGGGATTCTTAAATTTTCCAACGTTGACAGGTGGCGACTCTGCTGGGGACAGTAGAGGGCTTAGGCCGCTTTCTAATCTTTTCAAACATTTCCCTTTTAAAACTATTGAATGCGTGAAATCCTGCGTCTCTACAGTCAATGAATAAGTGAATGCTGCGTCTTTACATTAAATGAATGTGAATGAATGCTTTCTTGCTTTAGTGCTTCACACCCTTATTAGTGCTTCGCTTATTAGTGATTTGCACCCAACTGTCATTACATGCATAAATGGTAAGGCACGATGTATGTTAATATATGTTGTGTGTCCCTCTCACAAGGAGGATAACCCGGTCTGTGTTAAGTAATGACTCTGGGGACGATTAAGTCTCTGGGGGTGCCTCATGAAAATACACCACTCAGATTCGTTCCAGTTGAACGATCGGATTAACTTCCCTTCTAGTAGATTGCGATTATCTGGTAGCCTCCATGCCGAAACAAAAGCCGCGAGAGTAAACCTAGGATAGGTCAGCCTCTGATTAACCAAATCCGAAGGGAAGCTTCTTCATACTTTCCTCTTTCAATTCCATATCAAGTCTCCAATTTTTGAGGAGCACAATGTAAATATCAATAATGAAAGATTTACTTTCCCTGTCAAATACATGTCATCCTGCCATCAAAATAACTAACCTCGGTTTTGCAGGATAAACACTAAAAAACACATTATGCATCCAATCCTTACCTACGTCAGGAAATTGACACGCCTACGTTTTGTTGTAGGTGTAAAAATTGGTCCTGTCACCAGATCTAAATTCAAGAATGCACTCAGTCCCTCCGCGAACATGGCTTCAAGTGCTCCACCAGAATCCACCCCTGTCTTCAGGGAAGAATTCGAAGGACTGAAAAATCAGATAGCCGAGCTAGCTGGTTTTCTGCGAGAACAAAGTAAGGCCTTTAAAGAGAAATAACCTCAAGCTCATCTAGAACCAGGAACATCTGGTAGTGGTGCTGGCAGTCAAGATGTAGAAAAGGCCGAAACTCAGATTCCTAGACCACAAAACCAGGACACCACCAACAAAACTCCTGAAATCACCCCCCTCGTCAAAGAGCCGGAAGCTGGTGGCACCTCAAGAAAATGCAATAGATGGAAGAAACCCTCCGGTCTATCAAAGGGACTGGGGCGTTTGGCAGTGTTACTTACTCTAACCTTTGCATATTCCCCGGGGCTCGGTATCCCAAAACATTTCAAGTCCTTGAGTTCGAGAAATATGACTAAACGGGGGATCCTTACACACACCTGAAAGTCTTCATTGGAGAACTCGGATCCTATGCTGAGGACGAGAAACTTCGAATGCAACTATTCCAGAAGAGTCTAATCGGAGAAGCCAGAGCTTGGTATGCCCACTTGGACAACTCCAAAATTCACAGTTGGGAAGAACTGGCCCATGCCTTCCTCAGCCAGTACAGTTTTCAATCACAGCTGGCTCCAGACAGATATCAAATAACCAAAATCAAGAAAAAGAACATTGAATCATTCAGAGAATATGCCCAGCGATGGAGACGGGTCGCAGCACAAGTTACCCCTGCTATGACTGAATCTGAAATAGTCATGACCTTCGTCGATATCTAAGAAGCGCCTTATTATGAGAGGGTCCTAGCAGGAATAGGAAAACCATTCTCTGAAATGATAAAGCATGGCGAGATGGCAGAAATGGGGCACAAATCCGGGAAGATAAAAGATCTAGCCGCCCTTGAAGCTGTCGCCGAACATATCCAATTCAGAAATTACGGGAGTAATCCCCGGAGGGTCCATAAAACGAAAGACGAAGAAGTCTCCTTGTGTAAGACCCCAACTTTTATGAATAAAAATTTAATTTTCTTTATATATTATTTCGAAATAGTAAGGTGTTGATTTGATAAATGTGAAAAGTTATGGGTGAAATGTGCAAATATTTTAAAATGAGCAAGTGGTTATAAAATATTCTTGTTGTCGGGGAATATTCGTTTGGTCGTGGAATATTTTTGTTGTCGGGGAATATTCGTACGACGGCGCAGCTATTTGTGGGCCCCACAACAGAATAACTGTCGGATATAGAAAGCCACAGAAATAACCTTTTTATAAAATAACAGTGTAGTTGTTACCGTTAGTACTGTTGAAATACCCGGTGGTTAAAATACAGTAATACGCGGTGTTGCACAATAGCACACGGTATTGCATAGTATTTTGAATTATTGATTCTTACGTGAGAAGGCACTTACTCAATTATTGTTACAGTAATTACTGTTCAATATTTTATATTATTGATTCAATAATTGCATAATATTTTATTGATTCAATAATGGCTACAGTTGATATTTTGTATTATTGATTCAATAATTGTCACTGCACAGTATTTCACATTATCAACTCAATAATTCATATTATTTGAATAATATTATTTGATAGCATTGTTGATAATGTCTAAGGAAGTTCTGTCTAGGAGGGTTATTTAATTGCGCTCCAGTAAGGAGAAGTCCTTATCGGAAGGCCCCCTCTTTCCTAGGAACGACCTGGTTGTCAATATTGTAGTTCTGTAATATTATTTGTGAATAAGTAATTATTGATTTATATGATAAGAAAATATTTATTTTGTGGATATAAAAGAAGGAGTTAGTGCTGATGTGTTTTTATCAGTACTTTGGTGTGGAAAATCATCTGTTTGTGAATTTCGGATAATTTATGTTTGGAATTTGGAAAAACTTCCTTCTACAAAGTTGTAGAGAATTAAATTTCCTATGGATAGGACATAGAATTTGTATTTTTCTGACAAAAGGGCTATTTATTATGAATTATTGAAGTTTCAAAAAATAATTATTTTTTTAATGGATGGGCCCCACTTTTGTTGTTTTGTTGAAAAATTCTGATTTTTTTGAAAGCAGCCAGTGGCGAATTTTTTTTAAAAAAAATATTATTTTATTAATTTAGTCTACTTTGGCATCCTAAGCTTTTCCTATAAATAGGGTGCTTAGGTTAGAATTGAAAATCACACCAGAATCAGAAGTTTTCTCTCTCTATAATATCGAGCGTATTTTTGTGAGTATTTAGATACTTTGAGTATTACTATTCAGTGCAAATTTCCTTCGGTATTATATCCGATATTCCAGTCAGAAGTACTATTCTTTTGAGGTAAGGGATGTTATTTTCTTTCGTAAATGATGTTATTCTTTTTAATATCATTATACCAAAATATTATCATGGATTGTATTATGAAATTCTTACTTTTTCCGTCGGGATTACTATTCACGGAAAAATTAAATTTTCTTCTATATGTCCAAGTTGCTTGTTAAAGTTCTTATCTTTGATTGAATCTAAGTTCTAAGTTTTATTCTTGAATTTTGCTCCACAAAGTATTATTATGAAATATTCTTGAACTTGGATAAACTAAATTACGAATCCTTAATCTTTGTCTTTTATCTCACTGAATTCGTTATTTATATTGTTTTCATCATTCTCAGTCCTAAAAGGTGATATAACTGAATATCTTTGGCCTGTAAAGCAAAGATGAATGATTACCTGATGAATATATTTGGCCGTAGTGCAAAGATGGACAGGTGTTGAGATGAATATGACCACTGGTGATACAAATGAATATCTTTGGCCTGTAGTGCAAAGATGAATGTTTGACTCGAGATGTATATTGATTGATGTTACAGGGATAAAATATTGATGATGGACTTTTAAATCATAGAAGATAGTAGACTTCATTCTCTACCTAACTCTTCTAATGAATTGTTATTTCCGCTGCGAATATTGATCTAAAACTTGTTGTCCATAATATTTTATCTGAATTGTTAAAGACTAACGATAATTTATTTTCCATTATCTTAGTCATAATATTCTTTACTGGGCTAGTTAAGCTCACCCTTTTCATCTATTGACCTCTTCAGGAAATGAGAACGTTGCGGGAACTAGTCGAGGGACAGAGTGATGGTCCGAGTTAGAGCAGTAGTAGTCCTCGCTATTTTTGTAAAATAGTGGGATAATAATTGTAATAAATAAAGAATGAATTTGAATGTTAATATTTCGTATTATATACGATTTGTATTGATACTCAGTTGTGTGGTCGTATTTTGCACGACCGTATAATATAAAGTTTGTATTTGAGTTATGTACCATGTATTTGGCGACTCAGAATGGGTGGGTTGACTGGACCTATTCTGGGGGCGTCACAGTTGGTTAGACGCTGATCAGACGATAAACAATGAGATGTTTAGAAGTTTTTTGCAGTTCATGCAAAACCAGACGAGGGAAACTCGTGTGCAAAATACAGGTGGAGATAATAACAACTCGCGGCTTGTCACTGCCAAGCAGTTTAAAGAGTTGGGACCACCAGAATTTCAGGGAAAGCCGGATCCAACCAAGGCGGAGACGTGGGTTAAGCAAATTACCAAGATATTTGATGTCTTGGGATGCACGGAGGAACAGAAGGTTCCATTCGTCACGTTTATGTTCCGTGGAGAGGCAGATTATTGGTGGAAATCTGTGACGCGTACCCAGCCTGCCGCACTCAAGATGTCTTGGGAAGCGTTCCAAAAACTGTTCAATGACAAGTACTTTCCTGAAAGTATTCATCATATGAAGGAGGTAGAGTTTATCAGACTAGAGCAAAATAACATGACGGTGTCCCAGTACGAGGCTAAGTTCACGGAGCTGTCCAGGTTTGCACCTCATTTGGTGGATAATGAGGAACGTATGACGCGGATGTTTCTGAGAGGTTTGAAACCCAAAATACATCAATACCTCATTTCTCACAAATTTTCTCTATATTCGGATGTAGTGAACAGGGCCCAGTTATTAGAACGAGATAGTGATTATGTTCAACCAAGGGACCACAACCAAGGTCGTACAGGTGGCAGCAGTCATCGGAGCAATGACAACCAGCGGGGAGGAAAGTATGACAGAAGCGGTAACCACTCCGGTGGTAATCGTGGCCATGATATTAGAAAAAGCGAATCGGGAGAAGATTTCAAGAAGAGAAGGTATAACAATGAGAACGTGAAGACGTCAACATCAGCACCAGCATCAACTATTTCTAGGGGAGGAGAACGACCACCGGTCGTATGCTATAAATGCGGGAAAGAGAGACACATCAGCCCAAACTGTCCACAACAATTCAAAGCATGCTATAACTGTGGAAAAGAAGGACATATAGCTCGAGATTGTCCTATTGCAAAACCAAATCCAGTGGGGGTGGTGATTCCAAAGGCGGTTTCGGACAAGTCAAAGTCGGTGATTCCTGGAAGAGCGTTTGTCGTGACAGTCCAAAACGCGAGGAATCCACACAAGGTGATTACGGGTAAGCTAATCATAAACTCTTGCGAAGTTTACACCTTGTTAGACACCGGTGCTACCCATTCTTTTATTTTACCTACTTGTGCTCAATGTTTGAACTTGACTTCTGATAAATTAGACTTTGACTTATCTGTTGAAACTCCGTTAGGAGAAACCTTTGTTACATCTACAGTTTACAAATCTTGCTTGATTCAGATTGGTACCCTTACCTTACCTGTTGATCTTATATCTTTGAAAATACTTGCATTTGACGTAATTTTAGGAATTGACTGGTTAACCACTTACCATGCCAAAATTGATTGCTTTCGTAAGGTTGTTAGTTTTCATATTCCTAATCAACCTGTTGTGCGAATCCAAACCACAAAACCACTAAAATCAGTCAATATGATTTCAAATCACAAAGCTATTCGTTTATTGAAAAACGGATGTCAAGCTTTCTTAGCTCATGTCACTGATCTAAACCAGAATACATCAGACTTGAATAATATTTCCGTTGTCAATGAATTTCCTGATGTATTTCCCGAAGAACTTCCCGGTCTACCCCCAGAACGTGAAGTTGAATTCTTTATTGACCTTGAACCCGGTACAAAACCCATTTCTAAAACCCCATATCGAATGGCTCCTATTGAACTTCAGGAGTTAAAGGTCCAATTACAGGAATTGTTAGACATCGGTTTTATTCGTCCTAGTACGTCTCCTTAGGGTGCTCCTGTTTTATTCGTAAAGAAGAAAGACGGGAGTATGCGACTTTGTATTGACTATCGGGAGTTGAACCATGTCACCATCAAGAATAGGTATCCGCTACCTCGTATTGATGACCTGTTTGACCAGTTGCAAGTAGCACAATTCTTTTCAAAGATCGATCTTCGTTCTGGATATCATCAGCTAAAGATTAAAACTGAGGATATTCCGAAGACAGCTTTTAGAACTCGATACGGGCATTATGAGTTCTTAGTCATGTCTTTTGGATCGACTAATGCTCCTGCTGCTTTCATGGATATGATGAACCATGTATTTAAGGAATATTTGGATCAATTCGTTGTTATCTTTATTGATGACATCCTCATCTATTCTAAACCCCCATTAAACCCTCAATCCAGAAAATTTAAACTTGACCAAATATGTCAGTACCATTCCAACTCTCCCGGCCATGATACGGAAGAATGCTGGGCACTTTGTAACCTAATTCAAGACCTGATTGAGAAAGATGACCTAATCAGAGGAGATTAAATCCTCAACTTGGCAGATGAAGATAGCCTCTGGATCCCCAATGCATGGTACCAGGACACAGTGGTTGTCGTATCCTGTGATAAGGAATCAATCCTCACACCCCTGGTACTGACTGGGAAAGGGGTCCAAGAAGTCCAAAATCCTATGAAGGTGGCTGCACCTTAGCCTCTAATCTTGCCCCTCAGACCTTAGTATCCAATCATCAGTCTAAAGAAGGTCCCATGGAACTACAGGGACATTGAAAGCTCTACTTCAAACAACATTTCCATCATATCAAAGGATAATCCATTATACCTGCCTCAGCGAGTAATTAAACCAGTTACCAAAGTAAAAGAAAATGTGGCTGAATAAAAGAACAAAGAGTTCCTCAACAAAATGGGACACAATGAAATCAAGGTAGTGCAAAGCTTGAAAAACGCACCCAAGCAAGTGTCTATCCTCGATCTGGTCTTATCATCAGAAGACCATTGTGACATTCTAGTGAAGGTACTAGAGGAAACCCATCTGCCACACACGGTAGACACAAAGAAATTCTATCACGTGATAGAACACATCTTCAACAGCAATGTGATTTCCTTCACAGATGATGATATCCCGACTAAGGGAAGGGGCCACCACAAGTCCCTGCATATAGCTGTAGTGTCCTCCGGATACGTGATTGGAGGAGTGCTTATTGATGGAGGATCTTCCCTCAATATTTGTCCATATGACACGTTGGAAAGAATGAAGATCAATCCGAACCGGATCAAAACCAGTCATATGGTCATCCGGGCTTTCGATGGATCTTGCCGCCAGACAATGGGGGAAATCAAGCTTCCTCTAGAAATTGGTCCACACACCTTCTACGTATCCTTCCAAGTGCTCAATATTGCCACTGGATATAATTTGCTGTTGGGCAGACCATGAATCCATATGGCAGGAGAAGCGCCATCCACCCTCCATCAGCAACTCAAGTACATCGTTAACGGCAGCCTCATCACTGTCAATACCGAGCCAGAATACCCTACCTACATACATAGGGACATGGCAGTGATTAGCCTGGACGCAGGGATTGAACCTGCAAGTTTTCAAGCTCTCGAGGTGAGCGATACTCAATATCTACCAATCGGGGCACCAGCCCTAAAACCTAAAATGTCCATTGAAGTAATGACCGTAGGCCAAGAGATGGTATCTTCGGGTTTCCAACCTAGAGAAGGGTTGGGAAAGGATAAGAAAGGTATCAAGATGCTAGTCCAAATCTCAAGTCAGATGGGAAGAGCAGGATTGGGATATTCATCCGGGTCAAGCCACCAGAATCCACACAAACATCCCAAGGCTCATGCCTCCACGATTCTTCTCCCAAACCTCACAAATGCCAGATGGGTGAAACCTACGAGGAAAGTCCCGACTACTGTAATACCCGAGAATTTCCTATTATTATTAAATAATTATATTAATGGAAATGAGAATTTATTTGAATATAAATGGTTTTGTGTTATGAGAATGATTAAATTCAATTATATTAAATTGAATATCTATGACAATTGAGAAAAATGTGGAGTTTACGATAAACTCGTTGAGAGCCTAGTGTGGCACAGTGATGGGAAATATTAATAATTATATTAATTAACGAATGAATTATTAAGTAAACAATTAATCTATATTAATCGTTAATTGCTATTGTAAAATATTAGTTGATGGTTATGGAATATTAACTGTGATTGATTAATAATACGTGATTATTATTATTGTAAGAAATATAATAATAATAAATCACTTGTTTATAATTGTGCTGAGATTTATACTTGTTAATGTGATAATGAATCCTATGATTATTAATTAGGTGTTATTAATAATCGATGAGGAATGGATTAATTAATATTATTGTTAATTAATTGATAAGATAAATAATTTATTTATTTGACATTATGAATAATAAAACAAATAAGTAAGTTATTAATATAATAAGATTATATTGATTGTTATGTACAAGCATGCAATAATATATAATACAACTATATTATATAGTGTAGAGAAACACTTAGGTGTGACCATACAAGTATACATAAACTATGCTATATAATGCAATGTGAATATATTACACATATGGACCATGTATTAAGATTAATTAAACTATGTGAGCTACATGATTAATACCTATGTGACAATGTGTATGTAAGTATACATTAAAATGATATATCATGAATATATTGAAATCACTTGTTGATTGTAGAATTTAATGAAGGAAATAATGTGATGTGATTATATCCGGTATTAATAAATGTACATGGATGATATGTATGTTACATTGCCATATCACATCTACTACCTTGAAATATTAAGCATGTGACTTACATTATAATGTTAATTATAAAATATAGTATGAATAAATATATAATAGCCTAAGTGTATATGTATATATGGCCTTAGTGTTAATACACTTCATGTTGCAAATGCTGAGTTTCATATTGCCTTGTCCCTAAATGATAGTCACTATCTCTTCTCCCACGTGAAAGGCCAAAGGCCTAAGCTACTCCCTCATGTCAACTTCCTAGCTAGCCAATGATGCTCATGATGAAGAAGGATGTGGGTGATGGGGGTGGTTGGACACTATTCCATCAACTCCCCTCAATCCTCTAGTTCTTCATTTCCCCCATTGTTTCAAACCTTGGGGCAATTGCTTTGTATGGATATTGAATTCTCCTATAAATACCAAGCCTCTCTTCATTTTCTATGTTGCTAAAATTTGTGCTAAGTTGATATAGAGAGAGTATTGTGAGTTATAATCTGAATTTGAGAACAAGTCTTGTGCAAGTTTGAGCTCAAGAGGTATAAATCCTTCATTCTTGGTTCATCATTTTGTTTACTGTCAAAGTTTCCAATTCTTGATTTTGATTACAATTCATGCTAGATTGGATTAGAACATGTTCTTAGTTGTTATATAGACTTATAAACATGTTTAAACCATAATGTGGCTTCTTAGAAAAGTTTTTGTGAAGTAATTTCGTGAGTTGGATTTGATATGTGCCGTTGCAGGTTGCTCTCTGGACTGGAACAGGAGCCGCGCAGCCGCGCGTCTCCCTAGTACAATTTGGGCGCGGCCGCGCGCCACTGCAGAATTTGTTGATGATTTCTTTTATATCTTCTGATGTATTGAGCATGATGTACTGTTAGGATATGCATATAACTCACATTAACATATGGAATAAGGTTACTAGGTTATAGCAATCTATGCTAGTTGTTTTAGTTGAATATTTCAAAGAAAACTTAAAGTTATGAAAAGAGGAACTTGGATATATAAATACCATAATAGTATTCTGACTTTTGAGACACGTTTGTATGACCTATAAACACATGGAATGCATATTGACTTAAGTATATATGTATCGTGATATAATATGAACATGTGAACCCAACTAGTGCACCTTTCTAACAAAAATACAAGTTTTGAAGGTTGATATTGACATGTAAAGACCATGTATACATTCTGACTTTTCAAGCATGTTATGTGACCTTGAAATGCGGGTCAAATATGTTAACATATGAATCTAGATAGCATGAGCATGTTAGGCCTTATTAGCAAGCTTTACTAATGACAACATAAGCTTTAAATGTGGACTTTGACATGTTATATTAGGACTCTACATTCTGATATTTTCAACATGATTGAATGTAGTTTGAAGGCATCATATATGTACGTACTTGTTAGATGTAATGCAAGTTAATCAAGCATGAGTTTGATTAAGTCACGAACTAGTAATAGTGCTAGAATCACATATCCATGACATAAGAAACATATGAACATGCGTCTCAATAAAATATATGACTACTTTATATGTCTAAATGATAAGCATGACAATTTATGTGAATTCATGGCATTGTATAACCCTAAGTCGTTAGGGATCGTGAATTAAAACAAAATCATAAATGATTAGAACGAGGAAAGATTGTATACAAACATAAAAGTATCCTTTAAAAATGTATACATGCTACGTGATATTATATGATGTCACTTGAACCCGATTTTGACGGTTAACTTATGAGAATGCCATAACTTGCTAAAATGAAATATATTTAGTATTGATTGTAGTCTTATGTGATATTAATAATATGCGAATATGTTTGCTAATTGTGGTAGTCTCACATGATAGTAACGATGTATGAATATGATCAACTTGAGAAAAGAGAAAGTTAAGAATAGAAATTAGATACTAAATAATTGTGTAGCTAGGGTAAAACTTAGCTTGTGTGTTGATCGTATATTCAAAGATATAATGTGAAGTTAAATTGTATGACTAATGACTATCATTACGATAGGAATTCAAAAGTGTTGACTAGCTTTACGTGAGTAAACTACGCATAAGGCAAGTATCCTAAACCCTTGCATTACTTTATTCAACGGATATCGTAAGCGAGTATCTAAAACTTATCTCTTTGGATACAAGTATTCTATCTTTGTATATTGCGAACTAGTTTCCTACTTAATTGTTTGAATTGAATTAGCATACTTGAACTCTTATTTCATTAAAGCTATTATTCATGTTGAACTTAGTATTGTTCTTGAATATTGTGAAAGTGTCTATACCATTTGATTCGGCTAGACTTATGTTATTGAAAAATGACCCAAACTAATTGATTGGTGCGGGATCTTGTATTTGACTGAGAAGAACAACCTTCTTTGAAGGGAATATATAATTGTCGGAGAACCGACGTGGACACTTGAGTATGATTGATTGTTATGCATAACGATGGTACTTTAGGCTGATCACCTGTTGTACCTGTTTTTATTGGATTTTCAGTTTATTACTGTCAATTCTAGTAGAAGTTCATAGTCCTTAGTGACTGCTCAGTATTCAGTTATTTAAAATCTTGAATTGACGTATTATTGAATCATATTGATATTATTCTGTCCTTAGCGACTGTTATTGAGAACTGTTGATATTCTTGTTATCCTTGAACGATCAAACCTTGTTATACCTTTTCGAGAATTGGGAATCTTATTACTCACCCTTATTGTATATTACTTGCTGGGCAATTTGTTCTCATTCTTGCTTTCCCTAAAACATTTCAGTTAAGGCAGAGCATGGCGAACCTTCGGGCGTTGATAAGGGCAAGGGCAAGGCTACCAACTAGCTTGTCTCTTTTACGTTTTTAAATATTTTAATGTTGTATTAAGATGATGTAGTAAGACTAGTTTTTATTATGTCTAAGCTTAAGACAGGTTATGTAATAAGTCGTTAATTGATATTATTATGTAATCTATTAAGTACTGTAGGTTGCGAGACTTGGGGGAATAATTATAATAAATCATTGTAAATTATTCTAGAATAGATTTTCCGCTGTGATCGTGTGATATTTAGTTATTATTATCGTGATGTATTACCATGAGCACGTGATGAACCGAATTCGAGAGACCAAGTGGCGGTCCTGGAATTTGGGGGCGTCACAACTACGGTATCAGCCATACTATTTCCTCCAATCATACCTGTCCATGAAAGAAAAGCCCTCAAGCCTGAGGCAAACAGCGAAAAGGGAAAAGAAAAGATCCTGTACGAAGGACGAGACCCATTCGCTAACATGAGAGTCATTCTCAACTACGAGAATATGAATGACGAATTCCTCGACAGTGACAACGACCATGTCCAAATTCCTCACATCAAGAAGAGGAATGATCTACAGAAAAGCCTTGGCCTTATTCTCAAGGATGTCTCAGTCATCATCCAGGACGAGGCAGGCTAGCACAATTCCTCGATTCTCCTAATTTATGAGAATCTGATTCTGGACAACTGGAGCAGTGTTCCTTGCCTAAGTCGAAAAGGGTAAAGGGGCAGAGAGTACATCTGCCCTTAATCATGCTTTCATTTACTGCTTACTTTTGATTGAACAGCTGGAGCAGTAACTTTTGTTATGCTTTGTAAATGCCATGTGTATTTAAGCAGTTGCATATGTTAATGAAAGAATTTTTTGTTTTCAAGACCCAAGCATTGGATGTGTGTGTCTCTACTGATGAGATGCCAACCTGTCAAGATGACTCCGACTTGGATGTAGAATTGAACTTTGACTTGATGGATATTGATCAAGAGGAGGAAGATGACTATGCGGTGCCAGAGGAGATCAAGGAATGGGTCGAAGACAAACCTAAACCAAACCTCGAGCCCTCACCATCAACATAGGAACCTCCGAAAACATCAAAGAAATCCAAATTGGTTCAGACCTCACACCAAATCAAAAAGTCGACCTGATCGAACTCCTAACACAGTACCAGGATATGTTTGCATAGTCACATGAAGACATGATCGGTCTATCCACAGACATTGTCATCCATTGAATGCCCATCAAAGAAGGGTTCAAACCAGTCAAACAAAAACTCAGGCGATTGAAACCTGAGTGGAGTCTCAAAGTCAAAGAAGAAGTCGTTAAGCAATTCAAAGCTGGGATCATTATGGTATTAACCTACCCCGAATGGATATCAAACATAGTCCTCGTACCTAAACCGGGAGGGAAGGTACGAGTATGCGTGGATTACCGGGATTTGAACAAAGCCTGCCTCAAGGACAACTTCCCAGTACCTTTCATCCACATTCTAATCGACAATACTGTGCAGTATGGCATGTATTCCTTCATGGATTTCTTTGCTTGTTACCATCAAATCATGGTTGCTGAAGAAGACCGGGAGAAAACAACCTTTATCACTCCCTGGGGAACTTTCTGCTATCGACGACTATCATTCGGCCTCATCAATGTCGGAGCAACGTATCAGCGAGCCATAATGGCCCTCTTTCATGATATGATGCACAAAGAAATAGAAGTTTATGTGGATGACATCATTATCAAATCCCGAAGGGAGGATGATCACATAGACCATCTCAGGAAGCTGTTCAACAGGTTATGCAAGTACAACCTCAAGCTAAATCCCGCCAAATGTGCTTTTGGCGTCAAAGCAGGCAAACTGTTAGGATTCCTGATGAGCAATCGGGGCATTGAACTCGACCCCGCCAAAATCAAAGCCATTACTGAAATGCCCGTACCTCATACAGAGAAGGAGATACGTGGATTCCTGGGAAGGATCAACTTCATAAGCTGATTCATTTCCCAACTCATAGCATCCTGTGAGCCCATCTTCAAGTTATTAAGGAAGAATTCCTCCACCACGTGGAATGAGGATTGTCAACATGCCTTCCTTGCCATCAAGAAAAAGCTGACTGAAGCTCCTGTTCTGATACCCCCAAGGGAGGGAGTCCCTTTGTTCATGTACCTGTTCGTCAATGCCAATGCAATGGGCTGCATGTTAGGATAGAAGGATGATAGTAGCAAGGAAAGAGCCATCTACTACATCAGTAAAAGATTCAGCAGTGGGGAACAGAAATACACCCTGATCGAAAAAGATATGTTGTGCATTAGCATGGGTCGCCATGAGGTTGCAACACTATTTGCATGGGCACACGACCTACCTCATATCCCGTATGGATCCGCTCAAATATGTATTCAACAAACCAATGTTGAATTGCCGACTGTCCAAACGGCAGTTGATCCTACAACAATTCGACATTGTTTACGTGACTCAGAAGTCAATCAAGGGTCAAGGCATTGCAGATCAATTAGCAGAAGCACCTTCAGGAGGGTTCGAGCCCCTAGAGATATATTTCCCAGATGATGGGATCATGACAATTTAACAACTCCAGTCTGAGAATACAGTCCAACCATGGAAAATATATTTCGATGGAGCGGTAAACATGGAAGGTGCCGAAGCTGGAGCAGTCCTCATCTCTGGTACAGGTGATCAATATCCCATGGCTACCAAACTTTAATTTGGCAACACCAACAACACGGCCAAGTATGAAGGCTGTATCATTGGGTTGAAGCTAGCCAAATCCATGTCTATCAAACACCTACTCGTCTTCAGAGATTCTGATCTGGTCATCAGACAGACTACCGGCGCGTATCTCACCAAAGAACTGCATTTGTTGCCCTACCATCGGCAAGTCCTCAAAATATCTCGGGAATTTAAAGAAATAACCTTCGTTCACATTCCTCGGGGTCGGAATGACTTCGCTGATGCACTAGCAATGTTGGCTTCATTAATTCGCATGTTCGATAAGAGTGGATTTCCCAACATTCAGTTCACGATTTAGAAAGCCCCGACATATGGGAATTTTGTGGGAGAAGTATCAGATGAAATACCTCCTGTCAAGCAGCCTTGGTTTTAAGACATCAAGGAATATCTCCGTGATGGATCCACACCCGCTGGTGAAAGCCAATCAGAGCGGAAACGGATTCTCAGAATGGCCATGAAGTTCTATCTGAGCGGAGATGCACTTTATAAAAGGGATGCTGGAATAGGGCTATTAAGATGCCTCGATAATGAGCAAGCCCAAAGACTAATGGATAAAGTCCATGGAGGAGTCTGTGGTCCACACATGAGTGGCCATCTGCTGGCCAAGAAGATAATCAGAATAGGACATTACTGGATCTCACTCAAAATTGATTGCGATCATCACGTCAAGAGATGCTTTCAATGCCAAATACATGGAAATGCCATTCACGCTCCTCTAAATGAGCTACATAACATGAGTTCACCATGGCCTTTCTCTATGTGGGGAATGAACGTAATAGGTCTAGTGGAACCCAAAGCCAGCAATGGTCATCGATTCATCTTCACTGTGATCGACTACTTCACCAAATGGGTCGAAGCAGCCTCTTTTCCCAAAGTCACAGAAGAGGTCATCATCAGTTTCATCAGAAATAATGTCGTCTATCAATATGGACAACCGGAGGTGATCGTATCAGACTATGCCAAAAATTTGAACAATTAAATGATGGTGGATCTGTACAGTAAGTTCCACATCAAGCATCTCAATTCTGTCATCTATCGGCCCAAGATGAACGGTGATGTCGAAGCGGCCAACAAAAACATCAAGAAGATCATGCAAAAAATGTTCACCAATCACAAAGACTGGCCTGACCTGCTACCTCTAACTCTGTTAGCATACAGGACGTCAATGCGCACCTCTACTGGGGCTATCCCCTACTCGTTGGTCTATGGCATAAAAGCAGTCCTTCCCATAGAAGTAGAGATGGAATCTTTGCGAGTGTTGATCGACACTCAAATAGATGAAGATCAATGGTTGTAAGATCGGTATCATCAGCTGTCTCTGATAGATGAAAAAAGAGCTACGGCCATTTTCCACGGACAGTTATACCAGCAAAGGATCGTCAGATCCTACAACAAAAAGGTTTGAATTCGGCAATTCAAAGAAAACGACTTGGTGCTAAAGAAAATCCTGGCCAATCAGGATGAAGGCAAAGGAAAATTTGCCCCAAACTGGGAAGGCCCTTTTATTGTCAAAGAAGTGTTGACTGGGGGCGCTATCAAACTGTAAGAGATGGATGGGACTAAGTTTCCCCAAATCATCAATTCAGACACCGTAAAAAGGTATTACGTCTGAAGCACATGCATACCCACATCCAGGTCCTACAAATCAAATCAGGTTCGGTTTTTCACTAGAAAGCCGAAACTACGAATGACCTGATCTCCCTCAACCTGGGAGTACGTAGGCAGCCATTTCTGGTGCGGTCAAACCAAATAAAAACTCAAGAACTCATCAAACCAGACTCAAAATCCAAGATAAACTCTTTTCAAACCTCTCCAACCAAACTAGCAGGAACTACGAATGACCTGATCTCCCTCAACCCGGGAGTACATATGCAGCCATCTACGGCGCGGTTTGACCTTCAAGAAAAAAAATAAAAGACCAGTTCCAAGACACCAAAAACAAATAGAAGCTAAATTCTATCAAACAACCTTGGTCAACAGGCACATCTGAGATACTCCCTGACATCTCAACTGTCAGTCCATCAAGGAAGAGCTCAAGATGCATCAACAACTGTGAGTCATGAAAGAATTGGTAATCACTCAGCAATGACAATACAGATCCAGTCAGGGAAGTGCATAAAAAATATATTTCTCTGATATATAAAACTGCTTTATA
This sequence comes from Panax stipuleanatus, assembly GCA_020205555.1. NCBI lineage: Eukaryota > Viridiplantae > Streptophyta > Magnoliopsida > Apiales > Araliaceae > Panax > Panax stipuleanatus. The sequence continues at coordinate 75,618,698 of CM035115.1, read as the reverse complement.
TACATAATGCCCTGTACATGACAAAATGGTTGATCTAGTCTGTGCAGGAAAAATAAAGTTAGTCTATGGAGCCAGGGACAAGCAGGTCAGCAGTGCAGTATGGCATCTCTCTCCGAAGATGGTGGAGCAGCGGTAAGTGCAGTCCACTCAGCCTCCATATGGCCCCGCACATCCACAGTCATCTGCAAGGTGGCACTGTGGTCATTAATATAAGCACTCATCTCGGTGACCAAACTATGAGTGTAAGATCGAAGAGCAGTACTATCAGCAATGTGGAAATCACAGGAAGCTGTAGCCTCATCCCTCTCCGCAAAAGCTGCGTCTCGAGCAATCAAAGTCTCCTAGATCTCAACATATGTTGCATCCCTGGTCAAGCGAATCTCGTCTCGCTCTACAACTGCAGTATCCAGAGCAGAGCGGAGCTCGTCTCGCTCAATCAATCTAGCATCCAAAGTAGCCCTAAGACCATCCCTCTCAGCAAAAGCTAAATCCCTGCCAGACAAGGCAGCCAACATCTGTGCTCTAAACGAGTCTCGCTCAAAGGTCATCCTGAATAGTGAGTCTGCTAAAGTCGGATCTGTCCCCATAGGAATGGTCGGGGAATCACTAACCAGAGCAGCGGTCAAACCTGTGAACAGTTCATCCGTGGTAGGAGAACCTGGATCCTCCATGGGCTCCTCCTCGTCAGAGTCCACACTAAGAGATGAAGAAGCCTCTGCTACCACTCCTGTCTCTTCCTCCAACCACGCAGAATACTCCAGAGAACAGCCCAGATGGCTACTGGAGAAATCAGCCCTCTCCCGATAAGTCCAACACTCATATAATCTGACCAAGTCGACAGATAACATGGACGAAGCCGACATCCTCTGATCAGCAGACCTCTCAAAATGGTGCAAACTCTGCAACTGATCAAACTGACACATAACTGCCAAAGGATGATAGGTAGTCACTCCCCTCAAACCCGATTGAGGCAAATAATCCAGGCCAGATGCATGAGTGATAAAGCTATATGGGGATGCTAGCCCTGAGCATGGCAAGATCACAAATGGATGCTCAATATTCGACAGAAATGCCGACCAAGACTCTGCATCAATGCACTTCACAAGTTGAAAATAGAAAGCTCTGAATGTCTCGTGTGTAAAGCAAAAACCCCTAGACCTGAAGGATCCAATCAGTCGTATATGGGACATCAGCCATATATACAGTAAGACCGAGCTGCCCTTAAAAAACCCCTCTGGATGGGTACTACAATACGTGGCGGATCTAAATGACTCAGCCAATATCATCGGGATGATGGTGCTACCCTGTCTAAGGGCTCTAACCACTACTACCAATCCCACATCTAGATGATCCAATCGCAACGACATGTAGACATATGCCATAACACACATTAGCAGGATGTCTATCCTGGTCGCATGCCATGCCTCTGCTGAACAAACAAAATCTCCGACGTGGCGACCATAACTGTCAAGCTCGCCAAAGCGCTCAATCAAGAAGCCCATAGAGATCACGTGCCCCGAAATGATCTCATCCATAACTACACTCTGACGGAGACTGGACAGCCTGATAAACGGCCTCCTTATATCACTAATCGTCGTCCAAGCGAACGACAACTATAAATATAAGCCAGTAAATTTCTGGTACTCCTCCAGAGTCGGCGTCAGCTCACGCAGCCCGAAGCGGAACACCTGCCTGTCGGTAATCCAGCAGGGGTAAAAGGCCCTCAACAAATCTGATCGGAACCCAAAAATCCGCAAGGGCCAATGAATGCCCCAACATCTGGTCCACAGTCCCCCTAGAAGGAAAGGGCACACTATCATACCAGGACCTCAATGATGTTGCCACCGTAGACGATGGTAAATGCTCAATACGGCTGACTACAGACGATGTCATCTGTAGCACAGTACCACAAGACCGTCCAGAGGTCAAGTCGAAACACAGTTGTCTGAATGCATACACATGACATAATACATGCATGATGACAGTAATATGAATATGATGCAGAAGATAATATATGGCAGGAATATCTATAAAAAGTTATCTATTACATACAACATCCTTGTATCCTGATACAAAGTGAAAGGAAGAATACAGGGAAAATGGGGCACCACCACCCAACTACTACAGTGGTCTATCAAAATGATGGCACAAATGCCAAATAGCCAAAACAGTGGCTGACCAAAAAGTATAGCTCCAATAGCTATCAGAGGAAGTCGTAGACATCAGTGTCGAATCGATCAACCTGCTCCATCTCCTTTGTCTGCACAAAGCTGCTAGGATTAGGCATATCTGGGCGATACAAAGGAGGATCTGCCCCTGTATAATTGCTGCTAAATGGACCTGAAGAGGGATCTACTCCTGAGCTGGATGGGTCAAAAGAAGATGCCTCTCATGGATCTCGGCCAAGGTGCCTGATAAAGAAACGAGCCTGCTCTAACTCCCTGGTCAGATCTGCTATCTGGTCTGCATGAGTCTGCTCCCTGAGGCAAGCTATCCAATCCCACATCATCACGGATCCTGGAACCATATCTGCTATAAATTGGATAGCCCGAGTCTGAGCTCCAATAGTATGAGAGCTCCACCATCTGCCAAATGCCTCCTAGCTATACGGACATCTGATAGGGTGAAGCCATCAATTCCCTCCAAAGGGATGTCTGTCAAAGGCACAGTCAATGGCCAATGATGCCAAGCTGGATGAATAATGAGAATGCGGATCTCCCCCGTAATGCTCCTAATAACACGTTCTACAAGATAGAGCTCCCAGCCTTCCGCCGTCAATAATGGTACCCTGTAGGTCGATAAGTCAAACTCCCGGCCAGTAGGGACTCCTCCCTCGAATTCGACGGTCAAGTGCTCGAATGTGTACGGCGTCCAGGTGATCAAATCCACAGTCAAAAGCTCCAACTATAGATGGGCATAAGTGAATCCTTCATCAATAGGGACCTCCGTCAAAGTGGAGTGATGCCATCTCCGTCCTTGAGGATAGGTCTTCATACCTAAAGCAGTAGCGGGCCACAGGCAAGGAAGCCTCTCAAATGCCCAAAGCTGACCATGCAAATACCAAAAGTCCTCAGTGATCAAAACTGACAAAAATGCTGAAATCAAAAAGGTACAGAAAGATGTACTCACCAGTAAAAATGGGTAAAATCCTAACCAAGCCTCCGTCGTACCCTCCGAAAGCATGCGCATGCCCCGGAGAAAATAGGCAAAGGTATAGGCACCCCAATCATAGTCACTGAGGCGCTCTACCTATAGAGTGGCGCTGATCAAAGCGAAGGGCACAGTAGATGAGTTGCCGGCCACGAAACAACCCCTGATGATCGACAAAAATAATCGCCTCAGAATGCAATCTCTAGCCCTCTGGTCATCAGGCAAAGGCAACTACAAAGTCCCATCCTGGGCGTCTATACGTAAGGGACCAGATCGGACAGCCCGACCCTTGAATGCCTTCGTCGGGACTCCTAGAAAGGACCGAACGATAGCAGGCAAAATGTCAGTCATGACAGGCACTGACTAGCCCTTAAACTCAATGCCGGTGATAAATATCCAATCCATAAGAGTCATCATCACCTCGCAATCCGGTAAATGACGGGACTGAGTCTGGTGGAACCAGCGCTCAGACAAAGCCCTCATATACCCCCAGGGGCAATGGCGGGGAAGGATCGAGAAAAAGGCCTAAAATCCCCAGCTATCTACAATCTCCCTGTAATCCTTATGCAAAGTGTGATATAAGGAGTGCACGCTAAACCAGTTCCCTCGAGGCTGCGTAAAGCTGGGAACATGCATCAAAAACCAACCCAAGTTAAAAACCTGTGCCCCAAGAATGGCAAGAAGAAAAAAGAGAATCCAGAGAGAAGAAATACTTCAAGTCACCTCGTTGGTGTGAGGATATCTCAAAGGATGGCAACTCAAATCTCTTAATAGCTCCTGAGTAGGCACAGCAATGCATGGGACCTCCGCACGTGGAGCCTGAGCGAGAGCAGGAATGGTAAACGGAGCCTCCTCATCATCAATATCCAATGGCTGCTCGCCCTGTGCTGGACGAATCCTGCCCTTTACCAGTCTACGAGGCATCCTAGTCGGACGTGGATGTGGCATATCAGAAGCCCTCCTACGTCTAATACCCGAGGAGATCCTACTAGAACTTCCAGGTCTATCATGATCCATCTACGACAACAAGTCTCCAAATCACCTCAGAAAGGGTGCGGTAAGCCTAAAACCTGTGGCTTATCATTTTCAATCAGTCCAACATATATCTCTAGGTCCTAATACATGCATGTTTCAGTAAAATATTTCCCACGGAGTCAAAAATGCATATTTTTTTCAAAGCCTAAGATTTTGAAAATTTTCACCAGAGTCTCCTTTGTAAAATGGACTGTCATTTTTCAAAGTTCGGGTACTGATCGAAGCAGTTTCAGCCGTTGGCTCAGCCCCAGCAAAGTTTGGGTACTGATAGAAGCAGTCTCAGCTGTTGGCTCAGCCCCAGCGAAGTTCGGGTACTGACCGAAGCAGTTTCAGCCGTTGGCTCAGTCCCAGCGAAGTTCAGGTACTGACCAAAGTAGTTTCAGCTGTTGGCTCATCCCCAGCAAAATTTGGGTACTGATCGAAGTAGTTTCAGCCGTTGGCTCATCCCCAGTGAAGTTCAGGTACTGACCGAAGCAGTTTCAGCCGTTAGATCAGCCCCAGCAAAGTTCGGGTATTGACCAAAGTAGTTTCAGCCATTGGCTCAGCCCTAGCAAAGTTCGGATACTGACCAATGCAGTTTTTAGACGTTGGCACAGCCCCAGTGAAGTTCAAATACTGGCCGAAGTAGTTTCATTTGTTGGCTCATCCCCAGCGAAGTTCAGGTACTGACCGAAGTAGTTTCAGCTGTTGGCTATTCCCCAGCAAAGTTCGGGTACTTACCGAAGCAGTTTCAGCCGTTGGCTCAGCCCCAACAAAGTTCGAGTATTGACCGAAGTAGTTTCAGCCATTGGCTCAGCCCCAGCAAAGTTTGGATACTGACAGATGCAGTTTTCAGCCGTTGGCTCAACCCCAATGAAGTTTGGGTACTGACTGATGCAATTTTCAGTCGTTGGCTCATCCCCAGCAAAGTTCGGGTACTGATCGAAGTAGTTTCAGCTGTTGGCTCATCCCCAGCAAAGTTCGGGTACTGACCGATGCAGTTTTCAGTCGTTGGCTCAGCCCCAACGAAGTTCGGGTACTGACCGATATAGTTTTTAGTCGTTGGCTCAGCCCCCAACAAAGTTCGAGTACAGATCAAAATACAGTCCAACCATTGGCTCAACCCCAATGATGTTTCAACTGTCGACTCAACCCCAACCAAGCAACAGAAGGGATCCAGTGACGGAAGCAATTATAATAATCCATAACAAAGGATGGAATCTGTTGTACACATCCTCAAAGGGATCATTGAGGTAGTATCAATCAGATCAACCTTAATCAGAATCTATAAAGCTATCGCAGAGAACGTCATCCCCAGCAGATCCAGACGTGGACAATCTGTGATATCTCATCTTCGACAATCTCATCCCCATCAGGATCAAATAGGTTATCATGAATGATATCATCCCCAGCAGGAAATGACAAAAATCAGTTCACGGTAACTTCCCAACAACATCAATGGCTGCTCATGACAACGTTATCCCCAGCAGAATGATAACGTAGGTAGCTAATAGAAGCCCCATTCCACTCAAAGAAGCCCAGCCTTCGAAGCAGCTCTGGCACTTTTTATTTCCAGTATCTACTAATCTTTATCCTATCCATTACATTGTATGGATATGATAAAGAGGGGCATCTGTAGACACACAAAAATTTTTTTGCCCTAATATTAACACTGCAGGAGGGCAAAACTGTCAATCAATTTAAATCCGACCACCAATGCCGGTCCTTCAACTCAAATTCGACAACCAATGCCGATCTTTCAATTCAAATCTGGCCACCAATGTCGGTCCTTCAACTCAAATTTGGTCGCCAATGCCTGTCCTTAAACCTAAATCTGATCCCCAATATCAGTAACCTAAATCTGATCCCCAATATCGGTATTTCAACCAAATCTGATCTCCAATCGAACCGTTTATCCATCTCTGATCTCCAATCGGGCCGTTAATCTAGCTCTGATTTCCAATCGAGCCATCAATCCAGCTCCGATCAGACTGTCAATACAGCTCCGATCTCTAATCGGACCTTCTATCCAGTTTTGATCTCTAATTGGACCGTCAATCCACCTCCGATCTCTAATCGGACTGTCAATCCAGCTCATATCTACAATCGGACAGTTAATCAAGCTCCGATCTCCAATCGGACCTTTTATCCAGCTCCAATCTCTAATCGGACCGTCAATCCAACTCTGATCTCCAATCGGATCGTCAATCCAGCTCTGATCTCCAATCGGACAGTATATCCAACTCCGATCTCCAATCAGACCGTTAATCCAGCTTTGATCTCTAATCGGACCGTCTATCCAGTTCTGATCTCTAATCGGACCGTCAATCCAGCTTTGATCTCCAATCAGACCTTCTACCCTGCTCCGATCTCTAATTGGACCATCAATCCAGCTCCAATCTCCAATCGGACCGTCAATCCAGCTTCGATCTCCAATTGGACCATTTATCCAGCTCTGATCTCTAATTGGACCGTTAATCCAGCTCTAATATCTAATCGAACCATTTATCCAACTCCGATCTCCAATCAGACTGTCTATCCAGCTCCGATCTCCAATCGGACCGTCAATCCAGCTCTGATCTCCAATCGGACAGTCAATCCAGCTCTGATCTCTAATTGAACCGTCTATCCAGCTCCGATCTCTAATCGAACCGTCTATCCAGCTTCGATCTCTAATCAGACCGTCAATCCACCTCCGATAGTCAATCGATCCGTCTATCCAGCTTCGATCTCCAATCGGACCGTCTATCCAGCTCTGATCTTCGATCGGACAGTTAGTCAAACCCCGATCTCAATATCGAGCCTTTAAGTCAGCCCCGGCATCAACCCGAGAGGTACTGTACAACCTTGACATCAACCTAGGACGTGTCAAGTCATCCCCGGTCTCAGCATGGGAAGTACAATTCAGCCCCAGCGTCAATCCGAGAAGTGCAATTCAGCCCCAGAGATAACCCTGGGAAGCCAAATCCACCAAGGACCACCCCGGGAGAGGCAAAATGGTCATTTTATCAACTCTCAGTCAATTCAGTCAAACTCAAGCCGAATTGATGCCATCAAGGTCAGAATGAGCCATAACGACGATCCCAAGTGAAAACGACGCAAGACAACTCAACGGACAAACTGCGGGGAATCGAAGACCTGGTTATGAACCTGTCTTTTTGGACCCGAAAAATATTTTATCCCATGTCATTGCGACACTCTCGGCGAGGGCTTTCCGAAAAGGTATCGCACGCCTCAAACGAACGCTCCGATCAAAAGTTTGAAAGTTCTGACTTCTATTACGCGTTGTTCAGAGTGCACGTACTTCGAGATAACTGAACCCAGCACTGCGGGCCCCACCTAGGGAGTCGCACCTCTACCTACAACAATCAAAAGTAGAGCTAAGGCTCCCTGGACAATAAATAAATGTTCACCCCCCATTCATTTTTAAGTTTTCGAAACGCAACGAAGCTCTGCCCTTACGATTTTCTGACTTTTACACCTCTTCCAAACCCAAATATTTTCACTCCAACACGTAGATATACCCATATACTAGCACATATCAGGAAATAGCTGGTAGATTTGGACGTTTAAAGCCTACGATTTGGCAAAATGTCTGTATTGCAGTCCATTGTAAGTATTTTTACTATCAGAAAGTCAATACTACTACTTGCACTGTTTTTCACTTGCACACAAAGTTTCATCTTCTAAATATGCCCGAAACTTAGTTTCGTGTCCGTTTTCGTCAAAATTTGGTACATTTCTGTACATAAATGCAAACTTTTGCATTTCTACAACTCGGATTGACGATCCGTCAGCTTCAGCAGCCTCAATGCACTAGCACACACATTTTTGGCAACTCCGCCAGACTGGGTTGTCTTCCAAGTTCGGGTTTGGCCCTTTTTTCTTTATATTTAACTACAAATAAACTAATATTTCAATTCTGTCAAGCCCGAATGTCAAATCCGTGGTAGTTTACCGCTTTTATATATATTTACGCATATATAAGCGAATTTCACCATCACTGGTACTCATATCAGTCCTGATTTACTATATTTTTGTCAATATATATATATATATATATTTATATATTTATATATTTATATATTTTCAGTCCAGCCTAGAATACTTTGTGGCCATTTTACGGCTTTTGCACATTTCGCCATATTGGGTGCTCTCCCTAGTCACTGGTTGACTATTTTCCTGTCAATTTTAATACCAGTACGAGCACCGGCGTGAAAACCCATCGCCCTTATTACTATTTTTTATATATATATTTTTTATTTCTGTTACAGTCTGGATTATTTCGTGGCTATTTACAGTTTTTTTTATAAATATATATATTTTAATTTCAGTCCGGGCTTGCGAGTGAAAATCCATCGCCCTTTTACAGCTTTCGTATATATATAATTATATATATATTTCTTTACTCAATTTATTCAACTGCTGCATTTAACATTCATTTGTATATAAATATGCACTAACATATCTACGAGCGGACTAGATTTATTCAAATCTCACCAATTTTAGCTTTCAACAGTTCAAACAGGTCCCGATAGAACCTAGAATCTATAATGGCTGAGATTTTCTTAAATCTAGTTATTTTTTATAGTTTCAGCTTTGAAAGCAAACTCGCATCCCTTAGATTGCTATCTAGTGGGAACGAGACGCTTTGGCCATTCGCAACTAGGATTTATTGATGAATCCTTGGTTCTATTGCGACGTGAGGATGTATATATATCCATTTCTGTGCAAATTTAAACTGTGCAGGTTTATGGGCTACTCATATGTGAGCCTAGGAATCGTGGGATTCACGATCAAATCGATCGGGATCTGATTTCCACGATGGACAAACTCCAGTTTACAGATGTACCCTACCAATTTTTATGTAAAATGTACATACACAGACCTTAAAATGGTTATTCGGATTTAAGGTCTCATAAAAATGAAATGTCAATTATCGTGTCAGCGTCCCTCCGATGGTTTTCATACCCATGAGGAGACCGACATTTGTCTATTTCTGTGGTCGAAGATGCTTCGCAGCCCGGAAAATCACCATTCACATGCAGCCTTAAGGATATAAAGATAAAAAAAAAAATTAAATGTAGCGATACGCTTCAATTCCTATGGCAGCGTAAGGGTGATAAACCAGCTTTCAAAACATCATTTTCAATCAAAAGAAAAGCTTTTGTAAATCAAATTAAATGCTTTTTCAAATCAAATCAAACCCTTAGTATATAGGCTCAATGAAGTCTGTCAAAGCTTTCAATCAATCAAATCAATAGGCCCAATTTTCAAACAGCATTCACTCACGCATTCACAGTTTTAAAAGAAATATTGAAAAAATGCGGTACCGTGTTTACACGGGAGTCGTGGGGTGCCTAACACCTTCCCCACACTTAACCAAGCCCCCGAACTCAAAACTCTGATTTCAAAGATCAAGTTTCGACAGTGTCCAGTAATTGGGCCTCTTTTCAAATCAAACTCGATTGAGTTGGTACAACCATTTTTCAATCTACCAACTAGCGACTCTAAACATTCAAATCGTAGACATAAAAAACATGTTGGCCTCTTTCCTAAAACACCCTTCAAAACCTTTTTCCTAAATAAAAGGAATAAGGGTATAGAGAACTTAGGAAGATCGATTTGAGGAAACTCGAGTTACGAACCGACCTGCGGGGTTCTTAAATTTTCCAACGTCGATAATATATATATATATATATATATATATATATATATTATATTTATATATTATATTCTAAATAATTTTATAATTAAAATAAAGAGTTTATTTTAATCTTGAAATTGGATTTCATGCAATTTAAAATTGTCCATTAAATGATACTCATATATATATGGAATATTTTTATTCATGAGATAGATATTTATTTATTGATGCATATGTTGGTGTGTATGATAATAAATGGGGTTGATTATGGACTATTGACCAATGTGATTGGATTTTATTTTAGTTGAATGCATGAATGAATGTGTTTTATTAAATGGAGTATGCGTACCTCGTCTTCTCTGGTTTTTCTCGATGTAAATTCTATCTCCCTCCTATGTACCTCCCCTTGACAGCTGATCAAGGTTTCTATTTAAATTAAATAGTTAATGTAATAGAAATAGTTAGAATTATCTTGAAAAAATTGGAGACCAAGGAGCAAGGAGCGCGTCAAGACCCGTTTGTATGGAGCCTGGGTTTAAATATAATAGTTACGTTTAAATTTAAATTCTTGCACTCCTAGGTTTAACCTTTTGGTTCACTTGGTGGCTCTAATGAACCAAACTAGAATAAAAGTCCATAATTAATCCGGGTAGAATATAATATTCTATATGTGCATGCTAAGTATTATATATATTATATTTTATGCAAATATGCTTCGCATGTTTAATAAATTGACACGTATTTTATATATATATATATATATATATATATATATGTGTGTGTGTGTGTGTGTGTGTGTGTTTGTGTGTGTGTGCGCATGCGTGTTAAACAAGATGAGACAAATAATAAGAAACTCCTCAAAGAAATTATATTAAGTCCAAAGCGTTCAATGATATTTGGAATATCGAACGTCGCCTTCTAGCATGATAAATTAATAGAGTATTAAATATTTAATATGAGCTTGTTGTGTTATCCACAAGGCGAGTATTGCGTATTTAAGATATTAATTTAATAACATTTGATTATTATCAAGAAAATTGAACAATATAGTCTTGTTGTGCTATCCACAAGGACGAATATTTTTCTTTTTAAATTTATGGAAGTGCTAGGCTGGACTTAACTTAAATCATTTTAGTTCAGATGTGCACACACTTGACCATTATGATTTAAGAGGCAAAAATAAAATGAGTTATATGTTGATGTAATTGACAAGAGTTGTCTACCTATTTATTTATATATCGTTTGTTGTGCTATCCACAAGGCTATATACATTTGAAATGGGATCCTTATTCTCACTAGCAAATCTTTAATTAGATGTTTTCGAACTATATAAGTGATGGTAATAGAGTTTGATGAAAATAGTGGGAGATACCAATTTAAAATAAAGACCTAAATTTATTTTTGTATGTAAAATTAATTAAATGAATGTTTGCTAAAATGTTGTCTTTTCACATGTAGAATTTTAAAAATGTCAAAATCACTTATTTCACTGCGTAGCATACTTGATGCTAATAAACTTACCAGGCCGAATTATACGGACTGGCTAAGAAATCTGAGAATAGTTCTCACTGCTGAAAAGATTTCTTATGTCCTAAATTCACCTGTCCCTGGAACTATTCCAGAATCAGCCTCTGAGGAAGAGATTGCCACCATTGTTAAGTGGCAAGATGATGCATCTGTGGCTCAATGCATCATGCTCGCGTCCATGAATAACGAGCTTCAGCGTCAGCAGGAAAACATGGATGCTCCTACTATATTGCTTCACCTCAAGGATTTGTATGGTGAACAAAGTAGGACTGCTAGATATGAGATATCTAAGGAGCTCTTCTGATCTCGGATGATTGAGGGCACAGCCGTCGAGACTCATGTCCTTAGGGTGATCAATCTGATTGAACGCCTTGGACAGCTTGGGTTCGTCATGGATGGGGAGTTGAGTTAAGACTTGGTATTGCAGTCACTCCCTGAGACCTTCTCGCAGTTCGTGGTTAATTTCCACATGAATAAGTTGGATGTCAACTTGCCTGAATTACTTAACATGTTGAAAACTGCAAAAGGTCACTTCCCATCCAAGAAGAACCATGTCTTGATGGTGGATTATTCCAATAAAAGGAAGAGGCCCAAGGTGTCTTATGAAAAGAAGAAATCTAAGAAGGCTAAGGGAAAGGGGAAAGAAAATGAACAAAAGAAACCTGATCCAGCTGGCAAAGGAATGTGCTTCCATTGCAACGAGCCGGACATTAGAAGAGGAACTACAAGAAGTTTCTAGCAGAGAAGAAGCTTGGAGAAGCTTTGACTTCCAATCGAGGTTTGTTCGTGATTGAAATTAATTTTTTTGAAAGTCATAATTCTACTTGGGTATTGGATACCGACTGTGGTTTTCACATATGTAATACTGTGCAGGGACTGGTCAGAAGTTGAAAGCTGAGCAATGATGAGGTCGTCCTACTAGTGGGAAATGGAGCAAAGGTTGTTGCATTAGCTGTAGGGACTTATTGTTTAGCAATGCCTTCAGGAAAGTCCATTTATTTAAATAATTGTTATTTTGTTCTGAATATCATTAGAAACATTATTTCTATTTCCGTATTAGATATGGAAGGATTTGACATTATAATAAAGAACTACAGTTGTTCTATTTATAAAAGAAATGATTTATATTGTATTGGTAATTTGCGAAATGGACTTTATATACTTGACTTGCATGAAAATATACTTCAAATAGAACAAACTAAGAAAAAGAAAAGAGATGATGTTAATTATACCTATATGTGGCACTGTAGACTCGGTCATATCAATGAAACAAGATTATCCAAGTTGCATAAGGATGGGCTCTTAGAGCTATTTGATTTTGAATCATATCCAACTTGTGAATCTTGTCATATGGGTAAAATAACTAAATCTCCCTTTAGTGAAAAATGAGAAAGAGTTACAGAGTTGTTAGTGTTGGTTAACACAGATGTTTGTGGACCTATGACAATGAATGCACGGGGTGGGTATTCTTATTTTATTACTTTCACTGATGATCACTCAAGATTTGGATATGTGTATTTAATGAAATACAAATCAGAATCATTTGAAAAGTTCAAAGAGTTCAGAAGTGAAGTAGAGAAACAAACGGGCAAGAATATTAAGATTCTTCGATCAGATCGAGGTGGAGAATACTTAAGCGGTGAGTTTCTCAATTATCTCAAAGATAATGGTATAATCTCACAATAAACTCCATCAGGTACACCACAGTTAAATGGAGTATCTGAAAGGAGAAATCGAACATTGTTGGACATGGTTAGATCCATGATGAGTTTTACCGATCTTTCAATTTTATTCTGGGGTTATGCCCTAGAAACGGCTGCATACCTGCTTAACAAGGTATTTACCAAATATGCCCCAAAGACTCCATATGAGATGTGGAAGGGGAGGAAACCAAATCTTAAACATGTTAAGACTTGGGGTTGTCCAACTTATGTCAAAAAGTTTGAAAATGATAAGCTACAGACTAAATCCAACAAGTGTAGATTTATGGGATACCCTAAAGAAATCGTAGGATATTATTTCTATCATCCAACTGATCAAAAGGTGTTTGTTGCGAAACATGCTGCCTTCTTGGAAAAGAAGTTTATCTATGAAGGGGTCAGTGGGAGTAAGATATATCTTGAAGAAGTTTAAGAACCACAAATTACTACAGATCAAAGTCAGGTACTTGACCAAGTGGAAGAACCTACTATACCACACCCTATTCGTAAATCTAGTAGAATACAGAAAATACCTGATAGGTATGGATTCGTCATAGAGGATGACGATGAGATACGCATCATGAATGATGATGATCCATTGAATTACGAACAGGCTATGACTAGTAAAGACTCAGGAAAATGGCTAGAAGCCATGAAATTCGAGATGGACTCCATGGATGAGAACCAAGTATGGACTTTGGTTTCACCACCTGAAGGCATAAAGCATATTGGGTGTAAATGGGTCTTTAAAAGAAAGACAGGAGCGAACGGCAAGCTAGAGACCTATAAAGCCCGACTGGTTGCAAAAGGTTTCAAATAAAGACAAGGAGTTGACTATGATGAAACCTTCTCACCAGTAGCTATGCTCAAGTCCATTCGGATTTTGCTTGCGATTGCAGGTTATAACGACTATGAGATCTGGCAGATGGACGTGAAAACGACCTTCCTCAATGGAAAACTTGAGGAGGATGTGCATATGACACAGCCAGAGGGATTTGTTTCAAAGGTTGAAACAAATTAAGTCTGTAAGCTGCAACGATCCATTTATGGATTGAAGCAAGCTTCTAATAGATGGAACATTCATTTTGACAAGACAATTAAAGAGTTTGATTTTATCAAATACGAGGATAAATCATGTGTGTACAAGAAGGTGAGTGGGAGCGCAGTTTCATTTCTTGTATTATATGTTGATGATATATTACTGATAGGAAATGACATTCCTATGCTTCAATCGATTAAAATCTGGTTATCTAAACACTTCTCCATGAAGGACTTGGGAGAAGCATCCTATATTTTGGGGATAAAGATCTATAGAGATAGATCTAAAAGGATGCTCGACTTATCCCAAGGAACGTACATTGACATGATGCTAAAGAGGTTTAGCATGAAAGATTCCAAAAGAGGTCTCATGCCGATGAGCCATGGAATAAATCTCTCTAAAAAACAGGCCCCAAAGACACCTGAGGAAAGAAACCGTATGAGTAAGATCCTTTATGCTTCTGCAATAGGATCTATCATGTACGGTATGATATGTACTAGACCGGATGTCGCTCATGCACTTAGTGCAACGAGCAGATATCAGTCGAATCTAGGAGAAGAACACTGTAAGGCAATGAAGAATATCCTAAAGTACTTACGAAGGACTAAGGATATATTTCTTCTCTACGGTGGTTCTTAATTAAAACTCGAGGGCTTCACGGACTCAAGTTTTCAAATGGACCAAGATGACAGTAAATCTGTTTCGGGGTATGTTGTTACTTTGAACGGAGGCTCGGTGAGTTGGAAGAGTTCCAAGCAGCAAACAGTTGTTGATTCAGTGATAGAGGCAAAGTATATAGCTACAAGTGAAGCTGCAAAAGAAGCTGTTTGGATAAAAAAAAGTTCATAACAGAACTTAGTGTGGTTCCTAGCATTGGAAAAGCAGTCCCCGTATACTGTGACAACACCAGAACAGTTGCACAGGCTAAGGAACCCAGGTCTCATCAGAAATCCAAACACGTATTGCGGCGATTTCACTTGATCAGGAAGATCATTGAAAGATGAGATGTCACCTTGGAGCGTGTAAACTCTCAAGACAACATTGCAGATCCATTTACAAAAGCTTTAACACAACAGCAATTTGATCGTCACTTAGAGAAGATGGGTATGAGATACCATGGCAATTGGCTTTAGTGCAAGTGGGAGATTAATAGTAGTGTGCATACAAGCCAATCATGTATGATGATAAAGCACATACTTTGTAAATAATCTTATTTATTTATTAATAAAAGTATTTATTTATTAAAAACATTTAATTATCTACATGGTGCTGTTTTTATAATATGTAAATAAACCATAGTTTTAAGCAATGCTTTTAGAATCATGATGTTGATCATGCTAATGAGATCTAAATTTTTAGAAAGCTTAAAACTAAAATAGTTCCTAATCGTGGGATTACTAAAAAGGAGATTAGTAAATCCGGATAGATTGGTACATATGTTGCTTGCTCATTGGATGAGGATGATTGATCTCATGATCATTTGTGTGGAGACACTAAAGCAAATATGTAGGTGCTTATTAGAGAATAAGTTCACTAAACGTGACTCGCTATGTAATACCTAATGAAGTTTTACTCGCCTGTCAATAGGAATTCCTAATGTCATAGTAGTACAAGTGATTCTTGAACTTGAAATCATCATAGTATCTTGTGTGTAATAAATTATACTTTGACTTATTCTTTAAGGCCCTTAGAGTATATAAAAGGGTATTCTTGGGTATAATGAATTACATATGGAGATAATGAATGATCAATAAATAATCTACCAATTTTAGTAAAAGAGGAGATATATCCTACGTGATTCGTTAAATGACAACCCATGAATCCTTGGCCAAGGTGGAATGAAATTAGAAAGGAATTTCTAATTTGCATGAAATGGAGTTGTACATTTTCTAATAGAAATACATATAATTAAATAAAATAAGACTTGACAGTAAATCCATGTCTTATATTTAATTGAAACATTGTATGGTGGAAAGATTGAATTGTACGGTAACTATTAATTCATAGGTTCTTTTATGATTAATGTTGAAATCTATATTATCTGGAAAGTCGTTGATCGCTAGGGAGGCTTATCCCTATTGTAGAATAAATGTTATTTATTTAAATAGATTATTAGTTTAATTTATTTATTTAAATAAGATTAGAATTGTTCTAATTGATTTATTCACAACCGGTTTAATATGAAAAACCTAAAGGGTCACACCATAAAAGAAAAAATAATTATTTAAGAAGGTAATGACATAATTGTAATAATGCATTAAGTGTAATTAATTTAATCTATGGTGATAGAATAAAATAAATAGCTTAATGTTTATTATTTAATATTTTGGAAATATCAAATATAAATTAATAAGAGGAGTCTTATTAATATTATTATAATTATTATTATTTTAATTTCTAAAGGAGTTTAGTAATTAATTTAATATTAATACTCTCATTTATTCCTAATAAGATTAGGAGGCAAATTAATTAAATAAATTTAATTAATTATTCCCAATGTGGTGGAAAGCCTAAATTAATTAAAGGAGTTTAATTAATTAAATAAAATCCCATGTCTAATAGGATTAGAAGGGTTGACTAATATCTATATAAGAGGAGTCTTACAATAGATATCAGTTGATGCAATTCCAATTGTTGGAGAGTACTCTATTTCTATAGAGGATAGAAAACTAGGGTTTAGCCAACCACCCTTCTTCTTGATAATTTCTCTTCCTTGGTGGATCACCTCTAGAGGCCAAATACTTGGGTGGCTAATGTTGATCAAAGAAAAGAATCTAACCCGGATAATTTAAGGAGGTCGCGAAGAACAAGGAGTTGAACTTGTACCTGTGGAAGCTTCGTTCTACAAGGGTATGAATTCTATAACTTTTTATTTATCGTTTTAAATTAATAATTTGCATAAAGGATGATCCGGATAATGGTTTTGTAGAAAATTTTAAACTCTGATATACCATGCTTCCGCTAATTTTGTAATTTGATTGCGCCATGATTTTGTAGAATTTTACATTAAAAAAAATTAGTGAAGACAAGGTACGCAGACCCCATTTAATAAAACTCATACATTCAAGTATCCAACTAAAATAAAATTCAATCATATTGGTCAATAGTCCATAATCAACCTCATTTATTATCATACACATCAACATATGCATCAATAAATAAACATTCATCTGATGAATAATAAAATCATTCCATATATGCATCAATGTCATTTAATAAACAAAAGTTTACTAAATTTTAGTTTTAAAACAAAATAAACTCTTTTATTTTAATCAAAAACCCAATCCAAATTAAACTCCTTTAATTATTAGCAATCTGAAATCATATTTTAGATCAAATAAATATCTTTATTTTAAACTTTTATCAATTAAATAAACTATTTACTTTAATTGATCAAAAGTAAGTTTTCAAAATCTGCAGAGTGGAGCGCCCGCGCCCAGAATGAACTAGGACGCGGCGCGGCCGCCTTGTTTATCGCAGAAACAGCAGACTTCGATTTTTATCAAAAAATTCTATCCAATCTCACATCAATTCATACATGGAATCATAAAATTGATAATTAGCACAAAGTTAGGCTCTGATACCACTGTTGGATTTGTATGTTACACATACATGTAATCAAATCACACAATAAGGGCGGAAACACGACAAATTAGGTTTTAAAATTTTTATACAAACCCTCACCAAGATCATGCTTTGTGCTCAATTAGCAATAAATAGAAATAGAATAATAAATCAGAAACATACCCTTGTAGAAACAAGCTTCCACAGGTACGAGTTTAACTCTTTGCTCTTCGTGATCTCCTTGAATCTCCTGGATTGATTCCTTTCTTTTGATCAACGTTAGCCACCCAAGTGTTTGGCCTCTAGAGGTGATCTACCAAGGAAGATGAATTGTTCAAAAAGGAGGGTGGTTGGCTAAACCTTAGTTTTTCTATTCTCTACAGAAAAATAGTACTCTCTGTGACGCCCCCAAAATAGGTTCAATACTCAACCCATTCTAAGTCGCCAAATACATGGTACATAATCCCAATACAATCTTTTATATCAAACGGTTCTGCAAAATATGACCACACAACTGTGAGCGTCAATACAGACATGTAGAAAATATAAACGCTCAAACTAAGTCCTCATTATAATTATTATTACACTATTTTACAAAATAGTGAGGACTTCTACATCTCTTTCTTGGACCATTACTCTGTTCTCCGACTAGTCCCAGCTATATTCTCAGTTCCTCAGTAGAATACTAGATCTGCCTGGATTATCGGATATTATGCTGAAGAAATCTTGCACTGTTATCAACACTCAAAATATCTAAATACTCACAAGAAATTCGCTCAATAGTATAGAGAAAGAATTTTCTGATTCTGGTGTGATTTTCATTTCTAACGAAGCACCCTATTTATAGGAAAATGGCAGAACACCACTTCTGACAAAATTTTCCTACGAATGACTCCAGCATTCCACCTTTGAAAAACAAGGATCCAATATCAATTGTCACACCTTCATCATTTACATGTTTTTCTTTCTTTCCTTTTTCCTCTCTTTCTTTCTTTTTCTTTCTCCCCCCTTTTCTCCTTCTTTTTCTTTCTTTCTTCCTTTTCCACTAACTTTCCAAGTTCTTTTCTCTTCTTTATCTTTTCTTCTCTCACCTCTTTGTCTCCCACATTTTTCTAATGAGACTCTATCTCTCATCTATTCTCATTTTCTTTTCTTTTATGTCCTCTTCCCCTTCTCATTTAATAGCACAAGTAGTTTCAATTTATCCAAAATTTATGTTCTCCTTTTACTCACTTTTTATTCTTATACCATGAATTTACTATAATAACATTATCATTTAAATTATAAAATTATACTATTATATGATCACATTATACTATTATAATGTAATATTATAATATTATATTTGAATGAATTATTTTATCGGAGAAGATAAAATGTCAATTTTCAACAAATGTCTTATGTTAAAAATTCCTCCATTTATATCCAAATTGAATAAATATTTATTTATCAACAATCAATTATTATTCACAATTAATATCACAGAATCACAATATTAACAACCAGATTATTCCTAGAAAAGCGAGGGTTTTCCGATAAGGATTTCTCCTTACTGGTGCGCAATTAAATAACCTAACCCCTTTCCTCGACAGAATTTTTTAGACATTGTCAATAATGTTATCTAATAATATCATGTAAATAATATGTGTGACCATTATTAATTTAACAATGTGAAATACTGTGTAGTGGTTACTGTGACAATTATTGAATGAGTGACCTCTTACGTAAAAATCAATAAATTAAAATACTGTGCAATACCGTATGCTACTGTGCAACAACGCGTATTACTGCTCTTTAACCACCGAGTATTTCAACAGTTTAATGGTAAAAGTTTTACCGTTATTTTTAGAAAACTTATTCTTGTCGTTTTCTTCATCCGACATTTTTTCGTTATGGGGCCCAACAATGACTACGCCGTCGTACGAATATTCTCTGATAAAAAGAATATTTCCCGACCAAACGAATATTCCCCGACACAATGAATATTTTATGACCACTTGCTTACTTTGTAAAATTTGCACAAATCACCCATAACTATCATATTTATTCAATTTAACCATTTACTGAATATAATAATAATTATAAGAAAATTGAATACTTTTATTTCTTAAAATTTGGGGTCTTACACTCTCCAACAATTGGAATTACGTCTACTGATATCAAATATAAGACTCCTCTTATATAGATATTAGTCAACCCTTCTAATCTAATTAGAAATTGGGTTTTATTTAATTAATGAATTAAAATTCTTTAATCAATTAGGCTTCCCAACACATTGTGACTAATTAATTAAACTCCTTTAATTAATTTGCCTCCTAATCTCATTAGGAATAATTGAGAGTACCAATATTAAATTAATTACTAAACTCCTTTAGAAATTAAAATAATTATAATTATAATAATATTAATAAGACTCATCTTATTAATTTATATTTAATATTTCCAAAATATTAAATAATAAACATTAAGCTATTTAATTTATTCTATCACCATAGATTAAATTAATTACACTTAACATATTATTACGATTATGCCATTACATTCTTAAATAATTATTCTTCCTTTTATGGTGTGACTTTTTAGATTTTCCATATTAAACCGATTGTGAATAATACAATTAGAACAATTCTAATCTTATTTAAATAACTAAATTAAACTAATAATCTATTTAAATAAATAATATTTATTCTACAATAGGGATAAGCCTCATTAGCGATCAACGACTTTCTAGATAATATATATTTTAACATTAATCATAAAAGAACCTGTGAGTAAATAGTTATCGTATAATTCAATCCTTCCACCATACAATGTCCCAATTAAATATAAGACATGGAATTACTGTCAAGTCTTATTTTATTTAATTATATATATTTTGATTAGAAAATGCACAACTCCAAATAATGCAAATTAGAAACTCCTTTCTAATTTCATTCTGCCTTGGCCAAGGACTATTGGGTTGTCATTTAACAAATCACATATGATATATCTCTTCTTTTATTAGAAGTGGTAGATTCTTTATTGATCATTCATTATCTCCATATGTAACTTATTACACCCAAGCATATCCTTTGATATACTCTAAGTTAAGAAATAAGTCAAAGTATAATTCATTACATACAATATACTATGATGATCTCAAGTCCAAGGATCACTTGTATTATTATCACATTTTGAATTCCTATTGACAGACAAGTAAAACTCCATTAGGTATTCTTTAGCGAGTCACGTTCAGTGAACTTATTCTCCAATAAGCACATACATACGTGTTTTAGTGTCTCCACACAAATGATCATGAGATCAATCATCCTCATCCAATGAGCAAGTAACATATGTACCAATCTATCCGAATTTACTAATCCCCTTTTTAGTAATCCAACGATTGGGAACTATTTTAGTTTTAAGCTTTCTAAGAATTTAAATCTCATTAGCATGATCAACATCATGATTCTAAAAGCATTGCTTAAAACTATGAGTTATTTACATATTATTAAAACAACATCATGTAGATAATTAAATACCTTAATAAATGAATACTTTTATTAATAAATAAATAAGATCGTTTTTAAAGTATATAATTTATCATCATACATGATTGGCTTGTATGCATATTACTTTCAAGATCATCATTGTATCTTGTGTATGATGAGTTATACTTTAACACGTTTCTTAAGACCCGTAAGGGTATATCAAAGGGTATGCTTGGATATAATAAGTTGTACATGAAGATAATGAATGGTCTATGACGCCCCCAAATTCGGGTCCCCAGAACCTCGGACATGGTATGTTACGATACATCATTTCTATAACTACTGCGGAAGATATAAACATAAATTATTTATACAATAACCTTTACATATAATTTTCAAGGTCTAAAATCTTAACTTAATACACATATTCATATTCTACACAACATACAATGTCATTCCTCTAATACAAATACCATTTTAACTGTACAATAATTCAATCCCGGAACTTATTTTTGCCTTTACCTGTATCCGAAGTTTTGTCTTAATCTGAAAGTTTTATCATGATATAGCAAGGGTGAGCAACAAGTTTGCTCAGAAAGTTTAAGTTCAAATGAAGATATATCATGATTGAAATGAATAATAAGTTGACAAACTTTCAACAATATAATAATTGTGAAAGAATATAAATCAATTTTCATAATTGAATGACCTAATCAATAATGATGAATGGCCAACAATGAACATGAATAAATTTAATTGAACTAAATGGTAATGAAGGTGATCAGCCTTTCATATCTGATGAATATATGCAACATGCACTAAGTGTGAATCAATAATCAGTATAGATGTGAATAATTAATAATAATTATTCACGAACATTTTTTGAAATATAACTCAAATTTGAATTAAAGAAAACTTGCTCAATAAAAGAGTATAGGAACTTGAATGTACCATCGATTACTGCTACGCAATCTAATCTAATCTCTTTATTGAAAAGACATATTAGTTATAAGATTGATCTTTAAATTAGCATAACATACCTTATAAGTAAACTATCTAACATTTAAATACATAGTCAAATATTAGATAATTTTAACACTATACATATACACAAGTCTAAACCTAGCACACATCGAGTCTTTAATAATATTCAATATAGTATACTGAGTGGTTTCCCACAAACAACTAACAAATTAGTTTCCGTCTCATCTACACTATTTTCACAGTGAGTTAGATCGGTTACTAATTCGTAGATACCTTCCCCATATGAAGGAGTCGTTTAGCCCAGCTACTATACATCAACCATTAAAGAGTACGACTGTTTTACCTTAGACTTAACACTACTTTATCATATAACTTGTGAATTAATACTTAATCTTTCATTTTATAAGTCCTTTATAATTTAGTGAGTCGAATACCTAATCCAGCAACCTGGATTCAGACTGAATTTTAATTTAGTAACTAATTCCCAATCCAGCAGACTGGATACAACTGACCTCCAATCCAGCAAGCCTGGATTCAAACTGACATCCAATCCAGCAACCTGAATTATCTAAACAGACCAATCCAGCATCCTGGATTATTCAAACAGATCATTCCAGTAACTAGATGGTCAATCCAGCAAACCAGATTCCAATCCAGCAAACTGGATTCCCCCCTTTTTTAACCAAATCATCTTATTATTTTTTTATCTTTTGTCCACACATAAAAACATATATTCCATACACAAAAATAATTTTTCAGGAATTTTTCAACTTCCTTAAGTATTTTTCAAAAATCCATTTCTAGTTAATTCCTTAAGAAATTTGTTACATCACGCTTTAACTTCAGAAATTCCCAACTCTTGGCGGGATCTTACACATGTTATTGTGAGCCTCAATTAAAATTTTGTGGCCATCGGAGTTATACAACTCCGGTTATAGCGATTTTTGCCGAAAAAACGCAAATATTCAAATGGTCATAACTTGCTCAATTTAAGTCGAAATGAGCTTATTTTTGGACACAAGCTACTTTATCTCATATATTTCCATGTCCCAAAAGTTTAGAATTTATTTTATAAAATAAGTTGACAAAATTGCCGCTGTAAAATCTGGACAGCAAGCTTTTTGGGTTTTTCAGATTTGGCATCCTTTACTCAAAACAGTCCACACAAAAATTTAAAACTCCTTTTTCAGTGATTCCACTTGAAAAAGTTAGAAGACTTATAGATCTAACTCCAAAAATTAATCACACTCAAAAATTCGAAATATAATAGGAGATATAGTCGTTTCCATTTGATACTTCGTTTTCCAAAAATCTGATTTTCTAGTTTTTTATGATTTCTAAGAAATCTTCCTAGATCTCTTGATTAACCAAACATTAAACATCATAAACCATCATAATACATACTAATACACCTTAATATCATGGATCAACCATGATCTATGATCTATTATATAAGACCCCAACTTTTATGAATAAAAAAATTAAATTTCCTCTATATATTATTTTGAAATAGTCAGGGGTTAATTTGATAATGTGAAATGTTATGGGTAAAATGCACAAATATTTTAAATAAGCAAGTGGTTATAAAATATTCATTATTATCGGGGAATATTCGTTTGATCGTGGAATATTCTTGTTGTCGGGGAATATTCGTACGACGGCGCAACTATTTATGGGCCCCACAACGGAGTAACTGTCGGATATAGAAAGCGATAGAAATAACCTTTTTATAAATAATGGTAAAACTATTACGGTTAAACTATTGAAATACCCGGTGGTTAAAATACAGTAATACGCGGTGTTGCAAAGTAGCACACGGTGTTGCACAGTAATTTTAATTATTGATTCTTACGTAAGAAGGCATTTACCCAATAATTATTACAGTAATTACTGTTCAATATTTTATATTATTGATTCAATAATTGCTACAACTGCATAATATTGACAACCAGGTTGTTCTTAAGAAAGAGGGGGCCTTCTAATAAGGATTTCTCCTTACTGGCGCGCAATTAAATATCCCTCCTAGACAGAACTTTCTTAGACATTGTCAGTAATGCTATCTAATAATATTATTCAAATAATATAAATTATTGATTTAATAATGTGAAATACTGTGGAGTGACAATTATTGAATCAGTAATACAAAATATCAACGGGAGCAATTATTGAATCAATCATATAAAATATTAACGTATCAATTATTGAGTCAATAATATAAAATATTGAACAGTAATTACTGTAACAATAATTGAGTAAGTGCCTTCTTACGTAAGAATCAATAATTTAAAATACTGTGCAATACCGTGTGCTACTGTGCAACACCGCGTATTACTATATTTTAATCACCGGGTATTTCAACAGTACTAACGGTAACAACTACGCCGTTATTTTATAAAAAAGTTATTTCTGTCGCTTTCTATATCTGACAGTTATTCCGTCGTGGGGCCCACAAATGGATGCGCCGTCGTACGAATATTCCCCGACAACAAGAATATTCCACGACCAAACTAATATTCTCCGACAACAATGAATATTTTATAACCACTTGCTCATTTTAAAATATTTGCGCATTTTACCCACAACTTACTACATTAATTAAATCAACCCCTTACTATTTCAAAATAATATACAAAGAAAATTAAATCTTTCTTTATAAAATTCGGGGTCTTACATTTCCTCTCTTCCCAAACCTCGTAACTCCTTTCCATGGAGCAACACGTAACAATACATGGTCCCCAACATTAAATTCCACGTCCTTTCGATGAACATCCACATAACTCTTTTGTCGATTTTGTGCCGTTTGTATACGTTGTCGGATCATTTGGATCTTTTTCGTCGTTATACGTACTAACTCCGGTCCCAATAATGTTGCTTCACCCACCTCATCCCAACATACTAGAGAACGACACTTTCTCCCATACAACGCCTCGAATGGAGCCACACCTATACTTGCCTGATAACTGTTATTGTAGGAGAATTCCACCAATGGTAGGTACTTATCCCAACTCCCTTTGAAGTCTAGAACACAGAGCCTCAATAGATCTTCAAGAGTTTGAATAGTCTTTTCCGATTGCCCGTCCGTTTGAGGATGATATGTCGAACTGAATCGTAAGTCCGTGCCCATAGCTTTCTGCAAGCTAACTCAAAATCGTGAAGTAAATCTTGGGTCACGATCCGAAACTATGGATACTGGCATGCCATGAAACCTCACAATCTCACTCATGTACATACGAGCAAGTCGTTCAAGGGAATAGGTCTCCCGTATCGGCAAGAAATGAGCAGACTTGGTTAATCTATCAATAATAATCCAACTCGCATCTATGCCTTGAGAAACCTTGGGAAGACCCGTAACGAAATCCATGGTAATGTGTTTCCACTTCCATTTTGAAATCTCCAGTGGTTGCAATAGACCCTTCGGCACTTGATGCTCCGCCTTTACATGTTGACAAGTTAAACATCTCGAAATAAACTCCGCGATCTCTCTCTTCATATTGCTCCACCAAAATGTATGTCGAAGATCACGATACATTTTGGTACTTCCAGGATGGACTGCAAACAGTGTGTTGTGTGCCTCCATCATGATTCTATACTTCAAATCAGAATCGTTAGGAACACAAAGTCTGGAGTTGACTCGGAGTATTCCTTCTTCATCGATTCTTGCTTCTGGAACCGCACCTTCTTGCACCTTCATCTTCATCTTCATCAGCTCCGGATCCGTAGCTTAAGCAGCTTTAACTTTATCAATTAAAGTTGGTTCTACGCGTATACTAGACATCATCGCACTCGTTCCCGCATATGATCTTCTACTCAACGCGTCAGCTACCACGTTCGCTTTTCCCGGATGGTATTGGATGGTATGATCGTAATCATTCAATAGCTCAAGCCAACGTTGTTGCCGCATGTTGAGTTCCTTCTGAGTGAAAAAATATTTAAGGCTCTTATGATCCGTATAAATCTTCACTTTCTCCTCGTACAGGTAGTGTCTCCAGATCCTCAATGCGAAAACGACTGCTGCCAACTCTAGATCATGAGTAGGATAATTTCTCTCATACTCCTTGAGTTGTCGCGAGGCATAGGCTATGACTTTCCCATGTTGCATGAGAACACATCCTAACCCTTTGCCCGAAGCATCGCTGTAGATAACAAATCCATCCGAACTAGATGGTATTGTCAGAACAGGTGCCGAGATAAGTCTCCTCTTGAGCTCTTGGAAGCTCTTCTCGCATTCCTCGCTCCAAACGAATTTTGTATCTTTATGAGTCAACTGAGTTAATGGAGTAGCGATTCGAGAAAATCCCTCTACGAACCTCCGATAATAACCAGCTAAGCCCAAAAAGCTACGCACTTCGGTCGTCGACTTTGGTTGCTCCCAACTTTGTATTGCTTCAATCTTCGCTGGGTCAACAGATACTCCATGTTTCGATACCACGTGCCCAAGGAATGCTACTTCCTCAAGCCAGAACTCTCATTTCTTCAACTTAGCATATAACTTATTTTCACGAAGTCTTTGAAGTACCAGCTTCTAGTGGTGCTCATGATCTTTACGGCTTTTGGAATAGATGATGATGTCATCAATAAAGACAACCACGAACTGATCCAAATATTCCTTGAATACACGGTTCATCATATCCATGAAAGCAGCAGGAGTATTAGTCAATCCAAAAGACATGACTAAGAACTAATAATGCCCGTACCGAGTTTTGAAGGCAGTCTTCGGAATATCCTCAGTTTTAATCTTCAGCTGATGATAACCAGAACGAAGATGGATCTTTAAAAAGAATTGTGCTCCTAGCAACTGGTCGAACAGGTCATCAATACGAGGTAGTGGATACCTATTCTTGATGGTGACATGGTTCAACTCCCGATAGTCAATACAAAGTCGTATACTCCCGTCTTTCTTCTTTACGAATAAAACAGGAGCACCCCAAGGAGACGTACTAGGACGAATGAAACCGATGTCTAACAACTCCTGTAGTTGGACCTTTAACTCCTGAAGTTCAATAGGAGCCATTCGATATGGCGTTTTAAAAATGGGTTTTGTATCTGGCTCAAGGTCAATAAAGAATTCAACTTCACGTTATGGGGGTAGACCGGGAAGTTCTTCGGGAAATACATCAGCAAACTCATTAACAACAAAAATATTATTCAAATCTGACGTATTTTAGTTTAGATCAGTGACATGAGCTAAGAAAGTTTGACATCCGTTTTTCAATAAACGAATAGCTTTGTGACTTGAAATGACATTGACTGATTTTAGTGGTTTAGTTGTTTGGATTCGCACAACAGGTTGGTTAGGTATATAAAAACTAACAACCTTATAAAAATAAGCAATTTTGGCATGGTAAGTGGTTAACTAGTCAATTCCTAAAATCACGTCAAATGCAAGTATTTTCAAAGATATAAGATCAACAGGTAAGGTAAGGGTACCAATCTGAATCAAGTAAGATTTATAAACTGTAGATGTAACGAAGGTTTCTCCTAACAGAGTTTCAATAGATAAGTCAAAGTCTAACTTCTCAGGTGTCAAATTTAATCGTTGAGCACAAGCAGGTGAAATAAAAGAATGGGTAGCACCGGTATCTAACAAGGTGTAAACTTCACAAGAGTTTATGATTAGCTTACCAGTAATCACCTCGTGTGGGTTTCTCGCGTTTTGGGCTGTCACGACAAACACTCTTCCAGGAACCACCGACTTTGGCTTGTCCGAAACCGCCTTTGGAATCACCACCCTCGCTGGACTTGGTTTCGCTATAGGACAATCTCGAGCTATATGTCCTTCTTTTCCACAGTTATAGCATGCTTTGAATTGTTGTGGGCAGTTTAGGCTGATGTGTCCCTCTTTCCCGCATTTATAGCATACGATCGGTGGTCGTTCTCCTCCCTTAGAAATAGTTGATGCTGGTGCTGATGTCGATGTCTCCACGTTCTCATTGGTGTACCTTCTTTTCTTGAAATCTCCCCCCTGATTCGCTTCTTCTACTATCATGGCCACGATTACTGCCGGAGTGGTTACCGCTTCTGTCATGATACTTTCCTCCCTGCTGGTTGTCATTGTTTCGATGATTGCTGCCACCGGTACGACCTTGATTGTTGTCCCTTGGTTGAGCATAATCATTATCTCGTTCTAATAACTGGGCCCTGTTCACAAAATCTAAATATAAAGAAAATTTATGAGAAATGAGGTATTGACGTATTTCGGGTTTCAAACCTCTCAGAAACATCCGCGTCATACGTTCCTCATTCTCCACCAAATGAGGTGCAAACCTAGACAACTCTGCAAACTTAGCCTCGTACTAGGACACAATCATATTATTTTGTTCTAGTCTGATAAACTCTACCTCCTTCATATGACGAATACTTTCAGGAAAGTACTTGTCATTGAACAGTTTTCAGAACGCTTTCCAAGACATCTTGAGTGCGGCAGGCTAGGTACGCTTCACAGACTCCCACCAGTAATCTGCCTCTCCACGGAATATAAAGGTGGCGAATGGAACCTTTTATTCCTCCGTGCATCCCAAGATATAAAATATCTTGGTAATTTGCTTAACCCACATCTCCGCCTTGATCGGATCCGGCTTTCCCAAAAACTCTGGTGGTCCCAACTCTTTAAACTGCTTAGCAGTGACAATTCGCGTGTTGTTATTATTTCCACCTGTATTCTGAACACGAGTCTCCCTAGTCTGGTTTTTCATGAACTGCAAAAAACTTCTAAACATTTCCTCGTTCATCGTCTGGTTGGTAGGGTCGTTTACAGGAGGAATATTGCCTTCCTGTTGCACGTTCTCTTGGTTGGTGATTAAAGGTGTCTCCACAGTCTCATTCACTCCATTGTTAACATTCTCAGCTGCCATTCTCAAATACTGCCATAAAATAAGGGTTAATTAAACAAATTAACATATCAACCCTATACTCCGACTGACCAATTAAACACCAGATAAGTTAGGAAGGACACACTAGCGAAGGATTTACTCGTCTCTCCCCTCCTAGTTCTATTCCCCAATCTCTACTAGAGACCATATCCCTAAGCTCTGATACCAACTGAGATGCCCCCAGAATAGGTCTAGTCAACCCAACCCATTCTGAGTCGCCAAACACATGGTACATAATCCAAATAAAATCTTTTATAACACAAGGTCGTGAAAAATACGACCAGACACTGTGAGTGTAAGTACAAACATCTAGAAAATATAAACATTCAACTAAGTCCTCATTACAATTATTATCACATTATATAAAAATAGTGAGGACTACTACTGCTCTAACTCGGACCATCACTCTGTCCCCCTACTCGTCCTTGCGACATTCTCATTTCCTGAAGAGGACAATAGATGAAAAGGGTGAGCTCAACTAGCCCAGTAAAGAATATTATGACTAAGATAATAAAGAACAATTTATCGTTAGTCTTCAACAAATCAGATAAAATATTATTGACAACAAGTTTTAGATCAATATTCGTAGCGAAAATAGCAATTCATTAGAAGAGTTAAGTAGAGAATGAAGTCTACTATCTTCTATGATTTAAAAGTCCATCATCAATATTTTATCCCTGTAACATCAATCAATAAATATCTTGAATCAAATATTCATCTTTGCACTACGGGCCAAAGATATTCATCAGGTAATCATTCATCTTTGCACTACAGGCCAAAGATATTCATCAAATAATCATCCATCTTTGCACTACAGGCCAAAGATATTCTTTTGTATTACCATTTAAGACCGAAGATGATAAAAAATATTTTTAAAAAAATGAATCCAGTGAGATAAAGGACAAAATTAGGAATTCGTAATTTAGTTTATCCAAGTTCAAGAATACTCCATAATAATTAATTGTGGAGCAAAATTCAAGAATGAAGATCAAAACTTGGATCCAATCTAAGATAGGAACCTTAACAAGCAACTTGGACAAATAGAAGAAAATTTATTTTTTTCGTGAATAGTGCCGTATACGTGAATAGTAATTCTGACGGAAAAAGTAAGAATTTCATAATAAAATCCATGACAATATTTTTGTATAATGATATTGAAATGAATAACATCGTTTACGAAAGAAAATAACATCCCTTACCTCAAAAAAATAGTACTTCGAACTGGAATATCGGATATAATACTGAAGAAAACTTGCACTGAATAGTAACACTCAAAGTATCTAAATACTCACAAAAATACGCTCGATATTATAGAGAGAGAAAACTTCTGATTCTGGTGTGATTTTCAATTCTAACTTAAGCATCCTATTTATAGGAAAATGCTAGAACACCAAAGCTGACTTACCTGCTACCGGTGGCTTCAATCCTCTAAAATTCCAACGCACACCAGCTTAGAATTCAGAATTTTTCCACCAAAAACAAAAATGGGGCCCACCCATATTTTTAATAAATAAAACATTTATTTTTGCAACTTCAATAATTCATAATAAATAGCACTTTTATCAGAAAAATACGAATTCTATGTCTTTTTCATAGAAAATTTAATTCTCTACAACTTTGTAGAAGAAAGTTTTTTCCAAATTCCAAACAAAAAGTGACCGAAATTCACATACGAATGATTTCCACGCCAAAATACTGATAAAACATCAACATTAATTTCTCCACATAAAATAAATATTTTCTTATCGTATAAATCAATAATTAATTACTCACAAATAATATTACAGAACTGCAATATTGACAACCAGGTCGTTCTCGGGAAAGAGGGGGCCTTCCGATAAGAATTTCTCCTTACTGGCGCGCAATTAAATAACCCCTCCTAGACAGAACTTTCTTAGACATTGCCAATAATGCTATTTGTTGCCTATTTTATTAACAGCAATTAAACACACAAGTATACGTGTTGGTTTATAACATTTAGCAAGCAAAGATATCGTTCCCACGAGGAAATAGATTAATATTACCAAATATCAATTTCAATTCAATTAATCTTAAATTAAACTACGAATAATGATTGTGATTTTGAGAATTCTAATTAACAGCTAAAGTATATCGTCACAAGAATGAATGCAGATGGAATAGGTTAAGATCACAACTTCTCTTAGTATTTCATTTAAACCAATACATTCATTTAATTATTCAATCACTATGAATCGCTAACCAAGAATTGTTTATAATATTCAAGTACTTCTTCTGAAGACACGTAAACGAAACCTTATACATCCAGCAGTTACGCAACAGATTTACAAGGAACACCCTAAATAATTAATCCACTATATTCCTATGTGAATTAAGATAATTAGGGTTTTCAAGTACAGATTCTTTAATGGTTGCAAAAGACATATAAATATGTTCATATCCTATATGCTAAACATATTAACCTTTTTCAGTTTATATGAACAGATGATACCATATCTAGATCTAACTCATACTCCATTTTCCAATTTCGTATAAACTATCCCAGTAATTGTTGATCAGACAATTAATCAATGAACACAAGATATGATAAACGATTCAAGAGTAATTAACTTAAATCAAATAAGGAGCATCAAATTCAAATTACATACTAAGTTCCGTTGCGATCTTAATAAAAAGTTAGTTTATAATGATAGAGGAAAACATCATCCAAATTAAGAATCCAAACATCCCAAAGATTACAAAATTAAAGATAGAGGAAAGGGATAGAAGAAACTATTAAGCCGCTCCAAATCTCTAACTTGATCTTCAACCTTTTGTATCTCTCCTTCGTGATCTCCTTCAAATCCTTCTTCCGTTGTATCTCTCTCTGTCCCTTACTTTTAAAACCCTAATATCCAGTCTAATTGGCCTCCATTGTACTCAGCCGCATAAATTAGCATCCAAAATCGTGCATGAGCGCCTAGGCGCTTGTCCAAGGGCAAATCCAAGCGCCTAGGCTCTTGACCAGGACCAATTAATTACAAAAATGCCATTACGCCTATTTTTAACTTCTTTTTAATTATTTTCTCTTCCAAAATGACATATTTGCCCTTCCAACTCCACCTACAAGAAATAAACACAAAAATAAATAAATAGATCCTAAAAACACTTAAAGATAACAATAAGTAAACTCAAACAATATCTAATTCGTAGGTATGACACCTACTCATCAAATACCCCCAAACTTAACCCATTGTTTGTCCTCAAGCAATGCAATGATGCAAATGCAACCTAGCTATATGCCTACGAATCAAACAACCAAATAACATAGCATCCATTATCAGGCCTCAAAAATAACACATAATACTCAATCTAGAACATCCAACCAACATAAAGTTTCCAACTCAAATCACTTAGTCAAATTATGCCTGTCATCATTCATGTTATGTGTGTGTGTGTAAACCAACTATTTTAATCAATCACAGCTCAAATCACTCACATAAGCAATTTCTTAGAAAGAAACTCCAGTTTTTATTAAACTCAACCAGTTAACACAACCAATCCGACTAATGTAAGCAATTACTAAGCACAGGGGTATCACCAAGGGTTATCATACACGTAATTTATTATTGTACGAGTGCGTTTTACGCTCCATCTCGCTTTTTAACTCGACTTGTGCAATGTCTAGTTTCCTTAGGCTTTCAAAACTACCCATGTATTGAGCTTTCGACCAGTGACTCCAAAACCAGTTGGCTTTAGGGCACTAGGTGTTAAGACACCCCTACGGATCTAATAACCCAAGTAGCAATGACCACGAAACTAAACCAGTCAAGTTTGATTATTTATTCCTGTTTTTCTGATTTTTTTTTTCTTTTCTGATTTTTTTTTCTCTTATTTTTTATTTTTTTTTATTTTTATGATTCACCCCAAGATTCCCCCAAACTTAGTTTCTTGCTTAACTTCCGCCTTCATAAATGTTTCACTGAATTCATCAAATATTATCCCAAATTTTCTTACCAGAAATAGATTATGTAACGATTTGAATCAAATTGACCAAACAGTCAGTTATGTGCTTTCCTTGCTAATTATGAGTTTCAAACAGGCATAATTGACTTCACAATTTAAGTCATTACTCCACATTAGTACTCAATCCTATTTGAGTCTCAAACTATCACTTCAGTCTTATCATTGGCCAAAATTAGATAAGTACATCATACCCTGCTTGATTTATGCAACTAGATGCGACACATGCAACATAACTCTAATGGACATGCATAAGTACTACTAACATGAGTAAACTAAGCAATATGCTCCTACTCTATATACACAAACTATTAACTACAAAACATAATGCCACCCCCAAACTTAAATGACACAGTGTCCTCATTGTGTAATTATAATTAAATTAAGAACTGAGGACTTCCCTGATCAAAGCTTACTCCTCTCCAGCATCTTCATCTTCGGTATTAGGAGGAGGTAAGTCTGGAGGTGGATACACTGACAGAGGTGGAGGGAGTGTGAACTGGTACGGAGTCCCGGCTGGATTCATTCGGTGAAACATATCTGCCAACGACGTGGTACAATGAGAATAAATTTCTGCTTGGCGTTGGGCAAGACAAGACTGCTGCCGATCCATACGGTCAAAACCTTGGTGTATCTGGGTTGCCACCAAGTCAATCCATCTCGTATGATGTTGTAGGTCTCTCCGTATATTCTCAACCCAATCAGGTGGTGGCATTGAACTTGGGGCCTCAGGAGGATGCTCAACAGGCTGCTCAACATATACTGGGGGAACGATAATAAATCCCATTCCCCGTAGGTGTGATTCAGCCCCATCCCATATCTTGTAAAGTGTCATCACAGAGTGGTTAATTGGGGCTAAAGGTGCCTGTAATGCCTCTTCGTCATCCCACTAAACTCCAGCTTGTCGGCACAATTCTGTAAACAGAGATGGGTGAGGCAACCCACCTGAAGTGCCTCCGTCAAGCCCTCGCATAATCGATTCATGGATGACTTCCCCAACATCCACAGATTTTCCCTTAGCAATGCAAAACAACAAGGCAGCTCGCTGATTAATAACATCACTCATATGCCTGCATGGAATCAACTTAGCGCAGATGAATGCATGCCAAGCTTTTCCATATCGGCTCAACT
Source organism: Panax stipuleanatus (assembly GCA_020205555.1). NCBI lineage: Eukaryota > Viridiplantae > Streptophyta > Magnoliopsida > Apiales > Araliaceae > Panax > Panax stipuleanatus. Next base: position 75,584,622 of record CM035115.1, on the reverse strand, counting down.
TCAAAGATGGAAAGTGAACTGCTTCTTGTTAATCTGTCAGTTTCCATTCAGTTCCTGGTACACAAAGGGCTTCAATCACTTCACTGTAATCCAATTCTCGCTTCATATACATACGATAATCACTATAACGAATCTTCTTCAATCCATAATAAGCGTTGATTGCCTTTCGACCAACATTAATTGATTTTCCACGAACCATCACTAAACTGCCGTTGGCCTCTTTAACGTTTGAATAGAACTACTTGACAATTTTTATCGCTGCTGGTCCAGGCTGAGAAGTAAAGTTACTCCACTTCCGGTGTCGAATCATTTGGGCAACTTCCCCATCGTGGTCATCAGGTAGTAAACCACGTTCTGGAATTATAGATTTGCCTAATGCCCTATTTTGATAGCTATCAGCATCCTGAACGCTTACAAATCTCTTCTTATCAAACTTGCCAGACGATCCTGAACTTTCCCCCCTATGCCTTTTGGGAGCCATATAGCTAGTGTGTCAAATTCGAGCCCAACAACTTAAGTTCAGTGGCTAAATTGAGAAAAACAAAAAAACTCTTTGTGGCAATGTATCGAACACTTGGCATGCACTATACAAAATAACCTTTTACAAGCCTTCCCCCAACTTAGTGTTCACTAAATCTGTCAATTACCAAGCACACTATGGTTCGAATGCACAAAAATAACAATTTCTTGACACCTAAACACAATTTAGCCATACAAACTCAATGGGGAATTCAAGCAAAGGAAATTAAATTTCTTCAAATACCAAGTAATCAGCCTTATTCCAAGCAATTCCAAGTATTTTATAATTAATTTATGCACAACTTACTTGAAATTAGGACTAAACTTGAAGGTCCATGTCAATTAGATGAGAAGACTCCCTTGAAGAAAGTCACGAAATTGGTCGTTTGTTGCTATGGGTAGGAGCGAATTTTTGGTGTGGTGTGGATTAAAGGTTTGATGTTTGTGGCCTTGATTCGAAGAAAGAGAAGTTTGCTTAAGTTGGTGGCTGTGATTTGGAGAAAGAGATAGGGTAAATTCGGGTGATAGGAGTAGGAGAGAAAGAACTTCAAATGAACTAGGAGAGAGAGAGATGTGGTTGAAGTGTGTTTCCCGAATAGGGCTTACAAATTATTATTATTATTTTTTATGTAGGTAGCGCCTAGGCGCTTGGAATTGTGCATGTTGGCGCGCCTAGGCCCTTGGTGGCAGCGAATGGGAGTTGTGGTCAGCGCCTAGGCGCTTGGTTTGGCTTTGTTGGGAGAGCTTAGGCGCTTGGGTCATTGGGGAGTTACTGGTTGGTGGCGCCTAGGCGCTTGCTGGAGGCTTAACCTGAGAGCCTAGGCGCTTGGACTAGACTTGGCGATTTTTGTTTTCCACTTCTGTCCTGCTAGGACCTGCAATCAAGTCAACCACTATCAATGATTAATTGCCACCATTTGCATACTAGACTAAGATGACATAAATACTAAATACCTAAATGATCTATACTGCTAAGCAATTCAATAACACTAAAAATGGAGGAAAATAATTAGAAATCTGAGAATTTGACAAATGGACATTCTGCAATTGAGCTCATAAGTGCTTGGCTTCCAGGGGGCGCTGCCCCCTTGCAACCCCCGCCAGCTCACCGGGGAGCTGGGCAGCCGCTCGCTCTCCGGGGAGCGAGACCCCCGAATGGATAGTCGTAGTGGCCATTAGTCGAACCCGTAAATTATGAAATTTTATTTCCTATCCTGAAATCAAATGAAGACCGTGTTAGAGAACATAAGGGGTGTAACTACTGACATTAGTTCTATAAAATCCTAAGCTATAAACGTTTCACCACTAAATAAACTAACAATAAAGCAAATAAAAAATAATAATAACAATAAAAAAAAAATCTTGGGTTGCCTCCCTGTTAGCGCTTGGTTTATAGTCTTCAGCCTGACTTTCTTCTCTGTTCTAATCAGCAAGACTGACAGATGTTTTCTCACGATCGATGTGACCCCCATAGTAATGTTTCAACCTCTGACCGTTGACTTTGAACATTCATTTTGAATCTGACTCCTCAACTTCTACAGCTCCATGAGGGAATACCTTAGTAATACTGAATGGACTTGACCAACGTGATTTCAACTTTCCTGGAAAGAGTTTTAGTCTGGAGTTGTATAACAACACTGTTTGCCCTGGTTCAAACTTCCTTGCTATAATTTTCTCATCATGCCGCCTCTTAACTTTTTCCTTATACAGTTTAGCATTCTCGTACGAGTGGAGTCTGAATTCATCCATTTGATTCAATTCTAGAAGGCATTTTTCTCCCGCAGCGGATATATCAAAGTTCAACTTTCGGATAGCCCAATAAGCACTGTGTTCTAACTCTACCGGAAGATGGCATGCTTTCCCATAAACCAACCTGTATGGTGACATCCCTATCGGTGTCTTGTAAGCTGTACGGTATGCCCACAGAGCGTCATCCAACTTACTTGCCCAATCCTTCCTACTCGGGTTCACTACCTTCTCGAGAATTCGTTTCACTTCTCGGTTAGAAACTTCAGCTTGACCACTCGTCTGCGGATGGTAAGCAGTTGCTATCTTGTGAGTGATTCCATATTTAGCGAGAGTAGCTGAAAACTGCTTGTTGCAGAAGTGTGTGCCTTCATCACTAATTATTGCACGAGGAGTGCTGAATCTAGAGAAGATGTTCTTACGAATGAACTTAACCACAACTTTGCCATCATTGGTGGGTGATGCGATAGCTTCAATCCATTTCGAAACGTAATCCACCGCTAGAAGTATATAGGAGTTGCTGAAAGACGAGGGGAAAGGTCCTATGAAGTCGATGCCCCAAACATCAAATAATTCAACCACTAGGATCGTGTTGAGTGGCATCTCGTGTCTCTTCGATATATTGCTAACTCTTTGGCATCTGTCACATTTCAACACGAACACATGAGCATCCTTAAATAGCGTCGGCCAATAGAATCCACATTGAAGTACTTTGGCTACAATTCTTTCTCCCCAGAAATGTCCACCATAATCCGATGCATGACATTGGTGTAAAATGTTTTCCATTTCGACTTTCGGAATGCACCTTCTTATTATTTGATCTGCACATTGTTTAAATAGGAACGGCTCGTCCCAAAGATATTGCTTCACATCATGAAGAAATTTCTTCTTCTGCTGACTCGTCAAATCTGGCGAAAACACCTTACTCACAATGAAATTTACATAATCTGCATACCATGGTGTGTCCATCCTTACCGCAAACAGTTGTTCATCCGAAAAAAATTCGTTGATCACTGTTGTGTCATTTTTTTTTTAGTTTTTAATTCTATAACCGTGATAAATGATCAGCAACCTGATTTTCTATTCCTTTTCGGTCCCGGATCTCCAAGTCAAACTCTTGTAGCAATAATACCCATCGAATCAATCTCGGCTTCGCATCCTTCTTTGCTATCAAGTACTTAATTGTTGAATGGTCTGTAAACACAATCACCTTTGTCCCAATCAAATATGAGCGAAATTTATCAAATGCATAGACAACTGCTAATAGCTCATTCTCGGTAGTAGTATAATTCAGTTGGGCATCCGTTAATGTCTTACTAGCATGAAAAATGTTATCCTTTCGTTGGCCAAGGACTGCGCCAATCGCAAAGTCACTAGCATCACACATTAACTCGAACGGGATACTCCAATCTGGCGCTATGATTACAGGTGCGGTAACTAGTTTCTTCTTCAACACATCAAAAGCTTCCAAGCATGCTTGATCAAAGTTGAATGGGACATCCTTCTCCAAAAGACTACAAAGTGGTTTCGTGATTTTGGAGAAGTCTTTTATAAATCTTCTATAGAAACCAGCGTGTCCCAAAAAACTTTGAATTCCCTTTACTGAAACTGGTGGCGGGAGGTTCTCTATAGTTTCGATCTTCGCTCTATCAACCTCAATTCCATTTGATGACACTCGATGACCCAAGATTACCCCCTCTTGCACCATAAAATGGCACTTCTCCCAGTTTAAAACCAAACTCGTTTCCATACACCGTTTAAGCACAAGAGTGAGATTTTCCAAACAATAATCGAATGAATCCCCAAAAATTGAAAAATCATCCATAAATACCTCGAGATTTTGTTCGACCATATCGGAGAAAATAGCCATCATACACCGTTGAAATGTCGCCGGCGCATTACATAATCCAAAAGACATTCTGCGAAAAGTGAAAGTACCATATGGGCATGTGAATGTCATCTTCTCCTGATCCTCGGGTGCAATGGCAATCTGGTTATAACCTGAGTATCCATCCAAGAGGAAATAATATTCATGCCCTGCAAGCCTGTCCAACATCTAATCTATAAATGGTAGAGGAAAATGGTCCTTACGAGTGGCCTTGTTCAACTTTCTGTAATCCATACACACCCGCCAACCCGTAACTATTCGAGTCGGGATTAATTCATTATGTTCATTTGTAACTACTGTCATTCCCCCTTTCTTTGGAACAAATTGAACCGGACTTACCCATGAGCTATCTGGGATAGGGTAAACAATTCCCGCATCCAACCATTTAATAATTTCCTTTTTGACAACTTCCTTCATGATGGGATTGAGTCTTCGTTGTTGTTCAATAGTCGGTTTTGCTTCATCTTCCAACAAAATCTTATGCATGCAAATTGATGGGCTTATCCCCTTGATATCCGCAAGAGTCCACCCTAGAGCTGTCTTATACTGCCTAAGTACCCTTAGCAACTTTTCCTCTTGAACCTCATTAAGTGAAGTAGAAATTATAACTGGTAGAGTAGAAAAAGAACCGAGGTAGGCATACCGTAGATGGTTAGGCAATGGCTTAAGTTCTAAGGTGGGCAGTTCTTCTAAGGATGATTTCACCTTTTCAACTGGCTTTCCCCAATAATCCAAAGGTTCGAATTTTTGCATACATCGTGTGAACTTCGGAGTTGAATCTAACATTTGAGCCAATTCTAATACAGTTGAGTCATCAGACATGTTCTCACTTACCAATGCCGCTTCTAGAGGGTCTTCATTTACTTATTCAATACTTGTTTCCCTAATTGCTCCCTCAATCAGATCAACCCTAAAGCATTCTTCTTCTTCCTTTGGGAACTTCATAGCTTTGAATACATTAAAAGTCACCTCTTCGTCTTGGACCCTCATTGTTAACTCTCCTTTTTGCACATCAATCAATGTTCTACCCGTAGCTAAAAACGGGCGCCCAAGAATAATTGGTATATTGCTATCCTCCTCAAAGTCAAGAACTATGAAGTCCACAGGGAATATAAATTTATCTACCTTTACTAGTACGTCTTCCACTATTCCCTTGGGGTAGGTGAAAGATCTATCAGCAAGCTGTAAAGTAACATTCGTTGGTGTAGCTTCCTTCAACCCAAGCTGTTGATAGATTGATAATGGCATAAGGTTGATGTTTGCTCCCAAATCACACAGACATCTACTGAAAAACTGAGTTCCTATTGTGCACGGAATGGTGAAGCTACCTAGATCCTTCAACTTCGGTGGTAGCTTCCTCTGTAGAATAGCACTGCATTCCTCCGTCAATGCTACTGTCTCGAACTCTCCTAGTTTTCTCTTCCTTGATAGAATATCCTTCATGAATTTTACATAGCTAGGCATTTGTTCTAGAGCATCTGCGAATGGAATATTAATCTGTAGCTTTTTAAACACTTCTAGAAACTTTGAAAATTATCTGTCTAACTTCTGTTTCTGAAATCTCTGTGGAAATGGTAAAGGTGGTGTAACTGACATCTGCTTTTCTTCTTTCTGCTTTTCCACCACTTTTCCCTCAGACTTACTTTCTGAATTTTTAGATTCTTTTCTATCTACCTTCTCATTACTCTCTTTCTTATGCTCATCAGAGTCTGTAGCCAACTCCTTCCTACTTCTAAGTGTAACTGCTTTACAGTGTTCATTCCCATTCTTCCTCGAATTCTTCTCAGTATCACTTGGTAGAGAACCTTGAGGTCGGTTGTTTAAAGCACATGCTATCTGCCCAATCTGATTTTCAAGATTCCTTATTGCTGCTGATTGGTTCTTTGTTGTTGCTTCAAACTGAGTTGCCATTCTTGCAAGTAATTCCACCATTTGAGATAACTTGTCAGGTTGTTGAGGTTGCTGATGTTGTTGAGGTTGTGGGTGTTGAGGCTGAAATCCAGGTGGATGTGACTGTCTTGGAGCTTGAGCTTGTGCTTGTGACTGATTATTGCTCCAAGATAGATTTGGGTGGTTCCTCCATCCTGGGTTATAACTATTTGCATTATTACCTTGTTGTCGATTATAATTAGACACAAACTGCACTGATTCAGGACTTATTGCACATTGATCACTTGAATGGTTCCCCGCGCACAATTCACATACCATGGCCACAGTTTGCCTATTCGAATTCCCCATTTGTTCAATTTTCTGTGTTAGAGCTGCAATTTGGGATGACAATGCTGTAACTGCATCTACCTCTATTATCCCAGCAACTTTTGGTTGTGTCATTCTAGTAGTTGGCCATTGGTAGTTGTTAGCTGACATCACCTCTAGCAAACTGTACGCTTCATTAAATTTTTTTGTCATAAAGGCTCCTCCAGATGCCGCGTCAACACTAGCCCGTATACCACCCATGAGCCCATTATAGAATGATTGTACTAGTAGCCAATCGGGCAATCCATGGTGTGGACATTTTCTCATATACTCTTTAAATCTCTCCCAGGCGTCATATAATGACTCTGAATCAAATTGAGTGAAATTGGTTATCTCATTCCTCAACTTTGCTGTTTTGGCAGGAGGAAAAAACTTTGCTAGGAACTTCTGTGCCAGATCATCCCACGTGGTAATGGATCCAGGTGGCAGTGAATGTAGCCATCCTCTTGCTTTGTCTTGGAGAGTGAACGGAAACAAACGAAGTCTAACTGCATCGTCTGAGACTTGGTTGTATTTGAATGTGTCACAAACCTCTAGAAAACTCACCAAGTGCTCATTCGGATCATCATTCGACAAGCCCCCAAACTGTACCAGATTTTGAATCATTTGGATGGTTCCCGGCTTAATCTCAAAAGTTGCAGCATTAATTGCCGGTCGTTGAATGCTTGACCTGATCCCATCCATTTTTGGCATAGCATAATCCTGAAGGGATTTCTGTTGCACTTCTGCCATTGTATCTTTCTTCTCAAGTGCCTCTCGCGTTTCTTTAACCCACTTATGCAACTGTCTGAACCGTTTGTCGAGATCGTCTTCGTATGGTTCAAGCTCCGGCTGTTTCGATTGCGTTTGCATACACGAGAGACGATAACCTGAGAAGAAAATAAAAATAAAAGTCTAAATTAAGACTAACTTTATCAAAATTAATAATAACGAAATATTAAACTAATTTTCCCGGCAACGGCGCCAAAAACTTGTTGCCTATTTTATTAACAGCAATTAAACACGCAAGTATACGTGTTCGTTTATAACATTTAGCAAGCAAGGATATCGTTCCCACTAGGAAATAGATTAATATTACCAAATATCAATTTCAATTCAATTAATCTTAAATTAAACTACGAATAATGATTGTGATTTTGAGAATTCTAATTAACAACTAAAGTATATCGTCACAAGAATGAATGCAGATGGAATAGGTTAAGATCACAACTTCCCTTAGTATTTCATTTAAACCAATACATTCATTTAATTATTCAATCACTATGAATCGCTAACCAAGAATTCTTTATAATATTCAAGTACTTCTTCCGAAGACCTGTAAACGAATCCTTATACATCCAGCAGTTACGCAACAGATTTACAAGGAACACCCTAAATAATTAATCCACTATATTCCTATGTGAATTAAGATAATTGGGGTTTTCAAGTACAGATTCTTTAATGGTTGCAAAAGACATATAGATATATTCCTATCCTATATGCTAAACATATTAACCTTTTTCAGTTTATATGAACAGATGATACCATATCTAGATCTAACTCATACTCCATTTTCCAATTTCGTATAAACTATCCCGGTAATTGTTGATCAGACAATTAATCAATGAACACAAGATATGATAAACGATTCAAGAGTAATTAACTTAAATCAAATAAGGAGCATCAAATTCAAATTACATACTAAGTTCCGTTGCGATCTTAATAAAAAGTTAGTTCATAATGATAGAGGAAAACATCATCCAAATTAAGAATCCAAACATCCCAAAGATTACAAAATTAAAGATAGAGGAAAGGGATAGAAGAAACTATTAAGCCGCTCCAAATCTCTAACTTGATCTTCAACCTTTTGTATCTCTCCTTCGTGATCTCCTTCAAATCCTTCTTTCGTTGTATCTCTCTCTGTCCCTTACTTTTAAAACCCTAATATCCAGTCTGATTGGCCTCCATTGTACTCAGCCGCATAAATTAGCATCCAAAATCGTGCATGAGCGCCTAGGCGCTTGTCCAAGGGCAAATCCAAGCGCCTAGGCTCTTGACCAGGACCAATTAATTACAAAAATGCCATTACGCCTATTTTTGACTTCTTTTTAATTCTTTTCTCTTCCAAAATGACATATTTGCCCTTCCAACTCCACCTACAAGAAATAAATACAAAAAAAAAATAGATCCTAAAAACACTTAAAGATAACAATAAGTAAACTCAAACAATATATAATTCGTAGGTATGACACCTACTCATCACTATCTAATAATATTATCCAAATAATATGATTTATTAATTTGATAATGACAAATACTGTGCAGTGACAATTATTGAAACAATAATATAAAATATCAACGTAGCAATTATTAATATAAAATATCAACATATCAATTATTGAATCAATAAAATATTATGCAATTGTAGCAATTATTGAATCAATAAAATATTATGCAGTTGTAGCAATTATTGAATCAATAATATAAAATATTGAACAGTAATTACTGTAACAATTATTGAGTAAATGCCTTCTTACGTAAGAATTAATAATTAAAATTACTGTGCAATACCGTGTGCTACTGTGCAACACCGCGTATTACTGTATTTTAACCACCGGGTATTTCAACAGTTTAACCGTAGCAGTTTTACCATTATTTATAAAAAGGTTATTTATGTCGCTTTCTATATCCGACAGTTATTCCGTTGTGGGGCCCATAAATGACTGCGCCGTCTTACGAATATTCCCCGACAAAAAGAATATTCCACGACCAAACGAATATTCCCCGACAACAATGAATATTTTATTACCACTTGCTTATTTAAAATATTTACGCATTTTACCCACAATATTTCACATTATCAAATTAACCCCTGACTAATTCAAATAATATATAGAGAAAATTTAATTTTTTTATTCATAAAAGTTGGGGTCTTACACTCTTTCTCTCTTTAGTTTTCTTTTACTAGCAAAATAGGATGTGAGAGGAAAGAGAGAAAAAAATAGATTTTGCGTGTAAGTAAGAGATATATTTTGTATAGCTATATTCATTCCCCCACACTCTTTGCTTTCTCTCTCTCTCACTCATTATGAAGTTGCTTGCAAGTTAAAGATTGCTTGTAAGCTTAGACAAAATGAGTGGCTAAGGCTAAGGATGACACATAATTGTATTAGGTGAGAGTGGGTGAGATACCATCATTACATTCATTCCTCCCTTCTCCTCTCTATATGGGCCGGCCATGTGGCCCTATATTGTCCCCATTTTATTTCCATTTTAATGTCATATAATGCTTTATTATTTCCAAAATGACCCTTTTTAATTGGGCTAAAAGTCTTGGCTCTCATTAAAAAGTTTGGGCTTGCTAAAAAAATAATTGGGCCATGTAAATTAACATAGTCCACTAATTTTTAATTTTATCCTACTCTAATCATTTAATTAGGATTTCTATTCACCACATTTGTAATTCCAATCCTTACTCATGTACATTTAATTACTTAACCCAATTAGACTTGTTTTAATAAAATTAATTAATTGAGACAATAAACTTAATCTCTTAGGTTAGTAAAAATTTTAAATACTAACATCCTTACATATTATAACCCTTAAGTTATTTAATTTCATACCTAATATATATTAGGTTACAAGACTTTATTCTTAATTCTCTTTGTATGTTAAATAAATATATAAACAATACACAAAACCATATAAGTCCTTCACAAAAATTTTAAATTCATACTCTATTTTCAGTCTAGGTCTTATTATTTAACCTTTATTTAATCATTTAAGATCTTATAAATTATCGGGTTGTTACATGGTCAACAAAGAATCTACCACTTTTAGTAAAAGGAGAGAATGTCCTATGTGATTCGATAAATGACAACTCAGTAGTCCTTGGCCAAGGCAGAATGAATTTAGAAAGTAGTTTATAATTTGTATTATTTAGAGTTGTACATTTGAGAATTAAAATATATATAATTAAATAAAATAATACTTGACAATAATTTTATGTCTTACATTTAATTGGGATAGTGTATGGTAGAATGATTGAATTATACGGTAATTATTCACTTAAAGGTTCTTTTATGATTAATGTTGAAATCTATATTATCTAGAAAGTTGTTGATCGCTAAGGGAGCTTACCCTTATTGTAAAATAAATGTTATTTATTTAAATAATTTAAATAGTTTAATTTATTTATTTAAATAATATTAAAATTGTTTTAATTGATTTATTCACAACCGGTTTAATATGGAGAACCTAAAGGGTCGCACCGCAAAAGAAAAATATTTATTTAAGAAGTAAATGACATAATCGTAATAATGAGTTAATTATATTTAATTTAATTTATGGTGATAGAATAAATTAAATAGCTTAATATTTATTATTTAATATTTTAAAAATATTAAATATAAGTTAATAAGAGGAATCTTATTATTATTATTTAGTTCCTAAAAGGGATTATAAATTAATTAATAAAAGTACTCTCAAAAATTCTTAATTGGATTAGGAGTTTAATTAATTAAAGCAGTTTAATTAAATTAAAATCATATTCCTAAATGGTTTAGGAGGGTTGTATATATCTATAAATAAAAGAGTCTTATTATGGGTAAAGGTTACAAAACGTGTTTTTCCAATTGTTGGGAGAGTACTTACAAATTCTATAGAGCTAGAAAACTAGAGTTTTGCCAACACCCACGAGAGGGCTTATGCCGATGAGTTTTGGAATGCATCTCTCCAAGAAAATGTCCCCAAAGACACCTGAAGAGAGAGATCGCATGAGTAAGATGCCTTATGGTTCGAATATAAGGTCTATCATGTATGGGATGATATCTACAAGACCTAATGTTACTTATGCACTTGAAGTGACAAGCAGATATCAGTCGAATCTTGGAGAAGAACACTGAAAAGTCGTAAAGAATATTCTTAAGTACTTAAGAAGGACTAAGGATGTGTTTCTAGTGTATGATGGGTCTGATTTAAAACTAAAAGGGTATACAGACTCAAGTTTTTAGACTGACCAAGACGACAATAAATTCACCTCATGTTATGTATTTATCCTAAATGGTGGTGTAGTGAGTTGGAAGAGTTCCAAGTAGCAAACGGTTGTTAACTCAGTGATAGAAGCATAGTACACAGATGCAAGTGAAGCTGTTTGGATGAAGAAGTTCATTGCTAAACTTGGAGTGGTTCCTAGCATACAAGGACCAATTCATGTATATTGTGACAACAACGGGGTTGTTGCACAAGTCAAGGAACCCAGGTCTCATCAGAAATTCAAATGTGTATTGCAGCACATTCATCTGATTATAGAAATCATTAAAAGGGGAGATGTCAACATGACGAGAATTGACTCTTAGAACAACATTGCAGATCCATTTACTAAAGTGTTAACTCAGCATCAGTTTGATCGTCACTTAGAGAAGATGGATATTAAATACCAAGGTGATTGCCTTTAGTGCAAGTGGGAGATTGAAAGTAGTATGCCCTCAAGCCAATTACATTTGATGTAATAAGCATTTACCTTGTAATCTTATTTAATAATAATAGGATTTATTTTATAAAAGGCATTCTTTATCCATGTTAATTAGTTGAATTAATAAATGTGATAAACCAATAGTTATTGAGCAATAATTTTAGAACCATGATGTTGATCATGCTAATGAGATCTAAATTCATGATAGCTCATAACTAAAATGTTCCTAATCATATAGATCACTAATGTGGGATTACTGATTCCGAATAGATTAGTACATAATATGTTTGCTCTGTTGAAGAGGATGATTAATCTCATGATCATTTGTGGGGAGACACTAAAGCAAGTATGTATGTACTTATTGGAGAATAAGTTCACTGAACTTGACTAATATAGGAACCCTAAGGAGTTGTACTTGTGACATACCAGATTTTTAGAATTTATAAATGAGAATTTAATAAATAAAATTCTTATTATCTGATGTTTTGAGTTTGAGTATGTGAATACGTGTCATATATGGTGAAATATGTGAATTAATGTGAAGATAATTTAAATATTAATTTTAATATTTATTGGAGTAAATAAATATTTTAATTAAATTATTTATTGAGTTAAATAAATAATTATGTGATTATTATGGAGTAATGTAATTAAGTATAGTATATTAATTAAATGAATATTTAGCATTTAATTTAATTGATATAATGATTTTATGTTATAGTTCTAATTTAATTGAGATAATTAAATTAGATGAGTAATGTGATGAGTGTTACATGCAATTATAATTAGCAATTAATTATAATTATGTGACAATTTTATGTGCTTAATTGATGTTAGACTTTTAATTAATTAAATTAGAATGTTAAGATTTAATTAATTAAAGGGTAACATTAAAGTATGTGTTAAAATGATTTATAAAAAAATAAAGAAAAGAGTTTTTAAATGATTTTTCCCAAACAAGGCCCTTACTTTTGTTTTAAAACTGTTTTACCCAAACATGGCCTTAACTACTAAAAATCTGTTTTTAAAATAACTTGTTTTGCCAAACAAGGCATTGTGGCTTTGAATTTTGTAACTTATATAATAAATGTATTTATTATATATATTAATTAATTAGGAGTTACATATTATCAATATATGTATATTATATAAGTATAATAAAACTACGTTAGTTAGTCTAAACTACGTTAGTTTTTCCTAAGTCTAAACTAAGAATACAAGGAGAGAAAAGAAGAGCAGAGAAGTTGAGAGAAAGAAGAAGGAGAATTTGGAGAGAAAGCAAGAAAAGCTTAAGGAAGTTCATCTTCTTCACTTCTATTAAGCAACAGGTATTTTGAGAACTCTACTTAGTTGTTTCTTTAATTTTGAATTCTCTGTAAAATTTATTTGCACGGAATTGATTATGTTGATATGGATGTTATTCATATGGTTTATATATGAATTGTATGCATAAACAAGGATTTGCAGAAATCAAATTTTTGTCAGAACATGTGTTAATGGAAAAATTGGTGTTCTTATGGTTTTATATGTTATTAGCAAATTTAGAGTAAAAGTTATTAATTGATTGTGTGTTAATATGCTTAGTAGGAATTTGTTATAATGGATTAGTATGATGATTTAGATTTTTCAATTCATGATTATATGATAAGCATGATGAATTTATTACAATGGAAGTATTTTTGAAATTATATATATAGGATAGTTTTCTCTTGTGAATCAAAGGAATTCATGTTTAATTGTTAGTTATCGTACAAATTCATGTTAAATTATGTTCACTTGTCAAGAAACCAATTCATGGTGATTTGAATTATGTGATTTGATTTAAAAATGAATTGACAGTGTTCAAATGTATCGAGAACACTGGAAACTACTTTTATTAAAATTTTACAGAATTAAGTGTGTTAAACCTTGTTATTTGATGTATGTGTACATTCAAAACATGTTAGAAACTGCATATTATGTTTCTGTTATGATTATAAATATATCAAATGTTGGCTGTGTTGTGAACTCGATGTGGAGAATTAAGCCAATTTGGCTTTTCTCTGCACTGTTCGCGAAGCTGCTCTGTTTCTGTTCGCTTGCAACGCAGCTGCGCAGGAATTAAGGGTAGAAGCGGTACAGCTACGCCGCTGGGTTTACTCAGGTTTGGCCCCTGCGTAGCTGCGCCGGTGTCAAGGCAAAAAGTGGCGCAACTGCGCCGTTGCCTGATTAGCGGCAGAGAATGCTAGTTAATTGTGCAGTGGTATTTTAGAGCTTAGTTTAATAGTGCTATGATATTGAATATATACCTAGTTGCTATAACATGTTGTTAACATGAAGTTGATAATTTCATAATTTGAGAAAAAGGAAGTTTTGAAAACTTAATATAGTATTTAAATTATAAACTATAATTGTTTAATTGTAAAATAAGTTACTTAATTATAATTTGATTAATTATAATTAAGAGTAAATGTTTAATTTAAATTCTGTGAAATTATAATGTATAGAAGTCGACTTATTTTAATCAATTAGATGTTAATTAAATTATAATTTATGCAATTATAATTTAATAAATGCATGTTTAATTATGAATTATAAATTGATAATTGCATGATTAATTATAATTTGTGTAATTATAATGCATGATATAGTTTAATTGATTATAAATTATAATTTGTTTATAATTTAAAAGGTAATTATAATTTTATTAAGTGTTTGGATTATAATTGTTTAATTATAATTTAGTTAAATACATAATTGAGGTAATTATGTGAGTATGTTATGTGATGTGATTAATTATGTGGTAATTAATTATTAACTTATTAGTTAAAGAGGAATGCGTTAACCTAAAGTGGATAATTAACGATGAGGATTAGTTATGTGATAATTAACTGATACTGTTAATTCTGCATATGATTTGACACTGAGTGTCAAACGAGTAAATAGAAGAGAATTAGAAAGTATAAAGTATTATATACTTAGACGTTTGATAAGCGTTGCTAGGTGACTAATAATTGATGTGTATGGCAATACGTTATGTAGGATCATGAAGCAAATTATATTAAGCTATTTTTCGGTATTTGATAATCTACGAGCCAGGAAAGTCTTTCAGTTCCTATTTTCTACGTGAACTTGATAATGAACTGTTTTAAATTGTATTGCAAAGAGCATGCCATGTTATATATGTTGCAAGCATGAAATGTGAAAGTCAATTTATAACTACATTGATTAATTTAGGAATGTTGGTTGAGTAAGGAACTCAATCTTTATATTTGTTATGTGATTAAAGCATGTATGCCATGTTACTTTAAGGTTTATGAGATGTATGTTGAGCATATTAATTATATGCTACGTGATGCATGATAACTGTTAGTTCTTGCTGAGCTGTCGAGCTCACTCTTGTAAATAACCATTTTTGCAGGTCAATGATGCAAGGTAAAGATACGTGTTAAGTGATTTATAGAGATCAATGTTCAAGAATATTAGTTATGTTCAATTTCAAATTGTAGTTAATGTTTTGAATGTAATATGTCGCTAAATTATAAGTAGAGTTATCCAATGTAGATGAATATTATTTTATTATGTAAGACTTTGTATAGTCCTTTCGTTGTAGCGATTCATGTAATAGAATTGAATCAAATATTTGTAATGTTAATGTTGCGATTCAGGGCAATATAGAAAGAAAGTTTATAAAATTTTTAAATATTCTGTATTTTTTGTGATCTCAATATCGAATAATGATGTAAAGATAGATTAAAGATATATTGCTAACGATCGAGGATGAGAATTATATTGTATGAATTTTGGGGTCGTTACAGTTGGTATCAAAGCTGACAAGTTATACACCCTAGATAAGAGTACCTTAGGCTATGACCTTAGAGAATGAGAAGTTAAGTTATGTATAACGAAAAAGTGATTCTTTTTACAACGTAGAAGTGTAGGATGTGTGAAGTCCTAGCAATGTTATAAGAAGAAAGTGTGGATAACGAAGAATAAAACTTGAATGAAATATTGAGCTATATGAATGGAATTAGAAATTTTTAAAAGAAGAGTTAATAAATAAACAAGAAGATTCAAAGAAGAATCTTGAAGAGATATGAAGATAAGAACCAGGAGTTGTCTAACTCCGGTAATCGAGATGACAAATAACAATGAATAGACGAAGTCTATAAGTTTAAAAGAATAATACAATCATGATATATCATGATGACAGGTAGAGATAAGAAGTTTTAAAACAAAACGATAATGAGAATCATAAGTGAGATGATTATAGAATAAGATCACAACGTGATCTTTTGAAGTTGTAAAAGACAGATGGTATGTAATGATTGAATAGTTATAGTTTGATGCTATAACGAGAATGTACTATGATATAGTACGAGATTAACTCACGAGGAGTTATAAATGATGGGATACAGGAAGTCTGTATCGAGTATAGAACGAGATGTTATAAGTAAGATAGACTTAAGTGGGATTTCAATTGAGGACTCATGTGGTGGCTGAGTTGTACAAACTTCTGTATGGGCAGGGTTTTGTGCTTACACTTGGTTTATCATACTGATAATCGTTGGAAGGTTGGTGTCGCGCTATCGATATATATATGACGAGAAGGTGATTCTTTTCTCATATTACATTTGATAGTTAGAGTCAATAGAGATTAGATTAGATGATATTAAGATTACATTAGATGATCTTAAGGTTAGGCGAGTTCTTAAAACTCATACTTATAGTAAGATCGTGACTCATAATCGTATGTATGTTTTGAACCGCTAAGCATATGGACAGTCTCTGATCAGTTCTTTGACTACGTATTGCTAGGACAAGTTCTTAAACTCATATTATTGTGGCAAGTTCCTGAACTTCCAAAGTGTGGTAAGTTTGATGAACTATATTGGGTATAGAAAAGTTATGGTGTATGAAGCATTGATGTTATTTTAGGTTGATAGAATGATTAAGTAATGATGGAGTAAAGATTTAATTGATAGAGAAGGTTTTTCTATCTAAATCTCCTAGCTTTGCTAGATTTTCAAAATTTATTGACTTCGTGCTGATGTTGCACTCCTGTTTTCTTGAAAAGCATTGGATCAAATGATAGAACCGATGAATTTTTTTAAAATAGTGCTATTATTCACATGTCTATGCTAATTGCTTCAGCTAGACAAAAATAATTTCAAAATTTTAAAATGTATTTTATGTGTTCTATGCATCATTTGATATGGTGTAGAGACAAAAAAATCGAGGAAGTTATCAATGCAGTTAAACCTAGTGTTGGATGTGATCGTATGATCGTCAGCCCACTATGGTATGATGTAGTATGACGACGTCATGTAATGACAAAATCCTCAACGTATCAGTAATACGATACGGTATCAGGATATTGTGAAAAGATTTATTATTATTTTAGTTTCCTTAAACTATATATATAAAAAAAGAAATTTATTTACTTTTAGTTTCTTTAAACGAAAAAAAAATATTTTGAGTTGGTTAAGGATATATATATATATATATATATATATATATATATATTTCGATTGATGTTCGATTGTTGCTAGAAGTCTATGCTACTTGATTCAGCTAGACAAATATTGAAAGATGTTTATGAAATTCGAGCGTTCTTGGTCAAACTATGCCAAACCAAATTGTTTTGGTGCAGATTCAGATGTTAAGAAGCTGAGGTGAACAACCCTATAAAAGAGGACATGTTATCGGAGACTATAGTTTCGAGTGTAACGCATATAGTCGTTACGATGTACTACGTGTGGGCCCGACGTAGGGGTACGATAGGCTGGCCACCTAGAGTACCGATGTGATTTATAGTGTGAAGTACCGGGGGTGAAGCACTATTAAACCTAAATATAAGTACAATGATATGATTTATAGTGTGAAGTACCGGGAGTGAAGCACTATTAAACCTAAATATAAGTTCAAGGTCTTGCGACCACTCAGCATGATTTAAAATCTTTTAAAAATTCATGGGTTATTTATATCGCTTCCCAATTATTGAGCAATTGAGGAAGATTCTTATTATTCTGAAGGAGAATGTAGCGAGAAGGATATTCCTTAGAAAGAAATAATTGTTAAACGCAACAAGTTAGTGAATAAGATTAACGTAAAATCTACTTTGATAGATTGAATTAATGAAGATTAATAAAAATTTCGAGGACAAAATTCTTAGAAGAATGGGTGAATGTGATAACCCGAATAATTATAGATGGTGAAGTACGAAATATATTAATTCGACGAGTAAAGTATGTAGTAATGATCCTTAGAAAGGAAATGAACGAGTTAGAGAATATATAATATTTGAAACATAATTGTGTTTAATTTAGGGTTACGAAATAAAACTTAGAATTTGTTGAAGAAATGAATGTAGTAGAAAATATAAAACTTATATTAATGTATTGCGTTGAAGTTATTCAACGATAAATGTTTTTAAAGAAATTTGATGAAAACCTGAGTAAGGAAGGTTTCGTTGATTCCGAGGACGGAATCCTTATAAGGAGGGAAGGATGTGACATCCCAGATTTTTAGAATTTATAAATGAGAATTTAATAAATAAAATTCTTATTATCTGATGTTTTGAGTTTGAGTATGTGAATACGTGTCATATATGGTGAAATATGTGAATTTATGTGAAGATAATTTAAATATTAATTTTAATATTTATTGGAGTAAATAAATATTTTAATTAAATTATTTATTGAGTTAAATAAATAATTATGTGATTATTATGGAGTAATGTAATTAAGTAGAGTATATTAATTAAATGAATATTTAGTATTTATTTTAATTGATATAATGATTTTATGTTATAGTTCTAATTTAATTGAGATAATTAAATTAGATGAGTAATGTGATGAGTGTTACATGCAATTATAATTAGCAATTAATTATAATTCTGTGACAATTTTATGTGCTTAATTGATGTTAGACTTTTAATTAATTAAATTAGAATGTTAAGATTTAATTAATTAAAGGGTAACATTAAAGTATGTGTTAAAAGGATTTATAAAAAAATAAAGAAAAGAGTTTTTAAATGATTTTTCCCAAACAAGGCCCTTACTTTTGTTTTAAAATTGTTTTACCCAAACATGGCCATAACTACTAAAAATTCATTTTTAAAATAACTTGTTTTACCAAACAAGGCATTGTGGCTTTGAATTTTGTAAATTATATAATAAATGTATTTATTATATATATTAATTAATTAGGAGTTACATATTATCAATATATGTATATTATATCAGTATAATAAAACTACGTTAATTAGTCTAAACTACGTTAGTTTTTCCTAAGTCTAAACTAAGAATACAAGGAGAGAAAAGAAGAGCAGATAAGTTGAGAGAAAGAAGAAGGAGAATTTGGAGAGAAAGCAAGAAAAGCTTAAGGAAATTCATCTTCTTCACTTTTATTAAGCAACAAGGTATTTTGAGAACTCTACTTAGTTGTTTCTTTAATTTTGAATTCTCTATAAAATTTATTTGCACGGAATTGATTATGTTGATATGGATGTTATTCATATGGTTTATATATGAATTGTATGCATAAACAAGGATTTGTAGAAATCAAATTTTTGTCAGAACATGTGTTAATGGAGAAATTGGTGTTCTTATGGTTTTATATGTTATTAGCAAATTTAGAGTAAAAGTTCTGAATTGATTGTGTGTTAATATGCTTATTAGGAATTTGTTATAATGGATTAGTATGATGATTTAGATGTTTTAATTCATGATTATATGATAAGCATGATGAATTTATTACAGTGGAAGTCTTTTTGAAATTATATATATAGGATAGTTTTCTCATGTGAATCAAAGGAATTCATATTTAATTGTTAGTTATCGTACAAATTCATATTAGATTATATTCACTTGTCAAGAAACCAATTCATGGTGATTTGAATTATGTGATTTGATTTAAAAATGAATTGACAGTGTTCAAATGTATCGAGAACACTGGAAACTACTTTTATTAAAATTTTACAGAATTAAGTGTGTTAAACCTTGTTATTTGATGTATGTGTACATTTAAAACATGTTAGAAACTGCATATTATGTTTCTGTTATGATTATAAATATATCAAATGTTGGCTGTGTTGTGAACTCGATGTGGAGAATTAAGCCAATTTGGCTTTTCTCTGCACTGTTCGCGAAGCTGCTCTGTTTTTGTCCGCTTCCAGCGCAGCTGCGCAGGAAGTAAGGGTAGAAGCGGCGCAGCTGCGCTGCTGGGTTTACTCAGGTTTGGCCCCTGCGCAGCTGTGCCAGTGTCAAGGCAAAGAGTGGCGCAGCTGCGCCGTCGCCTGATTAGATGCAGAAAATGCTAGTTAATTGTGCAGTGGTATTTTAGAGCTTAGTTTAATGGTGCTATGATATTGAATATATACCTAGTTGCTATAGCATGTTGTTAACATGAAGCTGATAATTTCATAATTTGAGAAAAAGGAAGTTTTGAAAACTTAATATAGTATTTAAATTATAAACTATAATTGTTTAATTATAAAATAAGTTACTTAATTATAATTTGATTAATTATAATTAAGAGTAAATGTTTAATTTAAATTCTGTGAAATTATAATGTATAGAAGTCGACTTATTTTAATCAATTAGATGTTAATTAAATTATAATTTATGTAATTATAATTTAATAAATGCATGTTTAATTATGGATTATAAATTGATAATTGCATGATTAATTATAATTTGTGTAATTATAATGCATGATATAGTTTAATTGATTATAAATTATAATTTGTTTATAATTTAAAAGGTAATTATAATTTTATTAAGTGTTTGGATTATAATTGTTTAATTATAATTTAGTTAAATACATAATTGAGGTAATTATGTAAGTATGTTATGTGATGTGATTAATTATGTGATAATTAATTATTAACTTATTAGTTAAAAAGGAATGCGTTAACCTAAAGTGGATAACTAACGATGAGGATTAGTTATGTGATAATTAACTGATACTGTTAATTCTACATATTATTTGACAGCGAGTGTCAAACGAGTAAATAGAAGAGAATTAGAAAGTATAAAGTATTATATACTTAGACGTTTGATAAGCATTGCTAGGTGACTAATAATTGATGCGTATGGCAATACGTTATGTAGGATCATGAAGCAGATTATATTAAGCTATTTTTCGGTATTTGATAATCTACGAGCCAGGCAAGTCTTTCAGTTCCTATTTTCTACGTGAACTTGATAATGAACTGTTTTAAATTGTATTGCAAAGAGCATGCCATGTTATATATGTTGCAAGCATGAAATGTGAAAGTCAATTTATGACTACATTGATTAATTTAGGAATGTTGGTTGATTAAGGAACTCAATCTTTATATTTGTTATGTGATTAAAGCATGTATGCAATGTTACTTTAAGGTTTATGAGATGTATGTTGAGCATGTTAATTATATGCTACGTGATGCATGATAACTGTTAGTTCTTGCTGAGCTGTCGAGCTCACTCTTGCAAATAACCATTTTTGCAGGTCAAGGATGCAAGGTAAAGATACGTGTTAAGTGATTTATAGAGATCAATGTTCAAGAATATTAGTTATGTTCAATTTCAAATTGTAGTTAATGTTTTGAATGTAATATGTTGCTAAATTATAAGTAGAGTTATCCAATGTAGATGAATATTGTTTTATTATGTAAGATTTTGTATAGTCCTTTCGTTGTAGCGATTCATGTAATAGAATTGAATCAAATATTTGTAATGTTAATGTTGCGATTCAGGGCAATATAGAAAGAAAGTTTATAAAATTTTTAAATATTCTGCATTTTTTGTGATCTTAATATCGAATAATGATGTAAAGATAGATTAAAGATGTATTGCTAACGATCGAGGATGAGAATTATATTGTATGAATTTTGGGGTCGTTATAGTACTTGCCTATCAATAGATATTCCTAATGTTATAGTAATACATGTGATCCTTTAACTTGAGATTATCATAGTATCTTGTATATTCTAAAATATATTTTTAACATATTCCTTAATACTCTAGGGTATGTTGTAGGGTATGCTCAGATATAATAAAGTATATATGGAGATAGGTGAATGATCAACAAAGAATTTACCACTTCCGGTAAAGGGAGAGAATGTTGGGAACTATCGTTTAGCACTCCAAAATTAACCTCACTTTTACTTTACAAATTCAATTAATTAGCATAGTAGCAAGCAAGGATCGATCCCACAGAGAGTGATATATTTTATATTTATCTTAATGTTTCTAATGAAGAGAGGTTTTGATTTGAATAACTAAATTAACAAGAATAAACTAATAAGAATTAATAAAGAATAAAAAGTTTCAGTTCTTTAGTTCTATTTCACCTATTCACAGCAAAAATGTAATCAAGTTAACATTATCTCTTCCTTCCATGAAATTAATAACCCTAGATAATCGCAATCGCTTAATTATCTAAAATTCTCCTTAGGTTTTAAATCTAAAGTGACAATCGCCCCCAATAGACCTTTAACTATTATATAATCCTGAACTATCAATCAAGATTTAATATAATAGAAGCACGAAGAGCTAGAGAATTAGGTCATTTCAAGTAACAATCACACAATCATGAATTATTTAACTTGTCTTCTGATAATCTTAATAATACCCAAAAGCTTGTTCACAATCAAGTATCACTAATTGTTACTTATGATTAGATATAATATTGTTTGTTTAATATCATATCTTAATCTAGCAGATGATATCAATTCACTAATTTAATCCTGCAGAAACCAAATTAGTAGATTGAATAGCATACAAGAAGTTGAAATAGATTATCAGAATAAATTTCATGCAAGGAGGAATCAGTAATGTAACTCAATTAACCATTAACAGTAAATAAGGTTTTACATCCCTTAAGAACTGAAAAATAAATAACTTAGCTCATGTCTT
Source organism: Panax stipuleanatus (assembly GCA_020205555.1). Taxonomy (NCBI): domain Eukaryota; kingdom Viridiplantae; phylum Streptophyta; class Magnoliopsida; order Apiales; family Araliaceae; genus Panax; species Panax stipuleanatus. Next base: position 75,561,878 of record CM035115.1, on the reverse strand, counting down.
CAATCTTCAATCTCCCAAGACTAGGGTTACAATTGTGTAGCTAAGATCGATCATATAATACTGAGTATTACAATGTATTTATAGTGCTAGACAAAGGTCTAAATCTTATGAGAACTAGATATTCTTATCCTAAAAGGAATTACAAAACATAACTCTAATTCCCATTAGGAAATAGAATCAATTTAGAAAGTAAAAAAGAAAACCTAAGTTCTTGAGGAAATAACAATCCAATTCCAAGTAGAAGTTTGCCAAGATTTGCTGCCAAAAATAAAAGATTTTCCTAACTCCTTCATGTCGCGGCTCGGCCGTGACCAATTTGTACTAGGGAACGGTGCGGCTGCGCCCAAGAACAGAGAGATCTTGGTCGGGGCGGTTTCAGAATGCGCTAGGGTGGATTGGAGCAGAGACGAACTCGCCGGGGCGAGTTCCTTTAGGCCAAATAAGCTCGGCGGGACGAACTTAACTTTTCTTGAAATTCTCCTGCAGAAGTGCAGTCGCGCTGCTTATGTACTGGGATCTGGCACAGTCGCGCCTGACCCTGATCAGCAACACTTTGGCCTTTGAGCTCTGATTTATCTCGTTTTCATCTTTTCAGCTTCAATTACTCCTGAAATCAATAAACACACTAATAAGTCCATTTACTTCACAAAACATGTAATAAACTAAACGTAAAGTGATCAAAATCAATGAACATTGTGTACTTATCAAATTTCCTATGTGATTCGATAAAGTGACAACTTGGAAATCCCTGGCCAGGGTTGAATGGAAATTAGAAAGGAAAGTCTAATTTACATTAACTATAGTTGTGCATTTTAGAATCGAAATACATATAATCAAATAAATAAAACTTGACAGTAATTCCATGTTTTATATTTGATTGGGACATTGTATGGTAGAAGGAATGAATTATACGGTAACTATTCACGAAATAGGTTCTTTGTATTTCTTTTTGATATTCTTTGTGATTAACGTTGAATTCATATTATCTGGATAATCATGATACATTATTTATAAGGTGTCACACATGATGTAAAATAAATATTATTTATTTATATTTGAATTAAAGGAGTTTAATTCATTATTAGTAATATTATAATCGTTCTAATTTATTTATTCTACTACTGCTTAAAATTGAACCTAGAGGGTCACACCATAAAAAGGGAGAAATATGATTTTAGAAGTGATTGACTTAATAATAATAAATTAAGTGTATTTAATTTATTAGTGGAATAAATTAAATAGCTTAAGATTTATAATTAAGTATTTGGAGAAATATTAATATTATAAATTAATAAGATTAGTCATCCAATTATTATTATTATTATTATTATTATTATTATTATTATTATTATTATTATTATTATTATTATTATTATTATTATTATTATTATTATTAAATTGATTAAATAATAATAATATGGTATTTGGAGAAATACAAATATTTATAATTGAGTATTTGGGAAATACTAGATTATAAATAAATAAGAGGAGTCTTATTATTATTATTATTATTATTATTATTTTATTTAGTTCTTAATTAGATTGGGAATCAAATTAAAACCCTAACTTCTAAAAGGTTTAGGATTAGGGTTAGTATATTAATAAGATGAGTCTTATTATGGGAAAGACTAATGCAACTCTTGCAACTTGCATTTCTCTTGCAAGTATTCTCAAAATCCTAAGGTTTTAGGAAATCCAAGATATTGTTGAATCTAAAATCACATCTTCAATCTCTTACTCTTGGTGGATACCTCTTGGGCGTTGCATACTTTTATAACAAACGTGTGATCCGTGGATTGGAGAGATCGCAAAGGAGCAAGGATCGAAATTTGAAGTCTACATCAAAGCGTTGATTTTCTTCAAAGGTATATCTTTATCCTTCCTCAATTAATGATGTTTCATAAGGTTATACATTGGGATTGCTAAAAATTTTAAATAGCTATTTTGCATTCTTCCGTTGCGTTTACAATTATATTGTATGCTTTGATTTTGTTTTCGCAATCCTGCATGAGCATCATCTAAAGGAGTTTGGTCAGAAAACTTATACAATGAGTAGGGATTTAGTAAGGTTCATAGTTAATGATGAGCATAGAGATGCAATAATTGGAGGGTTATTTCTATAATAGGTAAAAGCTTACTTTTGTAAGAAGTATGTATAAGTATGTAATCCCATGTTTTGATGTATAATTATGGGATGTACATAGAAAGGTAGGATTTGATATATAAAGCAGCTAACTATTGTATAAAAAAATTAAAAAAAATGTGTACATCTAATGATGTGTAATATTATGGTATGTTTTATAAACATATGTCTTGTGAATGATGAATGGTGTTATTTAAATACATGTTCGATTTATATAATGATTATAATAATACGTTTTTACATTAAATAGAAAATGTTGCGGGAACGACCACGAACGAGGTTTACTAATTAAGAGTCAAAGGAGTAATTTGAACAATATGTGTATCGTGAACCAAATCAGAGCCCTCTACAACAATTTGTAGACTTATTGGTAGGAGTCCTTCAAAATAGAACTCAGAATTTGAACCCACCCTCGCCACAAGTCACAACCTTCAAGGAATTTAAAAATGTGGGACCCCCAGAATTTAAGGAAACCATTGAGCTTATAGAGGTTCAGGATTGGATTAAAGAAATAGAAAATACTTTCATAGTTGCTGGGGTATTGGAAAACCAGAAGACGATGTTTATCATCTACATGTTGAAAGGAGAAGCTAACTTTTGGTGGGAGGCTAATTAGAATAGAGCCGGAGAAGAAGTAGTTCCATGGGAAAGATTGAAGGTATTATTTTTCAAAAATTATTTCCCGTGTAGTATGTAAAGTTGAATAGAAATGAGATTTGTAAAACTTAAGCAGGGGCGTATGACAGTGCCCAATATACCGCCAAATTTTATGAATTGGCAAGATTTTCTCCACATCAAGTGGACACTAAGGAGAGGAAGACGAGAAGGTTAAGTAGGGTCTTAAACCCTGGTTGTATAATAGATTGTTTGTTTTGCAGATAGAAAATTTTGCGACCATGTTGGAGAAGGAAATCATTGTGGAGGGCGGAAGTGAGGCCCTAATTAAATTTAATAAAGAATAGAAGAAGAATAAAAATGAGAGAGGAAGAATAGAAGGGGCTAGTGGAAGATGTAATAATAATAATAATAATAAAAGTAAGTGGAACAACAATAACAATCGGGTAAGAAAAGAAGGGTACAATAAAAGTAAAGTGAAGGCATGTAAGAATTGTAGTAAGAACAACATGGGAGTGTGCCTGAAAAATAGGAGTGCGCTACCGATGTGGACAGGAGGGCCACATTACTCTCATTTGTTCAAATCCAAAGAAGAGTGGGTGTTTTGTATGTGGTGTTTTAGATCACTAAGTGCGAAACTGTCCAAAGAAAAAAAATGGAGGTGGGAGGAAGTAGTAAGATTAATAATCCACCAATGATCACCGGGCCACATGCACCAGTTCAACCGAAAACAAGGACCTACCATAACGCCCCCAAATCCGGTTTATCTTCAAACCCGAATTTGGTGCATCATTAGTGCTTCTCATTCCATACATAAATCTAAATATCCTTAAGATATAATTTAAAACTCCAAATATAACAATATATTTCTTCAAATACCAGATTCTATTACCTTAAAATCTTCATTACATAAAAATAATGATATTTACATTATTCTTTACTTTATTACAAGTGTGACTTTAACTCGCCACAACAGATACATAAAAGTTTAACTAATTACATTTACAAAACTCGACTTGATTTATTGGAGAATAAGTTCACTGAACGTGACTAATAGAGGAACCCCAATGGAGTTGTACTTGCCTAACAATAGGTGTTCCTAATGTGATAGTAGTACAAGTGATCCTTTGACTTGAGATCTGTAATAACCCAATATTTTTATATAATTAAATAAAAAAATTTGCGTAAATTTTTTTTTATGTGGAAATATGTGCAAGGTAAAGCATATGTGAATATGTGATAAATATATATTTATTTATTGCATGTATGATTTCGAATATATTTTTCGATAAAGAAATTGTTGATTATTATAAATTATATTCTTATAATAAATTAATTTTGTTAGTAAAAATATTTTATTATTTATTTTCCATAGAAATATGATTAATATATTATTTAAATAATATAAGAAAGGATTCTTAGAATTATTATAATAATTATTTTATTATATGAATTTATCAAGATTAATTAAGTTAATTATTTTAACTTAATTAATAATGGTATATAAGGTAAAGTGTGATTACAGATCGAAACCCTAATTTTGGTCTATGCTATGAAATTTCATGGATTAATACAATTATTGTATAATTATATTTAAAAAAAAAGTGCATTTATGTTATTAATAATAAGAAATTATTTTCTTAAGAAATTTGGATATTAACTATAATTATTTATTATATTTGTATTCAAATATATGTAAGTATATTAATACATGTTGGGTTTGTACGAAATCATGACGCAATCAAATTGCAAAAATTAGCGGAAGCATGGTATATCAGAGTTTAAAAAAATTTCTACAAAATCATTACCCGGATCATCCTTTATGCAAATTATTAATTTAAAACGATAAATAAGAAGTTATGGAATCATACCCTTGTAAAACGAAGCTTCCACAGGTACTAGTTCAACTCCTTGTTTTTTGTGATCTCCTTGAATTTCTGGGTTAGATTCCTTCCTTTGATCAACGTTAGCCACCCAAGTGTTTGACCTCTAGGGGTGATCCACCAAGGAAGAGGAATTATCAAGAAGGAGGGTGTTTGGCTAAACTTTAGTTTTCTATCCTCTATAGAAAAGGAGTACTCTCCAACAATTAAAATTGCATCAACTTATATCTATTATAAGACTCCTCTTATATAGATATTGGTCAACCCTTCTAATCCTATTAGACATGGGATTTTTTTAATTAATTAAACTCCTTTAATTAATTTAGACTTCCCACCACATGGGGAATAATTAATTAAATTCATTTAATTAATTTATCTCCTAATCTTATTAGGAATAAATGAGAGTACTAATATTAAATTAATTACTAAACTTCTTTAGAAATTAAAATAATAATAATTGTAATAATATTAATAAGACTCCTCTTATTAATTTATATTTAATATTTCTAAAATATTAAATAATAAACATTAAGCTATTTAATTTATTCTATCACCATAGATTAAATTAATTACACTTAATGCATTATTACGATTATGTCATTACCTTCTTAAATAATTATTCTTCCTTTTACGGTGTGACCCTTTAGGTTCTCCATATTAAACCGGTTGTGAATAAATCAATTAGAACAATTCTAATCTTATTTAAATAAATTAATTAAACTAATAATCTATTTAAATAAATAATATTTATTCTACAATAGGGATAAGCCTCCCTAGCGATCAACGACTTTCCAGATAATATAGATTTCAACATTAATCATAAAAGAACCTGTGAGTAAATAGTTACCGTACAATTCAATCTTTCCACCATACAATGTCCCAATTAAATATAAGACATGGATTTACTGTCTAGTCTTATTTTATTTAATCATATGTAATTCGATTAGAAAATGCACAACTCCGATTAATGCAAATTAGAAACCTCTTTCTAATTTCATTCCACCTTGGCCAATGATTCCTGGGTTGTCATTTAACGAATCACATAGGACATATCTCCTCTTTTACTAGAGGTGGTAGATTCTTTATTGATCATACATTATCTCCATATGCAACTCATTATACCCAAGCATACCCTATATATGCCTTAAAAGGCCTTAAGGAATAAGTCAAAGTATAATTTGTTACATACAAGATACTATGATGATCTCAAGTGCAAGGATCATTTGTACTACTATCACATTAGGAATTCCTATTGACAAGCGAGTAAAGCTCCATTAGGTATTCCATAGCGAGTTACGTTCAGTGAACTTATTCTCCAATAAGCACCTTCATACTTGCTTTAGTGTCTCCACACAAATGACCATGAGATCAGTCATCCTCATCCAATGAGCAAGCAACATATGTACCAATCTATCCGAATTTACTAATCCCCATTTTAGTAATCCCATAATTGGGAACTATTTTAGTTTTTAAGCTTTCTAAGAATTTAGATCTCATTAGCATGATCTCATCATGATTCTAAAAGCATTGCTTAAAACTATGAGTTATTTACATATTATAAAAATAGCACCATGTAGATAATTAAATGCCTTAAATAAATGAATATTTTTATTAATAAATAAATAAGATTGTCTCTAAAGTATATTCTTTATCATCACACATGATTGGCATGTATGCATACTACTTTCAATACAAGTTATGATTATGAATTTTATATATAATTATGATAATTAACATAATAATATGAATATATATTAAGGATTTATTTATTTATTTTGTTTAAATATTAAACATAGTATTTAATATGTTTGAAGTTAAATGAAAGTATGGATATTATGGGATTAAAGATAATGATTAGGAAACCCTAATTCATAAATTTGAGAACACTAATTATAGCAAGAAACCCTAATTTTCTATTTAAAACCCTAATTTTTAAATTAGTATGTTTTAATTAAAGTTTTTATTTAATTCCTAGTTGATTTTTCCAAACCCTAAGAATTATTTAGCAAAACCTAAGGGTTAAAACCTAAGGGTTAGTTCACATTACAAGTATGCTGTTAAAATTATAGGTTAAAGGACCAAAATGCCCTTTTTATCATTCTTTAATGAGAAAGAGTGCAAATCTTGCCATAATATTGGTAAGTCACCAACTTAAGATCTCACATGTGCTCAATATCTTCCCAATCAGCCATCCATGGACACCTAGCAACATCTAAATTCATTGAATCAAAAGATAGAGAGATTAAAGAGAGAGAAAATAAAATTAAAAAAACAAGTCTCATTTCTATCCATACACTCAACCAAGTCATTTTCTCTCTAAAGCCACGAAATCCTTTAGTGTTTTAGTCCCTAACCAAGTCTCTAACACATCAAGATCAGATTAGAAAGCCAATTATTAAAGCTTGATCAAAGAGAGGTATAACCCTAAACTAAATTTAATCTTGTATGCTAAGTTAGATGATATTGTGTTTTTGTGTTTAATCATGTGTTATAAGATGTTATTTAGTGATCTATGATGTTATATCATAGATCCATAACATCAAAGTACTCAAAAATCAAAATTTTCAAAACTGTCAAGAACCTTAGATTTATGGCCTGACAACCGAATGTTAGAGGCCATAGATCTAGATCTGTTTATGATTTTACTTTTTTGATGTATTGGACTTGTAGTATACTATAAGGGGAGTGATCTAGAAGTGTAATCATGGTTATACCATATCCAGATTACAAGATATTAATGGTCAAAGTGGGTTGACCGGCCATGACTTTACATTTATGGGTAATCCAGAAATTCCCCAGCAGTGTCTGACAACATGTTCATGAGCTCAGCTCTTTCATGTGTTAGGTGATTTGATTGTGTAAGTATATCAAAGTTATACTCTAGTATATGGACTACAGAATCATGGACTTAGATCACATAAATGACAAACAGGATCAAAGTAGTGGGCAGTAAAAGTAGTTTGACCGAGCACGATTTGTGTTTTCTGGAATTTCCAGAAAACTCAAGAACACGGTTTCTGACAAGGTTTGACCGGCTCAGATCTTGGGATTGTGATGTAGTTAGACTAACCTAATGTAGTATATTTGTTCTTTGTCATGAGGAATACAAGATTTAATCATTAAAACACTTAAACAATGATCAGAACTCGATTGAATCAAGGCACAAAGTAGCTATCAAGCACTACCTGGGTTTCTGGGTAACCCAGGAAACCTAGAAAGGGCCTGACAACCACTTTGAGCCTTTAGATCTTGCATTTGTGTTATAGCATGAGCTTGATTGTTGTTGATACATGTAGTATTACATAAATACTACGTGATCATTACATTTGCATGCCCAATAACTTCTTGAACAGTGATTTATGGTTGGTCAATGTAGGCACTAAGAAACTGACTATGAGTGTTCTTGAGGCTCAAGAACACCTATAGTGACAGTTTCTGTCGCTAAAGGCTTTAGCGACAGTTTTATAAAAATTAATTATATTAATTTCCAAAAATCATTAAAAATAGAAATTTATTTCTAAAAATTCCAAAATGAGTTTTAAAAATTATTTTAAGTTATAAAAATTAACTTTTAATATTTGACATAAATTTCATTAAAATTTTAATTTAATTAAATATTAATGGTATATAATTTATTTAATAATTATATTAAATAAATTAGTTAAAAATGATTTTAATATACTAAAAATCATTTTAAATGATATTAAAGTATTAAAAAATATTTTAAGTTATAATGAATGACTTTTAATATTTTGAGATAAATTTCATTAATAATTTAATATTAATGATAATAAATTTATTTAATAATAATATTAAATAAATTAGTTAAAAATGGTTTTAATATTTTAAAAATCATTTAAAAATGATATTAAAGTTTTTTAAAGTATTTTAAGTTATAATAAATAACTTTTAATATTTTGATAAGAATTTTATTAATATTTTAATATTAATGATAATAAATTTATTTAATAATTATATTAAATAAATTATTTAAAAATGATTTTAATGTTTTATAAATCATTTAAAGGTAAAATAAATATTTTAAAATTATTTTAAGTTATAATGAATAACTTTTAATATTTTGATATGAATAAAATTAATGTTTTATTATTAATGATAATTATTTAAAAATAATTTTAATATCTTAAAAATCATTTAAAGGTAATATTAAAGTTTTAAAAATGTTTTTAAGTTATAATAAATAACTTTTAAAGTGTTGACATGAATTTCATTAATATTTTAAATTATTTAAATATTAATAAAATTATTTAACAATTAAATCATTAAAAATGATATAAGTGTTTGAAAAATCATTATAAATGATTTTAATGTTTGGAAAAATATTATAAATGATAATTAAATTATCTAATATAACATTTAAGTTCTTGAACAAAGTTTTATTAGAAATAATTTCGTTAATTATCCGAAAAATGCAATCGGAATGCAGAAATGATACAAAACTCAAACCAACTCGACATAGTTTGACTAGGTATACGTTCATATGTATTTTAATGACTGATATGACTATGTGACAACATGTTTAAGCAATATGATGTGTTAAGTTGTATTATTCTAATTAAAAGAAGAATTCTATTGATGATATGACTTCATATTAAAAGCGTAAGCTATATTACGTAGCAATAATCAGCTATCAAGGCAAGTATTCTCACCTTACTCAAAATTTTATATTGAGCAAGTATCCAATACAAGGCATGTTCATGAATAATTATTATAAATTATTCATATCCATAATGATAATTCATGATTCGTTTATGAAATTATTCTTATATTGTAAAATTTTATTCAATTCGGTTATTATTTATTAATATCTCAGTATTGTCTTTTATTATACAAGTGTCCCCATTTGTATAAATTATTGTATTCAAACAAGAACCCTTGAACTTGAAATTCTTTGATATGACAAATCCTGTTACAAACTACTAAACTTCGGTATGTATTATGGTTTAAAGACTGTCAAAGCTAATTGACTGAGCTAGACATAGTTTGAATTATTTAGGACTCCAGACTGAGTATGAACAACCCGTAATGGGGAAATTATTTATGTGCCCAAGGCGAACAGAATGAACGAATTTATCGTTTAAACAGATAGTATTGATCAATACAGGACATAACGGGGCTGATCACCCTACGTGTCCGTAAGACCAGAGCGGTTTGCAGATGAATTTCTGTTTAAACCTTTTCAAAAATAAAAAATAAAAGTTCATGGTCCATTGACCGCTCAGTATTTATAGTCACTACGTCGTTTTAAAATTTTAAACGATTTGATATGTTATTAAGATATGTTTCGAAAGACTTCACAACTGTTGATTTGTTGTAGAGGTAGTCCTCAAAGATAACATTTACTTCTTTCAGCTAAAGTTTATTAACTGCTATTACTTGCTGAGCAATTAAATGCTCATTCTTGCTTTAAATTAAATATTTTCAGCTAAGCGTGATCAACCAGAAGGCTCTAGCAAAAACAAAGGGAAAGGAAAGCTGCAAGAATAAGTTTTATGGTATTTTATGTAATAGTTAGACTTTATTAAGACGATAATATTTACTATTTATCATGTAATGAATGCTTTAAAGGTCTTGTACCTGGGATTAGACAACTCTGATATGTATATTAAGTTTGTTATTTATATTATTCCGCTCAAAAAAATGATATCGTGTAGCACCAAGTTCGAGTTTCAAGTATCTGAATTTGGGGGCGTCCCAGGTTGGTATCAGAGCTTTAGGTTAGAAACCATAGGTGGGGGATACCTTAGGCTATAACCTTAAGCTAGATAGAAGCGTTGAAAAAAATAAACAAATAACTCAAATAGAGTTTAAAGGAGATGAATTAAAGAAATTCATCGTAAAATGAAATAAAAAGTAACTTATATAAACTATTATTTGTCATGTGTATATATTATGTGCTAATCAAGATAATTTGTGTATAGATGCCCGGAAGAAAAGGATTAGAAGACTCTCATGTCATAAAGAAGGAGCAAATCACTTCGCCTGAAAGAAACCAAGATGAAGTCATCATTTTAGAAAATATAGAACAAGAACCAGACACGGTGTTATTGATAGATAGTGATTCAGACACTGAAGTTGGAGCTGGCCAAGCATCAACGGAAGAGCAGAATCTAAAGAACAAGTTGTTATGTTTGGAAAGGTTGTTGGAAGTGGAAAGGCTACTAAACAGCCAGTTGCAAAAGGTGTTAATCGAAACAATGGAAGAACAAGATAAGTTGAAGGTTCAAATTGAACAGATGGGCGTCAAATGCAACAAATCGTGTGCAGCTCAAAGCCGGAAAGGAAAAAGAAAAATGAATGACCGTGATTTAGGAAATTCTGATTTTAATAAAAGGAACTTCAAGAAAGTAGGAACGTGTGCGAACTGTAATCGAAAACATGAAGGCGTATGTATGAAAGGACAGAATGTATGCTATAATTGTGGACGTGAAAGACATATCTCATCTCATTGCCCTGATCCGAAATAATGCGTATGTTTTGTATGTGGGTTGATAGGTCATCAAGCAAAGGCTTGTCTAGGATCTAAGGAAGGCGTAGGAAATGAATAGAATAAGTAGAATAGGATCATGTATGGTATGTATAGGTGTGAAATATTTGCTTTTGCGTAAGTATCATGTTGAATCCCGACTTTTGTGGTCACTTAGGGATAGTAACTGACTATGGCAGTCTGTATTGTGTAATAAAAAGTACTATGTACTGTTTGAATATGAATATAAATGTTATGATATTATTATATGTCAAGATGGTATGTTGATTAAATGACAATTTGTTAATTCAGCAAGCTGAATTTGGGAATCCAGCAAACTGAATTGGTCTAAATTTAGAATTTTATATTCTATCTTTTATAATACCATTAAAAATGGTATATGAATGATAAGATAATAATTTTTAAGGTTTTGTTTAACTAGATAATGCCGCCAAGAAGACAAAACCAAAACCAAAGGACAGAAGGTCAAGCAAACCCAATGCAGAACCTTGCGAATATAATGGCACAAGCCATGCAAACTGGAGTACTAGCAGTAAGAAATCGGCCAGATAATCAATTGGCAAACTTCAAAGACTTCAAGGCAGTAGGACCGCCTGAATTCAAAGGAACGATTGACCCTATAGAAGCCCAAACTTGGATAAAGAAAATAGAAAAAAGTGTTTGTTATTGCTAGGGTAGCGGAGGAGCAAAAGACAGCTTTTGCTACCTACATGTTGAAAGGGGAAGCGGGAGGCTAACCAAACTCGAGCCGGAGTAGAAGTGGTAACATGGACAAGGTTCAAAGAACTGTTCAACGAAAATTACTTCTCGTCCAGTATGCAGGACAGGATGGAGGTTAAATTTCTGGAATTGAAACAAGAAAATATGTCCGTTTCATAATATGTCGCCAAGTTTAACGAATTAGCTAGGTTCTCTCCACAATAAGTGAACACTGAAGCAAAGAAGGCACGAAGATTCGAACATGGTTTAAAGCCCTGGATCTACAACAAGGTTGCAGTGCTGCAAATTAACTAATTTGGAACGTTATTGGAAAAGGCTATTATTGCTGAAGGGGGAAGTGAGTCCATGAGCCTCTATAACAAGGTAAAGAAGAATAAGGGTAATGTTGAAGGAAAAGTTAAGGTGGAAGGAAACAGTGGAAGTGCAAGTGAGAAAAGAAAGTGGACAAATTCTGAAAATATTGGTAATAATCAGGAAGGAATAAGAAAAAGGGTGGAACCATGTGGAAAATATGGGAAGAGTCACCTAGGTGAGTGTCTCAAAGGAAAGTTTGTGTGCTACAAGTGCGGGCAGGAGGGACACATCTCTCCTAATTTCCCTAATCCAAGGAAGAATAGTGGTTGTTTCTTCTGCGGATCAATCGATCATATGGCAAAGGATTGTCCGAAAAGAAACGCCGATGGTGGAAATGCGAATGCTGGGAAAAGCAGTGGAAAGCTGGCGATCACGTATCCAACTCCGACAAATAAGCCAACTGCGAGAACCTTCAATATGACGGTTCAAGATACGGTAGCAGCAGGGGAAGGAATTCCAGGTATTGCTCGAATACATTTTATTTTCTTAAATATGGTTTTCTTATATATAATAAATCATTTTATTAGGAAATTTTGAAGGAGGAATTTGAGTTCTATTAGAAATCAAATTCCGTTTAAATTGATATATAAGCTTTATGCTGAATAAGTTAAAGATCAGTTCAATCGAATCAGATCGAGATCTACTTGCAATGAATGTTTATATTATTTACCCTTGTGTGTATTAGTTTTGAAACGGTGATTCCGGGGACGGAATCCTTATAAGAGAGGGGAATGTAATAACCCAATATTTTTATATAATTAAATTAAAAAAATTGCGTATAATTTTTTTTATGTGGGAATATATGCAAGGTAAAGCATATGTGAATATGTGATAAATATATATTTATTTATTGCATGTATGATTTCGAATATATTTTTCGATAAAGGAATTGTTGATTATTATAAATTATATTCTTATAATAAATTAATTTTGATAGTAAAAATATTTTATTATTTATTTTTCATGGAAATATGATTAATATATTATTTAAATAATATAAAAAAAGATTCTTAGAATTATTATAATAAGTATTTTATTATATGAATTTATCAAGATTAATTAAGTTAATTATTTTAACTTAATTAATAATGATATATAAGGTAAAGTGTGATTACAGATCGAAACCCTAATTTTGTCTATGTTATGAAATTTCATGGATTAATACAATTATTGTATAATTGTATTTAAAAGGAAAGTGTATTTATATTATGAATAATAAGAAATTATTTTCTTAAGGAATTTGGATATTAAATATAATTATTTATTATATTTATATTCAAATATATGTAAGTATATTAATACAAGTTATGATTATGAATTTTATATATAATTATGATAATTAACCTAATTATATAAATATATATTAAGGATTTATTTATTTATTTATTTTGTTTAAATATTAAACATAGTATTTAATATGTTTGAAGTTAAATGAAAGTATGGATATTATGTGATTAAGGATAATGATTAGGAAACCTTAATTCATAAATTTGAAAACCCTAATTATAGTAAGAAACCCTAATTTTCTATTAAAACCCTAATTTTTAAATTAGTATATTTTAATTAAAGTTTTTATTTAATTCCTAGTTAATTTTTCCAAACCCTAAGAATTATTTAGCAAAACCTAAGGGTTAAAACCTAAGGGTTAGGTCACATTACAAGTATGCCATTAAAATTATAGGTTAAAGGACCAAAATGCCCTTTTTATCATTCTTTAATGAGAAAGAGTGCAAATCTTGCCATAATATTGGTAAGTCACCAACTAAAGATCTCACATGTGCTCAATATCTTCCCAATCAGCCATCCATGGACACCTAGCAACATCTAAATTCATTGAATCAAAAGATAGAGAGATTAAAAAGAGAGAAAATAAAAAAAAAACAAGTCTCATTTCTATCCATACACTCAACCAAGTCATTTTCTCTCTAAAGCCACGAAATCCTTTAGTGTTTTAGTCCCTAACCAAGTCTGTAACACATCAAGATCAGATTAGAAAGCCAAAGATTAAAGTTTGATCAAAGAGAGGTATAACCCTAAATCAAATTTAATCTTGTATGCTAAGTTAGATATTGTGTTTTTGTGTTTAATCATGTGTTATAAGATGTTATTTAGTGATCTATGATGTTATATCATAGATCCATAACATCAAAGTACTCAAAAATCAAAATTTTCAAAACTATCAAGAACCTTAGATTTATGGCCTGACAACCGAATGTTAGAGGCCATAGATCTAGATCTGTTTATGATTTTACTTGTTTGATGTATTGGACTTGTAGTATGCTATAAGGGGAGTGATCTGGAAGTGCAATCATGGTTATACCATATCCAGATTACAAGATATTAATGGTCAAAGTGGGTTGACCGGCCATGACTTTACATTTCTGGGTAACCCAGAAATTCCCCAGCAGTGTCTGACAACATGTTCATGAGCTCAGATCTTTCATGTGTTAGGTGATTTGATTGTGTTAGTATATCAAAGTTATACTCTAGTATATGGACTACAGAATCATGGACTTAGATCACATAAATGACAAATTGGATCAAAGTAGTGGGCAGTCAAAGTAGGTTGACCGAGCACGATTTGTGTTTTCTAGAATTTCCAGAAAACTCAAGAACACGGTTTCTGACAAGGTTTGACCGGCTCAAATCTTGCGATTGTGATGTAGTTAGACTAACCTAATGTAGTATATTTGTTCTTTTCCATGAGGAATACAAGATTAAATCATTAAAACACTTAAACAATGATCAGAACTCGATTGAATCAAGGCACAAAGTAGCTATAAAGCACTGCCTGGGTTTCTGGGTAACCTAGAAAACCCAGAAAGGGCCTGACAAAAATAATTTTAAATATACTAAAAATCATTTTAAATGATATTAAAGTATTAAAAAATATTTTAAGTTATAATAAATGACTTTTAATATTTTGAGATAAATTTCATTAATAATTTAATATTAATGATATTAAATTTATTTAATAATAATGTTAAACAAATTAGTTAAAAATAGTTTTAATATTTTAATTTTTTTTAAAAAATGAATATTAAAGTTTTAAAAAGTATTTTAAGTTATAATAAATAACTTTTAATATTTTGATAAGAATTTCATTAATATTTTAATATTAATGATAATAAATTTATTTAATAATTATATTAAATAAATTATTTAAAAATGATTTTAATGTTTTATAAATCATTTAATGGTAAAATAAATTTTTTAAAATTATTTTAAGTTATAATGAATAACCTTTTATATTTTGATATGAATAACATTAATGTTTTATTATTAATATAATTATTTAAAAATAATTTTAATATCTTAAAAATTATTTAAAGGTAATATTAAAGTTTTAAAAATGTTTTTAAGTTATAATAAATAACTTTTAAAGTGTTGACATGAATTTTATTAATATTTTAAATTATTTAAATATTATTGAAATTATTTAACAATTAAATCATTAAAAATGATATAAGTGTTTGAAAAATCATTATAAATGATTTTAATATTTGGAAAAATATTATAAATGATAATTAAATTATCTAATATAACATTTAAGTTCTTGAACAAAGTTTTATTAGAAATAATTTCGTTAATTATCCGAAAAATGCAATCGGAATGCAGAAATGATACAAAACTCAAACCAACTCGACATAGTTTGACTAGGTATACGTTCATATGTATTTTAATGACTGATATGACTATGTGACAACATGTTTAAGCAATATGATGTGTTAAGTTGTATTATTCTAATTAAAAGAAGAATTCTATTGATGATATGACTTCATATTAAAAGCGTAAGCTATATTACGTAGCAATAATCAGCTATCAAGGCAAGTATTCTCACCTTACTCAAAATTTTATATTGAGCAAGTATCCAATACAAGGCATGTTCATGAATAATTATTATAAATTATTCATATCCATAATGATAATTCATGATTCGTTTATGAAATTATTCTTATATTGTAAAATTTTATTCAATTCGGTTATTATTTATTAATATCTCAGTATTGTCTTTTATTATACAAGTGTCCCCATTTGTATAAATTATTGTATTCAAACAAGAACCCTTGAACTTGAAATTCTTTGATATGACAAATCCTGTTACAAACTACTAAACTTCGGTATGTATTATGGTTTAAAGACTGTCAAAGCTAATTGACTGAGCTAGACATAGTTTGAATTATTTAGGACTCCAGACTGAGTATGAACAACCCGTAATGGGGAAATTATTTATGTGCCCAAGGCGAACAGAATGAACGAATTTATCGTTTAAACAGATAGTATTGATCAATACAGGACATAACGGGGCTGATCACCCTACGTGTCCGTAAGACCAGAGCGGTTTGCAGATGAATTTCTGTTTAAACCTTTTCAAAAATAAAAAATAAAAGTTCATGGTCCATTGACCGCTCAGTATTTATAGTCACTACGTCGTTTTAAAATTTTAAACGATTTGATATGTTATTAAGATATGTTTCGAAAGACTTCACAACTGTTGATTTGTTGTAGAGGTAGTCCTCAAAGATAACATTTACTTCTTTCAGCTAAAGTTTATTAACTGCTATTACTTGCTGAGCAATTAAATGCTCATTCTTGCTTTAAATTAAATATTTTCAGCTAAGCGTGATCAACCAGAAGGCTCTAGCAAAAACAAAGGGAAAGGAAAGCTGCAAGAATAAGTTTTATGGTATTTTATGTAATAGTTAGACTTTATTAAGACGATAATATTTACTATTTATCATGTAATGAATGCTTTAAAGGTCTTGTACCTGGGATTAGACAACTCTGATATGTATATTAAGTTTGTTATTTATATTATTCCGCTCAAAAAAATGATATCGTGTAGCACCAAGTTCGAGTTTCAAGTATCTGAATTTGGGGGCGTCCCAGGTTGGTATCAGAGCTTTAGGTTAGAAACCATAGGTGGGGGATACCTTAGGCTATAACCTTAAGCTAGATAGAAGCGTTGAAAAAAATAAACAAATAACTCAAATAGAGTTTAAAGGAGATGAATTAAAGAAATTCATCGTAAAATGAAATAAAAAGTAACTTATATAAACTATTATTTGTCATGTGTATATATTATGTGCTAATCAAGATAATTTGTGTATAGATGCCCGGAAGAAAAGGATTAGAAGACTCTCATGTCATAAAGAAGGAGCAAATCACTTCGCCTGAAAGAAACCAAGATGAAGTCATCATTTTAGAAAATATAGAACAAGAACCAGACACGGTGTTATTGATAGATAGTGATTCAGACACTGAAGTTGGAGCTGGCCAAGCATCAACGGAAGAGCAGAATCTAAAGAACAAGTTGTTATGTTTGGAAAGGTTGTTGGAAGTGGAAAGGCTACTAAACAGCCAGTTGCAAAAGGTGTTAATCGAAACAATGGAAGAACAAGATAAGTTGAAGGTTCAAATTGAACAGATGGGCGTCAAATGCAACAAATCGTGTGCAGCTCAAAGCCGGAAAGGAAAAAGAAAAATGAATGACCGTGATTTAGGAAATTCTGATTTTAATAAAAGGAACTTCAAGAAAGTAGGAACGTGTGCGAACTGTAATCGAAAACATGAAGGCGTATGTATGAAAGGACAGAATGTATGCTATAATTGTGGACGTGAAAGACATATCTCATCTCATTGCCCTGATCCGAAATAATGCGTATGTTTTGTATGTGGGTTGATAGGTCATCAAGCAAAGGCTTGTCTAGGATCTAAGGAAGGCGTAGGAAATGAATAGAATAAGTAGAATAGGATCATGTATGGTATGTATAGGTGTGAAATATTTGCTTTTGCGTAAGTATCATGTTGAATCCCGACTTTTGTGGTCACTTAGGGATAGTAACTGACTATGGCAGTCTGTATTGTGTAATAAAAAGTACTATGTACTGTTTGAATATGAATATAAATGTTATGATATTATTATATGTCAAGATGGTATGTTGATTAAATGACAATTTGTTAATTCAGCAAGCTGAATTTGGGAATCCAGCAAACTGAATTGGTCTAAATTTAGAATTTTATATTCTATCTTTTATAATACCATTAAAAATGGTATATGAATGATAAGATAATAATTTTTAAGGTTTTGTTTAACTAGATAATGCCGCCAAGAAGACAAAACCAAAACCAAAGGACAGAAGGTCAAGCAAACCCAATGCAGAACCTTGCGAATATAATGGCACAAGCCATGCAAACTGGAGTACTAGCAGTAAGAAATCGGCCAGATAATCAATTGGCAAACTTCAAAGACTTCAAGGCAGTAGGACCGCCTGAATTCAAAGGAACGATTGACCCTATAGAAGCCCAAACTTGGATAAAGAAAATAGAAAAAAGTGTTTGTTATTGCTAGGGTAGCGGAGGAGCAAAAGACAGCTTTTGCTACCTACATGTTGAAAGGGGAAGCGGGAGGCTAACCAAACTCGAGCCGGAGTAGAAGTGGTAACATGGACAAGGTTCAAAGAACTGTTCAACGAAAATTACTTCTCGTCCAGTATGCAGGACAGGATGGAGGTTAAATTTCTGGAATTGAAACAAGAAAATATGTCCGTTTCATAATATGTCGCCAAGTTTAACGAATTAGCTAGGTTCTCTCCACAATAAGTGAACACTGAAGCAAAGAAGGCACGAAGATTCGAACATGGTTTAAAGCCCTGGATCTACAACAAGGTTGCAGTGCTGCAAATTAACTAATTTGGAACGTTATTGGAAAAGGCTATTATTGCTGAAGGGGGAAGTGAGTCCATGAGCCTCTATAACAAGGTAAAGAAGAATAAGGGTAATGTTGAAGGAAAAGTTAAGGTGGAAGGAAACAGTGGAAGTGCAAGTGAGAAAAGAAAGTGGACAAATTCTGAAAATATTGGTAATAATCAGGAAGGAATAAGAAAAAGGGTGGAACCATGTGGAAAATATGGGAAGAGTCACCTAGGTGAGTGTCTCAAAGGAAAGTTTGTGTGCTACAAGTGCGGGCAGGAGGGACACATCTCTCCTAATTTCCCTAATCCAAGGAAGAATAGTGGTTGTTTCTTCTGCGGATCAATCGATCATATGGCAAAGGATTGTCCGAAAAGAAACGCCGATGGTGGAAATGCGAATGCTGGGAAAAGCAGTGGAAAGCTGGCGATCACGTATCCAACTCCGACAAATAAGCCAACTGCGAGAACCTTCAATATGACGGTTCAAGATACGGTAGCAGCAGGGGAAGGAATTCCAGGTATTGCTCGAATACATTTTATTTTCTTAAATATGGTTTTCTTATATATAATAAATCATTTTATTAGGAAATTTTGAAGGAGGAATTTGAGTTCTATTAGAAATCAAATTCCGTTTAAATTGATATATAAGCTTTATGCTGAATAAGTTAAAGATCAGTTCAATCGAATCAGATCGAGATCTACTTGCAATGAATGTTTATATTATTTACCCTTGTGTGTATTAGTTTTGAAACGGTGATTCCGGGGACGGAATCCTTATAAGAGAGGGGAATGTAATAACCCAATATTTTTATATAATTAAATTAAAAAAATTGCGTATAATTTTTTTTATGTGGGAATATATGCAAGGTAAAGCATATGTGAATATGTGATAAATATATATTTATTTATTGCATGTATGATTTCGAATATATTTTTCGATAAAGGAATTGTTGATTATTATAAATTATATTCTTATAATAAATTAATTTTGATAGTAAAAATATTTTATTATTTATTTTTCATGGAAATATGATTAATATATTATTTAAATAATATAAAAAAAGATTCTTAGAATTATTATAATAAGTATTTTATTATATGAATTTATCAAGATTAATTAAGTTAATTATTTTAACTTAATTAATAATGATATATAAGGTAAAGTGTGATTACAGATCGAAACCCTAATTTTGTCTATGTTATGAAATTTCATGGATTAATACAATTATTGTATAATTGTATTTAAAAGGAAAGTGTATTTATATTATGAATAATAAGAAATTATTTTCTTAAGGAATTTGGATATTAAATATAATTATTTATTATATTTATATTCAAATATATGTAAGTATATTAATACAAGTTATGATTATGAATTTTATATATAATTATGATAATTAACCTAATTATATAAATATATATTAAGGATTTATTTATTTATTTATTTTGTTTAAATATTAAACATAGTATTTAATATGTTTGAAGTTAAATGAAAGTATGGATATTATGTGATTAAGGATAATGATTAGGAAACCTTAATTCATAAATTTGAAAACCCTAATTATAGTAAGAAACCCTAATTTTCTATTAAAACCCTAATTTTTAAATTAGTATATTTTAATTAAAGTTTTTATTTAATTCCTAGTTAATTTTTCCAAACCCTAAGAATTATTTAGCAAAACCTAAGGGTTAAAACCTAAGGGTTAGGTCACATTACAAGTATGCCATTAAAATTATAGGTTAAAGGACCAAAATGCCCTTTTTATCATTCTTTAATGAGAAAGAGTGCAAATCTTGCCATAATATTGGTAAGTCACCAACTAAAGATCTCACATGTGCTCAATATCTTCCCAATCAGCCATCCATGGACACCTAGCAACATCTAAATTCATTGAATCAAAAGATAGAGAGATTAAAAAGAGAGAAAATAAAAAAAAAACAAGTCTCATTTCTATCCATACACTCAACCAAGTCATTTTCTCTCTAAAGCCACGAAATCCTTTAGTGTTTTAGTCCCTAACCAAGTCTGTAACACATCAAGATCAGATTAGAAAGCCAAAGATTAAAGTTTGATCAAAGAGAGGTATAACCCTAAATCAAATTTAATCTTGTATGCTAAGTTAGATATTGTGTTTTTGTGTTTAATCATGTGTTATAAGATGTTATTTAGTGATCTATGATGTTATATCATAGATCCATAACATCAAAGTACTCAAAAATCAAAATTTTCAAAACTATCAAGAACCTTAGATTTATGGCCTGACAACCGAATGTTAGAGGCCATAGATCTAGATCTGTTTATGATTTTACTTGTTTGATGTATTGGACTTGTAGTATGCTATAAGGGGAGTGATCTGGAAGTGCAATCATGGTTATACCATATCCAGATTACAAGATATTAATGGTCAAAGTGGGTTGACCGGCCATGACTTTACATTTCTGGGTAACCCAGAAATTCCCCAGCAGTGTCTGACAACATGTTCATGAGCTCAGATCTTTCATGTGTTAGGTGATTTGATTGTGTTAGTATATCAAAGTTATACTCTAGTATATGGACTACAGAATCATGGACTTAGATCACATAAATGACAAATTGGATCAAAGTAGTGGGCAGTCAAAGTAGGTTGACCGAGCACGATTTGTGTTTTCTAGAATTTCCAGAAAACTCAAGAACACGGTTTCTGACAAGGTTTGACCGGCTCAAATCTTGCGATTGTGATGTAGTTAGACTAACCTAATGTAGTATATTTGTTCTTTTCCATGAGGAATACAAGATTAAATCATTAAAACACTTAAACAATGATCAGAACTCGATTGAATCAAGGCACAAAGTAGCTATAAAGCACTGCCTGGGTTTCTGGGTAACCTAGAAAACCCAGAAAGGGCCTGACAAAAATAATTTTAAATATACTAAAAATCATTTTAAATGATATTAAAGTATTAAAAAATATTTTAAGTTATAATAAATGACTTTTAATATTTTGAGATAAATTTCATTAATAATTTAATATTAATGATATTAAATTTATTTAATAATAATGTTAAACAAATTAGTTAAAAATAGTTTTAATATTTTAATTTTTTTTTAAAAATGAATATTAAAGTTTTAAAAAGTATTTTAAGTTATAATAAATAACTTTTAATATTTTGATAAGAATTTCATTAATATTTTAATATTAATGATAATAAATTTATTTAATAATTATATTAAATAAATTATTTAAAAATGATTTTAATGTTTTATAAATCATTTAATGGTAAAATAAATTTTTTAAAATTATTTTAAGTTATAATGAATAACCTTTTATATTTTGATATGAATAACATTAATGTTTTATTATTAATATAATTATTTAAAAATAATTTTAATATCTTAAAAATTATTTAAAGGTAATATTAAAGTTTTAAAAATGTTTTTAAGTTATAATAAATAACTTTTAAAGTGTTGACATGAATTTTATTAATATTTTAAATTATTTAAATATTATTGAAATTATTTAACAATTAAATCATTAAAAATGATATAAGTGTTTGAAAAATCATTATAAATGATTTTAATATTTGGAAAAATATTATAAATGATAATTAAATTATCTAATATAACATTTAAGTTCTTGAACAAAGTTTTATTAGAAATAAATTCGTTAATTATCCAAAAAATACAATCGGGATGCAGAAATGATACCGAAATCAAACCAACTCGACATAGTTTGACTAGGTATACGTTTTTATGTGTTTTAATTACTGATATGACTATGTGACAACATGTTTAAGCAATATGATGTGTTAAGTTGTATTATTCTACTTAAAAGAATAATTCTATTGATGATATGACTTCATATTAAAAGCGTAAGCTATATTACGTAGCAGTAATCAGCTATCAAGGCAAGTACTCTAAACTTACTCAAAATTTTATATTGAGCAAGTATCCAATACAAGGCATGTTCATGAATAATTATTATAAATTATTCATATCCATAATGATAATTCATGATTCGTTTATGAAATTATTCTTATATTGTAAAATTTTATTCAATTCGGTTATTATTTATTAATATCTCAGTATTGTCTTTTATTATACAAGTGTCCCCATTTGTATAAATTATTGTATTCAAACAAGAACCCTTGAACTTGAAATTCTTTGATATGACAAATCCTGTTACAAACTACTAAACTTCGGTATGTATTATGGTTTAAAGACTGTCTAAGCTAATTGACTGAGCTAGACATAGTTTGAATTATTTAGGACTCCAGACTGAGTATGAACAACCCGTAATGGGGAAATTATTTATGTGCCCAAGGCGAATAGAATGAACGAATTTATCGTTTAAACAGATAGTATTGATCAATACAGGACATAACGGGGCTGATCACCCTACATGTCCGTAAGACCAGAGCGGTTTGCAGATGAATTTCTGTTTAAACCTTTTCAAAAATAAAAAATAAAAGTTCATGGTCCATTGACCGCTCAGTATTTATAGTCACTACGTCGTTTTAAAATTTTAAACAATTTGATATGTTATTAAGATATGTTTCGAAAGACTTCACAACTGTTGATTTGTTGTAGAGGTAGTCCTCAAAGATAACATTTACTTCTTTCAGCTAAAGTTTATTAACTGCTATTACTTGCTGAGCAATTAAATGCTCATTCTTGCTTTAAATTAAATATTTTCAGCTAAGCGTGATCAACCAGAAGGCTCTAGCAAAAACAAAGGGAAAGGAAAGCTGCAAGAATAAGTTTTATGGTATTTTATGTAATCGTTAGACTTTATTAAGACGATAATATTTACTATTTATCATGTAATGAATGCTTTAAAGGTCGTGTACCTGGGATTAGACAACTCTAATATGTATATTAAGTTTGTTATTTATATTATTCCGCTCAAAGAAATGATATCGTGTAGCACCAAGTTCGAGTTTCAAGTACCTGAATTTGGGGGCGTCACAAGATCATAATAGTATCTTGTATATACTAAAATATATTTTTAACATATTCCTTAATACTCTAGGGTATGTTGTAGGGTATGCTCAGATATATTAAAGTATATATGGAGATAGGTGAATGACTAACAAAGAATCTACCACTTCCGGTAAAGTGAGAGAATGTTGGGAGCCGTCGTTTAACACTCCAAAATTAACCTCATTTTTATTTTATAAATTCAATTAATTAGCATAGTAGCAAGCAAGGATCGATCCCACAGAGAGTGATATTTTTATATTTACCCTAATGTTTCTAATGAAGACGGGTTTTGAGTTGAATAACTAAATTAACAAGAATAAACTAATAAGAATTAATAAAGAATAAAAAGTTTCAGTTCTTTATTTTAGTTTCACCTATTCACAGCAAAAATGTAATAAAGTTAACATTATCTCTTCCTTCCATGAAATTAATAACCCTAGATAATCGCAATCGCTTAATTTTATGAAATTCTCCTTAGGTTTTAAATCTAAAGTGACAATCGCCCCCAATAGACCCTAACTATTATATAACCCTGAACTATCAATCAAGATTTAATATAATAGAAGCATGAAGAGCTAGAGAACTAGGTCATTTCAAGTAATAATCACATAATCATGGATTATTTAACTTGTCTTCTGATAATCTTAATAATACCCAAAATCTTGTCCACAATTAAGTATCACTAATTGTTACTTATGATCAGATATAATATCATTTGTTTAATATCATATCTTAATCTAGCAAATGATATCAATTCTCTAATTTAATCATCCAGAAACCAAATTAGTAGATTGAATAGCATACAAGAAGTTGAAATAGATTATCAGAATAAATCTCATGCAAGGAGGAATCAATAATGTAACTCAATTAACCATTAACAGTTAATAAGGTTTTACATCCCTTAAGAACTGAAAAATAAATAACTTAGCTCATGTCTTAAATCTTCAATCTCCCAAGACTAAGGTTACAATTGCGTATCTAAGATCGATCATATAATAGTAAGTATTACAATGTATTTATAGTGCTAGATAAAGTCCTAAATCCTACTAGAACTAGAAATTCAAATCCTAAAAGGAATTACAAAATATAACCCTAATTCCCATAAGGAATTAGAATCAATTTAGAAAGCAAATCTCAATAAAAAAGAAAACCTAAGTTCTTAAGGAAATAACAATCCAATTCCATGTACAAGTCTGCCAAGATTTGCTGCCAAAATTAAAAGATTTTCCTGACTCCTTCACGTCGCGGTGCGGCCGCACCTAATTTGTACTAGGGAACAGTGCGACCGCGCCCAAAAACAGAGAGATGTTAATCGGGGCGGTTTCTGAATGTGCTGGGTAGGATTGGAGCATAGAGAAACTCGCCAGGGCGAGTTCCTTTAGGCAAAATAAGCTTGCCGGGGTGAACTTAACTTTTATTGAAAATCTCATACAGAATCGCGACCGTGCTGCTTTGTACTGGGATCTGGCGCGGCTGCGCCTGACCCTGATAAGCAACACTTTGGTCTTTTAGCTCTGATTCGTCCCGTTTTCATCTTTTCAGCTTTAATTACTCCTGAAATCAAAAAACACGCTAATAATTCCATTTACATCACAAAATATGTAATATACTAAACGTAAAGGGATCAAAATTAATGAACATTGTGTACTTATCAAATTCCCCCACACTTAGCCTTTTACACGTCCTCGTGTAAAATAAAAGTCTGACTTCCAGAAGAATTCTATTGAAGCAAATTTTCAGAAGGTTTCAAGTTCACATCATAAATTTCAATACTAATATACAGATATTCGCCTAACACCTCATCAGTCAATGTTTAATAATAACTTTACCTTTCACCATTGGACTTGTAACGAACCCAAAATCAGGACTATTTCTCTTCCCAATCTTGTGCGTTAATACTATCTTGTTCTAGCTTTAAAATATTATTTAATGTTAAAATAGCTCAAAATGCAGAATAATTTTTTTTAATATCTTTGTGCCATTTATCCATTCCCTGAATATCAACCTTTATGATTCTTCTTTATACTGAAATTATATTGATTTTATGATTTATTCTATCAGAGTTACATGTGTATATATACAACTCAATCCCCAATGTGAAATCTTTCTTATATAGTAATATCACTATATCACTTTATTTTTTTATAAAGTATTCATTACAATACATCTAGAATAAATATTCTCTATTGAATATTTTAAACTAAACATAGTTGTTAGTTACATATACCAAAATCATCTATCATAGCTTTATACAAATTCTAACTCAAGAAAATGTATTGTTAGTTCCCAAAGGCACGTTAGTTATCTAGAAAGGGGGTTGAATAGATATTTTAAAAATTCTTTGTTTAAAATACTTTGTTAGTATTGATTATACTGACAGCAGCGGAATATATGTTTTGTTCCCCTTCAAGATTTTGCAGTTATGGTTTGATAAGCAGTTATAACAGATATAGCAGTTATAGCAGTTGATGAGAGACAATGAGACAGAATGTTTTAAGTGGTTCAGAGCACACAAGGCTCATAATCCACTCTTCTACTCCACGAGTAGGAAATCCACTAAGGATGTCTCTTACAACTAGATCACTTAGATCCCTTCAAGGCCAGCAGCCCTGGAACTTCATTTAGTTCACTTTTGAACTCTTCAAGTCCTCTGACTTGGATCTGCTCTTAGTTCACTTTTGAACTCTTCAAGTCCTCTGACTTGGTACCTCACTTGGATTTGCAGTAGTTGTTTGAGGTGTGCTACTCAGTTGCATTTCAGCATCTGTCTCTTAAAGACTTAGTAGCGAAGCAAGGTTTTCTCTTTCAGGATCGTAGTGTTGATCGTTGAGTGTCCTTGAGCTTTTCTCTTGATAATCTTTCTTATTGTATCTTGCTTACTTAGTCTGAATCCTTGTCTGATTTTCTTATAAAAGAGCCATTCAGAATTAACCGTTTGAATGCTCCCGTTGCTTCATTTAATGCTCCAGACGTTTTCTGTGCAGTGATGTTGACGTCCTGCTTTTTTACTGTTCTGCCGCCTGGCCCACTGACACATCAGACTGTATCTTTCACCTAACACCTGAAAAGGTGCTTTCTGTAGGCAGCTTTAGTCCTTTCCTTAGCTTCTTCAATACGCTTCTTTGATTTGAACTAAGGATGAATATAGAAGTATTGGGACTATCACTTTGTCAACGGACATAAGCCTTTCTTCATTTGTTGCTCTTCCTGCCTTCATCAGAACTACAATCTTTGATGCTGACTAGAGGAACACTACGATTATGATCATTGTGACATAATCATTGTTTGTTGGCTTTGCACAGCTTGATTCAGGCTTGATCGTAGAGAACACTATGATTTATCTTAAGCTCTTGGTAGACTACGATTCCTTGCTTACTTGTCTTGCAGACTCCACACTTCTGATAGCACTCTGCGATTCTAAACTTGGCTCGTCAGATGCTTTTCAACTTTATGATTCTAAGTGTGGCTTCCAAGGCAAACTACGATTCTTTGATGCTTTCACTTGAGCTCAACGGATCTTGCCTTGGCCTTTGCAGACTTGATTCTTTAGCAGACTACTATTCTGGACATCTTCATTTTAAGCTTCACGATTCTGCCTTTTCTTTTGCAGACTCGAATCTCTTGGCAGACTACGATTCTTGATATCTTCGTTCAAGCTCCATGATTCTGCTTTTTCTTCTGCAGACTTCGAATCTCTTGGCAGACTACAATTCATGATATCTTCGTTCAAGCTCCATGATTCTGCCTTGTCTTCTGCAGACTCAAATCTCTTGACAGACTACAATTCTGGATGTCATCGTTCAAGCTCCACGATTCTGCCTTGTCATCTGCATGCTACTTTTGACAGACTACGATTCTGTCAAGGTTTTAATTTTTACAGCTCAAATAGATCAACCTAACAAGTTTGATCTTTTCTTCTATACATTTATTTACATAAATGATAAACATTACAGCTCAGATCAACCCAACAACTTTGATCTATCATCTAAGTCTTTGTACACTGATTCTCTTAAAGACTGTACACTTAAGCATTTATATTTACTTTCAATATCAAATTTGAATATGCAATTCTCAACAATCTCCCCCTATTTGATGTTGACATAATCAATGAGATTTAGAACATAGCATCATTTTCTAAATGCATGATGCCAGAAAGTATATATGACTTAGTGTTTCAGTGATTAGCTGAAATTTCTAGAGAATAAGCATGAATTTATTGATGTTTGAAGAGATATTACAATCAAGCATAGAAACATCAATATACAGTTAAGCTTAGACTTATCTTTATTTTCTTTGCCTCTTATTCCTCAAAGAATCTGCAGCTCTCATTCTTCTGGTTTGTTCATCTCTCCATTCAATGTCTTTTAGCTCATATCTGGACTGTGCAGAAGTCATGCCTTGTGAGCCAGAAGCTTGACCTTGATGTCTTTGAAGAGGTATTCCCACTGGAGGCTGCTGCAGATATTTATCAGATCGTGGAGTTTGAACATTTGGACTCCTGGGGTTGCCACCCAACGATTGACCACCCAACGATTGACCAATATAAGTTTGCCTCTGCCTTCCTTGCTGCGGAGGTGGTGGTTGCATATATGTCTGCGTCTGCCTCTGTCCACCTCTGCTGCTTCTACTTCTGCCTTTGCCCCCTTTTCTATCTCCTTGCTCATTATTCTCCCCCTTTATGTCATCATCTAGGGTTCGAATATCTTCAGATAGGCGTCTGACTCCGTCCACCAGTTCATGCATTTGAGTTCGTTGTTGAGAAATGTCGCTACTTTGTTCAGCAACTATAGCTTCAGTGTTTCTTCTCTGTTGCTGAAGTAGTTTCACTGCATCGTTGTTCTAGCTTATTTGAGCAACACTGCATTCTTGGAATTGTTACAGTGAGATATGCAGTGCTGAAATCTGTTCTGCTATCAGCTCATTTTGAGATTGCTGATTCTTTTGCATTAGTATCATAGCCTCTTTATGCTTCTTTATCTCAGCAAAATGAATAACATCCCTTACCTGGAGGCTTGCAGCCATTTCATTGAAAATTTCTCTCAATGCTTTAGTCAGTTCAGTCCCCAAATGTCCTGGCAGAGTTTTGACAGATTCAAGGATGTGATCGAATCTTAAGTGGAGAGCAAGTGAGTGATCTTCAAGAATCTTTTCAGACTCTGAACCTATTTGATTCAATGTTGCAGTCAGCTCCTCCTTTGTTGGCATGAGAGCCAATTGATCTAGAATTTTTTATGTTTTTAGAGGAGGAGGAGCAGTTGTAGTGTGTTCATCTCTCCTTGACAGTCTTGCGAGAGCAAGTGTCATATTAAAATATTTATTGTTGGAGGATGATGGGATGTCTTTTTGGGTTAGAGGGGTTGATGTTTGCTGGGTTGGCGTAGTGTTTGGCTCAGATGTTTGTGTTTGTGTTTCTTTGAGCTGCTCTTAACACTCTACGATTTCTTCTTCGGATTGATTAGCATGCCCGAATCATAGTGTGTCATCTGGGGTTGGTATTTGACTGATTGAGTTTGCAAGCATTTCTTTGACAATTCGTGTGATGTGCTCAATCATCATTGGATCAGGTTGCTCTATGGGAATGAGTTGATTGTTTGGTTCATTAGACACAGAGTTTTGGAACTCTGTGATTGGAAATTGATTTTCCACTCTATTTTCCAACACATCATCTTCAACGTCCATCATCACAGCATTAGCAGATATTATAGTTTCTTCATGGACTGAGGAGACTACGTTTTCTCCGATAACTGGTAGCTCCCCCTCAACTTCTGCATTCTCTGGCTCTTTTGCTCTTAACAGCTCCCCCTCAGCTGTAGAACTCTCTTCATTGTGAATCTCCAGAGTTTTATTCAATGCTTCATTTTGACTCAGCTCAAGTGCTTCTTGCGCTGTTTCCTCAGGCTGAGCCATTTCTTCTTCTACCAAACCTTCTTCATGAGGACCAACACCCTTAGGTATTTCTTTTTCAGCATTGGTTTCCTCCTGATTGATCGTGGTCTGATCCTCTTCTTGGTTTAGGACAGATGCTTGAGATTCAGTGATCTGTTCAGTCTTCTCAATCGCCCTTCTTCTGTCCTCTTCCCTTAGAATTTCCTCATTGGTAAGAATATATTTCTTAACCAAAGTCTTCTTCTTCTTGGGCTTGATTACATCTTCAGAACCTTCTTCTGCTTCAGCCCTGATTG
This sequence comes from Panax stipuleanatus, assembly GCA_020205555.1. NCBI lineage: Eukaryota > Viridiplantae > Streptophyta > Magnoliopsida > Apiales > Araliaceae > Panax > Panax stipuleanatus. Next base: position 75,531,818 of record CM035115.1, on the reverse strand, counting down.
TCTGTTCAGGCTGAGAGGCTGTTGCATCATCTCCTTCAGTGACGCCTAGACTCTACGAGTGGTGAAGACTCCACAATCATAGTCAGTGTAGGCTTCCTTGTTCTGTGACTGCGTTTCTTCTTCTTCTGAGGCTCAGAGCTACCTTCAGTCATGCCTTTACTTGCTTCCCTCTTCTTCTTCATCTCCTTCTCTTTCAGAGCCTCCTCTGGTGCTTGAGTTGTCTCAGGAGTAGTAACTCTGTCAGACATTGAGCCTCTAAACTCCATTTTAGCACCAGGACAAGCTTAAAGTGCATCAGTGGTTGAGCCTTGGTGTTCCTCGGCCACTGGCATATCTTCATTCATCTTCTTCTTTCCTTTACTCTTTTTGAACAAGGCTTCAGCATTTTCTTGATTTACTTCTTCTTCTTCTATCTCCCAGGCTTCCCTCACAGCAGATGAAGTTGCAGGTTTCATCTTTACATTTTCTATCGGGTTTCTCTTCCAGTTCTGAAATAGTTGCTGGGTCATCTTTTTGTTGGGAGCAATGGAGACACCTTCCTTGTCTTCCATAGGGCATCTTTGATGTGCTCTTGGTCTTCTTGGGACTTTCCATCTATTTTCCAAACCACTCCATCAGTAGAGCTCCATAGTTGAGTTGAACTCTGTATCTGATAGCTGTCATGAGCTTCAGTTGCTTCTCATTAACAGTATCGTGACCCGAGCCTTTGTAGCATATGCATTTTCCAATAATGTCAGCAAGAAATTCATATTCTTGGGGAAACTCTTTCTTTCTGTAGCCACTCTTTCCTTCAGTTCTGATGTGCTTCATCTTCTTTAGGCCTTCATGAAAATCGATTCGGTTTAGTGATGGAAGACCTTCATTGTTCAGACCCAGGGCTAGGTTTATGTTTTCAGCATTGAAGCATATCTGCTCGCCCTTAACTTTGGTGAGGATGGAGTCTCCTTTAATAACTCCATTGGTGTAGAATTCTTTCACCAATTTTATAAAGATCAGAGTGTAGGAGCTTAGGGCATCTTTGAGTCCAGCTTTCTTTAGTAGAGAAAGAACGTTGTAGATTTCTGGACCAGCATCTTCAAATTTATCAAAGCATAGCTGATAGCCCAAAATAATTCTGGAAGCAGCCATTTATATGGATTGATTCTTCTGAAATGAAAGAACTTGGCTTAGCTTTCTGAAACTTAGGGTTTCGTTTGAGAGAGAGAGATAAAGAGAGAAAGTAAGAGAGAGATAGTCTTTTGAAATTTAGAGGTAAACTATCAGAAAGCAGTTCGAAATGAATTTAACTTCCCTCCATATGTTCTGCTTCGTGGAACACGTGTCGAATTCTGCAGAACTCCATAATTTTAATCCATGTGGAAATCTCCGTTCTGCCCTTAGGTCCCCCTGAGCTAGTGTGCCCTTGTGAGAAGACTACGAATGCCAAAAACCACTCCACGATTGTTGAGTTTGATCCTTTTCTTGCTTCTTGACCGTTGACTCTAAGGTTTTCTGTGATGCCTTCTGAAATGGCAAACCTTCTGGATTAAGGTTGCTCAGGAAGGGCCAACGTCTTAGTTTGACACTAAGGATTAGGTTTGTCCCTGAGACACTTATCAAAAGGGTTGCTTGGCTTGTTGTTGCTATCATAGTGAACCTTTCTGTCTTGACTGGATCACTCCATGATCGTGGTTTCTCTTTGTCATCTCTACGATTTTGACTTAGCCTTTATATCTGCAAGGTTAGCACCATCTAGAGCATAGAATTTATGGTTGCAAATTTAACATACCTAACTCACTTATCAGTTTATTAAATCTGGATTCATCTAATTTGTAAACACATCAACAAGTTAATTTTCACTAGGGATATATTGCAAAGATATTGTTCCATTTTGAACATAATCCCTAATAAAATGATATCTAATTTCTATATGCTTGGTCCTAGAATGAATGACAGGATTATTTGTTATTGCTATGGCACTTGTGCTATCACAGTGTATGGGTAAAGATTTGAAATCAAACCCATAGTCTGCTAGCTGGTTCTTCATCCATAGGATTTGAGCACAACAGTTGCCTGCAGCAATGTATTCAGCTTCTGTTGTAGAAGTTGATACTGAGTTTTGCTTCTTGCTGAACCAGGACACTAGTCTATTTCTTAGCAGTTGACAACTGCCACTGGTACTTTTTTGTCTATTTTGCATCCTGTAAAGTCAGCATCTGAATATCCTGTCAGTTCAAATGAGGACTCCTTGTGATACTATAGACCCAAGTAGGGTGTACCTTTAAGATACCTGAAAATTCTTTTTACAGCAGTTAAGTGTGATTCCTTAGCATTGGCTTGAAATCTAGCACATATACATGTTTGCAAACATTATATTTGGTCTACTGGCAGTTAAGTATAGAAGGTAGCCTATCATATCTCTGTATTGAGTAATATCAATACCTTTACCTTTCTCATCTTTGTCAAGCTTAGTTGCTGGAGCAATTGGTGTTTTCATGGGAGAGGCTAATTCCATGCCATATTTCTTAAGTAAGTCTTTGATGTACTTGGCTTGGCTTATGAAGATACCTTCATTAGTTTGCTTCACTTGTAGTCCAAGGAAGAAGTTCAGCTCACCCATCATGCTCATTTCAAATTTGCTCTGCATAAGCTTGGCAAATCTCTTGCACAGATTTTCATCAGTAGAACCAAAGATAATATCATCCACATATATTTGAACTAGTAAGACTTTATCTTTGTGCTTCCTAAGAAATAGTGTAGTGTCTACTCTACCTCTGTTGAATCCTTTTTCAATAAGAAAGTTTGTTAGTGTTTCATACCATGCTCTAGGTGCTTGTTTAAGTCCATATAAGGCTTTATCTAATCTATAGACATAATCAGAGAGGGTTGGATCAACAAAACCTGGGGGTTGCTCCACGTAGACTTCTTCTTGAAGTTCACCATTTAGGAATGCACTTGTAACGACCCCAAAAATTCTTACCTTATAATTCTCATTCTCGATTGTTTAACAATACAACTTTATTCTATCTGTACATCAGTATTCGATATACAATCATTACAAAAATGCGAAATAGTTAACATTTTTATAAAATCTTTCTTTATTGCCCTGAATCGCAACCTTTACATTACATCTATTCGATTCAAATCTATATCATGAATCTTTACAACAAAACAACTATACAAATTTTACATCATAAAGCAATATCCACTATACATCGGATAGCTCAACTTTACAACTTACCAATTACGTTACAATCAAAATATCAAATACAATTTGATATTTAACATAAGTAATATTCTTGAACATTGATTCCTATAATTCACTTAACACGTATCTTTACCTTGCATCTTGGACCTGCAAAAATGATTATTTGCAAGAGTGAGCTCGACAGCTCAGCAAATTCTAACAGTTTTCATGCATCACATAGCACATAATTAAGATGCTCAACATTAAAGTAACATGGCATACATGCTTTAATCACATAACAAATATAAAAATTGAGTTCCTTACTCAATCAACATTATTAAATCAATCAATGTAGTCATAAATTGACTTTAACATTTCATGCTTGCAACATATATAACATAGCATACTCTTTGCAATACAATTTAAAATAGTTCATAATATCATCAAGTTCACATAGAAAATAGGAACCGAAAGACTTGCCTGGCTCGTAGATTACCAATTATCGAAAACAGCTTAATATAATCAGCTTCATAAATCCTACACAACGTATTACCATACGCATCAATTATTAGTCACCTAGCAACGCTTATCAAACGTTTAAGTAAATTCTACTTTATACTTTCTAATTTACACTTCATAATTCTCTTTCATTTACTCGTTTGACACTCACTGTTAAACTTATGTATAATTAACAACATAAGTTAATTATCACATAGCTAATCCTCATCGCTAGTTAACAAACTTAGGTTAACTTATTCCTCATTAACTAAAAATTTAATAATTGATTATCACATCACATAATCATATAACTTCTCACATAATTAATCAATTAATAATTACATACTCATATTAAATTATAACTAAATAAATTATAATTTAAACAACCACTTTAATTATAACTAATCAAATTACATCTTATGTTAATCAAATTATAATTATCAATCACTCTACATCATGCATAATTAAACAAACTACAACTTCTAATTATTCATGCATTTATTAAACTATAATTAAATAAATTACAATTTAAATTACACATTCATCTTAATTATAATTATCCCAAATTATAATTACATATTAATTAATTAAATTATAATTACACAATTATAATTTAAGTTAAACATTTACTCGATATAATAAATCAACTAACCTTCATTATAATTTAACAAGTTACAGATAAAATTAAATCCTTACTCTAATTATAATTATAATTGTATATCATGTTCACTACATTTAACCAAACAAATTATAACTTAAGTTAAACCTTTACTTAGTTAAAATGAATTAACTAATAACAATTTAAGGTTTTCACCACCTTCTTTCTTTTAAACTTTGAAATCGTCAAATACCTATTAACAATATCTTATTGCAAATCTTAGTTCATGTTTAACACATAACCATTATCATTAACCTATACAATTTGGGTTTTAAAAACTGTACAATTAATTAAAGTTTTCTGCCTCTGCTCAAGGCACGGCGCAGCTGCGCCACCTTAAGCTTTGGAACCGGCGCAGCTGCGCTGATGCACGATCTGGAAAACTCAGCCGGCGCAGCTGCGCCGTAACGCAGACAGAAACAGTGCAGACTGCTTTCTTGCTTCACTGTTCTTCCCCAATATACCAACAATTGACAATTCTAAACTACTCAGACAGTGTATAGCATACATGTGCAACAACATAATTCAAATCACAAAAATCATATAAGTAATCAAAATCAAAGGTTTTAAAACCAAAATTTTGCTATTTTCACAAAAATTCATACTTTTCACAAAATAATTCACCATAAATCCAATTCTCAACCAATTAAATTCATAATTCATGTATTATCTTCGTTATTGAAGCTAGTATTATGAACAACTCCCAATTTGAATTTTAACAACTGATAAATCCTCAATTTTCATTCTAAAATTCAACTACAACACATAAACCTATAAGAACACAAATTCTCCATTAGAAATTTATTTTTAGAATACTTTAATTTTTGAAAAATCGTTTATAGTATACATGTAAGGGATTACAACATCTATTAACTCATTAATAAAAACGCATGAACACGTTATGTATATATAACCATGTATATACCAATTTTCATAGAAGTTCAATTAATAGAGAACTAACAATGAAAAATATAAAACAAAATCTTTAAAATACAAGGTTTCAAATCATACCCTTGATGCTTAGTGAGGAAGAAGATGGTGAGGTTTAGCAATGATTCTCTCAAGGCCTTCCTCTTTTTCTCTTCTTTTTATTTCTTCTTCTTCTCTTTTCACTCCATCTTTCTCTGTGTTTTCTCTCTAACACAGACTAACCTTTTTCTTTGTTTTAGACTTAGGTTTAGAATAAGAATTAACGTAGTTTTTATAAAACGTAAACTGATATCATATATATTATATGTATAACTATATAATATATATTTAACTCCCAATTAAATCATCCTTTAATACCATAATTGCATTTAATATATATAAGTTACAACATTTAGAATTTAAAAAGTATTAAGGCTTGTTTGGCAAAACAAGTTATTTTAAAAATAGATTTTTAGTAGTTAAGGCCATGTTTGGGCAAAACAGTTTTAAAACAAAAGTAAGGTTTGGGAAAAATTATTTAAAAACTTTTTTCTTTATTTTAATAAATCCTTTTAACACATACTTTAATGTTACACTTTAATTAATTAAATCTTAACATTCTAATTTAATTAATTAAAAGTCTAACATCAATTAAGCACATAGAATTGTCACATAATTATAATTAATTGCTAATTATAATTGCATGTAACACTCATCACATTACTCATCTAATTTAATTATCTCAATTAAATTAGAACTATAACATAAAATCATTATACCAATTAAATTAAATACTAAATATTCATTTAATTAATATACTATACTTAATTACATTACTCCATATTAATCACATAATTATTTATTTAACTCAATAAATAATTCAATTAAAATATTTATTTACTCCAATAAATATTAAAATTAACATTTAAATTATCTTTACATAAATTCACATATTTCACCATATATGACACGTATTCACATACTCAAACTCAAAACATCAGATAATAAGAATTTTATTTATTAATTTCTCATTTATAAATTCTAAAAATCTGGGATGTCACATCCTTCCCTCCTTATAAGGATTCCGTCCTCGGAATCACCGAAACCCTACCTTACTCAGGTTTTCATCAAATTTCTTTAAAAACATTTATCGTTGAATAACTTCAACACCTTACATTAATATAGGTTTTATATTTCCTACTACATTCAGTTCTTCAACAAATTTTAGGTTTTATTTCATAACCCTAAATTAAACACAATTATGTTTCAAATATTATATATTCTCTAACTCGTTCATTTCCTTTCTAAGGATCATTACTACATACTTTACTCATCGAATTAATATATTTCGTACTTCACCATCTATAATTATTCGGGTTATCACATTCACCCATTCTTCTAAGAATTTCGTCCTCGAAATTTAAGTCTATCAATCTGTATATATCATTCTATCAAAATAGATTTTACGTTAATCTCTACTCACTGGATTAAGGCGTTCAACAACTACTTCTTTCAGAATAATAAGAATCTTCCACAATTGCTCAATAATTGGGAAGCGATATAAATAACTCAGGAATTTAAAAGATTCCAAATTATGCTGAGTGGTCGCAAGACCTTGAACTTATTTTTTTAGGTTTATTAGTGCTTTACCCCCGTTACTTCACACTATAAAATCGCATCGGTACTCTAGGTGGCCAGCCTATCGCACCCCTACGTCGGGCCCAAACGTAGTACATTGTAACGACTATATGCGTTACATTCGGAACTATAGTCTCCGATAACATGTCCCCCTTTTATAGGGTTGTTCACCTCAGCTTCTTAACATCTGAATCCGCACCAAAATAATTTGGTTTGGCATAGTTTGACCAAAAACGCTCGAATTTCATAAACATCTTTCAACATTTGTCTAGCTGAATCAAGTAGCATAGACTTCTAGTAAAAATTCGGACATCAATCGAAATATATATATATATATACATATATTTTTAACTAACTCAATAAAATTTTATATTTTTTTTCGTTTAAGGAAGCTATAAGTAAATAATTTTTTTTATAGATTAAGGAACTAAAAATAATAAATAAATCTTTTCACAATATCCTGATACCGTATCATAGTATTGATACGTTGAGGACTTCGTCATTATATGACGTCGTCATACTACATCATACCATAGTGGGCTGACGATCATACGATCACATCCAACACTAGGTTTAACTGCATTGATAACTTCCTCGATTTTTGTCTCTACACCATATCAAATGATGCATAGAACACATAAAATACATTTTGAAATTTTAAAATTATTTTTGTCTAGCTGAAGCAATTAGCATAGACATGTGAATAATAGCACTATTTTAAAATTTTCATTGGTTCCATCATTTGATCCAATGTTTTTCAAAAAAACAGAAGTGTAACATCAGCACGAAGTCAATAAATTTTGAAAATCTAACAAAGCTAGGAGATTTAGAATATAAAACTTTCTCTATCAATTAAATCTTTACTCCATCATTACTTAATCATTCTATCAACCTTAAATAACATCAATGCTTCCTATACCATAACTTTTCTATACTCAGTATAGTTCATCAAACTTACCACACTTTGGAAGTTCAGGAACTTGCCACAATAATATGAGTTTAAGAACTTGTCCTAGCAATACGTAGTCAAAGAACTGATCAGAGACTGTCCATATGCTTAGGGGTTCAAAACATACATACGATTATGAGTCACGATCTTACCATAAGTATGAGTTTTAAGAACTCGCCTAACCTTACGATCATCTAATGTAATCTTACTATCATCTAATCTAATCTCTATTGACTCTAACTATCAAATATAATATGAGAAAAGAATCACCTCTTCGTAATATATATATCGATAGCGCGACACCAACCTTCCAGTGATTATCAATATGATAAACCAAGTGCAAGCACAAAACCCTGCCCATACAAAGATTTGTACAACTCAGCCGCCACATGAGTCCTCAATTGAAACCCCACTTAACTCTATCTTCTTCTTAAGTTCTCGCTCTATACTCGATACAGGTTTCCTGTATCTCATCATTTATAACTCCTCATGAGTTAATCTCGTACTATATCATAGTGCATTCTCGTTATAGTATCAAACTATAACTATTCAATCATTACAGACCATCTGTCTTTCAACTTCAAAAGATCACGTCGTGATCTTATTCTATAATCATCTCCCTTATGATTCTCATTATCATTTTATTTTAAAAACTTCTTATCTCTACCTATCATCATGACATATCATGATTGTATTATTCTTTTAAACTTATAGACTTCGTCTATTCATCGTTATTCGTCATCTTTATTATTGGAGTTAGGTAACTCCTGATTCTTTTCTCTATATCTCTTCAAGATTCTTCTTTGAATCTTCTTGTTTATTAAACAACTCTTCCCTTAAGAATTCATATAGCTCAATATTTTATTCGAGTTTATTCCTCGTTATTTTCACTTTCTTCTTATAACATTTCTAAGACTTAACTCATCCTATACTTCTACGTATGTGAAAGGAATAACCTTTTCGTTATACGTAACTTAATTTCTCATTCTCTAAGGTCATAGCCTAAGGTACTCTTACCTAAGGTGTATAACCTATCAGCTTTGATACCATCTGTAACGACCCCAAAATTCTTACCTTATAATTCTCATTCTCGATCGTTTAACAATACAACTTTATTCTATCTGTACATCAGTATTCGATATACAATCAGTACGAAAATGCGAAATATTTAAATTTTTTATAAAATCTTTCTTTATTGCCCTGAATCGCAACCTTTACATTACATCTATTCGATTCAAATCTATATCATGAATCTTTACAATAAAACAACTATATAAATTTTACATCATAAAGCAATATCCACTATACATCGGATAGCTCAACTTTACAACTTACCAATTACGTTACAATCAAAACATCAAATACAATTTGATATTTAACATAAGTAATATTCTTGAACATTGATTCCTATAATTCACTTAACACGTATCTTTACCTTGCATCTTGGACCTGCAAAAATGGTTATTTGCAAGAGTGAGTTCGACAGCTCAGCAAGTTCTAACAGTTTTTATGCATCACATAGCACATAATTAACATGCTCAACATTAAAGTAACATGGCATACATGCTTTAATCACATAACAAATATAAAGATTGAGTTCCTTACTCAATCAACATTATTAAATCAATCAATGTAGTCATAAATTGACTTTAACATTTCATGCTTGCAACATATATAACATAGCATACTCTTTGCAATACAATTTAAAATAGTTCATAATATCATCAAGTTCACATAGAAAATAGGAACCGAAAGACTTGCCTGGCTCGTAGATTACCAATTACCGAAAACAGCTTAATATAATCTGCTTCATGAATCCTACATAACGTATTACTATACGCATCAATTATTAGTCACCCAGCAACGCTTATCAAACGTCGAAGTAAATTCTACTTTATACTTTCTAATTTACACTTCATAATTCTCTTTCATTTACTCGTTTGACACTCACTGTTAAACTTATGTATAATTAACAACATAAGTTAATTATCACATAGCTAATCCTCATCGCTAGTTAACCAACTTAGGTTAACTTATTCCTCATTAACTAAAAATTTAATAATTGATTATCACATCACATAATCATATAACTTCTCACATAATTAATCAATTAATAATTACATACTCATATTAAATTATAACTAAATAAATTATAATTTAAACATCCACTTTAATTATAACTAATCAAATTACATCTTATGTTAATCAAATTATAATTATCAATCACTCTGCATCATGCATAATTAAACAAACTACAACTACTAATTATTCATGCATTTATTAAACTATAATTAAATAAATTATAATTTAAATTTCACATTCATCTTAATTATAATTATCCCAAATTATAATTACATATTAATCAATTACATTATAATTTAAGTTAAACATTTACTCGATAAAATAAATCAACTAACCTTCATTATAATTTAACAAGTTATAGATTAAATTAAATCCTTACTCTAATTATAATTATAATTGTATATCATGTTCACTACATTATAACCAAACAAATTATAACTTAAGTTAAACTTTTACTTAATTAAAATGAATTAACTAATAACAATTTAAGGTTTTCATCACCTTCTTTCTTTTAAACTTTGAAATCGTCAAATACATATTAACAATATCTTATTGCAAATCTTAGTTCACGTTTAACACATAACCATTATCATTAACCTATACAATCTGGGTTTTAAAAACTGTACAATTAATTAAAGTTTTCTGCCTCTGCTCAAGGTACGGCGCAGCTGCGCCATCTTAAGCTTTGGAACCGGCGCAGCTGCGCTGGTGCACGATCTGGGAAACTCAGCCGGCGCAGCTGGGCCGTTTCTGCCTTCGTTACAGGCGCAACTGCGCCGTAACGCAGACAGAAACAGTGCAGACTGCTTTCTTGCTTCACTGTTCTTCCCCAATATACCAACAATTGACAATTCTAAACTACTCAGACAGTGTAAAGCATACATGTGCAACAACATAATTCAAATCACAAAAATCATATAAGTAATCAAAATCAAAGGTTTTAAAACTAAATTTTTGCTATTTTCACAAAAATTCATACTTTTCACAAAATAATTCACCATAAATCCAATTCTCAACCAATTAAATTCATAATTCATGTATTATCTTCGTTATTGAAGCTAGTATCATGAACAACTCCCAATTTAAATTTTAACAAATGATAAATCCTCAATTTTTATTCTAAAATTCAACCACAACACATAAACCCATAAGAACACAAATTCTCCATTAGAAATTTATTTTTACAATACTTTAATTTCTGAAAAATCGTTTATAGTATACATGTAAGGGATTACAACATCTATCAACTCATTCATAAAAACTCATGAACACGTTATGTATATATAATCATGTATATACCAATTTTCATAGAAGTTCAATTAATATAGAACTAACAATGAAAAATATAAAATAAAATCTTTAAAATACAAGGGTTCAAATCATACCCTTGATGCTTAGTGAGGAAGAAGATGGTGAGGTTTAGCAATGACTCTCTCAAGGCCTTCCTCCTTTCCTCTTCTTTTTCTCTCTTCTTTTTCTCTTTTCACTCCATCTTTCTCTGTGTTTTCTCTCTAACACAGACTAACATTTTTCTTTGTTTTAGACTTAGGTTTAGAATAAGAATTAACGTAGTTTTTACAAAACATAAACTGATATCATATATATTATATATGTATAACTATATAATATATATTTAACTCCCAATTAAATTATCCTTTAATACCATAATTGCATTTAATATATTTAAGTTACAACATTTGGAATTTAAAAAGTCCTAAGGCTTGTTTGGCAAAACAAGTTATTTTAAAAACAGATTTTTAGTAGTTAAGGCCATGTTTGGGTAAAACAGTTTTAAAACAAAAGTAAGGTTTGGGAAAAATCATTTAAAAACTTTTTTTTTTATTTTAATAAATCCTTTTAACACATACTTTAATGTTACACTTTAATTAATTAAATCTTAACATTCTAATTTAATTAATTAAAAGTCTAACATCAATTAAGCACATAAAATTATCACATAATTATAATTAATTGCTAATTATAATTTTATGTAACACTCATCACATTACTCATCTAATTTAATTATCTCAATTAAATTAGAACTATAACATAAAATTATTATACCAATTAAATTAAATACTAAATATTCATTTAATTAATATACTACACTTAATTACATTACTCCATAATAATCACATAATTATTTATTTAACTCAATAAATAATTCAATTAAAATATTTATTTACTCCAATAAATATTAAAATTAACATTTAAATTATCTTCACATATTTCACCATATATAACACGTATTCACATACTCAAACTCAAAACATCAGATAATAAGAATTTTATTTATTAATTTCTCATTTATAAATTCTAAAAATCTGGGATGTCACAGCACTCTTGACATCCATCTGGAATACTTTGAACTTCATGTGAGCAGCAAATGTAAGGAATATTCTGATTGCTTTAAGTCTGGTAACTGGTGCGAAGGTCTCATCGTAGTCTATGCATTTTTCTTGAGAATAACCTTTGGCCACCAGTCTTGCTTTGTTTCTAGTGATCACCCCATCTTCATTCATCTTGTTCCTGAAGACCCATTTGGTGCCAAGTGATTCTTTGGTCTTTGAACTAATCTCCAGACTTTGCTTCTTTCAAATTGATTTAGTTCCTCTTGCATGGCTTCAATCCAGCTTGTATCTAGCATAACATCTTCAATCTTCTTGGGTTCTATTTGAGATAGAAAACTTAAATAGAAGCATTTATTCTGAGTTGCAGATCTTGTCCTGATTCTGGCAGTTGGATCACCAATAATTAGATCTTGAGTGTGATCTCTTGCCCACCTATTCCCTGTTGGAACATCTGTTCTGGTGCCTTCTTGTCTGAACTCCTCAAGATTGACTTCTGGTTCTTGTTGTTCAGAATCGTCGTCTGGCTCAGCTCTCTCTACGATTTCTTCTTCGGACACTACGATTCTTTGTTCAGGAACTGCAGTCGTAGTGCTAGGCTCGACTGCTTCATTCGTAGTGTCAGTATCATCAATCGTAGTGTCTTGTGGTGCAGACTTGTCCGAGTCTGTTTCATCAAAGATGCTATGGATTGAGACTTCAACACTTAATGTCTTCTTGTTGAACACTCTATAGGCTTTGCTGTCTGTGACATAACCATGGAAGATTCCTTCATCTGACTTAGGTTGGAACTTAGTCAGATATTGCTTGTCATTATTGAGAATGTAGCATGAACGGCCGAACATATGGAAGTAACTAACATTTGGCTTTCTTCCTTTCCATAGCTCGTAGGGTGTCTTTTTCAGCATAGAGTGTACAGAGATCTGTTCTGTGTATAGCATGCAGTGTTGATGGCTTCTTCCCAAAAGTATTCAGGAAGATGAGTTGTTTCTAGTAGAGTTCTCCCAGCTTCTATAAGTGTTCTATTTTTCCTTTCAGCCACTCCATTTTGCTGAGGAGTTCGTGGTGCTGAGAAGTTATGACTGATGCCATTTTCTGCACAAAACTGATCTATTTCTGAGAAATTGAACTCTCTGTCATGATCACTCCTTATTGCCTTGATAGTCTCTCCTTTTTCATTCATCACCAGCTTGAACATTTTTACCAGTTAGGAGCTTGTCTCATCTTTTAAGTTAAAAAAGAACACCCATGTGTATCTGGTGTAGTCATCCACTACGACCAGTGAGTATCTCTTTTCTCCTAAGCTTACAGTTGGAATTGGCCCAAAGAGATCCATATGAAGTAACTGTAGGGGCCTGTCAATTGAGTTGACTGCTTTGCCTTTGAATGAGTTCTTTGTTTGCTTTCCAAGCTGGCATGCATTGCATAGTCTTTCTTTGATGAAGCTGAACTTGGGTAATCCTGCTACCAGATCTTTGGAGGCCAGATTAGACATACTCTTAAAGTTGAGATGAGATAATCTTCTATACCAAAGCCAACTTATTTCTTCAGTGGCTTTAGCAAGGAAGCATATTGTTTCATCAGAACTGAGCTGAGCAAGATTGACAATGTATGTATTTCCTTCTCTTGTTCCTATCAGCTTGATAGAGGATATCTTCAGATCTCTGACTTGACACTGATTGTTGAGAAATGTGACTTGATGGCCTTTATCGCAGAGTTGGCTGATGCTTAGAATATTGTGCTTTAGACCATCAACATAAGCCACTTTGCTGAAGGACACTGCACCATTTCCAACTGATCCATAACCTCTTGTCTTGCCAGAGCTGTTATCTCCAAAGATAACTGTTGGTCCCTCCTTCTTTATGTAATTTGATAGGAGGGCTTTATTTTCGGTCATATGTCTTGAGCAACCACTGTCCAGATACTATATTGTAGTCGTGGTGCTCATTTCCTGCAAACATATTTAGCTTTCATATTGGTACCTAGAGTAGCATGGGTCCTGCAATGTTAGTACCCTTAGGTACCCAAATCTGCTTGACTTTGGGTCTCTCATGCATAGTATTATGAAAGCATGATGCAGTTTTATGACCAAATCTTCCACATGCAAAACATCCAAAATATTTTATGTTTGTGTATGTGTGTGGATGCTTTCTCCAATTTAACTTGTGTGGGTATCTGTTGGCTTTACCCTTATATTGCATCTTCCTTTTTCATGCAGCCCTGGAGTTCACTTTCTGTGCTGAGTGAATCTTAACACCACGATTCCTTCCAAGTTGATCCGTGAAGTCAGTTTTACTTGACTCTACGATTCGTCGAGGTTGGGCAGTGGTGACTGAGTTACTCTTCACCTTTCCGAACCCTAGGCCAGCATGAGATCCATAGTGTTTAGTAACACGTCTTGGTCCAGAAGAGCAAGGTCGCACTGATTCATCCTTCTGTGTGGACTTTACAAATGTAATACTTCTACTTAACTTAGAAGCACTACTTACGTTAATTTCCTTTGTCTTTTCCACATTTGGTTCTGAGGTAAATTCCCCAAATCCTAAGCCTGTTCTATCAGATACACTTCTCTGATTGAATATTAGGGAGTCCATGGATGAAGAAGATCTATTCCATGTAGAGATGGTCTTTTCTAACTCCTCAATCTTAGAGGTTAGATTTGACTCTCTTTGTATGTTCAGTTTATTAGTCTCTCTTAAGATTTTATTTTCAGCTTCAAGATTAGAGAGAGAGTCAGAACTTAGTAGAGCTGCTTCCAGCTCTTTCTGAACTTTCTCTTTCTCTTCTTGAAGATCAGTATAATCTTTAGATAGAACTCTTAGCCACCTCATATTTTGATATAGATCAGTTGACATATCACGAATGCCAGTTCTTAAATCATCAATGTCTATATCAGGAGAGTTAAAGTCAAATACCTTATCTATGACTGCTTCAGCATCTTTCCTGCTTAGTGCATCTTTGGCCATCAGACATATATTGGCTTTTTGAGGTGCTTCATCATCTTCAGACTCAGTATTAGTATCATTGTCTGAATCACTCCATAAACTTCCAGTTACAAGCCCTTTGTCTTTCTTCTTATTCTTTTTGTAGCCTTTGAGCTCCTTCTTTGGATTTGACTTTCTTTTCAGCTCTTCTCTGATAGGCTTATTGCAGTTGGCAATTAAATGCCCAGGCTTCTTACAGTTGTAGCATAGGTCATTGATCTGCTCCTAACTGCTACTGTTGTTGAACCTTTTAGGTTTGTTGCTCTTGCCTTTGAGTATGAGTCTTTTGAATCTTCTGGCAAGCATTGCAGCTTCATCATCATCAATGTCATCCTCTTCATCAGATTCAGACTCATCTTCCACCTGTGCTCTAGAGATCTCTTCCTTCTCTTTGAGAGCAACTCCTTTATCCTTCCTTCTTCCTTTTGATAGAGTTTCTGCTCGTTGGGACAGTTCTAGCTCGTATGTAAGAAGGTTTTCGTAGAGCTGTTGAACTGTCATTTCATGCAGATTCTTTGACTCTCTGATTGCAGTGGTCTTGGCATCCCATCTGCTTGGTAAAGACCTCATGAACTTGATGACTAGATCTTTGTTTGGATAGGTCTTTCCATAGGCTCTGAGAGAGTTGAGCAGTGTAGTGAATCTTTCATAAGTGGAAGTGACATTTTCTCCTGGAACATGAGCAAATATCTCATACTGTTGAGTCATAGAGATTGCTTTTTTTCTCTGACTTCTTCAGTTCCTTCATGCATAATGAGCAACGCTTCCCAGACTTCCTTTGCAGTTTTGCAGTTAACCACATTCTCGAACAGATTGTCTTCTAAAGACTGGAACAATATATTCTTAGCCTTTTTGTCAAGCTGAACATCTTTCTTCTCATTTTCAGTCCATTCAGATTTGACCTTGACCACCATGTTGTTTGGATCTTTTGGAGTTGGTGCAAGACTTTTTGGAACATAGGGCCCATTCAGAAAAGTTTCAAATAGATCATCATTTATTGAATCCTTGTAAGCCTGCATTCGAACTTTCCAGTTGGCAAATTTGTCTTTGTTGCACATAGGTGGTTTGCTTCCTCCACCTGTCTTGGTCTCGCTTATCAGTTGTGCCATGGGATCTACTCAAGCATGTATGCTTAGATGTGAGAACCTACTCTGATACTAATTTTTAGTTCCCAAAGGCACGTTAGTTATCTAGAAGGGGAGTTGAATAGATATTTTAAAAAAATTTTGTTTAAAATTCTTTGTTAGTATTGATTATACTGACTGTGACGCCCCCAAATTCGGACCGCCACTTGGTCACTCGAATTCGATTCGTCACGTTCTCATAGTAATATAATAATAACTAAAATCACACATTCACAGCGGAAGATCTAATCTAGAATAATTTATAATGATTTATTATAGTTATTCCCTTAAGTCTCGCAACCTACAGTACTTAATAGATTACATAATATTATCAAATAAAGACTTATTACGTAATCCTACTTAAGCTTAAACATAGTCTGAAGACAATTTTAATACATCATAATAATTTTAAACATTAAAGGAACAAGCTAGTCTGTAGCCTCGCCCTTGCCCTTGTCTTTCCCAGAGACACTTCCCTGTTCCGCCTTAACTGAAAGGTTTTAAATAAGCAAGAATGAGCACAATTTTCCCAGCAAGTAATATATAACAAGGATAAAGAGTTTTATAACACGAGTTTGAAATATCGAAATATCATCTCTAAGATAGTTCAGGGTTTCAGAACAATATCATGAATAATGAATATCAACAATTCTTGAATCAAATCTTTGGAATATGAAACGATAATTCAATATAGATCAACAGATATATATGAATTCAAAGGCTATCAACGTATCCAACTGGATAAAATAATTTATATACTGAGCAGTCACTAAGGACTATTGAACATCTACTAGAATTACCAATATTAAACTGATAACCCAAAAGAAACAAGTATGATAAATGATCAGTCTACAAAACTCTATGTTATGCATAACACCACAGTAATAATCACGCGTGTGTTGGGGCTTCCAACAATAAACACTCCCCTTACCATAAGGGTTGTTAACTCAGTTTTCAGATTTCAGCACCAATAAAAAGGTTTGGACAGTTTTATAAACATGCATATAGTCTTGTCGAATCGAATGGCATAGACACTTTCAAAATATTCAAGAACAATACCAAGTTCAACATGAATAATAGCTTTCACAAGAGTTTAACGTACTAGCTCAATGAACGAGTAAGTAAGATAACTTACATTGTACAAGGATATAATACTTGCAACGTAAAAGAGTGTAAGTTAGGAAACTTGCCTTTAGCGTAGTTTATCCACGTAATTTAATCAACACTTTCAAATCTCTATCGTAATATAATTACGTATATATATATGATATCAATTAGTTATATATTATAGCTTAATATCTTATCTTGGACATACGATCAACACACAAGCTAAGTCTTAGCCTAGCTACACAGTTATATATTAATATAACTTCTATTCTTAACGTTCCTCTTTTTGAGTTTAAACTTATTCTTATATCATTAATATCACATAAGAATCACAACAACTAGCAACATACTCTATTTACCAAGTTATAGCATTATAGCATATCAACTGTCAAAATTGGATTCAAATATCAACATATGATATCACATAGTATGTATACTTATTAAAGGATACTTTCATTCTTGTTCAACCTTTCCTCGTTTCAAATATACGTGATATAGATTCTAGTCAATACTTTCATAACTTTAAGCCATTCTAGGTCATAAAATTACAAAGTCTAACATGCTCACCTTGTAAACATATAAGGTATTCATATAACTTGTATTAAGCATACTCATGAATATTCATATCGCATACATGTAACTATCATTTTTATTAGTTCGAAAACATGCTTCAATTATGCTTAGCTTGATTTCATGGCATCTAGCATGGTAGGCATACGTGTATGATACATGAGTGAGTCTAAGAGTACAATCTCTTATGTCCATAAACTTCAGAATACGAAACTCGCAATAATATGTTAAGGTTCATAATCAAAGCTTATATTTTCATTAGGAAAGCTCACTAATAAGGTTTAACATGTTCATGTTACATTAAGAAATCCATATACATAAGTCAATATGTCCGACATACATTTCAAGGCCATATGAACATGCTTGAAAAATCAGAACTCATATATGGTACATACATGTCAAAAGTTCATTTGTAAAAACTTACATTTCTGTTACTAGTGAGGTTTGCATGTTCGTATTTCATTATGAAACTTACCTACTCAAGTGAACATATATTTCATGTGTTTTTAGGTTATACAAACATGTCTCAAAAGTCAGAATGTCTAAAACGGATAAAACAAGTCAATGTCCATGTTGAAACTCTAAGTTCATTTGTGAAATCTATAACTTCACTATTCAAGCATGCGATCCTAATATAACATGCTTACATTAGGCTTATATACTCATACATATGTTCTACTCAAGCTAGCATGCTCATCAAAGTTATGCAAACTAACCATCACTTAACAAAATTTCAGCAGAAATCAAAAACTGCAGCAGGGTGCCGGCGCAGCTGCGCAACATGCCAAGGTTAAACCGGCGCAGCTGCGCCACCACTGGTTCTGGCCGGACTGCAGCCTGCTTTGGCAGTTAACAGCCCAATTCACAAAATTACTTCACGAATTCAATTTTTAAACATGCTACATTATATACTAACATGTTACTAAGTCTATATAACGACTAATAATCATTCTATAATTCAATTAACATGCCTTGCAACCAAAATCAAGAAATGAGAATTTGACAGAGATGAAAATGACGAACAAGAAATGTAGTTATACCTTTGTAA
The DNA here is from genome assembly GCA_020205555.1 of Panax stipuleanatus. Taxonomy (NCBI): domain Eukaryota; kingdom Viridiplantae; phylum Streptophyta; class Magnoliopsida; order Apiales; family Araliaceae; genus Panax; species Panax stipuleanatus. The sequence goes on along the minus strand of CM035115.1, from coordinate 75,512,737 downwards.
TGCAATTGTTGTTAACTGAATTCTCAACTCTTGGAATACTTAACACTGATATATGTATATGCTCTCACTCTCAACACTTAAGAAATCTCAGCAAATTGCAAATGGAGAAGGAGAGTTCGTATTTATAGAAAAACCAATATACAGACAATGCATTTATACATCAAATTAAACCAATAGGAATGTTGAATTGCATGGTGGCTAATAGGGGGTTGGTAAATGGTTGTTAGATTCATCATGAATCCCACATCCTTGATTATCATGAGCAATGAAAGCTATGAAATGTTTGCTGAGTTTGTGGAATATAGGCCTTAGACTTCATAATGCTATTCACGTGTACAAGGTTTGTGTCTATCAATATGGGACAAGGAATGGTATCTCAGCATTTGTAACACTCCACACTTAAACTATTATACATACATAACATATGCTTATGTTATAATTTGAATCACAATGCATTTTTAATAGGTAACAAATATTATAATGTAGCAAGTAGGGATACATATATTTAACATATAACCCATGTATATTTTGTTAATATTAGATATAATTTTATCAGATATTACCACATTACATTGTCTCATTTATTATTAAATTCTATTATTCAATTATATTTTGAAGGAATCATCAACTATAATTGTTTACTACATATATTCATGATGTACTATTTTAATGTATATTCACAAATCATTGTCACATAAGCAAAAATCATGTTGCTCACATAGTTAATTTAACCTTAATACATGGTCCCTATATATAGTATGGTCACATAATTGTTGCACCACACTATATAATATAGTTGCACTACACTTCACACTTCATATAATATATAGTTAGTTACTATACGTTATACAATTAATTATCACATGCTTGCACATAGCAATTAATACTTTACTTATCTTATCAATTAATTAATAATAATATTAATTTATTTATTTCTCATAAATCAATGAAATTATAATTTTCACAATAATTGATTAACACTTATATGATTTAATTATCACAGTAGATAAATGTAAATCTTATTATATTTACAAACACGTCGATTATTATTATTATATATTTCACACTGATAATAATTATATATTATTAATTAATCACCATTAATATATTATAACAATTAATTAATATTCTATAATAACAATTAATAATTAATATAGATTAATTATTTACTTAATAATTCCTTCGTTAATTAATATCATCATTAATATTCCTCTTCACTGTGCCACACAAGGCTCTCAACGAGTTTATCGCAAACTCCACATTTCCTCAATTATTATAATTATTCAATTTAATATAGTTGAGTTAACTCACAAAATTATTTATATTCAAATAAATACTCATTCCCATTAATGTATTCATTTAATAACATTAGGAAATTCTCGGGTATTACATCCTCGCCCCCTTATAAAAATTTTGTCCCGGAATTGGTATAAGGTTACACAAATAAATGGGGATAGTCCCTCATCATCCTATCTTCTAACTCTCACATTGCCTCTTCGATATCGTGGTTACGCCAAAGTGCTTTCACAGAAGATATAATTTTATTTCTCAAGGCTTGCTCTTTCCTATCTAGTATCTGGACAGGAATTTCTTCATACGCCAAGTTCTTCTCCACTTGAATGGGCTTGTAAGAAATCACGTGCTTATAGTCGGCCTTGTACGGTCGCAACACGAAAATGTGGAACACGTTGTGAATGTGCTCCAACCCGGGTGGTAACGCAACTTTGTATGCCACTTCGCCCACTCGCTTCAGTATCTCGAACGGTCCTATGAATCTTGGACTTAACTTTCCTTTCTTGTCGAAACAGATTTTTTCCTTCCATGGAGATACCTTTAAGAATACGAAACTGCCAACTTTAAAGTCTTGGTCCTGCCGATGCAAATCTACGTACTTTTTCTGACAGTCTTGAGCTGCTACTAGTCTGGCTCTTATCACTGTCACCACATCTGCGGTTTGTTATACTAACTCGGGTCCGAGTATTCGTCGCTCTCCGACTTCATCCCAACATAATGGCGTTCTGCACTTTCTCCCATAAAGAGCTTCGTACGGTGGCATGCCGATACTCACATGATAACTATTATTATACGCAAATTCGACTAAGGGTAGGTGGTCGTCCCAATTTCCTTTAAAGTCCATCACGCAAGTCCTAAGCATGTCCTCCAGCGTTTGTATAGTTCGCTCACTCTGTCCGTCTATCTGAGGATGATAAGCGGTACTCAACCTCAACTGTGTTCACATCCTCTCTTGTAAGTTTTTCCAAAAGTTCGACGTGAAGCTCGGATCTTGATCAGAAATAATTGACACCGGCACTCCATGTCGTGAAACAATCTCCTTTACGTATAGGCTAGCTAGCTGATTCAAACTGTAGTGGATCTTGATTGGTAGAAAATGTGCGGTCTTCGTATGTCGATCCACGATAACCCAAATGGCATCATAACCTTTCTGTGTAACTAGAAGTCCTACCACGAAGTCCATCGTAATATGCTCGCATTTCCACTCCGGTATTTCCAACGGTTGTAATAAACCACTTGGCCGCTGATACTCTGCTTTAACGCGTTAGCAAGTCAAACATCTACTAACGCACTCTGCAACTTCCCGTTTCAGATTGGGCCACCAAAAATGTCGCCTTAAATCTCGGTACATCTTCGTGCCTCCCGGATGAACGGAATATATCGTATTGTCTGCCTCGTATAAAATCTCTTCCCTTAACTCGGTTACCGCTGGCACCCACACTCTTCCTTCAAATCTTAAGATACCGTCTTTATCCATTCGGAATTTCTCTTCCTCATTTTCTGTAATCCTTTTCCTGATCTTCTCACATTCTTCATCTTTCTCCTGTGCTTCATTTACTCTATCCAACAATGTCGGACAAGCTTCCATTACAAATAATTTCTCTTCAAACCTCTTAGGTCCTTTCACTTCTATCTCCAATTTCTCCATCTATCTTATCAACTCTTCCTGAGTCGTCAAATGAAATAATTTCTCCCTTCCTTTCCTACTCAGAGCGTTGGCAACCACGTTTGCCTTCGCCGGGTGATAAAGAATATCGCAGTCATAGTCTTTGATTAATTCTAACCACCTTCTCTGCCGCATGTTCAACTCCTTCTGTATGAAGATATATTTCAGACTTTTGTGGTCCATGTATATCTCACATTTCTCCCCGTATAAATAATGCCTCCAAATCTTTAACGCAAAAACTACTGCCGCTAACTCTAAGTCGTGAGTAGGGTATCGTTTTTCGTAATCCTTCAATTATCGTGATGCATACGCAATGACTTTGCCGTGTTGCATGAGCACACAACCAAGTCCCTTGTGCGATGCATCACTATACACCATAAAATTTCCCGCATCATCTGGTAATGATAACACAGGTGCTTCGCTCAATCTCTTCTTCAGTTCTTGAAAACTCTCTTCGCACTTTTTGGTCCATACAAACTTCACTGTCTGCCTCATCAAATTGGTCAACGGGGTTGCTATCTTAGAAAAATCTTGGATAAATCTTCGATAGTACCCAGCTAACCCTAAAAAGCTTCTCACCTCCGTCGGTGTTCTCGATTGTTCCCAATTACTTACTGCTTTGACCTTTGCGGGGTCTATTGAGATTCCATTCTTATCCACCACGTGGCCTAAGAATTGAACCTTCTCCATCCAAAATTCACACTTTGAAAATTTCGCATACATCTTCTCTTTCCTTAGTGCCTCCAAAACAATCTTCAGATGTTCGGCATATTCTTCCTCTGTCTTCGAGTAGATCAAAATGTCGTCGATAAAAGCCACAACAAATTTATCCAAGTATGGCTTGAAAACTCGGTTCATCAAGTCCATAAATGCTGCCGGAGCATTAGTCAAACCAAATGACATTACCAAAAACTCGTAGTGTCCATAACGGGTTCGAAACGCAGTCTTTGGTATGTCCTCATCCCTCACTTTCAGTTGATGATATCCTGTTCGTAAGTCAATTTTCGAGAAACACTTTGCTCCCTTCAGTTGATCAAATAAGTCGTCTATCCTCGGTAGCGGATATCTGTTCTTAATCGTTACTCTGTTCAATTCTCGATAATCGATACAGAGCCTCATCGATCCGTCCTTTTTCTTAACGAATAACACTGGTGCTCCCCAAGGAGACACACTCGATCGAATGTAACCCTTATCCAATAACTCTTGAAGTTGTACCATCAACTCCTTCATTTCTACCGGTGCTATACGATATGGAGCTTTCGAAATCGGTGCCGTTCCCGGTGCTAAGTCTATTACGAATTTGATTTCTCTGTCTGGCGGAAGACCAGGCAGATTGTCTGGAAACACATCTTGAAATTCATTCACTACAGATATATCCTTAATTTCTACTCCCTTTTTCCGAGTATCAACGATGTAAGCTAAATAACCTACACATCCTTTTCTTAACAATTTCTTGGCCTGCATCATCGTAACGCAACATGATTGCTTAAGCGATGAGCTACCATAAAACACTACCTTAGACTTACTCAGAGTCTGAAGGTTCACACATTTATTCTGACAGTCAATTATCGCTGCATGGTTATACAACCAATCCATTCCCAGTATCACATCAAATTCTCCCAGTCTAATAGGAATCAATTCTACACTCAGTTCATGTTCTCTAATGTTTGCGCGACAATTTCGATAAACGTATGCTACAATGATTATTTCCTTATTTGCAACTTCTATGTTCAGAGGATCTTCTAAACGTTCTCGGGGTGTACTAAGTTTACTAGCAAATTCTTCAAATATAAAAGAACAGGTCGCACCCGAATCAAATAATACGTAACATTTATATCATTGATTGGGATTATACCTGACACTACATCATTTGCAGCTACGGCATCTTGGACGGTCATGTTAAATGTTCGGGCGGTCGATCGGTTGGGTTACGCAGGTCCTCCAATCATCAACTTGCTACCTCCACCCTGACCTCCGCTAGTTCCACCACTTCCTTTCTTTGGGCAATCCTTTATCTGGTGATCCGTTGATCCACAAGCAAAACATCCCCTGATCTTCTTCGGTTTTGGGTAATTTGGTGATATGTGCCCCTCTTGGCCGCAATTATAACACGTGCTTTTTCCTTTCCAACACTCTCCCTGATGGCTTCTCCCACACTTGTTACAAGTCTCACTCCTTTTCTTAAAATTTCCCTGGTTACTCCCACCTTGATTGTTATTTCTGTTGTTGTTGTTGTCCCATTTTCTCTTCCCGGAGTTATTTCCTCCGCCGCTGCTTCCTCCACGATACTCACTACCAATGTTCTTGTTTTTCCTCTCCTTATGATATAAACTTAAGGCCTCACTGCCACCTTTCGCAATAATTGCCTTCTCTAACAACGTCGCAAAGGAATCAATCTGGAGGACTGATACCTTATTGTACAACCATTGCTTTAGCCCTTGCTCAAAGCGCCTTGCTTTCCTCTCTTCATTGCCTACTTGGTGCTCCACAAATCGTGCTAGTTCGTTGAACTTAGCCGCGTATTGCGCCACTGTCATCTCACCTTGTTTTAACTCTAGGAATTTCACCTCCATTCGATTCTTTATGCTCTTCGGGAAGTAATTCTCGAAGAACAGCATCTTAAACCTATCCCAGGTTATTGTCCCTTCTCCCACTCTCTGCTGATTCGCCTCCCACCAATAGTTCGCTTTGCCTCTCATCATGTACATAGCAATTACCGTCTTCTGGTCTTCACCCACACGAGCTATAGTGAAAGCTTTCTCGATCTCCTTGATCCAGGTTTGCGCAACTATCAGGTCAGTAGTACCTTCAAATTCTGGAGGTCCTGCACTTCTAAAGTCTTTGAAGGTTATTACTGGGATAACTTGAGGTTTGGGGCGAATTGGTTCATTGTTCATTCCCCTTAAGGCTTCTCCTAACAAGTCTACCAATTTCTGGATCGAGTCAACTTGTTCCCTCTTGTTATTAATAGATTCTTCGGGTGCAGTCAATCTACGTCTTGGTGCCATGATCTGCATCACAAATTTTCATTTTATTATTACTCAGTTATATCATTTAAGTATTTCTTTTAAAACAAAAAGAATAAATTTATAACACGTTTATGAAGAAACTCCATTTATATTTATATGCCATTTCATTTCATTACATGATTATCCTAGCATACTGCTATAAATGTTATCACATATATCCCCTAATATCACAAAAGATGGGGAATATACCAACCTACTACCATACTACCCCTCTAATAAAAGCTTACACGGGGTTTACATCACTATCCCACATCTTACACAAAAGATTGGGATTACAACATAGTATGTACAACACATAAAGATAAATGCTACTAAATTACTACTAGACCATCTAAGGAAATCTCATCACATCATGCCACACTCCACAGGGCTCTTGTACTCTAACTGTGCTATAAAAGCTACCAGCTCTCGACTCATAGTATGTAGAGTCTGTCTATGCTCTGCCGGGTAGTGGTACACACCATCAAGCACCCTCTCAAATGCCGAACGGAACACGTACCCCATCTTGTTTATTTTCCTTTTCTTGCATCTGACCTCATCTCCAAGTCATCTGCTCTCTCATGGGCAGCCTCCCACTTCTCCTCGAAGTGTATCCTATCCATCACCTCTAATTCCAACTAAGTACGAAGTGCTTCCTTCTCTGTCTTCTCGCTCAATTCCCTCTGCTCGACCTCTTCTAGCTTCCCTGCCAGATCTACATTCCTAGCCACTGACTTGTGAAACAAAGTCCCCATCTGGATTCCAGCCTCCTTGCGGTAAGCAATTTCTACCTCTAGCTCCTGCATAGCCAACTTCCTCTGGTGGTCTTCGTCTCGCAGTTTCTGGAACTCGGACTCTCTCTCTAGGGCCTCTGCCTCTAATTCCTGGACTCTGCAGTCCAACTCTATGATCCGCTCTTCATACTCTCCTAGCATATGCTCCTCTAGGTTAGGCTCGTAGGAGTCCTCCATGGGCTCCTCCTCTGAAGGCTTGTCCTCAATCGGCTAGTCCTCCATCGGCTCCTCCTCGGGGTCAAACTCCACCTCTATCTCAACCTCATCATCAGACTCAGATGGTGCAACAGCTTGTACTGGCACAGAGTCTAAGGGTGCCTCGTACACTATATGAATATCCCTGGGTTCCTCCTCAGCCACTTTACTGGGTACTCCCATATCTGCCATCCTACAATCACCAACACAAGATAAACAATAGCAACTCCATTAGAATAAAACATAAGTTCATTGTATAATGAAGTTACATTTCACAACACACTAAGTCTCTCAAGGAAAACTCTACATGAGTTTTATCTCCTTTCTAACTTCTAGAATCTCCTAAGTTATAATCTAAGGACACTCACTCCTAAGGTTTATAACTACGGCTCTAATACCAACCTGTGACGCCCCCAAATTCGGACCGCCACTTGGTCACTCGAATTCGGTTCGTCACGTTCTCATAGTAATATAATAATAACTAAAATCACACATTCACAGCGGAAGATCTAATCTAGAATAATTTATAATGATTTATTATAATTATTCCCTTAAGTCTCGCAACCTACAGTACTTAATAGATTACATAATATTATCAAATAAAGACTTATTACGTAATCCTACTTAAGCTTAAACATAGTCTGAAGATAATTTTAATACATCATAACAATTTTAAACATTAAAGGAACAAGCTAGTCTGTAGCCTCGCCCTTGCCCTTGTCTTTCCCAGAGACACTTCCCTGTTCCGCCTTAACTGAAAGGTTTTAAATAAGCAAGAATGAGCACAATTTTCCCAGCAAGTAATATATAACAAGGATAAAGAGTTTTATAACACGAGTTTGAAATATCGAAATATCATCTCTAAGATAGTTCAGGGTTTCAGAACAATATCATGAATAATGAATATCAACAATTCTTGAATCAAATCTTTGGAATATGAAACGATAATTCAATATAGATCAACAGATATATATGAATTCAAAGGCTATCAACGTATCCAACTGGATAAAATAATTTATATACTGAGCAGTCACTAAGGACTATTGAACATCTACTAGAATTACCAATATTAAACTGATAACCCAAAAGAAACAAGTATGATAAATGATCAGTCTACAAAACTCTATGTTATGCATAACACCACAGTAATAATCACGCGTGTGTTGGGGCTTCCAACAATAAACACTCCCCTTACCAAAAGGGTTGTTCAACTCAGTTTTCAGATTTCAGCACCAATAAAAAGGTTTGGACAGTTTTATAAACATGCATATAGTCTTGTCGAATCGAATGGCATAGACACTTTCAAAATATTCAAGAACAATACCAAGTTCAACATGAATAATAGCTTTCACAAGAGTTTAACGTACTAGCTCAATGAACGAGTAAGTAAGATAACTTGCATTGTACAAGGATATAATACTTGCAACGTAAAAGAGTGTAAGTTAGGAAACTTGCCTTTAGCGTAGTTTATCCACGTAATTTAATCAACACTTTCAAATCTCTATCGTAATATAATTACGTATATATATATATCATATCAATTAGTTATATATTATAGCTTAATATCTTATCTTGGACATACGATCAACACACAAGCTAAGTCTTAGCCTAGCTACACAGTTATATATTAATATAACTTCTATTCTTAACGTTCCTCTTTTTGAGTTTAAACTTATTCTTATATCATTAATATCACATAAGAATCACAACAACTAGCAACATACTCTATTTACCAAGTTATAGCATTATAGCATATCAACTGTCAAAATTGGATTCAAATATCAACATATGATATCACATAGTATGTATACTTATTAAAGGATACTTTCATTCTTGTTCAACCTTTCCTCGTTTCAAATATACGTGATATAGATTCTAGTCAATACTTTCATAACTTTAAGCCATTCTAGGTCATAAAATTACAAAGTCTAACATGTTCACCTTGTAAACATATAAGGTATTCATATAACTTGTATTAAGCATACTCATGAATATTCATATCGCATACATGTAACTATCATTTTTATTAGTTCGAAAACATGCTTCAATTATGCTTAGCTTGATTTCATGGCATCTAGCATGGTAGGCATACGTGTATGATACATGAGTGAGTCTAAGAGTACAATCTCTTATGTCCATAAACTTCAGAATACGAAACTCGCAATAATATGTTAAGGTTCATAATCAAAGCTTATATTTTCATTAGGAAAGCTCACTAATAAGGTTTAACATGTTCATGTTACATTAAGAAATCCATATACATAAGTCAATATGTCCGACATACATTTCAAGGCCATATGAACATGCTTGAAAAATCAGAACTCATATATGGTACATACATGTCAAAAGTTCATTTGTAAAAACTTACATTTCTGTTACTAGTGAGGTTTGCATGTTCATATTTCATTATGAAACTTACCTACTCAAGTGAACACATATTTCATGTGTTTCTAGGTCATACAAACATGTCTCAAAAGTCAGAATGTCTAAAACGGATAAAACAAGTCAATGTCCATGTTGAAACTCTAAATTCATTTGTGAAATCTATAACTTCACCATTCAAGCATGCGATCCTAATATAACATGCTTACATTAGGCTTATATACTCATACATATGTTCTACTCAAGCTAGCATGCTCATCAAAGTTATGCAAACTAACCATCACTGAACAGAATTTCAGCAGAAATCAAAAACTGCAGCAGGGTGCCGGCGCAGCTGCGCAACATGCCAAGGTTAAACCGGCGCAGCTGCGCCACCACTGGTTCTGGCCGGACTGCAGCCTGCTTTGGCAGTTAACAGCCCAATTCACAAAATTACTTCACGAATTCAATTTTTAAACATGCTACATTATATACTAACATGTTACTAAGTCTATATAACGACTAATAATCATTCTATAATTCAATTAACATGCCTTGCAACCAAAATCAAGAAATGAGAATTTGACAGAGATGAAAATGACGAACAAGAAATGTAGTTATACCTTTGTAATGCAATTGTTGTTAACTGAATTCTCAACTCTTGGAATAATTAACACTGATATATGTATATGCTCTCACTCTCAACACTTAAGAAATCTCAGCAAATTGCAAATGGAGAAGAAGAGTTCGTATTTATAGAAAAACCAATATACAGACAATGCATTTATACATCAAATTAAACCAATAGGAATGTTGAATTGCATGGTGGCTAATAGGGGGTTGGTAAATGGTTGTTAGATTCATCATGAATCCCACATCCTTGATTATCATGAGCAATGAAAGCTATGAAATGTTTGCTGAGTTTGTGGAATATAGGCCTTAGACTTCATAATGCTATTCACGTGTACAAGGTTTGTGTCTATCAATATGGGACAAGGAATGGTATCTCAGCATTTGTAACACTCCACACTTAAACTATTATACATACATAACATATGCTTATGTTATAATTTGAATCACAATGCATTTTTAATAGGTAACAAATATTACAATGTAGCAAGTAGGGATACATATATTTAATATATAATCCATGTATAATTTGTTAATATCAGATATAATTTTATCAGATATTACCACATTACATTATCTCATTTATTATTAAATTCTATTATTCAATTATATTTTGAAGTAATCATCAACTATAATTGTTTACTACATATATTCATGATTTATTATTTTAATGTATATTCACACATCATTGTTACATAAGCATAAATCATGTAGCTCACATAGTTTAATTAATCTTAATACATGGTCCTTATATATAGTATGGTCACATAATTGTTGCACCACACTATATAATATAGTTGCACTACACTTCACACTTCATATAATATATAGTTAGTTACTATACGTTATACAATTAATTATCACATGCTTGCACATAGCAATTAATACTTTACTTATCTTATCAATTAATTAATAATAATATTAATTAATTCATTTCTCATAAATCAATGAAATTATAATTTCCACAATAATTGATTAACACTTATATGATTTAATTATCACAGTAGATAAATGTAAATCTTATTATATTTACAAACACGTCGATTATTATTATTATATATTTCACATTGATAATAATCATATATTATTAATTAATCACCATTAATATATTATAACAATTAATTAATATTCTATAATAACAATTAACAATTAATATAGATTAATTATTCACTTAATAATTCCTTCGTTAATTAATATCATCATTAACATTCCTCATCACTGTGTCACACAAGGCTCTCAACGAGTTTATCGCAAACTCCATATTTCCTCAATTATTATAATTATTCAATTTAATATAATTGAGTTAACTCACAAAATTATTTATATTCAAATAAATACTCATTTCCATTAATATATTCATTTAATAACATTAGAAAATTCTCGGGTATTACACTGACAGCAACGGAATATATGTTTTGTTCCCCTTCAAGATTTTGCAGTTATGGTTTGATAAGCAGTTATACCAGATATAGCAGTTATAGCAGTTAATGAGAGACAATGAGACAGAAGGTTTTAAGTGGTTCAGAGCATACAAGGCTCCTACTCCACTCTTCTACTCCACTTAGTTCACTTTTGAACTCTTCAAGTCCTCTGACTTGGATATGCTCTTGGATTTGCAGTAGTTGTTTGAGGTGTGCTACTCAGTTGCATTTCAGCATCTGTCTCTTAAAGACTGAGTAGCGAAGCAAGCTTTTCTCTTTCAGGATCGTAGTGTTGATCGTTGAGTGTTCTTGAGCTTTTCTCTTGATAATCTTTCTTATTGTATCTTGCTTACTTAGTCTGAATCCTTGTCTGATTTCCTTATAAAAGAGCCATTCAGAATTAGCCGTTTGAATGCTCCCGTGGCTTCATTTAATGCTCCAGACGTTTTCTGTGCAGTGATGTTGACGTCCTACTTTTCTGCTGTTCTGCCGCCTGGCCCACTGACACATCAGACTGTATCTTTCACCTTAACACCTGAAAAGGTGCTTTCTGCAGGCAGCTTTAGTCCTTTCCTTAGCTTCTTCAATACGCTTCTTCGATTTGAACTAAGGATGAATATGGAAGTATTGGGACTATCACTTTGTCAATGGACATAAGCCTTTCTTCATTTGTTGCTCTTCCTCCCTTCATCAGAACTACAATCTTTGATGCTGACTAGAGGAGCACTACTATTATCATCATTGTGACATAATTGTTGTGTGTTGGCTTTGCACAGCTTGATTCAGACTTAATCGTAGAGAACACTACGATTTCTCTTAAGCCCTTGGTAGACTTCGATTCCTTGCTTTCTTGTCTTGCAGACTCCACACTTCTGATAGCACTCTGCGATTCTAAACTTGGCTCATCAGATGCTTTTCAACTTTATGATTCTCAGTGTGGCTTCCAAGGCAGACTACGATTCTTTGATGCTTTTACTTGAGCTTAACGGATCTTGCTTTGGCCTCTGCAGACTTGATTATTTGGCAGATAACTATTCTGGACATCTTCATTTTAAGCTTCACGATTCTGCCTTTTCTTTTGCAGACTCGAATCTCTTGGCAGACTACGATTCTTGATATCTTCGTTCAAGCTCTATGATTCTGCCTTTTCTTCTGCAGACTTCGAATCTCTTGGCAGACTACGATTCTTGATATCTTCGTTCAAGCTCCACGATTCTGCCTTGTCTTCTGCAGACTCAAATCTCTTGACAGACTACGATTCTGGATGTCATCGTTCAAACTCAACGATTCTGCCTTATTATCTGCATGCTACCTTTGACAAACTACGATTCTGTCAATGCTTTAACTTTTACAGCTCAAATAGATCAACCTAACAAGTTTGATCTTTTATTCTATACATTTATTTACATAAATGATAAACATTAAAGCTCAGATCAACCTAACAGGTTTGATCTATCATCTAAGTCCTTGTACACTGATTCTCTTAAGGACTGTACACTGAAGCATTTATATTTACTTTCAAGGAGATTTAGATCATAGCATCATTTTCTAAATGCATAATGCTAGAAAGTAAATATGACTTGGTGTTTCAGTGAGCAGCTGAAATTTCTAGAGAATAAGCATGAATTTATTGATGTTTGAAGAGATATTATAATCAAGCATAGAAATATCAATATACAGTTAAGCTTAGACTTATCTCTATTTTCTTTGCCTCTTATTCCTCGAAGACTCTGCAGCTCTCATTCTTCTGGTTTGTTCATCTCTCCATTCAATGTCTTCTAGCTCATATCTGGACTGTGCAGAAGTCATGCCTTGTGAGCCAGAAGCTTTACCTTGATATCTTTGAAGAGGTATTCCCACTGGAGGCTGCTGCAGATATTGATCAGATCGTGGAGTTTGAACATTTGGACTCCTGGGGTTGCCACCCAACGATTGACCAATATGAGTTTGCCTCTGCCTTCCTTGCTGTGGAGGTGGTGGTTGAATATATGTCTGCGTCTGCCTCTGTCCACATCTGCTGCTTCTACTTCTACCTTTGCTCCCTTGTCTATCTCCTTGCTCATTATTCTCCCCCTTTATGTCATCGTCTAGTGATAAGTACACAATATTCATGATTTTTTATTCCTTTACATTTGGTTTTATTACATGTTTCATGTGTATATGAGCTTAATAAGTTGTTTATTATTTTCAGGTGAATTAAAGCTAAAAGGATGGAAACAAGTTGATTTGGAGTTGAATTGAAGAGGAGTTTGACCAGCAGTTGACTTTCTCAATATTTGGAGATTCCTATATGGAATTGGATTGATATTACTATTAGAATTAGGACTTCTTTGGACTGAGATTTTATTTTCTTATTAGATTCTATTTCTTTATGGAGACTAGTTATAATTGTAATTCCTTTTAGGATTTGGATTCCTAGTTCTTATAGGATTTAGGCCATTGTCTAGCACTATAAATAGAGGATGATAGTTAAGGTTTTATTCATTCAATCTTCTACCAACTATCATACCTCATTGAAGTGCAGACTTGGAGCATGTCAGGCTAGTTTCTTTATTCAGTTCTAAAGGGAGGTGGAACCTTGTTACAAGTAATTAATTAATTGAGTATTATTATTTATTCCTTCTTGTATGAAATTTCTTCTGATAATCTGTTTTCATTGATTGCATGCTAATTGATCTAATTAATTTGATATGGCCAATTGAGTTAATTTAATCATTATCATATGCTAGATTAAGATTGGTATTACGTGTAATTGATATCTGTCTTCATCACAAGTAGTAAATTAGTGATACTAATTGTGGACAAGCTTTTGGGTATTGCTAAGATTATCAGAAAACAAGTTAAACAAATCGAGCTTATGTGTTTGTTGCTTGGATTAGCCTAATTCTCTATTTATTAATGCTTCTATCATATTAAATCTAGAGAGCTTGTTCTAGGCTATATGCTAGTTGAATCTGGTGAAGAGCTTGTTTTATACAGTGAATATCTAAGGAGAATTTCGGATAGCAGAGCTTATTGTTATTTAGGGTTAATAGTTTCATTGAATGGTAAAGAATAATAACTTGATTAATTGATTGCTGTGCTTGGTGAAACGGAACTACAGAACTGAAGTTTTTACATATTTGATTAATCTCTTTATTTAAATTTTGTTTTTCTTAGTTTAAAACAATTTCAAAAATCCCCCATCTTTATTTTTTGTTAAAATAGTAGAATAAATCTAAAATAAACTTACTCTCTGTGGGATCGATCCTTGCTTACTACTGTGCTAATTATTTAAATTCGTGAAGTGAAAGTGAGGTTAATTTAGGAGTGTAAACGACAGCTCCCATCTAGGGTTTGAATATCTTCAGATAGGCGTCTGACTCCGTCCACCAATTCATACATTTGAGTTCGTTGTTGAGAAATGTCGCTACTTTGTTCAGCAACTATAGCTTCAGTGTTTCTTCTCTGTTGCTGAAGTAGTTTCACTGCATCGTTGTTCTGGCTAATTTGAGCAACGCTACATTCTTGGGATTGTTGCACTGAGATACGCAGTGCTGAAATCTGTTCTGCCATCAGCTCATTTTGAGATTGCTGATTCTTTTGCATTAGTATCATAGCCTCTTTATGCTTCTTTGTCTCAGCAAAATGAATAGCATCCCTTGCCTTGAGGCTTGCAGCAATTTCTTTGAAAATTTCTCTCAATTCTTTAGTCAGTTCAATCCCCAAATGTCCTGGCAGAGTTTTGACAGATTCAAGGATGTGATCGAATCTTAAGTGGAGAGCAAGTGAGTGATCTTCAAGAATCTTTTCAGACTCTGAACCTATTTGATTCAATGTTGCAGTCAGCTCCTCCTTTGTTGGCATGAGAGGCAATTGATCTAGAATTTATTGTGTTTTTGGAGGAGGAGGAGCAGTTGTAGTGTGTTCATCTCTCCTTGACAGTCTTGCGAGAGCAAGTGTCATATCAAAATATTCATTGTTGGAGGATGATGGGATGTCTGCTTGGGTTAGAGGGGTTGATGTTTGCTGGATTGGCGTAGTGTTTGGCTCAGATGTTTGTGTTTGTGTTTCTTTGAGCTGCTCTTGGCACTCTATAATTTCTTCTTCGGATTAATCAGCATGCCCGAATCGTAGTGTGTCATCTGTGGTTGGTGTTTCACTGATCGAGTTTGCAAGCATTTTGTTCTTTGACCATTTTCAAAACTGGAAAATGGTCATAACTTTTGGCGATTTTTCCAGTCATAACTTTTTCATTTCAAAATATTTTTGAGCGATTTTTGAGCCCACGCGAAACTAACTTCCGGGGCTACAACTTTCGTTCTTTGACCATTTTCAAATTCCAGACATAAAATTCTAGAAAACCCGTGCAAGGGGACATACCCCAATTCGATTTCCAATTTTGGACAGATTCGACACGCCTCCTTTGAAATGTCATAACTCCTTGCTCCGAAATCGGAATTAGTCCGTTTAAAAGTCTATGGAAAGCTTATTCAATGTAATATACTTCCTCAAAAGCCTAGAATTTTCTGAATAATCTAGCTATCTACGAATTTTCCGTTTAGGGACAGAAGTCCACTAGTTTTCAAATTTTTATTTTCTCGTTTTGACATCCCAAAACTCGCCTCGACTCGACTCAATCCGAATTGCTTTACAAATAAGTCTTATTTCAGATAATAAAACTCTTCTAAGGTCTCGGCACCGTTAAATTCCAAATTTTTATCCGTGTTTGTTCTTTAAGGCCATTTAACGAACATTAAACGTGTGTTTTTCGTTTGACTTTGTTTCTTATCAATTTGTTTGCGGTTTTTCTCCATTTTAAACCTTATAACACTGCACAAATCAAGCCTAACCACCAAGTCTCTAAATCCATGAGTTCAATAATAACTCAAGCACAAAAATCAACATTTTATAAATTAAAGCTTACTAACATAACTCAATTTTTATCCTTTTGATAAAAAATCAATTCCAACTCCATATTTCATATACATAAATCAAAACTTGATTCCTTATAATAGAATTCCATTAAAAATCATCTCATAAGCTACTAAACTCCCAACGAATGAAGTTTAGCAATAAAAATCATATAATTACATAACTTTGATTAAACTCAAAATTAAGTAAGGAATTATACCTTATGGAATCCTTATTCCCTTAATAAAAGCTTTGATATCCTTTAATGGTCTTAATCATTGGTTCCAATTAACTAAGCTCTCCCAAAACTCATGGTTCCTTCACTTTACCACACTTGGCAAATTTTCAAAATCAAGCAATAAGGGAGAGAGAGAGGCTATGGTTATGGAAGAGAAAATGAGGGAGACTTTTCATTAATTTTTAGTCAACCAAATACTTGGTGTCCAAGCTCAATTCTTGAGTAGGCAATACTCCTCTTTTCTTTCTTTCTTACACGGCAAAATGGACATGGAATGAACTTGGAAATAAAGCTTGCTATAGTAACTAGAATAATTGAAGATTTAATCTAATTACCCAATTAAATATCCACCCAATTAACCTCTCAATATCCTTAGTGAATATATTAATTATCCAATAGTTAGTAACTATGTTTTGCTCTTCCTAATTACTAATTCACCACACTAATTATTTCACCCATTAGGAATCATGTAATTATATAACCCCTCTCGATATATCAATTACATATTCCCAAAATAAACATATCATAATTACATATTAGGTTCTTATTACATATTTATTTTATAAATATAAAAATAAATATGCAACACATAATAACCCGTGCAAATTTAATTATTTGCTTACTTAAGATATCATAGTACATATAATATCCTTCCTTTATTAAAATAATTTCACATAAGAATTCATTCTAATACTCTTGAGTAAAGTATATATAAATATTATATACTTAAACCATCTCTTTTAATTCATTTCACAAATTATTTTCAACAATTTTATTTCCTCGTGTAATAAATACATATATACAATATATATTTATTAACTCCTCATTACACGTTACACCAAACATGCACATATCACATATAGAAAATAAATAATAAATTTATGTTCATACATTATAAATTGTTGATATCAATTTATTTACATATAACTTAATATATTTACCATATTACGTAAATATATACATTACCTCATACAAATCTATACATATAATGTAATATTATTATTAAAATAATATTATCTATTTATTGAAATAATTCAATGCAAGAATTCATTTTAATATCCTTTATTTAAAGTATATAATAATTTTTGTATACTTAAACTGATTATTTTTTTCCCTTGTATAAATTGTTTTCAACAATTAACTGTAATAAATATAATAATATATTCACTACATTAAAACATGCATATATTACACTCAATAATGTAATATATGATTTCTTTAATAAAATAGTGGCTATACATTAAGTATTTTTATTGTCACCAATTATCACATTAAAATAATTTAATATTATAAATTATTTTAATTTACTCATCTCATTTCCTTTAAATAAATTGCTCTTACAATTGCTTACATATAATAAATATATAATACTAATATATTTATTATGCACAGAATCACATATTGCATAACACGTATTTAATTATGCACTACAATATCATACAACATATCACTTAATAAGAATTTTTTTTATTTAATTCTTATTTTAATATTTTCCAAAAATATGGGTTATTACAAGACTTCTTAGAATCAAACTGTATCCACATAAGCAATTTTCCCATGATCCACACACATATTCAGTTGTAGTTATCATGGAACTAAAACTATGCACACTATCTCATAATTCATAACATATTTTTTTTTCTGCTTTTCATTTTTTTCACTTTTATAGAACCTTCTTTTTGAGTACTGATGAATGCATTTTTATGCTTTTCGCATATTTTTTTTCCTTTCTTAACATGTGCAATGTCTTCTTTTCTTAGACTTTTTAGAGTTACCCATGTAGCGAACTTTCCACTAACGACTCCCAAACTAGATGATTTTAGGGCGCTGGGTGTAGAGACACCCCTAAGGCTTACACATTCAAGTAACAAAGGCCACAAAAGTCGACTAGTCAATTTGCTCGTATCTATCACAATTTTCAGCGAGAATACCGATGCTTCTTGAAGCTTGGATACCCAATTATTTCGTACAATGGACATTGAAGCAGATTTTCAATCCTACTTTTTATTTTTTTTCTTCTTTTTTCCTCATTCATCATTTTTTCCACCTCGAGGTTATAAAATAAACATAAGCATTTAAACAGTTCTAAATCATGATATCAGTGCACATAGACAACTCCACAAATAACTTAGCTAAATAAGCATGTTTCTCATGTTTAAGTACTCATGTATCACAAATTCAATTCAAATCAATTACTATGGATCATGACTCAGTTCTCATCATTCATTTAACCAATTAAGCATCAAATGGAATCTGAAATTTAGCATTAATTTTCAATCTATGATTTTAACCTTTTAAAACTTAGCTAAATAGAATCATGGAACTAAAGACAAAAAATTTCAAAGCCATCAATTTTTTTTTGAATTCTTACCAAAAATGGATCAAATACCCTACCTAAACCTTCCCCCCCCCCCCCCACACTTAAACCTTACATTATCCCCAACGTAAGAAAATCATGCAAAGAAGAGAGTAACTACTAGCTAACATTAAAATAACAAACTAAAAAGTAAAGGGATAGAAAAATCAAATCTGAATCCTGGGTTGCCTCCTAAGCAGCTGCCTTTGTTTATTGTCATTGGCTTGACATCATCTTGTTAGGTTTGTAAGATTCATGAACAAATCAAATTGCATAAAATAAGTGGAAGCGTGAAAAATCAGAGTTTTAAAATTTTACAAACCATATACCCGGATCATCCTTTATGCGCGGTTATTAATTAAACGAAATATATGGATATTAGATTCATAGCCTCGTAGAAACTAGCTTCCTCAGGTACGAGTTCAACTCCAATTCGTTTTGCATTCAACTTGAATCCACTAGGTTGATTCCTTCCTTTGATCAACGTTAGCCACTCAAGTGTTTGGCCTCTAGAGGTGATCCACCAAGAAAGAACTAGAATTCAAGAAGAAGGGTGTTTGGCAAAACACTAGTTTCTATCTCTATAGAATTATGTGTATTATCCCAACTCTTGAAAAGATCATTAACCCCAAATCAAAATAAGACTCCTCTTATTTATAGATGTAGACAACCCTCCTAAATAATTTAGGGTTAGGGTTTCATATTAATTAATTAAATCCTTTTAATTAATTAGGCTTTTCAATTTTATTAGGAATAATTAATTAAACTCTTTTAATTAATTAGCCACCTAATCTTATTAGGAATATATATATATATATATATATATATATATATATATATATATATATATATATATATGAGAGAGTATCTTATTAATTAATTCTCAAACTCCTTTAAAAATTAAATAATAATAATAGTAATAATAATAATAATAAGACTCTTATTAATTTATATTTAATATTTCTAAAATATTAAATAATAAATATTAAGCTATTTAATTTATTTTATGCATCATAGATTAAATTAAATATACTTAACTTATTATTACGATTATGTCATTTGCTTCTTTAATAAATATTCTTCCTTTTATGGTGTGACCCTTTAGATTCTCCATATTAAACAAGTTGTGATTAAATCAATTAAAATAATTCTAATCTTATTTAAATAAATAAATTAAAATAATATTTTATTTAAATAAATAACATTTATTCTACAATAAGGATACGCCTCCTTAGCGATCAACGACTTTCTATATAATATAGATTTTAACATTAATCATAAAAGAACCTTTGAGTAAATAGTTACCGTACAATTCAATCATTCCACCATCCAATGTCCCAATTAAATATAAGACATGGAATTACTGTCAAGTCTTATTTTATTTAATTTTATGTATTTCGATTCCAAAATGCACAACTCCAAATAATACAAATTAGAAATTTCTTTCTAATTTCATTTCATCTTGGCCAAGGATTATTGGGTTATCATTTATTGAATCACATAGGGTATATCTCTTCTTTTACTAGAAGTGATAAATTCTTTATTGATCATTCATTATCTCCATATATAACTTATTACTCCCAAGTATACCCTTTGATATAACCTAAGGGTCTTAAGGGACATGTCAAAGTATAACTTATCATACACAAGATACTATGATAATCTCAAGTCTAAGGATCACTTGTACTACTATCACTACAGAAATTTCTATTGACAGACAAGTAAAACTCCATTAGGTATTCCTTAGCGAGCCACGTTTTGTGAACTTATTCTGTGACGCCCTCAAAATAGGTTCAATACTCAACCCATTCTGAGTCACCAAATACATGGTACAGAATTCAAATACAATCTTTTATAACATGCGGTCGTGCAAAATACGACCACGCAAACTGTGAGTTTCAATACAAATCGTATATAATACGAAATATAAACACTCAAATTCAGTCCTCACTAATTACAATCATTATCACACTATTCTACAAAATAGTGAGGACTGTTATTGCTCTAACTCTGACTATCACCCCGATCCCCGACTAGTCCCTGCGACATTCTTATTTCCTGAAGAGAACAATGGAAGAAAAGGGTGAGCTTAACTAGCCAGTAAAGAATATTATGACTAAGATAATGAAGAGTAAATTATCGTTAGTCTTCAACAAATCAGATAAAATATTATGGACAACAAGTTTTAAATCAACAACTGCAGCGAAAATAACTATTCATTAGACGAGTTACGTAGAAAATAATGTCTACTATCATCTATGATTTAAAAGTCCATCATCAATATTTTATCCCTGTAATATCAATCAATATATTTCTTAAATCAAATATTCATCTTTGCACTACGGGCCAAAGATATTCATTTGTATCACCAGTGGCCATGTTCATCTCAACACCTGTCCATCTTTGCACTACGGGCTAAAGATATTCATCAGATAATCATTCATCTTTGCACTACAGGCCAAAGATATTCATCAAGTAATCATTCATCTTTGCACTACAGGCCAAAGATATTCTCCATAATTTAAGACTGAGGATGATGAAAAAGAACGAATCAAGTGAAATAAAGGACAAAGATTAAGGATTTGTAATTTAATTTGTCCAAGTTCAATAATACTCCGTAATAATCAATTGTGGATCAAAATTCAAGAATGAAGTTCAAAAGTTGGATCCAATCAAAGATAATTTAGATTAAAAAAATATTTTTTTTACCGTGAATAGTAATTCATGAATAGTAACTCGTAAATATTAACTCGTTATGAAAAGACGAAAATTTTCATAAAAAGTTCAGACCAATATTTCAGTGAAATGATATTAGATGAAGCGCAAAACTCAAAGAATTTCTGATCATTTCAGGAATTATAGAAGCAATAGTTACCGTAGTAAATTTAAATTTAGGAGTATGAAATGAAATATTATCACTTTCATAATATGAAATATGAAAAAAAATAATATTTTTTATGAATATTGAAAAGAAATAACATCATTTACGAGAGAAATAATATCATTTACCTTAGTAAAATACTAGATTTGACTGGAATATCAGATATTATGTTGCAAAAAATCTTGCACCGTAATCCACACTCAAACTATCCTTATACTCACAAGAAATACACTCGATATTATAGAGAGAAAATTTTCTGATTCTGGTGTGATTTTTATTTCTAACTAAGCATTCTATTTATAGAAACATGCCAGAACACTAATGTTGACTTTTGAAACCACGGATGAAATTGTAAGCACCACATTTTGGAAAAACTCTCTAGCACACCAAGGAAGAAATAATGTTAGTTGCCCATATGTTTATTTACATATAATATATATATATATATATATATATATATTAAAACATTATTAAAAGAATTCCAATTCTATTTTTTTTCTCTTTCACCTCATTTTATTTTTATACCATAAAAATAAAAATAATGTCATCATTTAAATTATAAATTTATATTATTATATTATCACATTATTGTAACGACCCCAAAATTCATACAATACAACTCTCAACATCGGTCGTTAACAATACATCCTTATTCAGACTTTACATCATTAATAAATGATACAATCACTAAAAATATGAAATATTTAAAACTTTTATATTATTCCTTCTTTATTATCCCTGAATCTCAACCTTTATCATTACATAACTTTGATTCAACCTTATTTCATGAATCGCATTGTCAGAGTTAGTATAAACTAAAACTTACAACCACATTCAATAACCCTTATACATCGGGTAAAATTTAAACTTTACAACACAACATCTGTTAACCATCATACATTATCAAATACATTATCTGAAACCTTAAACAGGGTCCAAAATAATAACAATTCAGCCAAAGTATATAAATTTTCATGCATTACATCTGATTCATTTCTTTCAAGTAGCACATAGCGTTACCTTGAATCCTTAACCTGCAAAAGTGATTATTTGCAAGAATGAGCTCGACAGCTCAACAAGATCTAACAGCTTTCATGCATCACATAGCACATAAATACATGCTCAACATACATCTCATAATAGTTAAAGTAATATGGCATACATGCTTTACTTCACATAACAAATATAAAGATTGAGTTCCTTACTCAATCAACATTCTTTAATCAATCAATGTAGTCATAAATTAACTTTAACATTTCATGCTTACGACACATATACAACATATCATGATATTTGCAAAATAATTTAAAACAGTTCATCATCAAGTTCACGTAGAAAATAGGAACTGAAAGACTTGCCTTGATCGTTGTTTACCAATAACAGTTTAACAGCTTACAGATATCTGCACTTCACGTGCCCTACACAATTATATAATCATGCACATCAACTATTAGTCACATAGCAAATCATATTAGTTGTAATATAAACTTTACTCTACATCTCATAAACCTTCCTATTATCTATACACAATGTTCAATTTGATTGTAATTCATTCAAGTGTTTAAGTCCTGCTAGGACTACCTATTGGTTTTATATTAACCACATTTCATATATAATAATGTTCGTTTCATTAGAATCGAGACACTATTTAAGTGTATTACTACGTTACACGACGTTTCGATGTTTATACGTCACACGCCTAACTTGCCTCTTTTGCATGTGTTTTGCATGCTCCTATATTGGGTTACATTACTCCATAATGTTTCACTCTTATAAAAATATAATATTAAACAAGGTCATACACACTCGTTACGGCGCTGAGATGCTTGCACGTCCGTACGCCAAACTTGTCTATTCGAACGCCCAAACGACACGCATTTGCGCACGCTTAGCACGCCCAATCGAATTGTCTAATACTCAAGGGTTAATGCTAAGTATCATTATAATACCTAATAGTCATGTTATGGAAGTTAGAACATCATTTTACATGGTCGGGAGCATTACATGTGCTTACATGCATGCCCGACGCTCCCCGATTGCCTCTAAAAACACATCATTCCCAAAAATAACCATTTTAACCCTAGATAACGACCTCAAATTGAAAAACTTAAAGAAAAAACTTTGTAGGTCTACTCGTGCTTGTTTCGGATCATCTTGAATCACCTCAATCCGAGTTCGTATGAAAACGTTATGGCCGTTTTACCACAGGAGATCAAAATAGTCTCGGACTGACTTTTCCTCCCGGCGTAGCTGCGCCCCAAATAGCCTTGGGGGCAGCGCAGCTGCGCCCCTGGTAGCGTGCTACGCGAATTTTTTTTCTAGTTTGTGGTTCTGGCGAATTTTCTAACCCTTTCCTCCTTCCAATCATCATAAATCAAGCTATACACATCCGATTGAGTTCGTTTTCGACTCTATGGATTCGTGAAACACTGAACTACTCATCTATATGATAATTATAAAACTTCAAAAACATTAACAATTCCTTTTAAAGGCTACAATTCAATGTTCATGCTAATTTTTCATGTTTTACACATATTTAGCGAATTCAATCACTACGAATTCGTTTTACATCCGTTTTGACTCGTTCAACTTGAGTTGTTTTCGTTTTTTAGAGTACTAGCATAATACATCATCAATTTCAGATTTCCATCAAGAATTTATCATCAATTTTAGTCTCTAAGTAGATAAAAATATATATTGTTTAACTAAAACTCTCAACTTCATCTTTCAACACATTCTTACGAACTTGATCACTATCCAACAACTTTTAGATGATATAGAACGGATTAAACATAACCATTAACATATATAACTAATTTCTTAACAAATTAAACATAGAAATCCAATTTCTCAACGAAAACTCAAGAGAATGAAAAAATAGATTAATACCTTTTGATTCTTCTAAACCTTATCTAGATGAATTGAAAAACCTTGTTTCTTTTGATTTTTCTAGCATCTCTTCTTCTCCAATTTCACGGAGAACTTCTATTCTCTCTCATTCTCTCATCTGTTTCTCCCTTTCTCTTTTCTTCTTTCAGTTTAGGCTTAGAAACAAAACTCGTAACTCATATAACTGATAATATAATACGTATATTACTAATACTTATTATATTACTTAATATACAATTAAATTAGGGGTTATAGAAATCTGAAAGCCACAAAGCCATGTTTGGCTAGTCCCTTCAAACATCCTTTTAATTTATTTTAATAATTCTCCTTATCATATGGTATATCTTCTTTTCTCTAAATGTCACACTTTAACTATGTTGCTAAATTATTTAGCTAACTACATTGAATAATTATACAATTATAATATGTATAACTATTACTCCATACATTACGAAATTATATACATAACCTTCAACTTAAAATAACCCTTTCCATTAAAGTAATTAATATTTATTACCTTTATTTTAATTAACTCACATGAATTATATAATTATAATATATAATTATTTAATTCCTTTTCTCGCATAAATTGTCTCAATATAATTTATTTAATCCATACATCTAATCACTACTTAAATATTAATCAATTTATTTAATACTATCATACTTAAATAAATTATTCCATAATAATTTCCATTGAATATTTATTTTATTCATTAATCCTAACACCAATATTTATTTATAATTATATTGGTTTTTCTCATTCTCATACCCATTTACATTCACTTGGCTAAATATAATATATTAAGCCATTACATAAACGTATTACTCTTACATGTAATATATTACCTTCATATTTTATTAAAACAATTATATTTATATTAATTTACTATTTTAATTAAGTGAATTACTCTCATTATTTATGAAATTTAATTCATAACAATTATAGTGCCAACAAGGTATAATAATCAAATTACATTATTCAATAATATAACTTCCAACTTAATTAACTTAATTCCCTTTTTAAACAATTCCGCTTCTCTTCTTTAATAGTTAAAATAAATTAACTACTAAACCTCATTCCTCCAACCTATGAATATATATATATATATATATATATCTTCTATATTCACACCACATCATATACTTCACCACATATAACACATATATACACATATCCAAACTCAAAATATCTCGTAATAAGAATTTTATTTATTAAATTCTTATTATAATAATTTTTTAAAAATTCGGGTTGTCACAATTATACTATTATAATGTAATATTATAATAATATGTTTGAATAAATATTTTATCAGAGAAGATAAAATATCAACTTTCAACAATTATTTCTTTTGCTAAAAATTCCTCCATTTATATCAAAATTGAATAAATATTTACTTATCATTTTTATCAATAATTAATTATTATTCACAAATAATATTACAGAATCACAATAATGACAACCAGGTCGTTCCCAAGAAAGGGGAGGCTTTCCGATAAGAATTTCTCCTTACTGGCGCGCAATTAGATTAACTAACCCCTTTTCAAGACAGAACTTTCTAGACATTGTCAATAATGCTGTCTAATAATATTATTTAAATAATATGAATTATTGATTCGATAATGTGAAATACTGTGCAGTGGTTACTGTGATAATTATTGAATCAATAATATAAAATATCAACGGTAGCAATTATTGAATCAATAATATAAAATATTGAATAGTAATTATTGCAATAATTATTGAGTAAGTGACTTCTTACGTAAGAACCAATAATTTGAAATACTGTGCAATACCGTGTGCTACTGTGCAACAACGCGTATTACTGTATTTTTATCACCGAGTATTTCAACAGTTTAACGGTAATAGTTTTACCGTTTATTTTATAAAAATTTACTTATGTCGTTTTCTATATCCGACATTCATTTCGTTGTGGGGTCCACCAATGACTGCGCCGTCGTACGAATATTCTCCGACAAAAAGAATATTCCTCGACCAAACGAATATTCTCCGACACAACGAATATTTTATAACCACTTGCTTACTTTGTAAAAT
Source organism: Panax stipuleanatus (assembly GCA_020205555.1). Classification (NCBI taxonomy): domain Eukaryota; kingdom Viridiplantae; phylum Streptophyta; class Magnoliopsida; order Apiales; family Araliaceae; genus Panax; species Panax stipuleanatus. Next base: position 75,486,056 of record CM035115.1, on the reverse strand, counting down.
TTGCACATACCACCCATAACTTATCACATTTATCAAATCAACACCTTACTATTTCAAAATAATGTATAAAGAAAATTAAATCTTTATTTATAAAAGTTGGGGTCTTACAACCTCCCCTCCTTATAAAATTTCTTCCTCAAAATTGACGTACGCACCTGGTATGTCGAAAAGATGAGGATACCTCACTTTCATTTTTGATTCTAACTCCCAGGTCATTTCCTCGATATCATGGTTCCTCCACAAAACTTTAACTTGAGGTATAATCTTTGAGCGTAGGACATGTTCCTTCTTATCCAAGATCTTCACAGGTACCTCCTCGTACGTTAAAGCTTCGGCTATCTCGTCTGGTTCTAACTCAATAATGTGGTTTGGGTCTTTCACATATTTACGAAGCATGGATATGTGAAAAATGTTATGAACACGAGACATGCTTGGGGGTAAGGCGAGTCTATAGGCCACAGTTCCTACTCGGTCAAGAATTTCAAATGGACCTCTCTTAACGAATCTCGTAACTCCTTTCCATGGAGCAACACGTAACAATAAATGATCTTCGACATTAAATTCTACGTCTCTTAGATGAAAATTCGCATAACTCTTTTGTCGGTCTTGTGCCGTTTGTATACGTTGCCGGATCATTTGAATCTTTTCCGTAGTCATACGTACTAACTCCGGTCCCAACAAAGTTGCTTCACCCACCTCGTCCTAGCATACTGGAGATTGACATTTTCATCCATACAACGCTTCGAATGGAGCCATGCCTATACTTGCCTGATAACTGTTGTTGTAGCAGAATTCCACCAATGGTAAGTATTTATCCCAACTTCCTTTGAAGTCTAGAACACAGAGTCTCAATAGATCTTCAAGAGTTTGAATAGTCCTTTTCGATTACTCGTCTGTTTGTGGATGATATGACGAACTGAATCGTAAATCCGTGCCCATAGCTTTTTGCAAACTGACCCAAAATAGTGAAGTGAATCTTGGGTCACGATCCAAAACTATGGATACTGGAATGCCATGCAACCTCACAATATCATTCACGTACATACGAGCAAGACGTTCAAGGGAATAAGTCTCCTGTATCGGCAAGAAATGAGCAGACTTGGTTAATCTATCAACAATAACCCAAATCGCATCTATGCCTTGAGAAACCTTGGAAAGACCCGTAACGAAATCCATGGTAATGTGTTCCCACTTCTATTTCGGAATCTCAAGTGGTTGCAATGGACTCTTTGGCACTTGATGCTCCGCCTTGACACGTTGATACGTTAAACACCTCGAGATAAACTCCGTGACTTCTCTCTTCATATTGTTCCACCAAAATGTATGTCAAAGATCACGATACATTTTGGTACTTCCAGGATGGATTGCAAATGGTGTGTTGTGTGCCTCCATCATGATTTTATGCTTTAAATCAGAGTCGTTAGAAGCACAAAGTCTGGAGTTGACTCAAAGTATTCCTTCTTTATCGTTTCTTACTTCTGGAATAGCACCTTCTTGCACCTTTTTCTTCATCTTCATCAGCTCCGGGTCTGTAGCTTAAGCAGCTTTAACTTTATCAATTAAAGATGGTTCTACGCGTATATTTGATATCATAACGTGGGTCCCCGGAGTCTTTACGAATAAAACATGAGCACCCCAAGGAGACGTACTAGGACGAATAAAATCGATGTCTAACAACTCCTGTAGTTGGACCTTTAACTCCTGAAGTTCAATAGGAGCCATTCGATATGGGGTTTTAGAAATGGGTTTTGTACCGGGTTCAAGGTCAATAAAGAATTCAACTTCACGTTCTGGGGGTAGACCGGGAAGTTCTTCGGGAAATACATCAGGAAACTCATTAACAACGGAAATATTATTCAAATTTGACGTATTCTAGTTTAGATCAGTGACATGAGCTAAGAAAGCTTAACATCCGTTTTTCAATAAACGAATAGCTTTGTGATTTGAAATAATATTGACTGATTTTAATGGTTTGGTAGTTTGAATTCGCACAACAGGTTGATTAGGAATATGAAAACTAACAACCTTACGAAAACAATCAATTTTGGCATGGTAAGTGGTTAACCAGTCAATTCCTAAAATCACGTTAAATGCAAGTATTTTAAAAGATATAAGATCGACAGATGAGGTAAGGGTACCAATCTGAATCAAGCAAGATTTGTAAACTGTGGAGGTAATAAAGGTTTCTCCCAACGGAGTTTCAACAAATAAGTCAAAGTCTAACTTCTCAGGTGTCAAATTCAAACGTTGTGCACAAGCAGGTGAAATAAAAGAATGGGTAGCACGGGTATCTAACAAGGTGTAAACTTCTCAAAAGTTTATGATTATCTTACCCGTGATCACCTCGTTCGGGTTCCTCGCATTTTGGGCAGTCACGACAAACGCTCTTCCAGGAACCACCAACTTTGACTTGTCCGGGACAGCCTTTGGAATCACCACCCCCGCTGGACTTGGTTTCGCTACAGGACAATCTTGAGCTATATGACCTTCTTTTCTACAGTTATAGCACACCTTGAATTGTTGTGGGCAGTTGGGATAGATGTGTCCCTCTTGTCTGCATTTATAGCATACGACCTGTGGTCGTTCTCCTCCCCTAGAAACAGTTGATGCTGGTGCTACTATCGACGTCTTCACATTCTCATTGTTGTACCTTCTCTTCTTGAAATCTCCCCCCAACTCACTTCTTCTATTATCATGGCCATGATTACCACCGGAGTAGTTACCGCTTCTGTCATGATACTTTTCTCCCCGCTGGTTGTCATTGTTCGGATGATTGCTGCCACCGGTACGACGTTGGTTGTTGTCCCTTGGTTGAACATAATCATTATCCCGTTCTAATAATTGGGCCCTGTTCACCACATCTGAATACAAACAAAGTTTGTGACAAATGAGGTACTGACGAATTTTGGGTTTCAAACCTCTCAGAAACATCCGCGTCATATGTTTCTCATTATCCACCAAGTGGGATTCAAACTGGGATAACTCCGCGAACTTAGCCTCGTACTGGGACACAGTCATGTTGTTCTGTTTTAGTTTGATAAACTCTACTTCCATCATATGACGAATACTTTATGGAAAGTACTTGTCATTGAACAGTTTCTAGAACTCTTCCCAAGACATCTTGAGTGCGGCAAGCTGGGTACGCTTTACAGATTTCCACCAGTAATCTGCCTCTCCACGGAACATAAACGTGGCGAATAGAACCTTATGTTCCTTCGTGCATCCCAAGACATCAAATATCTTGGTAATTTTCTTAACCCACGTCTCTGCCTTGATTGGATCTGGCTTTCCCTGAAACTCTGGTGGTCCCAACTCTTTGAACTACTTTGCAGTGACAAGCCGCGAGTTGTTATTATTTCCACTTGTATTATGAACACGAGTCTCCCTCGTCTAGTTTTGCATGAAATGCAAAAAGCTTCTAAACATCCCATCATTCATTGTTTGATCGGTGGTGTCGTTTACAAGAGGAATATTGCCTTCCTGTTGCACGTTCTCCTGGTTGGTGATTAAAGGTGTCTCAACGGTCTTATTCACTCCATTGTTTAGATTTTTAGCTACCATTCTCAAATGCTGCCACAAAACAAGGGTTAATTAAATAAATTAACATATCACATATTAACCCTATGTTCCAACCGACCAATTAAATAACAATTAAGCTTAGGTAGGACACACTAGTGAAGGTTATACTCGTCTCTCCCCTCCTAGTTATATTCCCAGATCTCCACCAGAGATCATATCCCTAAGCTCTGATACCAAATGTGACGCCCCAAAAATAGGTTCAATACTCAACCCATTCTGAGTCGCCAAATGCATAGTACAGAATCCAAATACAATCTTTTATAACATACGGTCGTGCAAAATACGACCACGCAAACTGTGAGTTTCAATACAAATCGTATAAAATACAAAATATAAACACTAAAATTCAGTCCTCACTAATTACAATCATTAGCACACTATTCTACAAAATCGTGAGGACTGTTATTGCTCTAACTCTGACTATCACCCCGATCCCCGACTAGTCCCTACGACATTCTCATTTCCTGAAGAGAACAATGGAAGAAAAGGGTGAGCTCAACTAGACCAGTAAAGAATATTATGACTAAGATAATGAAGAGTAAATTATTGTTAGTCCTTAACAAATCAGATAAAATATTATGGACAACAAGATTTAGATCAACAACTGCAGCGAAAATAACTAGTCATTAGAAGAGTTACGTTGAAAATGATGTCTACTATCTTCTATGATTTAAAAGTACATCATCAATATTTTATCCCTGTAACATCAATCAATATATATCTCAAATCAAATATTCATCTTTGCACTATGGGCCAAAGATATTCATTTGTATCACCAGTGCTCATGTTCATCTCAACACCTGTCTATCTTTGCACTACGATCCAAAGATATTCATCAGGTAATCATTCATCTTTGCACTACAGGTCAAAGATATTCATCAAGTAATCATTCATCTTTGCACTACAGGCCAAAGATATTCTCCATAATTGAAGATTGAGGATGATGAAAAAGAACGAATTAAGTGAAATAAAGGACAAAGATTAGGGATTCGTAATTTAGTTTATCCAAGTTCAATAATACTCCATAATAATCAATTGTGGAGCAAAATTCAAGAATAAAGTTCAAAACTTGGATCCAATCAAAGATAATTTAGATTAAAAAAATATTTTTTTAATCGTGAATAGTAACTCATGAATAGTAACTCATGAATATTAACTCGTTATGAACAGATGAAAATTTTCATAAAAAGTTCAGACCAATATTTTAGTGAAATGATATTAGATGAAGCGAAAAACTTAAAGAATTTCTGATCATTTCAGGAATTATATAAGCAATACTTACCGTAGTAAGTTTAAATTTAGGAGTATGAAATGAAATATTATAACTTTCATAATATGGAATATGAAAGAAAATAATATTCTTTATGAATATTAAAAAGAAATAACATCATTTACGAGAAAAATAATATCCTTTACCCTAGTAAAATACTAGATCTGACTGGAATATCGGATATTATGTTGCGAAAAATCTTGCACCGTAACTCACACTCAAACTATCCTTATACTCACAAGAAATACGCTCGATATTATAGAGAATTTTTTTTTTGATTCTGGTGTGATTTTCATTTCTAACTAAACACCCTATTTATAGAAAAATGCCAGAACACCGATGCTGACTTTTGAAACCACGGATGAAATTTCAAGCACCACATTTTGGAAAAACTCTCCAGTACACCAAGGAAGAAATAATGCTAGTTGCCCACATGTTTATTTACATATATGTTGTCCCCGATTAGGTATGACAATTACGCGCAAGTATACGTGGTCAACAAGTAATAAAGAGTAATTAAAGATTGTTCTCACGGAGAATTAATTGATAAAAGATACCAAACCACTAGCACATAATCATTTCAGTCTTATTTAAACGAGCGGTACAATGTTTTAATTAAAAACTAAATTAACTAGACAAGTAATTAAACTTAAACTAAGTAATTCTAGAGTGAAATTAGGTAATGAAGATATGAGATTCCAATTTCCCCTAATGATTCATCTACGTCGACACACTTCCAGTTAGGTCAAACTAATCGTCACAGTTTGTTAGCCGAGAACACGAAAGTGAGAGAAGGCCATCTTTCGATGCACCTAATCCATATCACATGTAATCCACATATGATAGAACGCACATGAATACCCACATTATCTAAACCCCTCTATGTCTATGTGATTTACAAATAATTAGGGTTAAAGTCCAAGTTCTCTATTGACTACGAAATGCGCTTCGGTATATATCTATCCTAGGCACAAATCATACATCTAACGCCATGTGAACATACAATCGCCCGCTACTATGATTAGGTCTAAACCTACACTTCGTCTTTCAAGTCTGTATAGGTTATCACAGTAATTGGTCGCGAATCAATTAGGCAATGAAAACACGAATCGTAATAGACAATCATATAACAATCAATAAGAACAACATGGAAGCATATCAATATAAACTACTCATCAGGTTCCATTGAAACCTCAAAATATAAGCTAAGTCATAAATGACTCAAATATATTATCCACAAGTTGATTATACATTATCCGAATACACAATGATAACAAGGAGAGTTAAGAGATAGAGAATGCAAATCTTTGTTCTTTCTCCAAGCTTGGATCTTCAATGACAATCACTTGTTTCAATCTTCTTCTCTAACTAAACCCTAGAAACTAACTAACTAATTAACCTTAACTTAATCTACTCCTAATCTAGATAAAATGGAAAGGAAGAGAAGAGAGAGCTAGGGCTAGGGTTAATGTGAGCTCCCTCGTGGAGACATCGAACAAAATGGGTAACAAGCCCTTATTATATGCTTCTCCCATTCAATCTCAGCAGAAGACAAAATCTGGCCAAAAACAAGACTGGCGCGGCCGCGCGCAGTTTAACCTTGGAGAAGGCGCGGCCGCGCAGCTGCTAAATGATAGTAGTGTGTATACAAGCCAATCATGTATGATGATAAAGCACATACTTTGTAAACAATCTTATTTATTTATTAATAAAATATTCATTTATTAAAGGCATTTAATTATCTACATGGTGCTGTTTTTATAATATGTAAATAACCCATAGTTTTAAGCAATGCTTTTAGAATCATGATGTTGATCATGCTAATGAGATCTAAATTCTTAGAAAGCTTAAAAACTAAAATAGTTCCTAATCATGCGATTACTAAAAAGGGAATTAGTATATCCAGATAGATTAGTACATACGTTGCTTGCTCATTGGATGAGAATGTTTGATCTCATAATCATTTCTGTGGAGACACTAAAGCAAGTATGTAGGTACTTATTAGGGAATAAGTTCACTGAACGTGACTCGCTATGGAATACCTAATAGAGTTTTACTCGCCTGCCAATAGAAATTCCTAATGTGATAGTAGTACAAGTGATCCTTGGACTTGAGATCATCATAGTATCTTGTATGTAATGAATTATACTTTGACTTATTCCTTAAAGTCCTTTAGGGTATAAAAAAGGGTATGCTTGGGTATAATGAGTTACATATGGAGATAATGAATGATCAATTAAGAATCTACCACCTCTAGTAAAAGAGGAGATATGTCTTATGCGATTCGTTAAATGACAACTCAGGAATCCTTGGCCAAGGTGAAATGAAATTAGAAATGAGTTTCTAATTTACATTATTTGTAGTTGTGCAATTTCTAATCGAAATACATATAATTAAATAAAATAAGACTTGACAGTAAATCCATGTCTTATATTTAATTGGGACATTGTATGGTGGAAGGATTGAATTGTATGGTAACTATTTACTCACAGGTTCTTTTATGATTAATGTTGAAATCTATATTATCTAGAAAGTCGTTGATCGCCAGGGAGGCTTATCCCTATTGTAGAATAAATATTATTTATTTAAATAGATTATTAGTTTAATTTATTTATTTAAATAAGATTAGAATTGTTCTAATTGATTTATTCACAACCGGTTTAATATAGAGAACCTAAAGGGTCACACCATAAAAAGAAGAATAATTATTTAAGAAAGTAATGGCATAATCGTAATAATGTATTAAGTGTAATTAATTTAATCTATAGTGATAGAATAAATTAAATAGCTTGATGTTTATTATTTAATATTTTAGAAATATTAAATATAAATTAATAAGAGGAGTCTTATTAATATTATTACAATTATTATTATTTTAATTTCTAAAGGAGTTTAGTAATTAATTTAATATTAGTACTCTCATTTATTCCTAATAAGATTAGGAGATAAATTAATTAAATGAATTTAATTAATTATTCCCCATGTGGTGGGAAGCCTAAATTAATTAAAGGAGTTTAATTAATTAAAAGAAATCCCATGTGTAATAGGATTAGAAGGGTTGACCAATGTCTATATAAGAGGAGTCTTATAATAGATATTACTTGATACAATTCCAATTGTTGGAGAGTACTCCTTTTCTATAGAGGATAGAAAACTAAGGTTTAGCCAAACACCCTCCTTCTTGATAATTCCTCTTCCTTGGTGGATCATCTCTAGAGGCCAAACACTTGGGTGGCTAACGTTGATCAAAGGAAGGAATCTAACCTGAAAATTCAAGGAGATCACGAAGAACAAGGAGTTGAACTAGTACCTGTGGAAGCTTCGTTCTACAAGGGTATGATTCCATAACTTTTTATTTATTGTTTTAAATTAATAATTTGCATAAAGGATGATTCGGGTAATGGTTTTGTAGAAATTTTTTAAACTATGATATATCATGCTTCCGCTAATTTTTACAATTTGATTGCGTCACAATTTCGTACAAACCCAACAGTGGCATCAGAGCCAAACCTTTATGCAATTACTAATTGTTTTGATTTCATATACATATGGGTATGTATTTAAAATAATTTATTGGGCATAATTTTAATTGTATAAAATTAATTTTAATGAAAAAAAAACGTAATTCGGCAGTTAAAAAAAATTTTCTCCCGCAAACTGAACCACAATTTTTTTTTTGTGATGATACACGTTATTGTTGAATGAATGATTCAAAAAATCCTGTTATCATTATATATATATATATATATATATATATTCGTGACTTAGTAGGATTCTTTCCTAAAAGGTGATCCTTCCTGCCGAATTCCATGACCCACGAATTTTATCTATCTATATATATATATATATATATATATATAATATAATGTGATTCACTAGGAAACGGTTTCTGCAGGATTTCTTAGAAAAAGGTGGCTATATGGTGTATATATATAGTATAACCTATATATATATTATATAGATATATAATATTCTTAATAATTTTATAATTAATATAAAGAGTTTATTTTAATCTTGAAATTGAATTTCATGCAATTTAGAATTGCCCATTAAATGATACTCATATATATATGGAATGTTTTAATTCATGAGATGAATATTTATTTATTGATACATATGGTGACCTGTATGAAAATAAATGGGGTTGATTATGGACTATTGACCAATGTGATTGGATTTTATTTTAGTTGAATGCTTGAATGAATGGGTTTTATTAAATGGGGTCTGCATACCTCGTCTTCTCTAATTTTTTCTTGATGTAAAATTCTATCTCCCTCCTATGTACTTCCCTTTGACTGCTGATCAAGGTTTTTATTTAAATTAAATAGTTTAATGTAATAGAAATAGTTACAATTATCTTGAAGAAATTGGAGACCAAGGAGCAAGGAGCGCGTGAAGACCCGTTTGTATGGAGCCCGGGTTTAAATGTAATAGTTACGTTTAAATTTAAATTCTTGCACTCCTATGTTTGACCTTTTGGTTCACTTTGTGGCTCTAGTGAACCAACTAGAATAAAAGTCCATAATCAATCCTGATAGAATATAGTATTCTATATGTGCATGCTAAGTATTATATATATTATATTTTATGCAAACATGTTTCGCATGTTTAATAAAATGACGCGTATTTTATATATATATGTGCATGCGTGCTAAATAAGATGAGACAAATAACAACAAACCCCTCAAAGAAATAATATTAAGTCTGAAGCGTTCAAAGATATTTGAAATATCGAGCGTCGCCTTCTAGCATGATAAATTAATAGAGTATTAAATATTTAATATGAGTTTGTTGTGCTATCCACAAGGCGAGTATTGAGTATTTAAGATGTTAATTAATCACATTTGATGCTTATCAAGAAAATTGAACGATCTAGTCTTGTTGTGCTATCCACAAGGACGAACATTTTTCTTTTTTGAATTTATGGAAGTGCTAGGCTGGACTTAACTTAAATCATTTTAGTTCGGATGTGCACACACTTGACCATTATGATTTAAGAAGCAAAATAAAAGGAGTTACATGGTGATGTAATTGACAAGAGTTGTCTATCTATTTATTTGTATATCGCTTGTTGTGCTATCCACAAGGTTATATACATTTGAAATGGGATCCTTATTCTCACTAGCAAATCGTTAATTAGATGTTGCCGAACTATCTAAGTGAGGGTAATATAGTTTGATGAAAATAGTGGGAGATACCAATTTAAAATAAAGACCTAAATTTATTTTGGTATGCAAAGTTAATAAAATGAATATTTGCTAAAATGTTATTTTCTTTCACATGCAGAATTTTAAAAATGTCTAAATCACTAATCTCACTACGAAGCATACTTGATGCAAACAAGCTTACCGGGCCGAATTATGAGGACTGGCTAAGAAATCTGAGAATTGTTCTCACTGCTGAAAAGATTTCTTATGTCCTAAATTCAACTGTCCCTGAATCTGTTTCAGAAACAGCCTCTGAGGAAGAGATTACCACTTTCAATAAGTGGCAAGATGATGCATCTGTGGCTCAATGCATCATGCTCGCATCCATGAATAACGAGTTTCAGCGTCAGCACGTAAACATGGATGCTCCTGCTATGCTGCTTCACCTCAAGGAGTTGTATGGTGAACAGAGTAGGACTGCTAGATATGAGATATCTAAGGAGCTCTTCCGATCTCGGATGACCGAGGGTACTACCGTCGAGACTCACGTCCTAAAGGTGATCAATTTGATTGAACGCCTTGGACAGCTGGGGTTCGTCATGGATGGGGAGCTAACTCAAGACTTGGTCTTGTAGTCACTCCCTGAGACCTTCTCGTAGTTTGTGGTTAATTTTCACATGAATAAGCTAGATGTCAGCTTGCCTGAGCAGCTTAACATGCTGAAAACTGCAGAAGGTCACTTCCCATCCAAGAAGAACCATGTCTTGATGGTGGATTCTTCCAATAAAAGGAAGAGGCCCAATGTATCTTCTGAAAAGAAGAAATCCAAGTAGGCTAAGGGAAAGGGAAAAGAAAAGGAACAAAAGAAACCTGAACCAGCTAAAGGAATGTGCTTTCATTGCAACAAGCCGGGACATTGGAAAAGAAACTGCAAGAAGTATCTAGCAGAGAAGAAACTTGGAGAAGCTTCGACTTCCAATCAAGGTTTGTTTATGATTGAAATTAATTTTTTTGAAAGTCATAATTCTACTTGGGTATTGGATACCGGCTGTGGTTCTCACATATGTAATACTGTGCAGGGACTGGTCAGAAGTAGAAAGCTGAACAATGATGAGGTGATCCTATGAGTGGGGAATGGAGCAAAGGTTGTTGCATTAGCTGTAGGAACTTATTATTTAGCAATGCATTCGGGCAAGTCCATTTATCTTAATAATTATTATTATGTTCCGAATATTATTAAAAACATTATTTCAATTTCTGTATTGGATATGGAAGGATTTAACGTTGTTATAAAGAACAATAGTTGTTCTATTTATAAAGACGATGTTTTATATGGTATTGGAAATTTGCGAAATGGACTTTATACACTTGACTTACAAGAAAATATATTTCAAATTGAACAAATTAAGAAAAAGAAAAGAGATGATATTAATTATACCTACATGTGGCACTATAGACTCGGTCATATCAATGAAACAAGATTATCCAAGTTGCATAAAGATGGGCTCCTCGAGCTATCCGATTATGAATCATATCCAACTTGTGAATCTTGTCTCATGGGTAAAATGACTAAATCTCCTTTTAGTGGAAATGGAGAAAGAGTTACAGAGTTGTTGGCATTGATTCACACAGACGTTTGTGGGCCTATGACAACAAGTGCACGGGGTGGGTATTCTTATTTTATTACTTTCACTGATGATCACTCAAGATTTGGATATGTGTATTTAATGAAATACAAGTCAGGATCATTTGAAAAGTTCAAAGAGTTCAGAAGTGAAGTAGAGAAACAAACGGGCAAGAGTATAAAGATACTTCATCAGATCGAGGTGGAGAATACTTAAGCGGTGAGTTTCTCAATTGTCTCAAAGAAAATGGTATAATCTCACAATGGACTCCTCCAGGTACACCACAGTTAAATGGAGTATCTGAAAGGAGAAATCGAACACTGTTGGACATGGTTCGATCCATAATGAGTTTTACTGACCTTTCAATTTCCTTCTGGGGATATGCCCTAGAAACGGCTGCATACTTACTTAACAAGGTACCTACCAAATTCGCCCCAAAGACTCTATATGAGATGTGGAAGGGGTGGAAACCAAATCTTAAGCATGTTAAGACTTGGGGTTGCCCAGCTTATGTCAAAAAGTTTGAAAATGATAAGCTACAGACTAAATCCGATAAGTGTAGATTTGTGGGATACCCTAAAGAAACTTTAGGGTATTATTTCTATCATCCAACTGATCAAAAGGTGTTTGTTACGAAACATGCTGCCTTCTTGGAAAATGAGTTTATCCATGAAGGGGTCAGTGGGAGTAAGATATATATTGAAGAAGTTCAAGAACCACAAATTACTACGGATCAAAGTCAGGTACCTGACCAAGTAGAAGAACCTACTATACCACACCCTGTTCGTAAATCTGGAAGAGTACCGAAGATACCTGAGAGATATGGATTCGTTATAGAGGATGACGATGAGGTACACATCATGAATGATGATGATTCATTGAATTACGAACAGGCTATGAGTAATAAAGACTCAGGGAAATGGCTTGAAGCCATGAAATTCGAAATGGACTCCATGTATGAAAACAAAGTATGGACTTTGGTTTCACCACCTGAAGGCATTAAGCCTATTGGGTGTAAATGGGTCTTTAAAAGAAAGACGGGAGCGCACGGTAAGGTAGAGACCTATAAGGCCCGACTGGTTGCAAAAGGTTTCAAACAAAGACAAGGAGTTGACTATGATGAAACCTTCTCACCAGTAGCTATGCTCAAGTCCATTCGGATTTTGCTTGCGATTGCAGCTTATAACGACTATGAGATCTGGCAGATGGACGTGAAAACGGCCTTCCTTAATGGAAAACTTGAGGAGGATGTGTATATGACACAGCCAGAGGGATTTGTTTCAAAGGTTGGAATAAATCAAGTCTGTAAGCTGCAACGATCCATTTATGGATTGAAGCAAGCTTCTCGTAGATGGAACATTCGTTTTGATGAGACAATCAAGCGTCTGATCTTTCATGCCTTAACACTTACCCCCCCCCCCTCGCTGAACTCGCCCCCCTCGGGGGGGGGGGTGTTTTCAACACTCAAAGAGTTTGATTTTATCAAAAACGACGATGAACCATGTGTGTACAAGAAGGTTAGTGGGAGCGTAGTTTCATTCCTTGTATTATATGTTGATGATATATTACTGATAGGGAATGACATTCCTATGCTACAATCGATTAAAATCTGGTTATCTAAACACTTCTCCGTGAAGGACTTGGGAGAAGCATCCTATATTTTGGGGATAAAGATCTATAGAGATAGATCCAAAAGGATGCTTGGTTTATCCCAAGGAACGTACATTGATGCAATGCTAAAGAGGTTTAGCATGGAAGATTCCAAAAAAGGTCTCATGCCGATGAGCCATGGAATATATCTCTCCAAGAAACAGGCCCCAAAGACACCTGAGGAGAGAGATCGTATGAGTAAGATCCCTTATGCTTCAGCAATAGGATCTATCATGTACGGTATGATATGTACTAGACCAGATGTTGCTCATGCACTTAGTGTAACGAGCAAATACCAGTCGAATCCAGGAGAAGAGCACTGGAAGGCAGGGAAGAATATCCTAAAATACTTGAGAAGGACTAAGGATATTTTTCTGGTCTACGGTGGGTCTGAATTAAAACTCGAGGGCTTCACAGACTCAAGTTTTCAAACGGACCAAGATGACAGTAAATCTGTTTCGGGGTATGTTTTTACCTTGAACGGAGGCGCAGTGAGTTGGAAGAGTTCCAAACAGCAAACAGTTGCTGATTCAGTGACAGGGGCAGAGTATATAGCTGCAAGTGAAGCTGCAAAGGAAGCTGTTTGGATGAAGAAGTTCATAACTAAACTTGGTGTGGTTCCTAGCATTGGAGAAGCAGTTCCCGTTTACTGTGACAACACAGGAGCAGTTGCACAGGCTAAGGAACCCATGTCTCATCAGAAATCTAAACACGTGTTGCGGCGATTTCACTTGATCAGGGAGATCATTGAAAGAGGAGACGTCACATTGGAGCGTGTAGACTCTCAAGACAACATTGCAAATCCATTTACTAAAGCTTTAACACAACAGTAGTTTGATCGTCACTTAGAAAAGATGGGTATGAGATACCATGGCGATTGGCATTAGTGCAAATGGGAGATTAATAGTAGTGTGCATACAAGCCAATCATGTATGATGATAAAGCACATACTTTGTAAACAATCTTATTTATTTATTAATAAAATATTCATTTATTAAAGACATTTAATTATCTACATGGTGCTGTTTTTATAATATGTAAATAACCCATAGTTTTAAGCAATGCTTTTAGAATCATGATGTTGATCATGATAATGAGATCTAAATTCTTAGAAAGCTTAAAAACTAAAATAGTTCCTAATCATGGGATTACTAAAAAGGGAATTAGTATATCCGGATAGATTAGTACATACGTTGCTTGCTCATTGGATGAGAATGTTTGATCTCATAATTATTTGTGTGGAGACACTAAAGCAAGTATGTAGGTGCTTATTGGGGAATAAGTTCACTGAACGTGACTCGCTATGGAATACCTAATGGAGTTTTACTCGCCTGCCAATAGAAATTCTTAATGTGATAGTAGTACAAGTGATCCTTGGACTTGAGATCATCATAGTATCTTGTATGTAATGAATTATACTTTGACTTATTCCTTAAAGTCCTTTAGGGTATATAAAAGGGTATGCTTGGGTATAATGAGTTACATATGGAGATAATGAATGATCAATAAAGAATCTACCACCTCTAGTAAAAGAGGAGATATGTTCTATGTGATTCGTTAAATGACAACCCAGGAATCCTTGGCCAAGGTGAAATGAAATTAGAAATGAGTTTCTAATTTGCATTATTTGGAGTTGTGCATTTTCTAATCGAAATACATATAATTAAATAAAATAAGACTTGACAGTAAATCCATGTCTTATATTTAATTGGGGCATTGTATGATAGAAGGATTGAATTGTATGGTAACTATTTACTCACAGGTTCTTTTATGATTAATGTTGAAATCTATATTATCTAGAAAGTCGTTGATCGCTAGGGAGGCTTATCCCTATTGTAGAATAAATATTATTTATTTAAATAGATTATTAGTTTAATTTATTTATTTAAATAAGATTAGAATTGTTCTAATTGATTTATTCACAACCGGTTTAATATAGAGAACCTAAAGGGTCACACCATAAAAAGAAGAATAATTATTTAAGAAAGTAATGGCATAATCGTAATAATGCATTAAGTGTAATTAATTTAATCTATAGTGATAGAATAAATTAAATAGCTTGATGTTTATTATTTAATATTTTAGAAATATTAAATATAAATTAATAAGAGGAGTCTTATTAATATTATTACAATTATTATTATTTTAATTTCTAAAGGAGTTTAGTAATTAATTTAATATTAGTACTCTCATTTATTCCTAATAAGATTAGGAGACAAATTAATTAAATGAATTTAATTAATTATTCCCCATGTGGTGGAAAGCCTAAATTAATTAAAGGAGTTTAATTAATTAAAAGAAATCCTATGTCTAATAGTATTAGAAGGGTTGACCAATGTCTATATAA
Organism: Panax stipuleanatus; assembly: GCA_020205555.1. Lineage (NCBI taxonomy): Eukaryota > Viridiplantae > Streptophyta > Magnoliopsida > Apiales > Araliaceae > Panax > Panax stipuleanatus. The sequence goes on along the minus strand of CM035115.1, from coordinate 75,470,438 downwards.
GAGGGGTCTTATAATAGATATTACTTGATACAATTCCAATTGTTGGAGAGTACTCATTTTCTATAGAGGATAGAAAACTAAGGTTTAGCCAAACACCCTCCTTCTTGATAATTCCTCTTCCTTGGTGGATCACCTCTAGAGGCCAAACACTTGGGTGGCTAACGTTGATCAAAGGAAGGAATCTAACCCAGAAATTTAAGGAGATCACGAAGAACAAGGAGTTGAACTAGTACTTGTGGAAGGTTCGTTCTACAAGGGTATGATTCCATAACTTCTTATTTATTGTTTTAAATTAATAATTTGCATAAAGGATGATTCGGGTAATGGTTTTGTAGAAATTTTTTAAACTATGATATACCATGCTTCCTTTAATTTTTACAATTTGATTGCGTCACGATTTCGTACAAACCCAACACTAAATCTGGAATTCTGCTGGCTTTTGCTAGTGCAATGGGCTGCCACCTTCATGCTTGCCTTCTTGTATACTTTTAGCCTCGTAGTATCCTTACATTTCAATGCTCCTTCACCATGCCATCATCATGCCTTAAGCCTTCTGTTGTGCTTTGCCCCTTTTTGGCCATCTTTTGCCCTTTTTAGCTCAACGTGCACTAAAGGAGTTCCTAAACCTGAAAATCACAAAATAAAAGGAAAATACATTAAACGCACAACGATACTTGAGTTTAAGCAACAAAATGAGCTGGTTACTATCCGAATAAGTGGTCATAAAAAATCACTTATCAATAATATATATATATATATATATATATATATATATTAAAACATTATTAAAAGAATTCCAATTTCATTTTTTTTCTTCCACCTCATTTTATTTTTATACCATAAAAATAATGTCATCATTTAAATTATAAAATTATATTATCACATTATACTATTATTATGTAATATTATAATAATATATTTAATTAAATTTTTTATCGGAGAAGATAAAATATCAACTTTCAACAATTATTTCTTTTGCTAAAAATTCCTCCATTTATATCAAAATTGAATAAATATTTACTTATTATTTTTATCAATAATTAATTATTATTCACAAATAATATTACAGAATCATAATAATGACAACCAGATCGTTCTCAATAAAGAGGGGGCTTTCCGATAAAGATTTCTCCTTACTGGCGCGCAATTAAATTAACTAACCCCTTTTCTAGACAGAACTTCCTAGACATTACCAATAATGCTGTTTAATAATATTATTCAAATAATATGAATTATTGATTTGATAATGTGAAATATTGTGCAGTGGTTACTGTGACAATTATTGAATCAATATTATAAAATATCAACGGTAGCAATTATTGAATCAATAATATAAAATATTGAACAGTAATTACTGTAACAATTATTGAGTAAGTGACTTCTTACGTAAGAACTAATAATTCGAAATACTGTGCAATACCGTGTGCTACTGTGCAACAACGCGTATTACTGTATTTTTATCACCGGGTATTTCAACAGTTGATCGGTAACAGTTTTACCGTTTATTTTATAAAAATTTACCTCTGTCACTTTCTATATCCGACATTCATTCCGTTGTGGGGTCCATCAATGACTGCGGCGTCGTACGAATATTCTCCGATAAAAAGAATATTCCTTGACCAAACTAATATTTCCCGACACAACGAATATTTTATAATCAATTGCTTACTTTGTAAAATTTGCACATACCACCCTTAACTTACCACATTTATCAAATCAACACCTTACTATTTCAAAATAATGTATAAAGAAAATTAAATCTTTATTCATAAAAGTTGGGGTCTTACATATTCTCTAATAAGCACCTACATACTTGCTTTAGTGTCTCCACACAAATGATCATGAGATCAATCATCCTTATCCAATGAGCAAGCAACATATGTACCAATCTATCCGGATTCACTAATCCCCTTTTTAGTAATCCAACGATTGGGAACAATTTTAATTTTTAAGCTTTCTAAAAATTTAGATCTCATTAGCATGATCATCATCATGATTCTAAAAGCATTGCTTAAAACTATGAGTTTATCACATATTATAATAACAACATCATGTAGATAAATAAATGCCTTTAATTAAATAATACTTTTATTAATAAATGAATAAGATTATTACAAAGTATACGATATATTATTAAACATGATTGGCTTGTGTGCATACTACTTTCACATCCTTCTCATTCTCTGTAATCGGAGTTGTGTACTTCAAGTGGACTGGTAACAGTTTCAGCAATAAATTGGGAGCATCCTTTAAATGCAACTCTTGGAATTTGCATTTCTCTTGCAAGTATTCTCAAAACCCTAAGGTTTTACGAAAGAGAGAATTAGGACTAGCCATCCAAGATTTTGTTGAATCTAAAATCACATCTTCAATCTATTACTCTTGGTGGATACCTCTTGGGCGTTGCATACTTTTATAACGAACGTGTGATCCGTGGATTAGAGAGATCGCAAAGGAGCAAGGATCGATATTTGAAGTCTACATCAAAGCGTTGATTTTCTTCAAAGGTACATCTTTATCCTTCCTCAATTAATGATGTTTCATAAGGTTATACATTGGGATTGCTAAAAATTTTAAATAGCTATTTTGCATTCTTCCGTTGCGTTTACAATTAGATTGTATGCTTTAATTATGTTTCCGCAATCCTACATGAGCATCATCCAAAAGAGTTTGGAAAGACAACTTATACAATGAGTAGGGATTTAGTAAGGTTCATAATTAATTATGAGCATAGAGATGCAGTAATTGGAGGGTTATTTCTATAATAGGTAGAAGCTTACTTTGTAAGAAGTATGTATAAGTATGTAATCCCATGTTTTGATGTATAATTATGGGATGTACATAGAAAGGAAAGATTTGATATGTAAAGCAGCTAACTATTGTATAAAAAAATAAAAAAAAATGTGTACATATAATGATGTGTAATATTATGGTATATTTTATAAACATGTGTCTTGTGAATGATGAATGGTGTTATTTAAATACATGTTTGATTTACATAATGATTATAATAATACGTTGTTACATTAAACAAAAAATGCCGCGGGAACAACCACGAACGAGGTCTACTAATGAAAAGTCAGAGGAGTAATTTGAACAATATAAGTATCGTGAGCCAAATCAGAGCCCTCTACAATAATTTGTAGACTTATTGGTAGGAGGCCTTCAAAATAGAACTCAGAATTTCAACCCACCCCCGCCACAAGTCACAACCTTCAAGGAATTTAAAAATGTGGGACCCCAAAAATTTAAGGGAACCACTGAGCCTATAGAGGTTCAGGATTGGATTAAAGAAATAGAAAAGGCTTTCGTAGTTGCTGGGGTAGAGGAAAACTAGAATACGATGTTTATCGCCTACATGTTGAAAGGAGAAGCTAACTTTTGGTGGGAGGCTAATCAGAACAGAGCCGAAGAAGGAGTAGTTCCATGAGAAAGATTGAAGGTACTATTTTTCGAAAATTATTTCCCGTTTAGTATGTAAAGTTGCATGCAAATGCGATTTGCAAAACTAAAGCAGGGGAACATGACTATGCCCCAATATGCCGCTAAATTTAATGAATTGACAAGATTTTCTCCACATCAAGTGGACACTGAGGAGAGGAAGATGAGAAGGTTAAGTAGGGTCTTAAACCCTGGTTGTATAATAGATTGTTTGTCTAGCAGATAGATAATTTTGCGACCATGTTGGAGAAGGAAATCATTGTGGAGGGCGAAAGTGAAGCCGTAATTAAATTTAATAAAGAATAGAAGAAGAATAAAATGAGAGAGGAAGAATAAAAGGGGCTAGACCTGGCAAACGGGTCGGGCTAAAATGGCCCAGTTTTTTTGGGCTGAATATATGAGGCCTGTGGCCCAGGTTGGGCCGGACCGGCCCGCGGTTTTTTTTTTTTTGGTTGCAAAATGATGCTCTCCTTAAGAATGGAACTCTAGACCTCCCCAACTCCTTAAATAAATGCTCAAACTAACTGAGCTACAAGGGGTTTTTATTCTAAAGTCACTGTATACCTTACTACATCTCTTTTTAATACTTTATTACTTTTTATTTTATTCAATCATATTATATTTTCATGAAATATAATAGACATTTTCAAAAACAAACTCTATTTATCTATATATGCGTATCGGTGGAAATTGTTGAGAATCTTGATAATATCACTTTATCTTTTTTCTTAATTGTGTATGTATTAAATAGTCTTAAGAATATAAATCCAATCAGAACATATAATAATAATAATAATAATAATAATAATAATAATAATATAATTATTTTTAAACAAACAATACACTTAAGATTAATATATTTATCCCAAGTATAATCTTTGCACACAAACATTACCTTAATAATTTCTCCACGAAAATGAGAACCCATTTCTTATTTCTTGATTTTCTATGAACATTAATTTTGCCTCCCTTTTTTTTTCGGTCTTCTTGCTATAGTAAAGTTTGTTTGTTTAAGATTTAGGCAGACTTTTTTAACAACTATTTTTTTGATGTTAAATTTTAAAACTACAGTTAATCAATAAAATAAATATTTTTAAAAATTATGTATAAATATGTTATAAGCAAATTATATTATGTGTAAACAAAATTAGAAAGCACGTTAAATAAGACTGTCGTCATTTATAAAAACAAGTCATTATTTAGTAATTAGTATTATAGTATGAACATAGAATATTCTGCATGCATGCCTCTGAACTTTTTATTATTTATTTTTAGCTCAAGACCTGCTTAATTATTTTAGTTTCGTATATAGATCTAACAACTTGCTTCTCTAGTCCAAAATTAGAGATATAATATTAATATAAATTTATGGTCACGTAGAATAAGAATATTTAATACATACACAATTAAGAAAAAAGATAAAGTGATATTGTCAAGGTTCTCAGCAATCTCCACCGACACGCATATATAGAAAAATAGAGTTCATTTTTTAAAATGTCTATTATATTTCATGAAAATATAGTATGATTGAAAAAAAATAAAAAGTAATAAAGTATTAAAAAGAGATGTAGTAAGTTATAAAGTGACTTTAGAATAAAAAATTCTTGTAGCTTAGTTGATTTAAGCATTTGTTTAAAGAATGAGGGTGGTCTAGAGTTCGATTGTCAAGGTGAGCATTATTTTGTTAAAAAAATTAAATAGCTCGCGGGCCAGACCGGGCCACAACGGGTCGGGCCAAAATGGCCCAAGTTTTCGTGGGCTAAAAAAGTTAAGCCCAAAGCCCAATTTTTGCGGACTAGCCCGGCCCGCGGGGTTGGGCCAATTTTGCCAAGTTTAGAAGGGGCTAGTGGAAGATGTAACAATAATAATAATAAAAGTAAGTGGAACAATAATAACAATCGGGCAGGAAAAGAGGGGTACAATAAAAGTAAAGTGAAGGCATGTAAGAATTGTAGTAAGAACAATATGGGAGTGTGCCTGAAAAATAACAGTGTGTGCTACCGATGTGGACAGGAGGGCCACATTACTCTCATTTGTTCAAATCCAAAGAAGAGTGGGTGTTTTGTATGTGGTGTTTTAGATCTAAGTGTGAAACTGTCCAAAGAAAAAAAATGGAGGTGGGAGGAAGTAGTAAGATTAATAATCCACCAATGATGACCGGGCCACATGCACCAGTTCGACCGACAACAAGGACCTTCTATAACGCCCCCAAATCCGGTCTATCTTCAAACTCGAATTTGGTGCATCACGAGTGCTTCTCATTCAATACATAAATCTAAATATCCTTCAGATATAATTTAAAACTCCAAATACAACAATATATTTCTTCAAATCCCAGATTCTATTACCTTAAAATCTTCATTCCATAAAAATAATGATATTTACATTATTCTTTACTTTATTACAACTATGACTTTAACTCGCCACAACAGATACATAAAAGTTTAACTAATTACATTTACAAGACTTGACTTGATTTATTTTTCTTTTCTTCACGCTCATTCATGCTTGTAACACTATTAGTTATACCAAAGCACCTTACAATGTCACCTATTAGCTTAATATTCACAGGATTCTTCAGTTCGTTCTATCGTAGCTGAAAATATTTTTATTTTAAGCAAGTGTGAGCATTTGATTCCTCAACAAGTTATAGCAGTTGTATAACAAACAAAATCAAGAATCACATAATCTTTCTTTAGAAAACTTCAATAACTGAATAAGAGTTATGACGCAATATGAATAACATGAATAATTCTAATTCCTATCATTTTAAAATATCAATAACATATATCTTCACATAACACATTTCGTTTAACACTTCTGCGACTTAACTCATACTACATAACTACATATGCGAAAAGAATTACCTTTTCAACATACGTATATACAAACCTAATACTCAGCACACATCGAGTTTTCAATAGTTATCAATATAGCAAGCTGAGTGGCTCCCCGCCAAAAACTAATGAAATAGTTTCCCGTCTCATCTACACTGTCTTTCACAACGAGTTAGATCGGTTACTAAGTTATCTTAAATCTTTGCCCATAACAAAGGAGTCGTTTAACTCAGATACTACACATCAACGATTCAAAAGTACGATTGTACAACAACTTAAACTTAACTTACCATTCTTACATTTGCCTTGTTGAAATAATCAACACAAATCCATTCTTTAAACAGTTCATGAATAAATAGAACTCTTACAACTTGAATAGTTCAATCATAGAATAATTAATCTTAAAAGCACATAAGTGCAAACAATTGGCATGTGACACAATTCATGAAACACATCTTGCACAAACATAACACATTTGCACATAGATTATAACTTCTTCAGATACAATGTTTGAGTAAGTTAAAGAAACTAGCATTCAATCAAAATAAGAATGAAGTTATAAAACTTGCCTTAAGCACAACTACAAATTATAGTTTATGCTGAACTATAACGCCCGAGAAAATCGGATTATTATGTGAATTAATTTTTATTTGATTATATAAACTAAATGAATTTATATGTTTATTAAAGAGAGTAAGCTGTTTAAAGGTCGTTCTATGACCTAAAATGTGTGAATGTGGTTAGGATTTTGGTTGTGAGCTATAACTAAATAATTTGAATTTCCAAGATGAAAATAAAAGTTTTTCGATTTTTTTTTGTAAAATCACTATTCATCCATTTCTGCTGAGGAATTATTTTTGAATTTTTGAGAAACGCGTAAAGATAGAGTTCTGAGACGAGATGGAATATCCAATAATATTTCAGTTATGGCAAATGAAGTTTTTGCCCGAGGACTTAAAACCCTAAGGGTTAGGGAAAGTGAATTCTAAGAAAATAAATGATTAAGTGTAATAAGAATCGTTATTATATGTGAAAAATACGAGTATAATACGAAGATTAATATGACGTATAATACGAATATCATATGAAGTATATACAAAGAGAATACGAGAATTATACGATAAGAATACGAATAAGTCTTAATGGACTTTAGCTATTGGACTTAGACTTTGTCGAGACTAATTGGCCAATGAATGAGGCCCAATGATGAATTATATCAATGCCCAATGATAATTTAAATCAAGACCAAAGTTAGGCCAGATATGAATTAATTCTAAGCCCGAATAAAGAACCGAACCTGTGGGTCGAATCGATTGGTCACCTAATGGGTAAAATCCATGGGGCAACCCATGTGGGCCCCCCATGGGGGGACATAGCCAGCCAAGTGGGGCTTGGCTTCTTGGAGAACCCAAGCAAAGGGGGGGTTTGCTAAGGAGGTAGAGAGGAGGTTTGATGGAAATGTCCATTTTACCCCCACCTTGGAGAGGAGGTTTGCAAGGACTTGGCAACAAGGCAGGAGGGATGGTGCTATGTCAGCTTGGCATGTGTGGATGACATGAACTGGCATTAAGGCAAGTGGAAAGGCATGTTGATGAAGTGATCATGAGAAAGCATGAAGGCTTGGCACAAGGAAAGGGCATCAAAGCAGCATGTGTGAAGGAATTGGAAGCAGCAAAGAAGCACAAAAGAATGAATAAAGGATTTCACAAGACACCAGCCACAGCAAGATTGCACCAGCAGCAGAGAACTGCTGGCGCGGCCGCGCCAAGAAAGCAAAGGCAGCCCGCGCGCCCGCGCCGAGCGCCACAACCAGAGGGCCACTCTGGAGACGCGCGCGGCCGCGCTGCAAGAAGAGTTAGAGCCCGCTCGCCCGCGCCGGTCAAAGTTGCTGACTTAATTTTATTTTGCTGAGTTTAATCGTGTATAAGGCTTGGGGGATTGCATTTTTGGAACTTATCAATTAGCATATTATCAGACTTAGTATTTACTTTTGAAGGATTACTCCTACTTTCTAGGGTTAGAGAGTTTGAAGGTTGTGGAGACTTCTCTTCTTCTTCCTTCTTGCTCTAGTAGCATTTTACTTACTAAGGTTCATTGAAGATCTATTTGGTGGTCTAAACTCAAGCTTGAGACATTCTATTGGAAGAGAACCATCAAGATTTGCAATTCTATTCTCTATTCTCTCTCTTATTTAGATTGTTGAAATGCTTGGTTTGAATCCCATTATGGTGGGTAGTTCAGTGATGAACTAACTTCCATTATGGGATTCTAATGGATTCTATTTGCTAATTCTAGGGTTATGCCTTTTTGATATATATGGATGAAAATGTATGGTTTTCCTAACATGGTTGCTTTGTATGCTTAGATGCCTGATCAACATCTACTCTAATAGTTTATATGAACTTGAAAAATGAAGTGTAAACTTAGATTTTTCCATGTTAGCATATGTTTGTGAAACTTGCATTGGATGAGTTTTGTGATTCGCTAGCCGGATAGAAATATATCGTATGGCCGTATGTAGTCTAATGGGAGCTTGTGCTTAAATTGGTTTAGCTTGTAAATCGCATAGAAATATAGTGGTTTAGGCTTTACTGATGTTCATGTGATTTCTATCTTAATTGTGGACATTATATGATTTGGACTTGGTGTATTGAAAGATAACCAAGTCTCACATTCGTGCTCCCGGCTAGCATTCCTATATGATTATCCGTGTATGATTTGAGGCGTGGTTAACCTAGATGATGCTTTAGATGAAGTTAGGATCCCATATCCCTCTAATTTGAACCCCTCGCTTGTTAATTGGTTAAATCTAGTTTAAATTTAGTATAATTAATTAAAGAACACTGTGACAATCGTTTAAACAGACAAAGATAACCAATGGACTGTTGCATAATAGATTAGGCCTGACTCCTTTCTCTGTGGGACGATCTCGACTTACCGAGTTATTACTTGACGACCGTGTACACTTGCACGTGTTTTTGTATCCGTTTTTGTTAACACGTAAACGGCGCAACAAATATATACACTTTATATAATGTATATTTAATTAATCACATATATAATTCTCACAAATCATCACATATTCTATTAGTTTATTAACTAATAACCATAATTGGCTTAATGAGTTACAAACACTCACATAATCATACAAGATAATCTAATAAGTTGAGACATATTTCATAAATCTCTAATATTAAGTCACTAGTATATAGTTAAAATACTATGACAATTAAATAAAGATAACCCTTGAGGTTATTTAATTCAAATACCTAATTTTTATATTAGGTTACCAAACTTTATAGGTATTGTAATACCTTATCCTTAATATTCTTTCAAGTACATTGTAATACCCGTAAATATATATATATGTATATATATATATATATATATTAAAATAATTAAATAAATAAATGGTATTTTAAATTTTTATTTAAATATTTTAATTGGACTTTTCTTATGTTTGGGTCAAACATTGTATTTAATTACGTGGACTACATTAATTGGGCCTTAAAATTTATTGGGTTTAATTTATATTTGTGTAATATTAAAATCCTATTAGAATTAGGAGAGTTACTAAAATCTGTTTTTAAGTGAAATAATAACTAAACCTAATTTTATTTCATTATACTAACCGAGAGAGAAGAAGAGAAAGGAATTGGGCGGCGGCACAAGAGAAAAAGAATTACAGTAGTACTGCAATTTGGAACAAAGGCGATTTTGACATTTTGATTTGTTCTTCTTTTGTTCGGTAAGTCATAATAGCTGGTCATCTAATGTATGGCTACATGTTATATATATAATTAGATATTATATATGCATGTTATATGTGATTGATAAGGCCGTAGGAATTGGAGGGTGCAGGAATTGAAAGTTCATAATAATAATAATAATAATAAAGAAAAATCATGTACTAGCATGTTGGCCATACAATCTAGTTAACAGATTAAACTTTGATGGGTGGGTGAATTTGCCTTGCGAATAGTATAAAGATATAATAATAAGGCAATATAATTAGTGAAGTAAAGAATGACAGTAATAACCATAATATATGAAAAGCTTAATGATTAGCAGTATTATATAAGTTAATGACTATTAAATGTAAGGTTATAACTGTATAAATTTATAATTAATTAATTTATTCTTTTAATCAGTTCAAACGGAGGGAGTCTAACCGAATCATATTTGGAATATAATTTTTGGGTATTACATTACTTAATCCAGGTACGAATTTCGTACTCTTTCAGCGATACTCTTGTTAAATTTGATTTGTTCGTTCTGTTCCTTGTTTCGAATTTCGTTATTATTTCACATAATTATTCTTGTGAAATTCATATAATAGTTTCGTTTTAGAATTGATTCATATGATTCGAAATTGTATTCTTTGAATTAAGTTATCATGTTTAGTATTTGTTTTGATAATTGTAGAGCGGTACATGTTGCTACTTTCTTTTTGAGACTTTGAGATTATGATTTAATTTGGTTCAACATGTACATATAGAACCCTTTTGTTGATATTATGCCGCATGTGTTGTGACATGATATTTTTGTTAGAATATACTGTAGGGTATACCTGAGCTATAACCACCTGTGGGGGTACCACAGGCATGTCGTCTTGGCACGAGAGGCATGACACCTTCCATGGCGGTGTGATTAGTCCACGGCGTCTCCGTTTTGTGCTCCGGTGGGAGTTGGCCATTTGGTGTTTTGTTGTGGGAGGCGTATGGGTCGACCCTAGTTTTCTGTTCTGCGGAGTGGCGATGTTTGTGCCAAACACGCCTTCCGATTTTGCATGTATTGGATTCGCGGTCCAATGTGTGTGACTTGCCTGTGTGGCATTATTTGACTTGCCTGTGTGGCAAGTTATATTTTTGTTTTATTTTGAGCTCGGTATGAAATAACACCCAGCCATTTGATTCAGCCTATTATTTCATTGTGTTAGTTTTGTTCGTTTCAGTTCAGTTTAGTTCATTTGTTGAGTTAGTTATTTCGTTTCATTATTCTTGTATTCTATATCTGTACTGAGCGTTTGGCTCATGCTGTATTTTTCTTCCTGCAGGTATTCAAGGGAATCAAGGGCAAGTGTGATGAGAGCTCCATTCGATCCAATGATTTAGATATTCTGTTTAGGCTTGATGGATTGATTTTATTTGGAGTTGTAATAAATACTCTAGATTTGAGTTTAAGTCTGTTGGCATTTATTCTGGTTTGACCTTGTTGATATTTATTAATTTTAAATACTATTCTTTCGTGGCATAGAGGTTTCGTTCGATTTTGTTGTGTTTTGAGTAACCTCCCTTTCTATTTCGGGAAGGGGGTGTTACAGAGTTGGTATCAGAGCTTAGGTTCTTTCTTGTAGAAAACCTATTTAGGTTTGACCTGTGAGTTATGGGTAGACTTCTGGGTTAAGATTTGTTCAGTTTGATTTTCTATTCAGCTATATTCGAATCTGTCTTTAATCTGTTTTGTTTATACTCGTTGAGCTCTTTTAGTTGGCAGTCGTGAGGCTTCTGTTTTATTTGATAATTAGGTTCGTTCGTTTTTTTTGATTCCGAGGATGGAATCCTTTTTAAGGGGTAGGTGATGTAATACCCGTAAAAATATATATATATATATATATATATATTAAAATAATTAAATAAATAAATGGTATTTTAAATTTTTATTTAAATATTTTAATTGGACTTTTCTTATGTTTGGGTCAAACATTGTATTTAATTACGTGGACTACATTAATTGGGCCTTAAAATTTATTGGGTTTAATTTATATTTGTGTAATATTAAAATCCTATTAGAATTAGGAGAGTTACTAAAATCTGTTTTTAAGTGAAATAATAACTAAACCTAATTTTATTTCATTATACTAACCGAGAGAGAAGAAGAGAAAGGAATTGGGCGGCGACACAAGAGAAAAAGAATTACAGTAGTACTGCAATTTGGAACAAAGGCGATTTTGACATTTTGATTTGTTCTTCTTTTGTTCGGTAAGTCATAATAGCTGGTCATCTAATGTATGGCTACATGTTATATATATAATTAGATATTATATATGCATGTTATATGTGATTGATAAGGCCACAGGAATTGGAAGGGGCAGGAATTGAAAGTTCATAATAATAATAATAATAAAAAGGAAAAATCATGTACTAGCATGTTGGCCATACAATCTAGTTAACAGATTAAACTTTGATGGGTGGGTGAATTTGCCTTGCGAATAGTATAAAGATATAATAATAAGGCAATATAATTAGTGAAGTAAAGAATGACAGTAATAACCATAATATATGAAAAGCTTAATGATTAGCAGTATTATATAAGTTAATGACTATTAAATGTAAGGTTATAACTGTATAAATTTATAATTAATTAATTTATTCTTTTAATCAGTTCAAACGGAGGGAGTCTAACCGAATCATATTTGGAATATAATTTTTGGGTATTACATTACTTAATCCAGGTACGGATTTCGTACTCTTTCAGCGATACTCTTGTTAAATTTGATTTGGTCGTTCTGTTCCTTGTTTTGAATTTTGTTATTATTTCACATAATTATTCTTGTGAAATTCATATAATAGTTTCGTTTTAGAATTGATTCATATGATTCGAAATTGTATTCTTTGAATTAAGTTATCATGTTTAGTATTTGTTTTGATAATTGTAGAGCAGTACATGCTGCTACTTTCTTTTTGAGACTTTGAGATTATGATTTAATTTGGTTCAACATGTACATATAGAACCCTTTTGTTGATATTATGCCGCATGTGTTGTGACATGATATTTTTGTTAGAATATACCGTAGGGTATACCTGAGCTATAACCACCTGTGGGGGTACCACAGGCATGTCGTCTTGGCACGAGAGGCATGACACCTTCCATGGCGGTGTGATTAGTTCACGGCGTCTCCGTTTTGTGCTCCGGTGGGAGTTGGCCATTTGGTGTTTTGTTGTGGGAGGCGTATGGGTCGACCCTAGTTTTCTGTTCTGCGGAGTGGCGATGTTTGTGCCAAACACGCCTTCCGATTTTGCATGTATTGGATTCGCGGTCCAATGTGTGTGACTTGCCTGTGTGGCATTATTTGACTTGCCTGTGTGGCAAGGTATATTTTTATTTTATTTTGAGCTCGGTATGAAATAACACCCAGCCATTTGATTCAGCCTATTATTTCATTGTGTTAGTTTTGTTCGTTTCAGTTCAGTTTAGTTCATTTGTTGAGTTAGTTATTTCGTTTCATTATTCTTATATTCTATATCTGTACTGGGCGTTTGGCTCATGCTGTATTTTTCTTCCTGCAGGTATTAAGGGGAATCAAGGGCAAGTGTGATGAGAGCTCCATTCGATCCAATGATTTAGATATTCTGTTTAGGCTTGATGGATTGATTTTATTTGGAGTTGTAATAAATACTCTAGATTCGAGTTTAAGTCTGTTGGCATTTATTCTGGTTTGACCTTGTTGATATTATTAGTTTTAAATACTATTCTTTCGTGGCACAGAGGTTTCGTTCGATTTTGTTGTGTTTTGAGTAACCTCCCTTTCTATTTCGGGAAGGGGGTGTTACATACATATAAATTCATTTATAGGATTTTGAAATTTTGTAACCCATATTTTCACTATTCTCTTTCAAATAGTAAATCATATAGGTTATTCTTAAAATTTTTAATTAAATCATCAAATTCCCATCTAGGTTTTATTCTTTATCCTTTATTTTAACCATTTAAGATCTTATAAATTTTCGGGTTGTCACATTTTTTCTCCCTTATAATGATTCTGTCCCCGGAATCACTATTCACTAAAAATACATACTGCTTCCTCCTATAAGGATCTTCTCTATCATCACATCCTACGATGACTTTTCTCTAAGGAGTTAGAAAAAAAAAATTCATATCATACAGAGTGGCCATATAGACCATGAACTTTCATTTTTCAATTTCGAAAAAGTTTGAACAGAAATTCATCTGTAAACCGACATCTTTACGGACACGGTGGGTGATCAGCCCGTTATATCCTGCATTGATCAGATGCTACATGCTGGAACGACATTCACGTTCATCATAACCGCATTTGACGCATAAATATTTCCCAATTTAGGGATGTTCATACTCAGTCTGGAGTCCGAATCAAAACAATATGGTTCGGGATAAATTCTCAAAGAAATACTTGAATTTTCATAAACATTTGTCTAGCTGAATTAATTAGCTTAGACGTATACCAATAATTCGAACATCAATCGAAACACATGTCTTACCAAATTTAATTGGCACTTAACTTTTCTTTAAAATTCTGAAAATTATTTTATGACGTCATGATACCGCACTGTATTTACAGTCCATTTGAGGATTCCGTCATTTTTATGACTTTGTCATACTACAATATACCATAATGGGCTGACGATCTTTAGATCACATCTAACATTAGGTAATATTGTATTAATAACTCCATCATTTTTATCGTCTCTTCACCAGGTTCAATAATGCATTAATGATATACAAAATACATTTTGATATTTCAAATAATTTTTGTCTAACCGAAACAATTAGCGTAGACTCTTCTTTAAAAAGTGCAAAAGCATTGAAAAATCATTTTTGGGGTTATCATGCCGCAACAATAACTAGGTGTTAGTGGTTCGAAGCCCACTTCTACACAATTGTAACCATGTGTTGCTGATAACAAAAAATCATTTATATTTTTAAAGGCACATTAGTGCGAAATTAGCTTGATCTCAAAAATTTCGAAGTCTAGCATAACTAGAAGATTTGGAATACCTATGCTTCCACCACCAACTTCAATTTCTCTAATGATCAATTTCTTAATAATTCTATCTATTCTATCACCATTAAAACTTACTATACTAAAAATCCTCAATTCTCCATCCACAACTTTTCTATACCTCAGTATAGTTCATCAAACATACCACACATTATGAGTTCAGGAACGTACCACAATAATATGAGTTTAGGAACTTATCCCAGCAATACGTAGTTCAAGAACCAATCAGGAACTGTCCATACGCTTAGGGGTTCAAAAATATATCATACGATTATGAGTCACAAACTTACCATAAGCATGAGTTTTAAGAACTCGCACCTAATCTTATATTCTCTACCTATTCATTATACACACGAGAAAAGAATCACCTTCTCAACATACATATAGCGAATAGCGCGACACCAACATTTCAATGATTATCCATGTGATAAACTAAGTAGTCGTTAGACCAAGCACAAAATCCCCGCCTATACAAAGGTTTGTACAACTTAGCTATCACATGAGTTCTCAATCGAAATCCCACATGATCCTAAATTCTCTTTACTCAATACGAATTTCATTTAATCCGTATCCCATCATCTATAACTCTTTCCTGAGTTTTCATAGTACAATTCTATAGTACAATAGTCGTATAACAATTCTGCTATAAAGTTTTCAATCAATCGATTAATCATCTGTCCTCGTCTGACCACATCAGATCACGTTGTGATCACTTCTTATAATCGTGTTATATTACGATTCTTTTCTATCTTATGATCGTTTTATTTTACGATCTTCTTATCTTTCCCTTTAATCATATATTATGATTTTATTTAAGATTTTCATCTTTATTACTAGAGTTAGGTAACTCTGGATTCTTATCTTTATAACTTTTCGAGATTCTTCTTTGAATCTTTTTTGTCTTCTCCTTTACTTAATAATGAATTTCCCAAAATTCATCTCTTAGCACTTAAAATCTATTTGAGTTTATTCTTTATCCTTATCTCTGCGGTTATAGCCTAAGGTAACCCTACCTAAAGTTTATAACCTACGGCTCTGATACCAATCTGTGACGCCCCCAAATCCGGGTGCTTAGAACCCTGGACCTGGTATGTTACCGTACTTCATATTCATATATATTTGATAAGTGGTTTTATAACCACTTATCAAGATGTCAACTCACTTCTATTGTTGTTTAAACTACGGTGTTATCGTAACTTTTCATGCATTTTTGCTTTCTTTTGTAGTTTACATGAATGGGAACTCTCTTGGTGTTTTGCAAAGCTAAATGGGATGTTGATGATGCTACGAGGATCAAACTGGTTAACTTGTCAGGCATTAGAGTGTTGGCTGCAGATGATGGCATAGAAGGTAGAAGGCAGCAGCAGCATAAAACCAGAACAACCTGCAGAATTCAAGCAGCGCGACCACGCTTAATTTAAGGCAAAAAGGAGCGCGGCCGCGCCCGGTTTGGTCAACGGCAGATTTGACTTTTCACTTAAGGGAATTTTGGCTTGCGGAACGAGGCATTCGACATGAGGGGTCTATATTAGGGCTATATTTTTATTATTGAGGGGCATTCCACCCCTTAGAGATCACTAGCTCTTATATGTTCTTCTCTTTTCTTTCATTAGAGAAGTAGATTAGGGTAGATTAGAGTAGAACCCTATATTAGATTCAAGTTAGGGATTGAAGCAATGGGAAGACATTGAGGATTCAAACTTGGAGCAAGAGATCAGATTTGCACTTTCTATTCTTATCTTCTCTTTAATTTCTATTTATATTCTTATAATGTTTATTCAAATTGTGGATGGTGGATTTGATTCAATCATGAATTAAACTCTGTTTTGGGATTGCAATGGAATCTATTGACTAGTTTATTTTGATATACTTCATTGTTAGTCTTATTGATTGTTGATGATTTGCCTATTATGATTCATGCCTAATTGCTTAGTTGATTGGCCATCGATTACTGTGATAATCCATATGAACTTGAAAGATGAAGTATATATTGAGATCTGATCGTAATAGCTTGTGTTTGTATGTTCTACATGGTGATGGAATGTATGATTCGTGCTTAGGATAGACATATACCGAAGCACCGCTTGTAGTCAATGGAGAATTTGTGCGTAAACCCTAATTATTTGTAAATCACATAGAAATATAGTGGTTTAGGTAATGTGAGTATTCATGTGTATTCTATCAATTGTGGATTATATGTGTTATGGATTTGGTACATCGAAAGATGGCTTTGTCTTACTTTTGTGTTCTCGACTAGCAATCATTGATAGTTAATTTGGCTTAACAGGAAGTGTGTCGATTTAGATGAATCAATAGGGGAAATTGTAATCTCATATCTTCAGTTATCTAGTTTCATTCTAGGGATAGTAGTATTAGTTTAATTAATTAGTTTTAATTCAAAATATCAAATCATTCGTTTAGATAAGATTGAAATGGTTATGGGCTAGTGCTTGGTGAACTTTATTAGTTAATTCTCTGTGGGACGATAATTTACTTACTCTTTATTACTTGTTCACCGTGTATACTTGCACGCATATATTGATCGGAAAAACGACCAACAAATTTTTGGCGTCGTTGCCGGGGAATTAGTTTAATAATTTTTGCCAACATTAGCTTCAATCAAATTAGTCTTAATTTAAACATTTGTATTTTGTTTTAATTCTCTTCCTAGATTCTCTCTTTTCAGGTACCATGGATTACAGTGCTTATCAATGGTTGTACACGAGGATGGATCAACCAAGGGAAACAGGGATTGATGGACTTAACACAATTGCTACATTATCAGCACAACTTGAGATACTTTCGAGGAAGTTGGACATTGTTACAAGCCAACGTACTCGAGAGATAGTAGTTACATGTGAATATTGTGCTGGCGATCATCCGAGTCATCAGTGCACCATCAGTGTTGGACAAGTTCAGTATGGGGGTGATTACTTCAACCATGATGATTATCCCAATTATCATCAAGATTGGGGGTATCACCCAGATTCTTCATGGAGTTATGCTTATACAGACCAATACTTTGATCCAAGTTCAACAAACATACCAGAATCCACATTCCAAACTCCAATCAATGATCCTCAATACATGGATTCCGAGGCTGAAACAGAAAATTCAAGATTGGAGGAAGAATGGTGCATAGCATCAATGAAGGAGATGGTACTCTTCAGAATCAGATGGATCAATTGTTCATGGCAGTAATTAAGGAGCAATTGATTGAGCAAGGGATGAAAATTCAAAATCTTCAGAATCAATTATATCAAATGTTTGAAGCCTTGAACAATTGTCATCAAAATAATGGGTGCTATGACATGGATGCTGAAACTGATGGAGAGCCAGAAGTGTACATACAACTGGATGAACCGAAAGAAGTGGACATCGAGGAGACAAATGGGGATATAGAAAATGATGAATATGAGCCGACCTTTATAATACCCCAAGTTCCTTCTCAGCCAAAGTTGAAAAATCCAGTTAGCTTTGCACACCCATGCCCCCTTGGTAGTTACATCGAAGGCAAGGATCTTTATGATATGAGAGATATTGGATTCTTGAAACCATGGTGGGCCGAGGAAGAGAAAATAGAAGAAGAGCCCGTTGTGTTGTTCATGCCTCAATGCCCCAATCGGTTTACAAACACAACGATAGAAGTGCCTAACTAGTTGACAAGGGAAATGGGTAACTTATCTACAAGAAGCGAGCTAGGTGACTTCAATTCAAAAACTCTCACTAAGGGGAACCTATCAAAGCACATATCGGTCCTAATGGATGGAGGGTTCCTCGCCTATCGTAGAGGAATCAGATAGAGGTGTTAAGAAAAAGTTCAGCTAACGGACTATAAACTGAGCGCTCGATGGGAGGCACCTCATCAAATATCTCTCTCTCCCTTCTTGTTTAATTCTCCATTACATAAATTCTCTCATTTTCCCCCTCTATGTTAATTCTTCATAGTTGTAAATAGTTCATAATAAGTTTTGGTAGTTTAGAGGTTTAATAAATGTTGTGTGCCTTTCTCAGGTTAAATCCACTTGACATGAATCAAATTTCAAAGGCCCATCCTCAGTTCATGTGAAAAGCTGCAAATCAGAAATTTGGGGAAGGGCGCGGCTGCGCCTGAATAAGCCTATGTTGGGGCGCGACCGCGCTGCGATCAGTGCAGATTAGCAACTTGCTTAAACTCGGCTAATTGAAAACAAAACCCTCATTTCCTTCCTTGAACTGTCGAACCCCAACTAACCTCTGCCACTATTTTTTTTAATTACCGAATTCATTCCATTTCTCAAATATTATCCCCCCAATTCACACTTAGTCACACTTAATCTCTTTCATCTCCTTCAATCCCCCTTCACAATCCCTATCTACCCTACTCCCGAACCCCACCACTTAACCCTAATTAGCAGTCACTATCTACCCACACATCAATTCACCATTCCTCATTTCCCCAAAACGAGAGGCATATACAAACCCTAAAATCCATCTCTTCAAATCTGCAGCATAGAGTGTGTAAGCCCTAATTGCTTTTGTGAGTGAAGATTGCAGCAGGGGCAGAATTCGGTAGCAAACTGAGACAGTGGGTGTGGGAGTGAAGAATATAGCAAGGTTGGTAATGAAGTGGTTGTGTTGAACAGAAAGTGAAGCTTCCATTCTCAGTAGAAATGGCTTCTAAGCGTAATCGGAGGGAAGCTTCATCAGCAGGCAGTGATTCTGAGTAAGGAGGAGGCGACATAGCCTATGATGACCCCAAGTTTATTAGTCTGGAAACTCAACAATACTTCCAGAACTCGTTGGTGGGCAGAAATTTTGTATTGGGGCGAGGATTATTGCCAGACAGGAGATTGGACGGGCATATGACATCCATGATCAGAGACGGGGTTGAAATTTGTTTTGCGAGGATCTTACGACAGTACCCATCTCTGTGATACAAGAATTCTATGCCAATGCTAAGTTCACACAGTCCAATATGATATTTATGCGGGGATATGAGGTGTCCTTTGCAAAGTAAAGCATCAACGAACTGTTCAGTTTACCGAACATTGCATTAGATCTTCCCGAGTCTCTTTATGCTAGGGAGTGGAGCTCAAAGTTGGATGCCATCTGTGCCTATCTGTGCATGCCAGGCACGACATGGAAACTGAATCAGGGCACCAATCAGAAGCTACATTTCCCACAGGCCGCACTGAGAAAATATGGGAAGGCATGGTACAGCTTCATATTTGTGAATCTGATGCCTACACGCATCAGAATGACATCACTAAGGACATGGCTGTTATGCTATATGGGATCATCAAGGGTAAGAAGATCGATGTGGGATACGTCATCAATAGTTCTATCTGCAGATTTCTGAGAGGCGGTACTTCAGCGAGTATCCCACACGCATATATCACTCGGTTATGTGCTATGCATGGAGTTATGTGGTCCGAAGCCGAGCCGATGCAGCTGCCCATGAACACAATCAACCACGCTACAATTGAAAAATTCTCAGTGTGGAAAGGAGGCAAATCCCACCCTCAAGGAGTTGGGTATATATTTCTAGGGCAGAGCGATCAGAGAGAGGGTGGAGAAACTTCTGAGAGGGTACCACTAGCACAGGCTGAGTCCTCCCACATGGTTCAAGGGAGACTAGATAGGATGGAGAGGCAGTTGCAGCGCAGGATGGATGCCATGATCACAAACTTCCAAGCCTTCACGACAAACTTCTGTGGGGCATTGTCCCAAGCCTTTGGCCAGATGGGAGTGCAGGTGCAATTCCCTACCAATGGATCGGTTGCTACCTACCCTCCTCCAGACACACCACCTGAGCAAGCTGATGAGGAGGACGATGACGAGGCCGACTAGGGGAGTTCCCTTTACCTTTTATCTTCAATGAGGACATTGTAATTTTTAATTTTGGGGGTATTAGGTTCATTTTGCATTTAGTGTAATTCATTTCATATTGCATATTATGTTAGTTCATATAGTGCATGTTAGGACGTATTTTGCGTATTTTGTTTAAATTTTCAATTTTTTTTGTTTTGTTTTAGTTGATTGTGTTAGGACATATTGTATGAATCCAGTTATCGGTTGGTTTATTATTTATTTGGCCTATGAGGAAACTAAAATTTACTTGATTTTTGAACTGATTTGAGACTTAGACTTGGTTGTATTGTCATATCACAATGTATACCCTTATCTGTCTGATGCTGATGTAACCAGATAGCACTCTAGAGTAACCACCATGATTTGCTTAATTTAAATTTTCACATACTTGTCTTCTGGTAAGAAATCTGTGTTTTAATGAAAGAGTTTTAGTAATCAAGTGGTAATAACTAGGACTGTAAAAAGCTTAAGTTTGGGGGAAACAGGGGGTATGCATGCTATATGTGGAAAAATAAAAAAAAAAGAGAAAAAAAAAGATTGTGAATAAACACTTTGGCTACGTCGAGTCCTGTGGCCTTCGATATTCAAGCAAGTAAGCCCTAAGGGTGTCTTTACACCCAGCGCCCTAAGGCCTTTTGGTCTGGGAGTCGTTGGTTGAAAGCTCATTACACGGGTGTCATTTGATAGCCTAAGAGGACTAAGCATTGCACAGTTGAGTCTAAACACGGGAAAGTGCGAGAATCGCCCTCGTGAGTAAATAAAGCATAATAATACCCCTGTTGACCCTTAGCTTAAGTGATTGCATGGTCTTGGTTAGAGCTTATTTGATTTACTGCTTTTCTTGAGTTGAAACTGATTTTTCCCCCTAAGATGCATAACATGTGAAGAATTTGTTCAATAGCATGTTTAATGGTTGCTTCACACTCACACACTACATCAGTGCTGGCAGGTTTGGATTTGTAGAGTGACATGCTTTATGATCTTGTTCTTGGGTAGCTTTTCTGTGTGATTATCTTGTAGTTTCTCTGAGGCATTTTAATTAAGTTTCATGGTGGATTGACATTTGGATTCGTTAGCATGTAGTGTAGAGTGCATATAGTGTAGTTAGTGCATTGCATTTTTTGTTTTGTTTTGTTTTGTTACTTGAGGACAAGCAACGGTTTAAGTTTGGGGGGTATTTGATAAATGGTTTTATAACCACTTATCTAGATGTCAACTCACTTCTATTGTTGCTTAAACTCAGATGTTGTCGTAGCTTTTCTTGCATTTTTGCTTTCTTTTGTAGTTTACATGAATGGAAACTTTCTTGGTGTTTTGCAAAGCTAAAGATGTTGATGATACTACGAGGATCAAACTGGTTAACTTGTCAGCATGGGAGTGTTGGCTGCAGATGATGGCATAGAAGGTAAAAGGAGGCAGCAACATAAAACCAGAACAACCTGCAAAATTCAAGCAGCGCGATCGCGCCTGATTCAAGGCAAAAAGGAGTGCGGCTGCCCCCGATTTGGTCAACGGCAGATTTGACTTTTCACTTAAGGAGATTTTGGCTTGCGGAACGAGGCATTCGACATAAGGGGTCTATATTAGGGCTATATTTTTATTATTGAGGGGCATTCCACCCCTTAGGGATCACTAGCCCTTATATGTTCTTCTCTTTTTTTTCATTAGAGAAGTAGATTAGGGTAGATTAGAGTAGAGCCCTAGATTAAATTCAAGTTGGGGAATAAAACAATTGGAAGACATTGAGGATTCAAACTTGGAGCAAGAGATCAGATTTGCACTTTCTATTCTTATCTTCTCTTTGATTCCTATTTGTATTCTTATAATGTTTATTCAAATTGTGGATGGTGGATTTGATTCAATCATGAATTAAACTCCGTTTTGGGATTGCAATGGAATCTATTGACTAGTTTATTTTGATATACTTCATTGTTAGTCTTATTGATTGTTGATGATTTGCCTATTATGATTCATGCCTAATTGCTTAGTTGATTGGCCATCGATTACTGTGATAATCCATATGAACTTGAAAGATGAAGTATGGATTGAGATCTGATCGTAATAGCTTGTGTTTGTATGTTCTACATGTTGATGGAATGTATGATTCGTGTTTAGGATAGA
Source organism: Panax stipuleanatus (assembly GCA_020205555.1). Taxonomy (NCBI): domain Eukaryota; kingdom Viridiplantae; phylum Streptophyta; class Magnoliopsida; order Apiales; family Araliaceae; genus Panax; species Panax stipuleanatus. The sequence continues at coordinate 75,447,425 of CM035115.1, read as the reverse complement.
CATATACCGAAGCACCGCTTGTAGTCAATGGAAAATTTGTGCGTAAATCCTAATTATTTGTAAATCACATAGAAATATAGTGGTTTAGGTAATGTGAGTGTTCATGTGTATTCTATCAATTGTGGATTATATGTGATATGAATTTGGTACATCGAAAGATGGCTTTGTCTTACTTTTGTGTTCTCGACTAGCAATCATTGATAGTTAATTTGGCTTAACAAGAAGTGTGTCGATTTAGATGAATCAATAGGAGAAATTTTAATCTCATATCTTCAGTTATCTAGTTTCATTCTAAGGATAGTAGTATTAGTTTAATTAATTAGTTTTAATTCAAAATATCAAATCATTCGTTTAGATAAGATTGAAATGGTTATGGGCTAGTGCTGTGTACACTTTATTAGTTAATTCTCTGTGGGACGATACTTTACTTACTCTTTATTACTTATTGACCGTGTATACTTGCACGCATATATTGATCGGGAAAACGACCAACAATATTCTATAAACTAATGCGGAATATATAAACATATATTATTTATTTCACATGATTCTATCACATTTCCCAAGGTCTATTAACCTTAATTGAATACATACCTTAAGTAACTAAAAGGTTTACAACATCATTTGCAGATGATAACTATATAGTTATGAATGCATAATAATCTACTCTTTGAAATTTGCTCTTTTCCTGTCTTTCTTCATTCCTTCGTCTTAATCTGAAATTTATTTTCATGATATAGCAAGGGTGAGCAACTAATTTACCCAGCAAGTTTAAATGCAATGAAGATATATCTTGATTGATAGAAAGAATAAACTTTCAAATTTTAAACAATATAATAATTGTGAAAGAGCATAATTCAGAATTTCAATAAAGGAATGACTGAACCAATAATGTTTAATGTCAACAAAGACCATGAACAACTTTAACTGAACCTTAGGGTAATGAAGGTGATCAACCTTTTATACCTGATGAACATATGCAACATGCACTAAGTGCGAATCAATAATCAGTATGGATGTGAATAATCAACAATAATTATTCACTAACATGCTTTAAAAATATAACTCAAGTTTGAGTTAGAGAACTTGTCTGCATCGTCAATTACTGCTACGCAATCTAATTTAATCTCTTTATTGTAAAGACCTATCAGTTATAAGATTGATCTTTCAATTATCATAACATACTTTATCTCATAATACTATTACTTTATAAGTAAACTATCTAATATTTGACTACCATATAGTCAAATATTAGATAATCTTAACACCATCCGTATTCACAAGTCTAAACCTAACACACATCGAGTCATTAATAGTATTCAATATAGTATACTGAGTGATTTCCCACAAACAACCAACAAATTAGTTTTCGTCTCGTCTACACTGTTCTCACAGCGAGTTAGATCGGTTGCTAATTCGGATATACCTCTGCTCTCTGAAGGAATCGTTTAGCCCAGCTACTATACATCAACCATTAAAGAGTAAAACTGCACTACTTTAGACTTAACACTTACTCGATCATTTTATAAGCTCTTATTATAACTCAGTAATAAACTCTAAGTTTGCTTCAACACTATAAGTCTTCACCAATCATGCATGCAACATAGTAAAACATGTTTGCGTTATCTCCATGTACTCCTATAGGCATGCTACTTATGTTCTCAAACTTGTTTTAAAGTGTTATCATAAGTTAGCATGTAACAGCCTGGATCAGAAGCAGAATCTGAAACCAGTGGACGGCGCAGCGCCCCAGTTCAAAACTAGCGCAGCTGCGCAGGGCCTTAGCTAGCAAAACGCAAGTCTAGCACTGGCGCAGCTACGCAGCACCCCAGTATAACTAGGGCGCAGCTGCGCCGTTACCTATACAGAGCTGGAAGCTCCTGCTTCGGCAGACATCAACCCAATTCACAAAATTTCTTCACGAAAATAACCACATTGTATTTCAATATTCTTATAAGTCTATTATAACAACTAAACAAGCTTTCTATAATCCGATTGGCATGTTTTGCATCCATAATCATGAATTGGAACTTGGACAGAAAATAAAAATGAAGAACAAGAATGAAGAACATGGAAAGATGATTATACCTCTATTAGCTAATTGAACTTGCTGCTAGCTAATTGAACTTGCTGCCAATTTACTCTTCTCTCTCAACTGAACTATATGTTCACTCTCAAATCTCTCTTACTTATGAATTCTCAGCAAATTGAAAATGGAGAAGGAGAGCTTGTATTTATAGAAAAACTATGATACGTATAATGCATATATACATCAAATTAAACCAACAGGAATGTGGAATTGCATAGTGGTTAATAGGAAGTTGGTAGATTGTTGTTGAATTCATCATGAATCCCACTCCCTTGCTCATCATGTCCTATGAAATGCTGAGTTTGAGGAAGAGATAGGCTTAGGCTAGCCTTGAGTATTTCATGTGTTCAAGGATTGTGATTATTAATATGGGACAAGCAAATCAACTTCAGCATTTGTAGCAACATTCATGTATACACACACTTATGTTACTTTGCTCATGTTATATACCTAAGTTATATTCATATAATACATGCTTAGGTTGTAGTTTTAATGACATAATGTAATTCATATAATGTAGTAAGTGTAATTTGCACACATATAACCCATGTACATTTTATCTTACCGATATATTTTAATCGGATATTCTCACATTACATCATCTTCTTTATTAAAAATAATTGTTTACAATATATTCATGATGTATTATTTTAATGTATACTTCACATGTAATTGTCACTAGACCTGGTAAAAACAAGCCCGGCCCGCCCAAAAAAAGCGGCCTATGGGCTTTATTATTTCAGCCCATGTAAAGCTGGGCCGTTTTGGCCCGGCCCGCGGGCGGCCAGGCCCGGCCAGGCCCGTGGCCCGTTTATGTGTTTTTTTTTTAAAAACAATGATGCTTGTGAGGGTTGAACACAAGACCTCCAACTTATTAAATAAGAGTTAAACCAACTGAGCTACAACAACTACTTGTTTGAGACTAAATTTTTTTAGATCAAATTAATCTCAACCTCTTATATCATTATTATTTTGTAAGCATATATTTTTAATCAACTTACATTTTATAAACGCAAAAAAAATGTATGTTTTCATTAATTAAGAAACAAATATTCATGTAAACATACATTTGGTCTCAACCTAATATTATAATGAAACTAATATATGAATAAGTGATAACAGTGATACTGAACAATTATGTTATTATTGGTAAGGTATAATAGTCGTCCAAACGTTAATCATACAAATGTTAAATCCTACTCCCTCCGCTCCTAAAAAAAGAGTCCATTTGCCTCTCTTTTTTGTTCCAAAAAAAGAGTTCGATTTGTTTTGTTGCAGTATTAACAAGCATCCTTAACTCATGAAGCTAAGGGAACTTGAATTTTACAAAATTATGACATAAAAAGATTGTGTAAAATAAATAAGGCAAAAGCCCGTGGGCCGTAACTTTTCAGCCCATAAAAAGCCGGGCTGTTTTGGCCCGGCCCAAAAATGGCTCGGCCCGCCCGTTTGCCAGGTGTAATTGTCACATAGGCATAAATCATGTAGCTTATATAGTTTAATTAATCTTAATACATAGTTCCTATATATAGTATAGTCACATAATGTTGCACTACACTATATAATATAGTTGTATCTCATATACTTTATATGTTTAATTTTTGCATACTTGCACATAACAATTAATATAATCTTATTGTATTAATAACTTACTTGTTTTATCATTCATAATGGCAATTAATCAATTAATAAAATATTAATTCATTCATTCCTCATATATCAATGTAATCATTAATAACACTTAATTAATATTCATAGGATTAATTATCACATTAATAAATATAACTCTTATTATATTTATAAACAAGTTGCTTATTATTATTCTATTATTTGCAATAATAATAATCAACACATCATCAATTAATCATCATTAATACTCTATTTCTCATAATAGCAATTAAATAACAATTAATATTGATTAATCATTCACGTAGTAATTTCTTCATTACTTACCCTTATCAATTATTATTTCTCATCACTGAGCCACACAAGGCATTCAACGAGTTTATCGCAAACTCCATATTTTCTCAATTATCATAATTATTCAATTTAATATAATTGAGTTACTTATCTCAGAACACATAAATCATTTATATTCAAATAAATTCTCATTCCCATTAATATATTCATTTAATAATATATGAAAATTCTCGGGTATTACATCTATAGTGACCGAACTCTCCCCTTCTCTCTCTTAGTTGCCTTCTTTTGGCTAGCTTAGAAAGAATGAGAGGAAAAAGAAAAGAAAGAAATATTATTTTGGTTTTGGTGGGTTAATAGATATATTTGGTATATCTAATTTTAATCTCCCACTCTCTTACTCTCTCTTAGTCATCATATTAGCTTACTTGCACTCTAACACTTGCTTTCTCTCTTGGGTTAACTTGAAGACTTGGTAAAAGATGTTGGCTCCTTTACAAAAGTGATACCTAGTAAAGTTGTTCACCAACTAAAGTGACTTCATCATTACATTCATCACCCCTCCTCCTCTTCTTGTTTGGGCCAACTGAATGGGCCCCTCTAGTCCTAAATTTGTTTTCTTTTTAATGCTCCACTTAGCTTACTAAAGGTCCAAAAAGGTCCTCCCTTAATTGGGCTACAAATTGGGTTACTTATTTAATTCTTTGGACTAGCAAATAAATTCTTAATTTGGTTACTAACTAAAATGAACTTGGGCCTCCACCACTAATTAAATTGTGTCATCATTATACTTGCCTTATACATATAATATTGGATTAGTTTAACAATTTAATTGCTCTTAAATTAAATTAGCTACAAGTCCAACGCTTAAATAAACAATTGATCTTGTTTAAATTACTTACCCTCCTTAGTCCATTAAATCTATTATCACTAGAACGAATGCTCATCATTATTGATTTTTACATATTCTTATCAATCAATAATGTTATTTAATTTATATAACCCAATTAGACTTACGATATTCAAGTATATGAGTATGTAATTAGGGTTTAATACCTTAAATTAATTTTCTGGATGATTAAAATACTTAGGTTATAAAATTAATTAATTGAGATGTATGAAGTAAATCTCTTAGGGTTAGTATATATTTTTATACACCAACATTCTCTTATATTATAACCCCTTAGGTTATTTAATTATCATACCTAATATATGTATTAGGTTACATAACTTTATTCTTAATTCTCTTTATATATAAAATAAATATATACACTTTATATAATGTATATTTATTTAATCACATACATAATTCTTACAAGTCATCACATATTCTATTAGTTTATTAACTAATAGCTATAATTGGCTTAATGAGTTACAAACACTCACATAATCATACAAGATAATCTAATAGGTTGAGACATATTTCATAAATCTCTAATATTAGGTCATTAGTATATATTTAAAATATTAGGACAACTAAATAAAGATAACTCTTGAGGTTATTTAATTCAAATACATAATTTTTATATTATAGGTTACCAAACTTTATAGTTGTCGTAATATCTTATCCTTAATATTCCTTCAAGTACATATAAATTCATTTCTAGGGTTTTAAAATTTTATAACCCATATTTTCTCTATTCTCTCTCAAATAGTAAACCATATAGGTTCTTCTTAAAATTTTTAATTAAATCCTCAAATTCTCATCTAGGTTTTATTCTTTATCCTTTATTTTAACCATTTAAGATCTTATAAATTTTCGGGTTGTCACAATATATACATATATATGTGTATAAGGGACATGTATGCAAACATGTGTACAAGAGAAAATAAAATGTGACTTAGGGGCAGTGCACCCCCAACCGAACCTCCCCATGGCCTAAGAATGCTGATTTTTGTGCCTTGGATAAGCTAACAAGCAAGACCCATGCGGCGACAATGATGGTGTAGCCTAATGGCTAGTAGTATTACGAATAGTGTTGGTTGGTAGGAACTTTTCACCAACTCCACTTTTACCATTGGGTAATGACTGAAGTCTGGACAAAAGCTTTCCTATATATAGAGGCCCTTATTCATCTTATAAGGATTACTAGAACCATTTACTCTGCATTAGAAAGAACAATATAGTGAGTAGAAAGATATAAAGAACCCGAGAGGAGCTCTTGCAGTTCGGAGGGCAGAGGAGAGAGGAAGTAAGGGACCAGCCAGTAGCTACCCAGTGTTTAGTCAGTAGAAAGAAAACGTCAAGTGGTACACATCCCATTGACCTTATGTTAATTTAACCTTCTGCAAGTCAGTTAAAGAGAGATATGCATGCTAATAAAAGTTGTTATGAAAACAACATGAACTGAACGAAAAAGAGTATAATATATCATACTAAGATAATTTTAAATAACCATATCAACAGTAAAAGAGGAACATGATACTCTATGCTAATAAATAATGCCAACTATGAAGGCTAATAGTGAAATTACGTCCAGACTCTGGTATAAATAAGGAAAAGTGTTAATTTGATTAAATGTGGTGGTGCAATACCAAAATCATTCAAATACCTATACACCCATTAATCTGCATGTATCAATAATTAAATTGGAGACCAGTTCAACCCATTGGGTTCTCCAATTTTATGCCTTAGTCTCCGATGGTAGTAGTAGTAACGAACAATGGTAAAACTTACCCCACGATCGCAGACTGACACTGCAGATCTTGGAGTCCAACACCAGACCAAAACCTTAGCTTGGTTTCGGAAGTAGCAGACTGACTCTGCAGATCGCGGACTCCAACACCAGATCAAAACCTTATGTTGGTTTCTGAAGTAGCAGACTGACTCTGTAGATTGTGGAGTCCAACACTAGACCAAAACCTTAGGTTGGTTTCGGAAGTAGCAGACTAACTCTGCAGATCGTTGATTCCAACACCAAACCAAGATTTTTGGTTTGTTTCAGAAAAAGCAGACTGACTCTGCAGATCGTGGAGTCCAGCTGTAACGCCCCCAAAATCGGGACCAACTTAATCCAAAATCAGCACTAACTCAATCCCGACCTTGTGCGTTAACGACTATCTTATTCTGGTTATCAATAATATAATTGATAAAATTACGGATAATTTAAAACTTTTCTTTTTGTCTTTTATTCGTTTCCCTGAATAGCAACCTTTACGATTCCCTTATTTCAAAATCATATTTATTTTGTCAGAGTAAGATATGAATATATACAGCTCATCTCTTCAAATAAATATTCCGTATTCATTAAACATTTTGAACTGTACAATTTGAATCATCATCATGATTCTCTAAAATTTCTAGATAAGGAAGAGATATCCTTTGCACGTCTTCCAATCATTATCATCTGGTCAGCTAGAGATCATATTATATTTCAAACCTGCAAAAATTATATTTTTGCAAGATTGAGCTCGACAGCTCAGCAAATTTAACAGTCTATCATGCTTCACATAACACACCACTGCATATAACATATTCCTTCTACTATGCCTATGATACATACATCATAAATTTTATATAATGCATCTAAAGTCTAAACATGTATCATGCATTTCAGATTATAGAGTTACATCATACAACATATGCTATCATATATTACAGTAAAATTGAGTTCCATAACCCAATTGATTTAGCCATATATTGACTCTAAGCAATTCATAAAGCATGGTATATAATTTAACATACACATAAAAATCATATCACAATGCAACAATGATTACACATAATCAATACCAAATCCACAAACATAATAGAACTGAGAAACTTGCCTCGGTTTGTGTTTATTATGATACGCTTGTCGAACGTTCCTTGTTTAACCTCATTTTGTTGGTTAGCAAAACCCATACGCTTTCATTCATCGCATAACCTAGAATCCATGATTCGGTTTAAAACATATTCCTTAATCCCATTTTAATCTCATTTCAAGACTTAAACTACTTAGATTAGATTACAAATCTTTATTTCTTTTACGCTCCAATGTAATTCATACCTTATATAGGTTAGTGAATACAATTATTTATCTTTCAACTTAATTTATAAAATATGTAGTATAAATTTCACTTCTTCGATTCATTATCGATTTGGACTTAACATACCATATAAGCATGGTTTATATCTTAAAATCATTTTATGATACATTAACTATATTTCTGAAACTCAGTTTAAAAACAAAATTCAAAATTTAAGAAGCTCAGAGTTAAAGATTTCTGAAACTCCACCATTAGTCACAATTATTATATTAAGTTCAGGTATATGCGTAATATATATCAAAACATGGTACTGGATTCCCTTTAACCTCATCTCAATTCCCACCTTAGTGTTACCTACAACTAATTTTGCTTCTGGGTATCTTGCTTTTAGGTCTAAAACCTATAAAAGTCTTGAAGGCCTATACAACTACAACCTACAAAATCCGCTCAAATTAAAGTAACTCAATTTCTTTAACAACAACTCAGGAGGAAATAGTAGCTATTTTCTTATTTTCCTCAGTTTCAATTCCAAAGTCATCACCCCCTAGAATAGTAGGGAAATAAAAGTGTTTTGAACTTTTGTTTGCACAGAGTTATTAACCTTCCCAACGCCTACTAATATTTATCCTAGCTTAAGAAGGATAGAATTGAAGAAAGAAAATATGCCCAGTAAATGAAACAATAGCAAAACATTAGAATTATTGGCAATTGGTATGTCCTCTGCCTCACTATGAAAGGTGTAATATTCATGCATGTACAACTAACATGCTCACTACTTTCTTACAGTCAATGGGTCAGAATGATTGGAGAGACTAGACCTTTTTAACCAAAAATTGAAACAAATTTCTCAAAGTAAATCAAGAATTTGTTGTACTCCTTCCTCCAAATTTTTTCACTAATTATCCCCAAAAACTAATTGATCAATTAGAAATTACCCATAAGAGAAATGAATATTTGCATGGAATGGATATTCCAAATCTGCAATAAAATCCCTTCCGCTAACAAACCCAAATAAGGCATTGTTTGACACAAGATGTGTGTACAAGGGAAACGACAAAAACAACACAGCACCCCTTTAGATTTTCCCTCAGAGAATCAACAAGCCATTGGTGAATGAATGAGTTGTTTGGTTGGTTCTAGATCCAAAATGAAACTCCCTTTTTTGCCCTTTAAATCAAAAATGAAATACTGAAGAGCCTTCCAATTTACCAAAATCACCAATTAAATCCCATATTTAAATCCCATATTTTTAGTACAATAGCTTCTTCTTTTTTTGACGCATTTCAACAAACACTTTGTGTGCATGTATGAAAAATTCAGTTTTCATATCCATTTTATTATGTTAACACATAATCTCCATACAATCTCTCCTTATACCTTCAAAATCCATCTGATTCTCTTTTAATACAACCTCCCACAACCAATTTCAATCACAATTTAACAATTAAAGTTCATAACTTCTTTGAAATTTAAGAGAAAGTATATTACCCGCTTGGGTTAGAGACTTGGTTAAATTCTTTGCTTTCATTCTTGATTTCAGATTGAATCAGACTTTCTTCTTCTTTTTCTTCACTTCCAGCCGCCCCTTTTTTTTTCCTCTCTGCCACTTGGAGATGCCGAGTTTAATAGGGGAGTGAGTATGTTATGTTTTTTCTTCCTTCGAGTGTCTGAAGTGGGCTTATATGTATATATAGATATATTAGATAACTTTCCCCAAGCTTGATCCTGATCATTCTAAAGGTTAAAAAATAAAATAAAATAAATCCTTTGTTCCTATCTAATGGGGTTGCCGACTTTGCCCTTTGACTTACCCACGTGATGTGATGATGTTTGTTTTTAATTGCTAACAATACTTATCCCATGAATGATTTCAGCTGACTTAACCTTATATATATATATATATATATATATATATATATATATATATATATATATATATATATAGGATCCGTCTCTCTAGCGAACCACAGGGAGCGAACTAATGACGAACTGGCTATAACGACGGTTTTTTTTGTCGCTATAACATAAAAAATCGGCTTTCTATTTTATAGCGACGGAAAAAACCGTCGCTATAGCCAGTTCGTTTTTAGTTCGCTCCCTATGGTTCGTTGGAGAGACTGACCCTATATATATATACACTAATGCAGCTATCATAACATTATTTGGTAATTTATACATTTATATTTATGTATAAAAACATTCACTAATTATGGAATCAATTCATAATAAAGTTAATACTTTTAATGTAACAAATTATTTCTTAAAATAAGAGCTCAATTAATTTATATAATTAAGATTTTATAATTAAATTAAATTTTCTTCTTTCTTCTTTTCATAAATTATTTTCAAATAATTTATTAAAATTATACATTTTATCTTTAATTAAATATTAATTTAATTTTTTAATTTGACACCAATATTTATATATTGGTCCTTCAATCGTATTCATTTTTTTTTCTTGGCATAATATCAAATATTAAGTCAGTACTCATGTTACATTTAATTATTGCAAACATAATACTATTTCTCATTCATCCAAATACATTTCTTTATTAATTAATTTTTTTTCTTGGCGTAATATCAAATATTAAGTCATTACTGATGTTACATTTAATTTTCTTATCTCATATTTTCACTTCACACTTATTTAGTATAATATTAAATATTATACCATTATATGTTACATTTTATTATGAAACATAATTCTCATCATTCACTAATTTCATCCATTTTCTTTAATAGTTTAATTAACTATTAAATCTTACTTTTCAAATAAATAAATAAATAAATAAATATATATATATATATATATATATATATATATATATATATATATTACACTGATATATACATTTCAAATCCACCACATAAGTCACATAAATATATAACACATATATATTTATACATTCAAACCTGGCATGAGTCATAATAAGAATTTTATTTATTAATTTTTTATTTTAATACTTTTTCAAAAAAATTCGGGTTGTCACATTTTTCCTTTCTTATGAGGATTCCGTCCTCGGAATCATAATTACTGAATATTTCTTACTCGATTTTCATCTAACTTTTCTAAAATTTCATCGTTGAATAATTTCAACGTACTATTTTCACTTAGGTTTTATATTACCTATTTTATTTCTTTCCTCAACAAATTCTTATAGGTTTCATTTCGTAACCTTTATTGGACTCAATTATATCTTGAGAATTATCCATTATTTAACTCTTCATTTTCCTTTTCTAAGAATCATCATAATAATTTAATTATATAATATACTAAATTCATAAACACTCGAGGTATTACGCCAACACTAGACCAAGACCTTTGGTTGGTTTTTGGAAATCTTAGACTAAACCCCACGATCGTAGACTTACTACAAATCGTGGAGTAGACCAGGCCAATCATAAACCGAGCCGAAGACTAAACCCCACGATCGTAGACTTACTGCAGATCGTGGAGTAGACTAGGCCAATCATAAACCGAACTGAAGACTGAACCCCACGATCGTAGTGTGGTCACACAGACCGTGGAGTGAACCCAAAGGTGATTTCTTCCAGATCGTGGAGTGAACCCGAAGGTGATCTCTCATAGATCGTGGAGTGAACTCGAAGGTGATCTTTCACAGATCATGGAGTGAACCCGAAGGTGATCTCTCACAGATCGTAGAGTGAACTTGGCCATCAGAAGATGATTTTACACAAATCGTGGAGTGCTTGTAAATCGTAGACCACTCCTGCAGAATGACCAAACACTGAGAAATTCATACACCAAACTTGCTAATCGCTGATTAAATCTTTACAAAACTTAGTAAAGTCTGTCCAAGTGTGATTGATCCACGAATTAGGAGGACCAAAGAAAATAATCATGGTAGAATCCAACGACTATCACCATTTTAGGAATTGGCATGATGTAGTAATTCAGATATATTAAGAAAACTGTAGAAGGCTAGACAAAAGAGTCACCCTGTTAATAACAGATAATTACATAAATAATTCAGGCTTACATCAACTTTTATAACTTAGCAGGGATTAATTATTATGATGACTTATGATTAATGTAGGTTATTCGAAGAGCAGAATCGTAGAGTTAAATATTAAGCAGCAATTCAGGCAAGTCTCCTAACTTCATTTGATTTTCATATTGGAAGCAAGTTCTCAAACTTATACAACTCTGGATATTATGCAAGTACCTAGACCGTATTTCATATGTGCAAACTTCTAATTCTTGTTATACCATTATATATTTGAGAAAATATATTTATTAATCATTCTATGAAATAACTCTTGAGAAATATTATTCATACTCTAAAGTTTGGTTTGAAGTTACAACTGTGAATCATGTTGCAAACATTGCACTCATATATTGTTCCTAAATGCATTATAAAGATTGTCTAAGCCATTTGTTTCAGCTAGACTAATACTATGTGTCAAAAAGCTATCCAAACCAATTGTCTTGGTGCGGACTCTTATAAATCTACTGAGATGAACAACCCCTCGTTGTAGGGGAAATTATATAACTGTTGGAGAACTGACGTGCGCACATACTAGCATGTTTTGAATGTTATGCATAACATATGGTACTTTAGGTTAATCACGTGTTGTACTTGTTTATATTGGATTTTCAGTATAATACTTTTAATTCTAGTAAGAGTTCTTAGTTCATAGTGACTGCTCAGTGTTTATTCTTCTTGAACTTTGAAATTATTGAACTTTTAAATCTTGTTGATTTCCTTCAGTCCATAGCGACACTTATTGAAAACCATAGATACTTCTTGTTATTCTCGAACTATCATTTACTGTTATACCCTTGAGATTCGAACTTTATAATTGTTCACCCTTATTACTATATTACTTTCTGAGCAAAATTGTTGCTCATTCTTGCTTTTTTTTAAATATTTCAGTTAAGAAAGAACAGTGTGGACCCTCTGGCACGGACAAGGGCAAAGGCAAGGCTATGGCGTAGCTTTGTTCTTCTTTAGGATTATTATGATGTTGTAATAAGACTTATTTCATATTATGTATTAAGTATGTTATGGTTTAAGTTATGTTTAAGTTAGTCATGGTTGCGAGACCGTGGGACGCGAATATTTATATTAAATCAATGTAAATTATACTATTATTCCATTGCATGAGATTTTAGTATGTTATTTGTAATATCCGAGAATTACTGTGTAATTTAACAATTATCAATAAACGAATTTATGTGGAAACTCTTGTGTGACTTCTATTATTAGGGGTATATGTGCTATTCATATTTGTTATGTGATGAGAGGTATTTAAATAGTTGGTTTAGTTTAATTTAATTATTTAAATTGGTTAAGTAGAGAATTAATTCTATTAATTTTGTGAAATGGTATTAAAACACAAGTTGGAGTTCGGAGCAGAATTTAGGGACGCGGACTGCGTATTTGAGTCCGGAACATCAAAATTAGTTAGGATAGATTGTAACCACAAAAATGTGTCACGGTTGACTTTTTGGTCAAAGTCAACCAGTTGACTTTTTCAGGTAAAAAGTCAACCACTAATTTTGGAGATGAATTTGACGAAACAGATAGTCCCATGATGTCCGGGACGTCGATTTTAGTAGGAATCGATATAAGTATCGCAACGTTCAGCTACGGAGGGCAAAATGGTCAAAATAATATATTAATTGATTTAATTGATTAAAATAGTATTTTAATATAGAAGTGCAGCAACTGTGGGGCAAGTGTGACTATCAAATTGGGACAATGAGGAGGGAGTATACGTATATAGTGGAATTGAAGGAGGAGGGAATTAGTTTTATATCTTATTACACCCAAAACCTTTTCATTTTCTAAAACTCCCACTTTCTTCTTAATTAACTATACTAATGAAGGCATTTGATGGCTGCAATAACATTATGGAATTGGAGGGGGTGGTAGACTCAAGTTATATCAACTCTCATATATATGTTTTCCTTCCCAATTACTTCTTCATTTTTCAAAGAAAATCCTACGTGAGAGAAAATGGAGAGAATGAGAGTTTGAGAGTTGTGAGGAATTCTGGAGTTTTGAAGAGCAAAAAGAAGCAGGCAAGAAGGGAGGATCAGTAGCTAACTCCATAGGAAGGCATCAAGTAAGTAACTCATGAACTTTTATATGTTCTTAAGGAAAAATAGTGGAAAATGCATGAATAAGCATGGTAGACGTTGTGTTTTGGCTTTGGGATGCCATGATTTTACCTATTACTGTTATGTGGATGATAAGAATGAAAATTCTGGTTTTAACATGCTTCCATTACGTAGAGAATCAAAGAATTCGAGTTTTCATGCTATATGTTTGATTAAATGCCACTAACACGTCAAATTATTCGAATCATGGAAAATTAGTGAATTCGAAAGTTGTAACATGTGTAACTATGTTAGTATATGTGTTCTGGACAGTAGGAGCCTTTCCATTGCATGCTAGAATCAAAAACATGGATTTTTGTCGAATTGAACTAAACTAAAATCTATGACTTTTTGGGTTTTTCGGAGGCTGGGAATCATGGTTTCTGTGACCCGTTTATGGTAGCTAATAATTTTAAAAAATAGTATGTTGTATGAAGTCCAATCTGTCCAAATTTCAAAGAAATCGGAGTTATATTGTGCAAGTTATGAATTTCGTAAGCAAGCATGTTGGTACAAAAATCTGCAGAAAATATGGGTTTTCCAAAATTTTTCTAAGTGTTAGAACCTGTTCTGGCACGCTTTTCAAGGCAGCCGGTTCGTGGTCTTAACTTGCTATTTTTTGGAAAGTGATATTTTTGTAAAATGTTATGCTATATGAAAGTATGTTGTGTCAAAAGGTCAAGAGTCATATCATGCATGGTTTGGTCAGAATCAATTCGCAAAGTGGGCTGCTCAAAGCTGCAAAAAAATTTATGGGCAACGAAGAGCAGCATAGCTGCGCCGCTTATCAGGCTTGTGCCTGCGCAGCTGCGCCGGTCCAGGTCGGTCCGGGTCGGGTCTGATCCGGGTCGGGTCGGGCCGAAAAAATTTCAGAAACTTATTTTTTCCCATATTCTTATACTGAACGCCTGGACCTATTAGATACAACATGTTTATGTAGTTAAAGTGTATGTTAAGAATACATGTTCGTTAATAAACTTATTAAAGTAAACAAAAATCGTTTTCCTTCGAATTAGAATTCGAGAACTAACTGATTTAATGTGACATATATTATTAGGTTACGTGAAGGTTAATTGCTAGCTTAACAATAGCCGACATATCAGGCAAGTTTCTCACCCTATTTTTCATTGAGAAATTAATCAATCCTTATTCATTTGATTTCAGCTAGGGTAAGTTCGGACTTGTGATTATTTAAATATTCATGCAAATTCCTTTGACGTAAAATTCTACAACTTCAATTGTCTTGCAAGTTTTATTGATGTTTATTCAGTTATTAATTCAATTGCTATGCTGTAAAGTTCTATCGATTTAAAAGAACTGTTTTCAAGAATGCTTTCTAATTTTTGTTCAGCTAGAGATTGTTGATAACAAATGATTTAATTCAAATCTTTTAAAGCTATTTAAAGTTTACCAATCCAAATTGTTTTGGTGCGGTTTCGCATGAATACTAAGATGAACAACCCGAATAAACAGGCAAACAGATGTCGGGCATATAGTCCCATTTCTACTTATGTAGTTTAAACTTTATACTTGTGCACAATGTAGGGTACGATAGGCTGATCACCTGGAGTACTTGCAGAGACCGTTTACAATCTATTGGATTGTTAAACCGTCTGATGGCTTTTGATGAAACAAAGTAACGTTCAGGGTATTTAACACCCCTTAGTATGCTATTGAGGATTCTTAAACTCTTAATCTTTGATATTCTTGTTTAACACTTGATAATTCTTTCAACTATTGAGATACAGTCATGCAGATGCTTTTATTCCTGATGTATGTTTTCAGACTTCTTTATATACTTGCTGGGCAATTTGTGCTCATTCTTGCTTAAACCTTTCAGTTAAGGATGACAAGGCTGAGGGCTCGGGCAAGGACAAGGGGAAGTCTAAGATGAAGTGATGAGAGTTGTTTATGTAATAAGTTATATTTTCGCATATGATGTTATGTAGCGATAAACGCTAAGTTTAAGTTTTGGTTTATTATAGGTTGGAAAGACTTGGGATTTTATTTTGAATAAGTATGTAATAGTTATATTATTATTATTATTACTATTTCTAGAGTTTATATAGTTAGACAAGGATGTATATTGTATCGTGAGAACCAGGTCCTGTAATCGATGTTACACTGATTTGGGGGCGTCACAGGTTGGTATCAAAGCTGTAGGTTATAAACCTTAGGTGGGGAACCTGAGACTATAACCTTAGGGAAGTTAGTGGAGGATATAAGGAGATGCACTGATGTAGAGTTCGAAGGGTTGTGTCAAATCTATTTTTCTACAAAACAAAAGCAACATCTATTTTAAAATACTAATCGAGTTGTTTGTCTTGATTGTAGGATGTCAGGAGAAGAGGAAGTTAGAGATATCCATGTAGTGAGTGAGCAGTTGGTGACAGTTGTACCTGAGCCTATAGCTGAGGCAGCAGCTAAGTCAGACCCAGAGGAGTATCCTGAAGAGGAAGAGGAGCACGAGGAGGACTCCGAGGAAACACCTGAGGATGGTCTACTAGATGAGTTGATGGATAGGATTACAGAATTGGATGACAAGGTCCATGAGTTGGAGGAGCTATATAAGGGGGAGCAGGAAGCTGCAGCATTTCTTGGGGCATTGGTGCAACACCTGATAATTAGGAACGGGGATCTGGCTGACAAGCTGCGAACAGCAGGTCAGAAGGCGGACAGGCTGAAGGATGAGAAAGAGGCTATCAGGACCCACTTGGGACATACCATTAATGGGTTAGAGTCATGGATTCAGAGTCTCCAAACTGACAAGCAGATTATTACCACATTCTGGGGAGAGGAGAGGAGAGGCCGTGCTCAGGCCGAGAAGCTAAGTGGCGAGTTGGAAGGAGAAGTGAGAGATAAGAAGGTTAGGATGGATAGAATGAAGTATGCATTTAAGTCAGCACATGGGAGGTTCCAGCATAGGGTGTATCACTTTCCACGTGAGGAGCACCGGTCTAGACATGTTATAAGCCGAGGGCTGGTGCTGGAGATAGCGGATGAAGAGCATGAAGACGCCATTAGGCGGGGTCTTTAGTTTGTTTGTGTTGAACTTTTACTACTAGCATATAGAACGCTTATCTATGAATAAAACTTGGTTTCTGGTTTTTCCAAGTGTTCTGGGTTAAAGAGATGTAAATGGCATAATGCCATAGGATGATAAGATACCTTGTGATTATGGTTTTTTATATAATTATGCTTTTATTTAAATATGTGATGTGATGATTAAGTTTTATATGAAATATATATGTTGTAGGAATAAGTTATGAGATGATAACATTAAGTTTATTGAAACAGATAGATGGCTAGAGGAAGACGTCGTCAAGTACCAGAAGGGTCAGGCGGTAATGCTAGGGGTCCACTGTGACAAACGAGAATTTTGTAAAGATATTTGAATATTTATTGAAATAAATAAATATTTTTAATGATTTAATTATTGAGTTAAATAATTAATTCATGAATTTGTGGTAGATTAATTTAATTATATGTGTTACATTAATTAAATTAATGTGTAGTGATTTAATAGTTCAAAGTATTTAATTAATTAAGTTTATTTGATTAATTGAATTAATTAAATAAGCATATGTTACTTTAATTAATTTAATAATTAATTAAAGAATTAGTGAATTAACATAATTAATAAATAAAAATATTAATTATGTGACAATATAATTTAATGTAAAATTTATTATATTTTATTTAATTGATTTAAATAAAATTGATTGATTAATTAAAGTGTTACAATTAACTATATACTAAACTAGTTAATTAAAATAAATGAAAAAGGAATTAAGGGTGTAGCCAAACAAGGCCTTAAGGGGAGTTAGTCCGTTTGTTATACAACCGATATATTATATATACGTATATTATCCTGTTAAACGGAATCGTTTTCATTTTGTTCAAAGTCAGAGAAAGAAATAAAAAAAAACTTAGAAATCTTCAGAGAGAAAAAAGAAGAAGGAATTGAGAAGAGATTGAGAGAAAGAAATTTGAGAAATCCTAAGTATTGTCTGTGATTGTGTTATCTACATACAAAAGGGTAATTCTTCTTTTAAGTTTTCAAAATTAAGATTTCTTAAATTTGTATTTTTAAGTTTTCTGTGAAAATTGGGTTTCCCAATTGGGTTATGATATGGCTTTATCTATATGGGTATGTAATTATAACATGTTTTCTAACGTATATACATGTTTTAAAGTAATCAATTTTATATAATTTGGCCTTAATTAGTTTTTTCAAAAAGTTACAGAGTTTTCTACGATGTTGTAAAATTTCTCTGTCAGTACTTATTTTTGGGAAATTAAAGTGTGAGGTTATTATATATATGACCGTATATGTTAGTATTATGTGTTGGATCATGTATCCATGATTTACACTGATCACACCAAATAACTTTGTTAATAAATGGGTTTGATGAAATTACAAAGTATTGAATATGGGTGAATAACCCATATGGGTTAAATTAATGATTGAATCATATGTTTATATTTAAATTGATACATGAATATGATTGTATATGTTAAAACAAAGAAAATGAAAATGAAATGAATGGATTCGGTGTAGTAACGAATCCGTAAAG
Organism: Panax stipuleanatus; assembly: GCA_020205555.1. Taxonomy (NCBI): domain Eukaryota; kingdom Viridiplantae; phylum Streptophyta; class Magnoliopsida; order Apiales; family Araliaceae; genus Panax; species Panax stipuleanatus. The sequence continues at coordinate 75,428,743 of CM035115.1, read as the reverse complement.
AGATTTTTATGTTTTTCATTAAACTCTTGAAAGTTTTGAAGAACAGTGAAAATTAATATTTTGATTTGTATAATTACATAACTTGGAATGTTAAGAACATGTTATAAGTGATATATAATGTTCCTGTGAAGTTTATACTTCATGGGTAACATTATAAATCAGTATAATGATGTGAATTGGGAGAAAATGGGAGAAAATCTGTGTTCGTTCGCAAACTTCAGATTTTGAAATTTTCGCAGCCGCGCGGCCGCGCCGGCTGCAAGACAAAATGGCGCGCGGCCGCGCCTGTCCGAAAATTTTGAAAAAAATTGCTAAGTGTTGGAAAATTTTGAAATGTGTTTTGAGTCTAATGAACATGAACACATGTTATATAAATATAATAAAATATTGATATGAGTTTAATAATTTATGTTATGTGATTAATTAATAAATTAATTACGTGATTTAAATTATCATTTGTAAAGGTTAAATAATGTGTTATAAATATTAAGACATTATTTTAAATCTAATTAACATGATGACATGTTATGTATGTAATGAGTTATTAATACAAGTTAATAACTTAAGTTACGTGATTAATTAACAAGTTAATTAATCAACGTAAACCATTATTTGAAAACCTAATAATGAGTTTGAAGAATACTATTGTAAATCAATAATCATATCGAACTTGTGATTAATTGATATTGTGAATGTATTGATAGGTAAGAGTAATTAAAGAAGTGAGTAATAATTGTAGCTTGCGCACGAGGCAAGTTTTCTAAACTCAAATCTTTATATTTGAGCAAGTTTTCTATCCCTAACTTATTATTATTGTTTGGCAAGTTTCCTAAACTAAATTCTTTAAATTAAGCAATTGCTATGCTTAATTATTATTGTTGAGCAAATTCTTACTCTTGAATATCCAAGTTTAGAATTTCACATGAAATGCCATGATTCTTTTAAAAGTATCATTTAAGTGTACAATACTTATTCGATTGTATACCTTGAGAAGTTAATATTCAATTTGAATATCATTTATTGAGTTATCCAAACCAACTTTATTTGGTGCGGATTCTGATGTCAAACTGAGATGAACAACCCTAATATAGGGAATTAATGAAGATGCTTAAAGCGTTAAGATAGTGTGCACAGTATCAGTACGAAGGGCTGATCTCCCTAAGTACGAGAAATAAAGTCTATAGTCTTGTGACTGTTAAAGGTTGGAAAGGTTAATATACTTGACAACCTAAGACTCGGTTCAAGGTCTTAATGACCCTCAGAAGTAATTTGACTCTTGATTAATATTCTTGATTCAAAAGTTGAGAAGTAATTTGACTCTTTGTTAATATTCTTGATTCAAATGTTGAGCTTTCTGTTATTCAGAATTCTTTCACTCGCATGTTATTATTCTGTCATATTTTTATACTTGCGGGCATCCGTGCTCACTCTTACATAATAACATTGCAGCTAATAATGAACGAAGTGATGTACCTTCTAGTAGCAAGGGCAAAGGAAAAGCTAACAAGTGATGAAGATTTGTGTTGTCATGAATAATGTTAAAGTTTAAGATTTATGTGTGATGATTTAAGACTTATTTATTTATGTTTCCGCAACAGATATTTAAGGTTAAGTATAACCTGGGATTTATGATGTATTTTTATTTCAGATGATGTAAGATAATGATTTATTTATCTAATAAATGAATTTCATTATTTCTGGGTAGATAGTTGTATGATATTGGAACAGTGAACACCAAATCCTGTAGAAATTAAGATACCGGATTTGGGGGTGTCACAAGTTGGTATCAAAGCCGTAGGTTATGAACCTTAGGTGGGGGGAAAACCTTAGGATAGTAGCCTTCATGAAGATAGTAATGACAACTCTGATTGAGTTCTAAGAAAGATAATAAAATTACGTTATGTGCTATGTGCTTATGTGTTCATACTTGTTAGAGTATTGATTAACATCACGTAAAAACTAAGACTTTAAACTTATTTTGTGAGGATGTCAGATACTGGAGGAGCTAGTCAACCCAGGGATGTTGTACCCCTAGAGACTAGAGATGAGGAGCCCCGGGACATACATACTGTCTGGGAGCAGTTAGTACAGCCAGAGCCATCTCCTGTAAATCTAGATTTTGGACAGGAGCATGAGCCAGAGATTGACTCAGAGGAGGACCCTGAGGAGGTTGAGATCCCGGCTGAGGCAGCCGAGGAGGAGGAAGACCCTGAAGAGGAAGAGGAAGAGGAGGAGGAAGACCTTTAGGAGTTCCCACCGAACTCTGTCAGTGCTGATATGTATGATTTATTATATGATCGCAACGTAGAGTTACGAGATACAATTCAGGAGTTGAGGGAGCAGTCAGTTGCTTAGGGTGGTGAGATTGAGACACTCCACACCCGTCTTGGCAATGTGGAGTGGGATTTGGTTCATGAGAAGGGCCAAACTGAGTAGAAGACAGAGGAGATAGAAAAGTTAAAGAATGAGTTGAAAGAGAAATCTGAAAGACTCGCCATAGTGGAAGAAGCTTGGGTGAGAAATGCACGACGTGCAGATCTGGCAGAGGATGATGCGCGTGCGAAGAGAGTTAAGGTTGCAGAGACGTGCTACACGTTTCTGAGGGCAATGGATGAGGCCTAGGACCGAGTTATGAGATATCCAATTCAGTTCGAGGGATTGCCTGGGTATATGTTAGATCGCAGGACTATGTCCCGCATTATAGAGGAGGAACGTAGTGAAGCTGTCCGACGCCTTAGTAGGCCGTGATAGGATAATATGATATTGTTAATGTTTAAACAATCGTAAATAATGTAAATTCCAATGTAATTATAAACAAAGGAATATTGTGATAATGTAAGTCCTGTAGAAACTTTATTTCAGGATAGTTGATGTAAATGGCAGAAATGCTATCGTATTGTATTAAAAGCTTTTGGTTTTAATAAAATAATAAAGTTGTTTAAGATGATATGGGTTAAGTGAGTATGTTAAAGTATTTAACATTATGTGATACTCTTTGGAGTAGTTAATGTAAATTCCGATGTGATTAAAAAACAAAGGAATATTTTGAGAAACTAAATCCTGAAGATTCTTTATCTTGGGATAGTTGAAGTAAATGGCAGAGATGCTATAGTACTATGTTTAAAACTTTTGATTTAAATAAAATATCAAAGGTTATTTGAAAAGAAAAGAGTTAAAGTGGTTATGTTAAATATTTGAGTTAATTCTTAAATATTTAAGTGATTTAATAAAGATCTAATGAGCATATATTCTTAACGGAAATACGCCGCCAAGAAGGAGACAAAATCGTCGACAAGCCCAAGAGGGGTCAACCAATAACAACAATGATGCCAATGCGAACCCCGTTCAGCAGTTGGTAAATCTGTTGGCTGGAGCGATGAACAATCAGCCTCAAGCTCCACCAAACACCTCATTTAAAGACTTTAAGGCAGTGGGACCGCCAGATTTTAAGGGTTCCACGAACCCGATAGAAGCTCAGACTTGGGTTATGGAAATGGAGAAAATTTTTGAGGTCGCCCGTGTTAGGGAGGACCAGAAGACCGCCTACGCGACATTTATGTTAAAATCAGAAGCCAGCTATTGGTGGCAGGCAAATAAGATCAGGGGAGGAGAAGGTGTAATAACCTGGGAAAGGTTTAAAGAAATGTTTTTCGAGATGTATTTCCCGACCAGCTCCCAGAATCAAATGGAGGTGCAGTTTCTGGAGTTGAAGCAGGGGAATATGTCTGTGCCCGACTACGCGGCAAAGTTTAACGAATTGTCTAGGTTTGCCCAATATCAGGTGCATACTGACGAAAGAAAGGCTAGGCGTTTTGAACAGGGACTGAAACCCTGGTTGTATAGCAAGGTGTCGATGTTTCAATTGAACACTTTTGCTGGAGTTCTGGAGAAGGCAATTCTCGCTGAAGGTGGAAGCGAAGCGGTGTCTAAGTACAATCAGGATCAAAAGAAGAAGAAGAATGATAGTGAAGGAAACAATAAGGCTAGTGGCAATCACACAGGGGGAATTAATAATCATAAACGAAAATGGAATGACAACCCGTCGTCTGTAAGTCAGCAAGGTAGTCAGAAGAAAAAGTTAGAACCATGCCCAACCTGTGGGAAGACTCACTTGGGAGTCTGCATGAAAGGAAAAAGAGTTTGTTACAACTGTGGTCAGGAAGGCCACATAGCACCTAACTGCCCTAACCCTAAGAAGGGCGCCTGCTACACATGTGGGTCAAAGGATCACTTGGCTAGAGACTGTCCAAAGAAGGCATCTGGAGGGGCAGGGTCAGGTGGACATAAGGGAAATAATAGTGGAAATCCTCTTACCATTACCGGACCGACTTCAACAAACTGACCAACTGCAAGGACATTTAACATGACCGTACAAGACGCTGTGCAGTCTCGTGATGTGGTGTCAGGTATCATTCCGATCAATAAAGTCAATGCTTATGTTTTATTTGATTCGGGTGCTACTTGTTCATTTATATCCGATGACTTTGCAAAGAATTTAGAATTTCTTAAAGACGAATTAGAAATCCCTATGAACATAGAGATTGCGAACAAGGAAGTAATTCCTGTTAAGTATATACACAAGAACTGTAGAGTGGATATTAAGGGTAACGTTATGAATGTAGATCTTATCCCGATTAAACTTGGGGAAATTGACGTTATCCTGGGAATGGATTGGCTATTCAATTATGGAGCTGTAATTGATTGCCAGAAGAAATGTATTAACCTTATGACTCCATCAAAGGTTGTGTTTTATGGTAGCAAATCGCCTAGACAAGCGAGTTGTCTGACGATGATGCAGGCCAGGAAGTTATTAAGACAAGGCTGTGTGGGGTATTTAGCCTACATAGTCGATAGTCGTAAAGAGAATTCAAAGTTAGAAGAAATACCAGTCGTAAGAGACTTCGTGGATGTTTTCCCGGATGATCTGCCAGGACTTCCGCCTGACAGGGAAGTAGATTTTGTTATCGATTTGGTGCCAGGAACGGCTCCAATATCGAAAGCACCGTACCGGATGGCTCCGGTAGAAATGAAGGAATTGATGGTACAGCTACAAGAGCTGTTGGACAAGAAATATATTCAACCGAGCGTATCACCGTGGGGAGCGCCGGTATTATTTGTTAAGAAGAAGGATGGAACGATGCGACTCTGCATTGACTATAGAGAATTGAACAAGGTTACCATTAAGAATAGGTATCCGTTGCCAAGGATTGATGATCTGTTTGATCAATTAAAAGGAGCGAGATATTTCTCGAAGATAGACCTGAGAAGTGGTTATCATCAGTTGAAGGTGAGGCCCGAAGATGTCCCAAAGACAGCGTTTAGGACACGATATGGTCACTACGAATTTTTGGTTATGTCATTTGGTCTAACAAATGCGCCTGCAGCATTTATGGGCCTAATGAATGGAGTGTTCAAGCCGTTTCTGGACAAATTCGTAGTGGTTTTTATTGATGATATATTGGTCTATTCTAAGACCAAGGAAGAACATGTTGAGCATTTGAAGTTGACGTTAGAAGTATTAAGAAGAGAGAAGTTGTATGCCAAATTCTCAAAGTGTGAATTCTGGATTGAAAGGGTGCAATTTCTCGGACATGTGATTGATAAGGACGGAATTTCGGTGGATCCCTCCAAAGTCGAAGCGGTGATGAATTGGGATCAGCCGAAAACACCGTCGGAAGTAAGAAGTTTTCTTGGATTAGCTGGTTACTATAGAAGATTTATTTAGGATTTTTCCAAGATCGCCACTCCATTAACGAATTTGACTAGGAAAGTTGTGAAATTCGTTTGGACGGAGAAGTGTGAGGAAAGTTTTCAAGAACTTAAGAGAAGGTTAAGTACAGCACCTGTGTTGTCCCTTCCGGATGACACAGGAAATTTTTTGTGGTATATAGTGATACGTCACATAAAGGGCTAGGCTGTGTGCTTATGCAAAACGGCAGAGTCATTGCGTATGCGTCACGACAACTAAAAGATTACGAGAAGGGATATCCAACCCATGATTTGGAATTGGCTGCGGTGGTATTCGCTTTAAAGATTTGGAGACACTATCTCTATGGGGAAAAGTGTGAAATATATACAGACCATAAGAGTCTGAAGTATATTTTCACACAAAAAGACTTGAATATGCGCCAAAGAAGGTGGCTGGAGTTAATAAAGGATTATGATTGTGATATCTTATACCACCCAGAAAAAGCGAATGTTGTAGCCGACGCCTTAAGCAGAAAGGGTCGAGAAAAATTGATGATGCTGACAGCACAGGAAGAATTGATTTCAGCAATGGAAAAGCTGGAATTGGAAGTAGGATGTCCAATGGAGACTGACGAGAAACTGTTCCAAATGCAAGCTGGTACAACTTTATTGGATAAGATTAAGGAAGCACAAATCCTGGATAACGAATGTGAGGAAGTAAAGAAAAAGATATCTGAAGGGACTGAACTTAGATTTAAAATAGACAACGAAGGATTGTTGAGATTTGAAAGTAGGGTTTGGGTACCGCCAATACCAGAAATCAAGGAGGACATTCTGAGCGAGGCTCATAGTTCGAGGTATTCCATTCACCCCGGAAGTACCAAGATGTATCAGGATTTACGACAACACTTTTGGTGGCCAAATTTGAAGAGGGACGTTGCCGATTGTGTTGCCAAGTGTCTGACTTGCCAAAGGGTCAAGGCAGAACACCAAAGACCAAGTGGTTTGTTACAACCTTTAGAAATCCCAGAATGGAACTGGGAACATATTACAATGGATTTTGTTGTTGGCCTTCCGACGACCCAGAAAGGCTATGACGCAGTATGGGTTATCGTCGACCGATTAACTAAATCCGCACACTTTCTTCCGATCAAAATCATATTTAACCTAGAACAATTGGCGAAGTTATATGTAAAAGAGATTGTTTCGAGGCACGGGGTGCCAGTGTCAATTATTTCTGACCGTGATCCGCGCTTCACTTCGAATTTCTGGAAGCGACTACAAGAATGCATGGGAACACAGTTGAGGATGAGCACCGCTTATCACCCTCAGACTGACGGGCAAAGTGAAAGAACGATCCAAACATTAGAGGATATGCTTAGAGCATGCATAATGGATTTTAAAGGCAATTGGGATGATCATTTGCCGCTTGTAGAATTTGGTTATAATAATAGTTACCACGCTAGTATTGGTATGCCGCCTTACGAAGCGTTGTACGGTAGAAAGTGCAGAACTCCACTGTATTGGGATGAAGTTGGTGAAAGACAATTGCTAGGACCAGAGTTAGTCCAACAAATGGCAGAAATAGTTAAAGTAATTCGGACAAGATTAGTAGCGGCTCAGGATAGGCAGAAGAAATACGCCGATCCACACCGCAAGAATGTAGAGTTTGAATCGGGTAGTTTTGTATTTTTGAAGGTCTCTCCTTGGAAGGGAAAGATCAGATTTGGTAAGAAGGGAAAATTGAGCCCAAGGTTCATTGGACCCTTTGAGGTACTCCGAAGAATTGGAGAAGTAGCCTATGAGGTAGCTTTACCTCCGGCACTGGAGCATGTCCACAACATTTTCCATGTGTCGGTATTACGACGTTATAAACCCGATTACAAACATGTGATAGAATATGAACCCCTACAATTTGCGAAAGATTTATCATACCAAGAAGTTCCTGTTCAGATAGTTGACAGGAAAGAGCAAGTTCTCAGGAACAAAGTAATACCTTCTGTTAAGGTAATTTGGAGGAACCACAACGCTGAAGAAGCTACGTGGGAACTCGAAGAGAATATGATGAAGAATTATCCACACTTATTTTCTTGAATAGGTGAACGTGATTCTGGGGACAGAATCCTTTTAAGGGGGGAAAGATGTGACAAACGAGAGTTTTGCAAAGTTATTTTGAATATTTATTGAAATAAATAAATATTTTGGTTATGAGAATGTGATGGGACGAAATTATTAATCGAACAGCGATTCTGAGGACAGAATCCTTTTAAGAGGGGAAAGATGTGACGAACGAGAATTTTGTAAAGATATTTGAATATTTATTGAAATAAATAAATATTTTTAATGATTTAATTATTGAGTTAAATAATTAATTCATGAATTTGTGGTAGATTAATTTAATTATATGTGTTACATTAATTAAATTAATGTGTAGTGATTTAATAGTTCAAAGTATTTAATTAATTAAGTTTATTTGATTAATTGAATTAATTAAATAAGCATATGTTACTTTAATTAATTTAATAATTAATTAAAGAATTAGTGAATTAACATAATTAATAAATAAAAATATTAATTATGTGACAATATAATTTAATGTAAAATTTATTATATTTTATTTAATTAATTTAAATAAAATTGATTGATTAATTAAAGTGTTACAATTAACTATATACTAAACTAGTTAATTAAAATAAATGAAAAAGGAATTAAGGGTGTAGCCAAACAAGGCCTTAAGGGGAGTTAGTCCGTTTGTTATACAACGGATATATTATATATACGTATATTATCCTGTTAAACGGAATCGTTTTCATTTTGTTCAAAGTCAGAGAAAGAAATAAAAAAAAAACTTAGAAATCTTCAGAGAGAAAAAAAAAGAAGGAATTGAGAAGAGATTGAGAGAAAGAAATTTGAGAAATCCTAAGTATTGTCTGTGATTGTGTTATCTACATACAAAAGGGTAATTCTTCTTTTAAGTTTTCAAAATTAAGATTTCTTAAATACGTATTTTTAAGTTTTCTATGAAAATTGGGTTTCCCAATTGGGTTATGATATGGCTTTATCTATATGGGTATGTAATTATAACATGTTTTCTAACGTATATACATGTTTTAAAGTAATCAATTTTATATAATTTGGCCTTAATTAGTTTTTTCAAAAAGTTACAGAGTTTTCTACGATGTTGTAAAATTTCTCTGTCAGTACTTATTTTTGGGAAATTAAAGTGTGAGGTTATTATATATGTGACCGTATATGTTAGTATTATGTGTTGGATCATGTATCCATGATTTACACTGATCACACCAAATAACTTTGTTAATAAATGGGTTTGATGAAATTACAGAGTATTGAATATGGGTGAATAACCCATATGGGTTAAATTAATGATTGAATCATATGTTTATATTTAAATTGATACATGAATATGATTGTATATGTTAAAACAAAGAAAATGGAATTGAAATGAATGGATTCGGTGTAGTAACGAATCCGTAAGGAGATTTTTATGTTTTTCATTAAACTCTTGAAAGTTTTGAAGAACAGTGAAAATTAATATTTTGATTTGTATAATTACATAACTTGGAATGTTAAGAACATGTTATAAGTGATATATAATGTTCCTGTGAAGTTTATACTTCATGGGTAACATTATAAATCAGTATAATGATGTGAATTGGGAGAAAATGGGAGAAAATCTGTGTTCGTTCGCGAACTTCAGATTTTGAAAGTTTCGCAGCCGCGCGGCCGCGCCGGCTGCAAGGCAAAATGGCACGCGGCCGCGCCTGTCCGAAAATTTTGAAAAAAATTGCTAAGTGTTGAAAAATTTTGAAATGTGTTTTGAGTCTAATGAACATGAACACATGTTATATAAATATAATAAAATATTGATATGAGTTTAATAATTTATGTTATGTGATTAATTAATAAATTAATTACGTGATTTAAATTATCATTTGTAAAGGTTAAATAATGTGTTATAAACATTAAGACATTATTTTAAATCTAATTAACATGATGACATGTTATGTATGTAATGAGTTATTAATACAAGTTAATAACTTAAGTTACGTGATTAATTAACAAGTTAATTAATCAACGTAAACCGTTATTTGAAAACTTAATAATGAGTTTGAAGAATACTATTGTAAATCAATAATCATATCGAACTTGTGATTAATTGATATTGTGAATGTATTGATAGGTAAGAGTAATTAAAGAAGTGAGTAATAATTGTAGCTTGAGCACGAGGCAAGTTTCCTAAACTCAAATCTTTATATTTGAGCAAGTTTTCTATCCCTAACTTATTATTATTGTTTGGCAAGTTTCCTAAACTAAACTCTTTAAATTAAGCAATTGCTATGCTTAATTATTATTGTTGAGCAAATTCTTACTCTTGAATATCCAAGTTTAGAATTTCACATGAGATGCCATGATTCTTTTAAAAGTATCATTTAAGTGTACAATACTTATTCGATTGTATACCTTGAGAAGTTAATATTCAATTTGAATATCATTTATTGAGTTATCCAAACCAACTTTATTTGGTGCGGATTATGATGTCAAACTGAGATGAACAACCCTAATATAGGGAATTAATGAAGATGCTTAAAGCGTTAAGATAGTGTGCACAGTATCAGTACGAAGGGCTGATCTCCCTAAGTACGAGAAATAAAGTCTATAGTCTTGTGACTGTTAAAGGTTGGAAAGGTTAATATACTTGACAACCTAAGACTCGGTTCAAGGTCTTAATGACCCTCAGAAGTAATTTGACTCTTGATTAATATTCTTGATTCAAAAGTTGAGAAGTAATTTGACTCTTGGTTAATATTCTTGATTCAAATGTTGAGCTTTCTGTTATTCAGAATTCTTTCACTCGCATGTTATTATTCTGTCATATTTTTATACTTGCGGGCATCCGTGCTCACTCTTGCATAATAACATTGCAGCTAATAATGAACGAAGTGATGTACCTTCTAGTAGCAAGGGCAAAGGAAAAGCTAACAAGTGATGAAGATTTGTGTTGTCATGAATAATGTTAAAGTTTAAGATTTATGTGTGATGATTTAAGACTTATTTATTTATGTTTCCACAACAGATATTTAAGGTTAAGTATAACCTGGGATTTATGATGTATTTTTATTTCAGATGATGTAAGATAATGATTTATTTATCTAATAAATAAATTTCATTATTTATGGGTAGATAGTTGTATGATATTGGAACAGTGAACACCAAATCCTGTAGAAATTAAGATACCGGATTTGGGAGTGTCACATCCACCGAACCCCATGTAACAATTCGTAGATATATTAGCTGGGGCACTTCAGAATCGAACCCCGAATACCAATAACCCTCCAGCGGGCCAGGTGGCACACTTTAAGGACTTCAAGAGCGCGGGACCCCCATAATTTAAAGGAACCACCGAACCCATTGAAGCCCAAACTTGGGTTAAGGAAATCGAAAAGGCGTTCGCTATCGCCAGAGTAGGAGATGATCAGAAAACAATCTTCGCCACGTATATGCTGAAGGGTGAAGCCAACTACTGGTGGGAGGCAAACCAGACCAGGGTTGGAGAAGGTGTGATACCTTAGGACGGGTTTAAGAAGATAGTTTTTGAGAATTACTTTCCTGCGAGTATGCAGAGTCGCATGGAGATGCGATTCCTGGAGCTGAAGCAAGACGATATGACGGTACCCCAGTATGCCGCAAAGTTCAACGAACTGGCGAGGTTTGCGCCTCATCAGGTCGACACTGAGGAGAGGAAAACGAGGAGGTTTGAGCAGGGTCTCAAACCATGGTTATACAGTAGAATTTCGGTGTTGCAGACGAACAGCTTCGTGACTCTCCTGGAGAAGGCTATAATTGCTGAGGGCGAAAGTGAAGCCCTAATGAGGTTTAATAAGGAGAAAAAGAAGAAGAATGAAGGAGGGAATCGCGGGGAAGGTAGTAACAGCAGTGGTGCAAACAAGAGGAAGTGGAACAACAACAACAGCAACAACAATTTTAACTCGGGAAACTCTGGGGGAAAACCAGGGGAAACAAAGAAGAGGACTGAGGCATGCAAGGAGTGTGGGAGGAATCACTCGGGTGCGTGTCTAAAGGGGAAGAATGTCTGTTTCAATTGCGGGCAAGAGGGGCACATCTCTCCCAATTGCTCTGCACCAAAGAGAAATGAATGTTTCAACTGTGGAGCATTGGACCATCAGGCAAGGAATTGCCCAAAGAAGAAATCAGCAGGAGGAAATGGAGGAAGGGGACCAAGCGGTGGAAATCTCATAATTACTGGACCACCAACTCAGAATCGACCAACAGCAAGGACTTTCAACAGGACGGTTCAGGATGCGGTCGCATCCAAGGACGTGGTTTCAGGTATCATTCCGGTCAATGATATATCTGCTTATATATTATTTGATTCGGGTGCTACTTGTTCCTTCGTATCGCATGAATTCTCCCAACGATTAAACTTACCCCAGGAAGAATTAGAATATCCGATGAACATAGAAGTTGCTAATAAGGAAAGAATTCTCGTTAACCATATCTATAGGAATTGTGTTATAGATATCAGGGGATATAGGTTACCAGTGGATTTAATTCCAATTCAATTAGGAGAATTTGATGTAATTTTAGGAATGGATTGGTTATTTAACTATGGAGCGATGATAGATTGCCAGAAGAAGTGTATAAACCTTAAGACTCCAGATCAGTCTAAGGTAGTATTCTACGGGAGTAAGTCGCCGAGACACTCGAGTTGTCTGACGATGATGCAAGCAAGGAAGTTGCTAAGGAAGGGATGTATAGGTTATTTGGCCCATATCGTTAATACGCAGAAAGTAGGGGCAGGGATGGGGCAGATACTAGTAGTGAATGAATTTTCGGATGTATTTCCGGAGGAATTGCCAGGTATTCCACCGGATAGGGAGGTCGAATTCGTTATAGATTTAGTACCAGGAACGGCCCAGATTTCGAAAGCCCCACATAGAAATGAAGGAGCTGATGGTACAGTTGCAGGAATTATTGGATAGAAAGTATATTCAACCGAGTGTGTCTCCTTGGGGAGCACCAGTTTTATTTATGAAAAAGAAGGACGGATTGATGAGGCTCTGTATCGACTATCGAGAGTTGAACAAAGTGACGATCAAGAATAAGTATTCGTTAAAGGGAGCGAGATATTTTTCCAAGATTGATTTGAGGACGGGATATCACCAGTTGAAGGTGAGGAAGGAAGATGTTCCTAAGATAACATTCAGGACTCGTTACGGTCACTACGAGTTCCTGGTGATGTCATTTGGATTAACGAACGCACCAGCGACATTTATGGATATGATGAATCGGGTATTCAAGCAATACTTAGATAAATTCGTAGTCGTGTTCATAGATGATATCCTGATCTATTCCAAGACTTAGGAGGATCATGCTAAACACTTAAGGTTGGTATTGGAGGCGTTGAGGAAGGATAAGTTATACTCAAAATTTTCAAAGTGCGAGTTTTGGTTGGAGAAAGTTCAATTTTTGGGTCACGTGATCGACAAGGACGGAATCTCCGTGGATCCAGCAAAGGTGGAAGAGGTGCAGAATTGGGAACAACCAAAGACGCTAACTGAAGTAAGAAGTTTCTTAGGACTGGCAGGCTATTACAGAAGGTTCATTCAAGATTTTTCAAAGATAACAGGAACGTTGACGAATTTAACGAAGAAGTCTGTAAAATTTGTCTGGACAGAGAAGTGTGAAGAAAGTTTTCAGGAGCTTAAGAAAAGATTGAGTGAGGCACCGATGTTGTCTTTACCAGACGATACTGGTGATTTCGTAATTTTCAGTGATGCGTCGCACAAAGGACTTGGCTGTGTGCTTATACAACATGGTAAAGTTATTGCGTACGCATCGCGTTAGTTGAAGGATTATGAGAAGGGCTATCCTACCCATGACCTGGAATTGGCAGCGGTAGTATTTGCCCTGAAGATTTGGAGGCACTATTTATATGGTGTAAGGTGTGAAATATACACAGATCATAAAAGTCTGAAGTATATCTTCACGCAGAAGGAGTTGAATATGAGACAGAGAAGATGGTTAGAACTAATAAAGGATTACGATTGTGACATCTTATATCATCCGGGGAAAGCTAACGTGGTCACAGATGCGCTAAGCAGAAAGGGCAGTGGCAGGTTGGCAATGCTAACGGCTCAAGAGGAGTTGGTAAAGGAAATGGCCAGTTTAGAACTCGAGGTAAAGAGTCCGAGTGAGTCAGATGAGAAGTTTTTCGCAATGGAGGTTCGACCGACTCTATTGGACAAAATCAAGGAAGAACAAAGCAGCGATGAAGAATGCGAGAAGGTGAGGAAAAGAATTTCAGATGGGGAGGAGCTTAAGTTCAATGTGGGTGGTGATGGATTATTAAGATTTGAGAGGAGAATTTGGGTGCCAGCGATATCCGAGTTAAAGGAGGAAATCTTGCAGGGAGCTCATAGCTCAAGTTACTCAATTCACCCGGGAAGCACAAAGATGTATCAGGATCTTCGCCAACATTATTGGTGGCCCAATATGAAGAGAGAAGTGGCAGAGTGCGTCAGCAGATGTTTGATATGCCAGAGAGTTAAGGCGGAACATCAGAGACCGAGCGGGTTACTTCAACCATTAGAAATTTTGGAATGGAAATGGGAGCATATCACGATGGACTTTGTGGTAGGACTTCCAAATACACAGAAAGGTTACGATGCAGTTTGGGTAATCGTTGATCGATTGACCAAGTCAGCGCATTTCTTGCCAATCAAAATCAGATATACCTTGGATCAGTTGGCAAAGCTTTATATCAAGGAGATCATTTCCAGGCACGGTGTACCTGTATCAATTGTGTCAGATCGCGATCCGCGGTTCACAGTTAATTTCTAGAAAAGCTTTCAAGAACGCATGGGAACGCAACTGAGGTTGAGCACCGCGTATCATCCTCAAACAGACGGGCAGAGCGAAAGAACTATTCAAACATTGGAGGACATGCTGAGAGCATGTGTTATGGACTTCAAAGGAAGCTGGGATGACCACCTACCGTTGGTGGAATTTGCATACAACAACAGTTACCACGCGAGCATCGAAGCTTTATATGGAAGGAAATGTAGAACGCCATTGTGCTGGGATGAAGTGGGAGAACGACAATTGCTAGGGCCAGAATTAGTGCAGCAAACTGCGGATGTGATCAAAATAATACGAGCGAGATTAGTGACAGCTCAGGATCGACAGAAGAGATATGCTGATCAACATCGGCAACAACGAGACTTCGACGTCGGCACTTATGTGTTTCTAAAGGTTTCACCTTAGAAAGGGAAAATGAGGTTTGGGAAGAAGGGAAAACTTAGTCCCAGATTTATAGGACCCTTTGAAGTGCTAAGGCGAGTCGGTGAGGTAGCTTATGAAATAGCTTTACCTCCGGAGTTAGAACATATACACAACGTGTTCCACGTATCAGTTTTACGACCTTATAAGCAGGATTACAAGCATGTCATAGAGTATGAACCCATCCAATTTGAAAAGGACTTAACCTATAAAGAGGTTCCAGTACAGATAATTGATAGAAAAGAACAAGTGTTAAGAAATAAGATAATACCTTCTATTAAGGTAGTATGGAGGAACCACAATGCCGAAGAGGCTACGTGGGAACTCGAGGAGAAAATGATGAAAAATTACCCTAATCTTTTTGTTGATGTGTAATGATTCCGGGGACGGAATCCTTATAAGGGAGGGTGAATGTAATATCCGAGAATTACTGTGTAA
This sequence comes from Panax stipuleanatus, assembly GCA_020205555.1. Classification (NCBI taxonomy): domain Eukaryota; kingdom Viridiplantae; phylum Streptophyta; class Magnoliopsida; order Apiales; family Araliaceae; genus Panax; species Panax stipuleanatus. The sequence goes on along the minus strand of CM035115.1, from coordinate 75,413,296 downwards.
TTTAACAATTATCAATAAATGAATTTATGTGGAAACTCTTGTGTGACTTATATTATTAGGGGTATATGTGCTATTCATATTTGTTATGTGATGAGAGGTATTTAAATAGTTGGTTTAGTTTAATTTAATTATTTAAATTGGTTAAGTAGAGAATTAATTCTATTAATTTTGTGGAATGGTATTAAAACACAAGTTGGAGTTCGAAGCAAAATTTAGAGATAAGGGACTACGTATTTGAGTCCGGAACGTCAAAATTAGTCAGGATAGACTGTAACCACAAAAATGTGTCACGGTTGACTTTTTGGTCAAAGTCATCCGGTTGACTTTTTCAGGTAAAAAGTCAACCACAAATTTTGGAGATGAATTTGACGAAACAGATAGTCCCATAACGTCCGGGACGTCGATTTTAGTAGGAATCGATATAAGTTTCCCAACGTTCGGCTACGGAGGGCAAAATGGTCAAAATGATATATTGATTGATTTAATTGATTAAAATAGTATTTTAATATAGAAGTGCAGCAGCTGTTGGGCAAGTGTGACTATCAAATTGGGACAATGAGGAGGGAGTATACGTATATAGTGGAATTGAAAGAGGAGGGAATTAATTTTATATCTTATTACACCCAAAACCTTTTCATTTTCTAAAACTCCCACTTTCTTCTTAATTAACTATACTAATGAAGGCAATTGATGGCTGCAATAACGTTATGGAATTGGAGGGGGTGGTAGACTCAAGTTATATCAACTCTCATATATATGTTTTCCTTTCCAATTACTTCTTCATTTTTCAAAGAAAATCCTACGTGAGAGAAAATGGAGTGAATAAGAGTTTGAGAGTTGTGAGGAATTCTGGAGTTTTGAAGAGCAAAAACAAGCAGGCAAGAAGGGAGGATCAGTAGCTAACTCCATAGGAAGGCATCAAGTAAGTAATTCATGAACTTTTATATGTTCTTAAGGAAAAATAGTGGAAAAATGCATAAATAAGCATGGTAGACGTTGTGTTTTGGCTTTGGGATGCCATAATTTTACCTATTACTGTTATGTGGATGATAAGAATGAAAATTCTGGTTTTAACATGCTTCCATTATGTAGAGAATCAAAGAATTCGAGTTTTCATGCTATATGTTTGATTAAATGCCAATAACACGTCAAATTGTTCGAATCATGGAAAATTAGTGAATTCGAAAGTTGTAACATGTGTAACTATGTTAGTATATGTGTTCTAGACAGTAGGAGCCTTTCCATTGCATGCTAGAATCAAAAACATGGATTTTTGTCGAATTGAACTAAACTAAAATCTATGACTTTTTGGGTTTTTCGGAGCATGGGAATCATGGTTTCTGTGACCCGTTTATGGTAGCTAATAATTTTAAAAATTAGTATATTGTATGAAGTCCAATTTGTCGAAATTTCAAAGAAATCGAAGTTATATTGTGCTAGTTATGAATTTCGTAAGCAAGCATGTTGGTACAAATGAATTTTCAGAATTTTTCTAAGTGTTAGAACCTGTTCTGACACGCTTTTCAAGGCAGCCGGTTCGTGGTCTTAACTTGCTATTTTCTGGAAAGTGATATTTTTGTAAAATGTTATGCTATAGGAAGTATGTTGTGTCAAAAGGTCAGAGTCATATCATGCATGGTTTGGTCAGAATCAATTCGCAAAGTGGGCTACTCAAAGCTGGAAAAAAATTTCTGGGCAACGAAGAGCAGCGCAGCTGCGCCGCTTATCAGGCTTGTGCCTGCGCAGCTACGCCGGTCCGGGTCGGGTCTGATCCGGGTCGGGTCGGGCCGAAAAAATTTCAGAAACTTATTTTTTCCCATATTCTTATACTGAACCCCTGGACCTATTAGATACAACATGTTTATGCAGTTAAAGTGTATGTTAAGTATACGTGTTCGTTAATAAACTTATTAAAGTAAACAAAAATCGTTTTCCTTCGAATTAGAATTCGAGAACTAACTGGTTTAACGTGACATATATTATTAGGTTACGTGAAAGTTAATTGCTAGCTTAACAATAGCCGACATATCAGGCAAGTTTCTTACCCTATTTTTCATTGAGAAATTAATCAATCCTTATTCATTTGATTTCAGTGAGGGTAAGTTCGGACTTGTGATTATTTAAATATTCATGCAAATTCCTTTGACGTAAAATTCTACAACTTCAATTGTCTTGCAAGTTTTATTGATGTTTATTCAGTTATTAATTCAATTGCTATGCTGTAAAGTTCTATCGATTTAAAAGAACTGTTTTCAAGAATGCTTTCTAGTTTTTGTTCAGCTAGAGATTGTTGATAACAAATGATTTAATTCAAATCTTTTGAAGCTATTTAAAGTTTACCAATCCAAATTGTTTTGGTGCGGTTTCGCATGAATACTAAGATGAACAACCCAAATAAACAGGCAAACAGATGTCGGGCATATAGTCCCATTTCTGCTTATGCAGTTTAAACTTTATACTTGTGCACAATGTAGGGTACGATAGGCTGATCACCTGGAGTACTTGCAGAGACCGTTTATAATCTATTGGATTGTTAAACCGTCTGATGGCTTTCGATGAAACAAAGTAACGTTCAGGGTATTTAACACCCCTTAGTATGCTATTGAGGATTCTTAAACTCTTAATCTTTGATATTCTTGTTTAACACTTGATAATTCTTTCAACTATTGAGATACAGTCATGCAGATGCTTTTATTCCTGATGTATGTTTTCAAACTTCTTTATATACTTGCTGGGCAATTTGTGCTCATTCTTGCTTAAACCTTTCAGTTAAGGATGAGAAGGTTGAGGGCTCGGGCAAGGACAAGGGGAAGTCTAAGATGAAGTGATGAGAGTTATTTATGTAATAAGTTATATTTCCGCATATGATGTTATGTAGCGATAAACGCTAAGTTTAAGTTTTGGTTTATTACAGGTTGTAAAGACTTGGGATTTTATGTTGAATAAGTATGTAATAGTTATATTATTATTATTATTACTATTTCTAGAGTTTATATAGTTAGACAAGGATGTATATTGTATCGTGAGAACCAGGTCCTATAATCGCTGTTACATGGATTTGGGGGCGTCACATTATTAGAATTAGATTCGTGATGCACCGAATTCGAGATATGAGTGTCTGAATTTGGGGGCGCCACATCGGCACTTCTTCTATTCAAAAGCTCGTCGGCGCGGAATTGGATAGAGAGGTCGGGGCCGGGGCAGCTTCTAAGCGCGCTAGGACGTCACTTGGACAAAGAGGTAGACATCGGGGCGGCATTTCCTAAGTGAAAAGGCTCATCGAGGGGGGGGGGGGGGGGCTACCCTGCATCCTAATTCTCCTTCCTTTTGCCCCGCAACAACTCCGAATCAACACGTTTCTTCACCAAAACTCTGTTTCAACCTGAAATCCATAAACAACCTTATTAAACTCGTGTTAATCCCCAAAATATGTAATGAACCAAGTAAAAAGGAATCAAAATAGATAAATATTATACACTCGTCAAGGCTCATAGTTTACGGTATTTGATTCACTCAGGGAGTACGAAGATGTACCAGGATCTTCGACAATATTTTTGGTGGCCGAATATGAACGAGTCGTTGCCGATTGTGTGGCCAAGTGCTTGACATGTCAGAAAGTTAAAGCAGAACATCAGAGACCGAGTGGGTTGTTACAACCATTAGAAATCCCAAAATGGATATGGGAACGTATTACAATGGATTTCGTAGTAGGTCTTCCGACGACTCAGAAAGGTTTCGACGTAGTATGGGTTATCGTGGATCGATTGATGAAATCAGCACACTTCTTACCGATCAAGATCAGATTCACCCTAGATCAGTTGGCAAATTTTTATGTTAAGGCAATTGTTTCAAGGCACGGAGTTCTAGTGTCAATAGTTTCCGATCAAGATCCGCGTTTCATATTAAATTTTTAGAAGCGACTACAGGAATTCATGGGGACGCAATTAAGAATGAGTACGGCATATCACCCTCAGACCGACGAACAGAGTGAAAGAACAATCCAAACATTGGAAGATATGTTAAGAGCATGCATCATAGAATTAAAAAAAAATTGGGATGATCATCTACAGTTAGTAGAATTCGCCTACAACACCAGATATAACGCAAGTATTGGCATGCTGCCTTACGAAGCGTTGTATGGCAAAAAGTGCAGAACTCCATTATGCTGGGATGAAGTGGGCGAATGTCAATTGCTAGGACCAGAATTGGTACAACAGACAACCGAGATCGTCAAGGTGATCCGGACAAGATTAGTAGCTGCTCAAGATGGGTAGAAAAAATACGCCGATCCACACCGCAATAACATATAATTTGAATCGGATAACTTTATTTTCTTGAAAGTCTCTCCCTGGAAGGAAAAGATCAGATTAGGCAAGAAAAGGGAAATTAAGCCTGAGGTTCATTGGACCCTTTGAGGTGCTGTGAAGAATTGGAGAAGTTGCGTATGAGGTAGCCTTACCTCCGGTGTTATATCACATCCATAATATTTTTTATGTTTCAGTGTTACGACCATATAAACCCGATTACTAGCATGTCATAGAATATAAACCCCTAAAATTTGAGAAAGACTTATCCTATGATGCAGTTCCTATTCAAATTGTTGACAGGAAAGAGCAAGTTCTTATAAACAAAGTGATACCTTCTATTAAGGTAATTTGGAGGAACCACAACGCTGAAGAAGCTACGTGGAAACTCGAAGATCACATGATAAAAACTTACCCACATTTATTTTCTTAACCTATGTGTAAGCGATTCTGGGGACATAATCTTTGTAAGAGGGGAGAATGTAACGGGGCAAATTAATTGAATCGTGATTCTGAGGACAGAATCCTTTTAAGGGGGGGGGGAGATGTGACGAACGAGAATTTTGTAATTTACTTTAAATATTTATTGAATTAAATAAATATTTTTGTTGATTTATTTATTGAGTTAAATAAATATTTGATGGTATTGTGGTAGATTAATTTAATTAAATGTGTTACATTAATTAAATTAATGTGTAATAATTTTATAGTTCAAAGTGTGAATTTAATTGAAAGTATTAAATTAAATGAGTTGTTTAATAATTATAATATTATTCTAATTAATTTCATAATTAATTAGAGATTTAATGATTTGTCATTATTAATAAATGAGAATCTTAATTATGTGATGATTTGATTTAATGTGTAATATTACCTTTTATTTAATTGAATTTAAATGATATTATTTAATTAATTAAAGTGTGACAAATAAACTATATAATAAATACTTAATTAAAATAATGAAAAAGAAGTTAATTTGGGCAACCAAACATGGCCTTAAGAACATGAGAGCAGTTAAGGCCTGATGCGCTTAACCGCTTCCCATGTTCCACCGGTTACTTTTATACGTAAACTTATAAACTATATTTCCTTCATATTATATCATATCAGTGAGAGAGTTTCAGAGAGAAAAAGAGAGAATTGAAAGAAGAATTGTTGAAGGAGTTTGGAAAAATTAAAGGATATTTCTAACAATCTAAACAGAGTTAGCAATGGTAAGATTCTTAATCCCAAGTTTCAATTCATGTTTTAAAGTTTTCTCCATGAACGTATATGTAAGTTCTCTGTAATTGAATCTTGTTGATGATTGTTGGAAATATGGTTGTGTATGTGTTAATAGGTGTTTATAACATGATTTATATCAATTATAAACTATTTAAAGTAATCAAATTCATGTAATCATATTTTAATTGGAGTTTTATAGTTTATAGAGTATTAATGTATGAATATGGATTATATGTATAAAAATTCATGATTCAATTGTATATTAAACTGAAATTGATGATTAATTATGATTATGCATGAAATACGAAGAGAACGAAATTTAAACGGACTGATTCGGTTTTATAACGAATCGATAATGTATGATTTCATGAAAATTGTCAAAACTATGAAAGTTATCAAGAACATGAAAATTATGTGTTCTAATTTGATTGTTTATGTGATTTAAGTTGTTAAAAGCATGCTAAGAACGTTATATAATGTTCTATTAAGTTCAAATTGTATTGGGTAACATTAAATTTAATGTTTGAGTATGATTTTGGCGTAAAATGGCTTTGTCTTGTGTTCTTCGCGAACCTGTCAGGCCTCACTGCGACGCGGTGCCGCAGCGCCAGGTCAATGCTGGTTGACGTGTCACGGCGCCGCAGCGCCAGTTCTGTGAAGGAACCCAGCGCTGCAGCGCCAGGCCAATGACTTGCTGACGTAGGCTTGGGGCCGCAGCGCCAGTCCCCAGTTCAAACTGGGCACTGCAGTGCCGGTTAGCAGAATAACCCATAGAATTTTATTTAAGTGTTCAAGTTTAAAAATGCAATTTAAAACCTAATGTAATAACCATGAAGATGAGTTAATTATATATTGAGATGTTAAAATAGATTATTAACTTGTCAATGATGTTTACGTGATTAATTGATAAGTTGAATACATGGTTTAAACTCGTTATTCGTGAAGTCTAACAACGTGTTCAAGGACCGATATTTGTGATTCGATGAGTATAATCAGACTTAGAATTAATTTGTACTGTGAATGGTAATGATATATAGGATTAATTGGAGAACGTGCTTTATAATTGTAGCTTACGCACGAGGCAAGTTTTCTATCCCTGACTTGTTATCGTTATGCAAGATTTACATTTTCATTACGCAAGTTATAAATTCTATCCTTTTATTAAGCAAGCTCTTACTCTTGTTTATTCAAGTTCAAGATTTCATATGAGATGTTTTAATTCTTTTGAAGTAATACTTCGGTTATACAATTCTTATTCAATTGTATACCTTTGAGATTCCTTATTTGATTTAAGTATCATTTTATTGTTGAACTTTGAAAGACTAGCGAACCCTTATCGATTCTACTAGTCCATAGTTGATGAGCGTTATAAATTCTAGAACTTTTATTGAGCTTATACAAACCAAACTTTCTTTGGTGGGGACTCTGATGTCAAACTAAGATGAACAACCCTTATAGGGGATTATTTACGCGTTAGCGTTGAGATGATGTGCACATACATGGTACCAAGTGCTGATCCCTCTAAGTACGAGAAGTAGAGTCCATATAGTCTTACGACTGTTAAAGGTTTAAAGTAGAAATACTTGATAACCTGGGACATAGTTCTTGGTCTTATGACCCTCAGATATACTTTTGATTCTTGTTATTCCTTCTTAATTCAAAAGCCGAGCTTTCTATTATTCAGAACTCATTGATTTCTCGCATGTTATTATTGTTATTATATTTTTATACTTGTGGGCAATCATTGCTCACTCTTGCATAATAACATTGTAGCTAAGATTGAAAGAACTGAAGAGCATTCCACTAGCAAAGGCAAGGGAAAGATGAACAAGTGATGAAAACTTGTTATTTATTTGAGAATGTTTTGTTTTAAGACTTATGATGTTATGTTAAGACTTAACTGTTTATTTATGTTTCCGCACTTGATGTTTAAGGTTAGTTAACTTGGAATTTATTCGTTCAGATATTGTAACCCCTTAAGGGGAGGATTTCTATTTATTCATGAGTCTGTTTTATTATGGGTAGATAGATGTGATATTACTAGACAGTGAACACCAAATCCTGTGGAAATGAAGTACCCGAATTTGGGGATGTCACACAAACTCCTTTGCAATCCATATTACTTTTGTTCTTATTATCCTTTATATTTGCCTTTCTATTTACCTTCTTTGAATCGTTCTTCTTTTCAGATGATCCTTTGGCCTCTACCAGTAAGACTTGGTCTTTCTTGGTTGGAATTTCAACATGTTAACCAAATCAGTAAGGCTGACTTCTAGCTTGTACATGTAGAAAATTCACAAGCATTGTGAGAAGGAGTACTAGAGTGAGTGTAATATCAAATCTTGGCTCAACTCTCCATCTATGACAAAACCTGTTGTCCTAATTGTTGAATCAAATTGAAAATCTTTAGGATATGTGTCTATACTATAGTGTCATTGATCATTCTAGATTGGAAGAGCTCCTTAGATATCTGATATCTAGCAGTCTTACTTTCCTCACCATTCAACTGCTTGAAATGCATGAATATAGTAGGAGCATCCATAGTTTCATGCTGACACTGAAGTTGTTACTTATGGATATGAGCATGACGCATTGAGCCAACTGTGCATCATCTTACCACTTTTCAAAAGTAGCAATATCTTCCTCAGAGGCATTGTCTGCAACCATTGCAGGGATAGGCATATTAAGTACATAAGATAGCTTTTCAGCCTTGAGAACTATTCTCAAATTCTTTAACCAATCCGTTTAATTCAGTTCGATTAATTAGCATCTAATATGCTATGCAATGATAGTAATTAAGACATTATAAAATTCTGTAAATAAATTTTTAATTAACAACATTTAGCATACATTCTTTTATTAATTACAAAGATAAATTAGGTCTTATTTTAAATTGGTATCTACCACTATTTTTTTTAAACTATATTACCCTCATAATATATAGTTCATCAAATCTAATTAAAGATTTGTTAGTGAGAATAAGGATCTCATTTCAAATGCATATAGCCTTGTGTGTGCATAACAAACTATATATAAATAAATAGGTAGACAACTCTTGTCAATTACATCACCATGTAACTCCTTGTATTTTGCCCCTTAGATCATTATGGTCAAGTGTGTGCACATCCGAACCAAAATGATCTTAGTTAAGTCTGACCCAGCATTTCCATATAAGTGAAGAGAAAACTACAGCCCTTGTGTGTGCACAAAAAAGTGGTAGTGTTCAATTCCTTAAAAACATAATATGTAATAAAACAACATCTTAAATATTTAATACTCGCCTTGTGTGTGGACAACAAACTCATATTAAATATTCAATACTCTATTGTTTTACCATGCTAGAATGCGACGTTCGATATTCTAAATATATTTGAATGTTACAACTTAATATTAATTTCTTTGAGGTGTTTGTTATTAATTGTCTCATCTTGTTTAGCGCGAATGCACACATATATATAAAATACGCGGCATATTAATTAACATGTGAAGCATGTTGTATAATATATATATATATATATATATATATATATATAGTATAATCATGCATATAAAATACAATATTCTACCCTGATTGATTTTGGACTTTTATTCTAGTTTGGTTCACTCGAGCCGCCAAGTGAACCAAAAGGTCAAACCTAGGGGTGCAAGAATTAAATTTAAATATAACTATTACATTTACATCCCGGGCTCCATTACAAACGGGTCTTCATGCGCTCCTTGCTCCTTTGGTCTGCAATTCTTCAAGATAATTCTAACTAATCCTATTACATAAACTATTTACATTAAATAGAAACTTTGATCAGCAGTCAAGGGGAAGTACATAGGAGGGAGATAGAATTTACATCAAAAAAAATTAGAAAAGACGAGGTACGCAGACCCCATTTAATAAATCCCATACATTCAAGCATCCAACTAAAATAAAATCCAATCATATTGGTCAATAGTCCATAATCAACCCCATTTATTATTATACACATCAACATATGCATCAATAAATAAAACATTCATCTCATGAATAATAAACATTCAATATATACATTGATATCAATTTAATGGGCAATTTTAGTTATGTGACACCCCCAAATTCGAGTACTTTCAACCAACAGATATGGTGCTACACGGTGCTACAAACTACTCATGCATTCAATTGAAAACTTCAATGACAAGCATAAGTTTAATAACTAATACTTTATATTAATCCCTTCCTAGGTTATTTTTAACCATTACATTCATTCTGTGTTATAATATCATTCATTACAAAAATAATATTATGCTATTACAAGGATAAACTATTTATCCATCTTTGTCTTGCCCTTGTCCTTATCGGATCCTTCGGTCCGTTCGCTCTTAGCTGAAATCATATAATTTTAGGCAAGAATGAGCATAACTAACTCAACAAGTTTAACATTATAATCTGCAACCACAAAATCAAGAATCATATGATTTACTCTTCAATAACTGCACAATAGTTATGAAGTATTATAAATAATCAAAATAGCGTTTTGATTCCTTTAAAATCAATCCCAAGGACTTCTAGTCACTTAAGAATCTGAGTTGGTCAAAGACCTTGAACATTCTATTTTAGTTTTCATTCCTGAAAAGAACAACCCGACACTAATATCGCAAGTTCGATATATCTTACGAGCACGTCCAGGTGATCAGCCTGTAGTAGTCTATGTTTATCAACATTAATTTATTAAACGTATTTATATTTAAGTTTTGGCAACCTCACGTACCCATCGAATTAACGTCATTAAAACCTTTGTGTATTCATACTCAGGCTTACCTTCGAATCCATACCAAAGCAATTGGCATAAGATAGCAACATTATAAATATTTTGAAAGATTTGTGAAAAAATCAACCAAAATACTTAAAATCTCAGTCTAGTCGAAACAAATGGCATCGACTATTCAATAACTGTTCATGCATAAGAAATTATGCATATTAATAACTTGTCCAACTTTAAAGTGTAGACAAGAGTTTAGAAAACTTGCCTTCGCATCTTCAACCTTTTAAGTTTACTTTACTTTGGATCTTTACAACTTCTACAAGACATAAACAGATAGCATACCAATTTGGTTATCACAATTGATATACATTGTGTAAACTATCTCCTCCTTCTTGCATAACTTAGCTGAATTACTAAACGAATAACATCCGTTTAAGTTATTTTAACATTTGTTACGGCTTATTAACATTCATATGTCATAAACTGACTCTCATCTATCATCACTAGTCATAACGATAGACGAAACCCTAATCGCTTTGATAACTCGGATAAACTTTCCCCGGATTACCGATATCGAACTCCGTATAGAAATTACATAAGTTTTATCTTCATTTCTTATCATTCTCCTACTACGCACATCTATTTCATACCATATGACTACATGACGTTAGTTAAACTCGACTACGATCCACGGTTTACGTTTTTGGATTACAAGTTTCGAATTTAAATATGTTTATTCAACGTTTAATTCTTAAAATCATCCTTAAACATGTTGTTTAAAAGTTCTCTCTGTATGTACATTACTTATAAACTTTCCCCGTAATTACCATGTAGAAAATTAGGTTAACAATTGTCCATGTCAGAAATTTTTCCCTTAAGGGCACTGCGGCGCCATGATTAACCCTTAGAGCTGTGCTGCAGCGCTATCCCTGCAGAGAAATTCTCCCAAACAGGCGCTGCGACGCTAGAAAACAGAGCTTGGGCTGCCCTGAGCCTTAGAAAAAAAAATTCAAACGCTGAGATTCCCGAGCTCATAACGCAATCGTTATAACTCGGAATTGGCTCATTCCAAAGCCATTATTTCACATATCTCATATTCTTCGAATCTATCCAGACAAAATAAGTTTCTGAATCCTTTAGTGATAAATTCACCATTTCATTCCTTTTTATGCGTTCGTTAAATGTTCGTGAACGTTCGACGCTCATTTCTTCGTTTTAAGTTCGAATTTGACCATTCTTGCTCCCGCAAGTCATAATTACCTAATTCTACGCTACGCCATCGAAAACCAAGGTTTCTAAGTTAAAACAGTGACTTTTGACTATCATTCCGGGAAAATTTATGATTACAACGTTTAACGTTCAATCCCGTAAATTTCGCCATAACTTCGTTACTTGAGAATTTAACTCCAAACCAAATGGAATCAATCCATTGGTTAAACATCTATGATTCTAACCATTATAAACATCTAAGTTCTAATGGTTTCAGTTGTTCATTAACAAAAATTTCAAGGTTTTCTTCATTAAATTCTTAACAATTGAATTATGGTTTTACTTATTCTTGGTTATTAATGCTTTATAGTCCACTAATATCCACCTTATCACTTCGTTCAATTCATGCTCCACCAATTAATACTTCTCTATCAATTACATATTGAAGGAAGATGAAAATCAAAGTTTACATATTTATACCACTTGGTGTTCTTGAGTTCTAGACTTTTTGTTCTTGACAAATGTCTTAACTAGCTTCCTTGCTTCTTTGATCCTTTGTTAAAGCTTCTCTTCTCTCTCAACTTATATGTATAGGTGAACTTTGTAAACCCCAAATGAACCACCAAGCCTTCCTTATATAGAAATGCAAGATAGAGGGTAATATAGTCAATAGGCAAACCTCCTCTATCTTGCTTTCCCACCAAGTTTGGCCCATGCGCCACCCATGTCTCCCACATGCTCCACCATGTGCTACCATGTGCCCCCATGGGGCCCTCATGGGTTGTCCCATGGGTTTTACCCACCCGATAACCCATTGGTTTGACCCACAAGTTTGGTTCTTAGTTTGGGCTTAGAGTAATTCTCATTGGGCTTATTCCTGGGCTTGATTAAAATAATCATTGGACCTTAATCATTCACCAATTGTGTTTGACAAAGTTCAAGTCTAATGGTTAAAGTCCATTAAGAACTTATCGTATTCCTTTTGTATAATTCTTGTATTCTCTTTGTATATACTTCGTATGATATTCATATTATATGTTGTATTAAATTCGTATAGTACTCGTATAATAACTAGTATTGTACTCGTACTCGTTATGTATAATAATCATCATTATTACACTTAACCATTTCTTCTTCGATTTTACTTTCCCTAACCCCTAGGGTTTTAAGTCCTCAAGCGAAAACTTCGCGAGCCATAACTGAAATATTATTAGATATTCCATCTCATCTTCAAATTCTATCAATACACGTTTCTCGGAAATTCAAAAATAATTCCCCAGCAAAAACGGATAAATAGTGATTTCTTGGAAATTTCTCTGAAAATCTTTATTTTTATCTTAGAAATTCAAATCATTTAATTCTAGCATATAGCCAGAATCATAACCACATTCACATCTTCTAGGTCATAGAATGACCTTCAACCAGCTTACTCAGTTTAATAAATATATTTTATAATTTTATTTAATAAAATTAAATAAAATTTATTTTCATAAAAGTCCAATTTTCTCAGGCGTTATATTCTCCCCCTTATAAGAATTTTGTCCCGAGAAGTTCGATACAAATTAGTCAAATAGATGAGGATAAGCTTTCTTCATCTTGTCTTCGAGTTCCCATGTTGCTTCTTCAGCATTGTTGTTCTTCCATATCACCTTCACCGATGGTATTACCTTGCTCCTTAAGACTTGTTATTTCCTATCAATAATTTGAATCGGAACTTCCTCGTACGTTAAGTCTTTCTCCACTTGAATTGGTTCATACTGGATTACGTGCTTATAATCTGGCTTATAAGGACACAATACAGATACGTGAAACACATTATGGATATATCCCAACTCCGGAGGTAATGCTATTACATACACTACCTCTCCTACCCTTCTTAAAATCTTAAAAGGTCCTATAAACCAAGGGCTTAACTTTCCATTCTTTCCGAAGTGTATCTTTCCCTTCCAAGGAGATACCTTTAGAAATGCATACGAACCAACTTTGAACTCTCTATTCTTTTTATGCGGATCTGCATACTTTTTCTATCTATCTTGAGCTGCTACCAGCCTTGTTCGTATTAACTTAACTACCTCTGCCGTTTGTTGTACCATTTCTGGTCCTAACATCCGATGTCCTCCCAACTCATCCCAGCACAGTAGAGTTCTGCACTTTCGTCCGTATAATGCTTTGTAAGGCGACATGCCTATACTGGCGTGATAACTGTTGTTGTAGGCAAACTCTACCAACGGTAGATGATCGTCCCAACTTCCTTTGAAATCCATAACGTAAGACCTTAAGATGTTTTCTGGCCTTTGAATTATCCTCTCACTTTGTCCATCCAACTGTGGATGATATGCCATGCTCAACCTCAGATGCGTTCCCATTTGCTCTTGCAAACTTTTCCAGAAATTCGAAGTGAATTGTGGATCACGATCTGACACAATCGAAACTGGTACTCCATGTCTTGAAACAATCTCCTTGGCATAAAGCTTAGGTAACTGGTCCAAGTTATACTTGATTTTTATCAGCAAGAAATGAGCCGACTTCGTCAAACGATCCACTATTACTCAAAGTCCATTGTGATATGCTCCCACTTCCATTCCGGAATCTCCAATAACTGTAGTAAACCACTAGGTCGTTGATGTTCAGCCTTAACTTTCTGACAAGTTAAGAATTACACACTCTGCTATCTCTCCCTTCATGTTTGTCCACCAAAAATACTGTCGAAGGTCTTGATACATCTTGGTACCACCAGGATGAATTGAGTACCTCGAGTTATGAGCTTCTACCATCATCTCTTCCTTCAAGACCATATCATACGGAACCCAAATTCGTCCTTTAAATCTTAATAACCCTTCGTTATCAAGACTATACTTATCTTTTGTACCGTCTGTAATCTTCTTCATTATCGGTTCACACTCAACATCGCTAAGTTTCACTTCCTTTACCTGTTACACGATTGTAGGTTGAACCTCCATTGCAAACAGCTTATCCACTTCCTCACTTGGAAATCTTACTTCTATTTCCATCCTTGCCATCTCTGTTATCAACTTCTCTTGAGCCATTAACATTGATAGTTTCTCCCGACCATTTCTACTTTAAGCGTCGGCCACAACGTTCGCCTTCCCTGGGTGATACATGATATTGCAATTGTAATACTTTATCAACTCCAACCATCTTCGATGTCTCATATTCAACTCCTTCTATGTGAAGATATACTTCAGACTTTTATGATCTGTGTATATCTCACATTTCTCCCCGTATAGATAATGCCTCCAAATTGTTAAGGCAAAAACCACTGCGGCAAGTTCCAGGTCATGAGTAGGATAACCTTTCTCATACTCCTTTAACTGCCGAGATGCATATGCAATGACCTTGCCATGCTACATGAGCACGCAACCCAGTCCTCTATGTGAAGCATCACTATAAACTTTAAAATTCCTTGTATCATCTGGTAAAGACAATACAGGTGCTTAACTTAACCTCTTCTTCAGCTCTTGAAAATTGTCTTCACACTTCTCCGTCCACACATACTTCACAGTCTTCCTTATTAAATTTGTCAACGAAATAGCTATCTTAGAGAAGTCCTGAATGAACCTTCGATTGTATCCCGCTAACCCTAGGAAACTCCGCACCTCAGTCGGTGTTCTCGGTTTCTCCCAATTAATAACTGCTTCCACCTTCGCTATCCTCTGAAATTCCTTCTTTGTTGATAACGTGCCCCAAAAACTTCACTCTCTACAGCCAAAATTCACACTTAGGGAATTTCGCATACAACTTTTCCTTTCGTAGTGCTTCAACACTAATCTTAACTGTTCAGCGTGATCTTCTGGCGTCTTTGAATAGACTAGAATATCATTAATGAACACTATGACAAACTTGTCCAAATACTGTTTGAACAGTCTGTTCATCATATCCATGAATGCGGCTTGCGCATTAGTTAACCTAAATAACATTACCAGGAACTCATAATGACCATAACGAGTTTTGAATGTTGTCTTAGGTACATCTTCTTCTCTAACCTTCAACTGATGATAGCCCATCCATAAATCTATTTTTGAAAAATACTATGCCCCTTTCAACTGATCAAAGAGATCATCGATCCTGGGCAATGGGTATTTAGTCTTTATCGTTAACTTGTTCAACTCTCGATAGTCGATACAAAGCCTCAACGATCCGTCCTTTTTCTTTACAAAAAATACGGGCGCTCTCCATGGAGAGACACTCGATTGAATGTACTTCTTATCCAATAGTTCATGCTATTGAATCATTAACTCCTTCAATTCTACCGGCACCATACGATACGGTGCCTTCGAAACTGGTGTCATCCCTGGTACAACATCTATAACGAATTCGATCTCCCTATCGGATAGAAGACCTGACAATTCGTTGGAAAATACGTCTACAAATTCATTGGCTATAGGTATCTATTCCAATGTTGCTCCAACTCGTTGGGTATCAACTGTGACACCACCAAATCCGGGTACTTCGTTTCCACATGATTTGGTGTTCACTTTCTAACTATAACAAACATCTACCCAATATATCTCAAAATAAATTACAATCTTTATTCAAAATAATAAAATCTCCCTTAAAACAAGGGTTACAACTTTCTCAAAAATCAATCCTAGGGTTACTCTAACCTTGACATAAACAATAAAGTGCAGAAATAAAAACATATCATTCAAGTCTTATTACAATCCATTCAAAATAATTAAACAATTCTTCACTTGCTTTGCTTTCCCTTGCCCTTACTCGTAGACGGAGCATCAGCATTATCAACCTTAACTGAAATTGTTATTTAATGCAAGAGTGAGAAAACAACAGCTCACTGGAGTTTAACAATAATAAATACATGAAAGGGTATCTTGAAAAAGAATCTGAACAACTTAGCTTGCTTCAATAATAAAGAATTGAATAATAATTCTCTATCAGCATTAAAATTCAAATATAGAATTTATCTGAGGGTCATAAGACCTTTGAACTCTTGTCCTAGGTTATAAATATTTCTATTTAAACCTTTAACAGTCAATAAGACTATGGACCTTAACTCGTACTTAGGGGGATCAGCCCTTCGTACCATGTATTGTGCACAAACATCTTAACGCTATGCGTAGTAACCTCCCCTAATAATTAGGGTTGTTCAACTCAGTAATTTGAATTCAAGTCCGCACCAAAGAAAGTTTGGTTTGGATAAGCTTACAAGGGTAATTTAGAATTCACGTTCATCAACTAAGGATTAGTTGAATCGACTTTCAAAAATTCATAAATAAAAGAATTATGAATTAACATATGCTTTAGAAGTAAACTTAAAGCATTTAAAATAATAACTGGATCTTACTTGAACAATAAGTTAAGATCATTTCAACTAAATAAACAATTGTCCAATACATAAATGGAAAGGACATTCTCAACAATGAATATATGAACTCAAGAAATTGTATAAAATTAACAAGTTTAGGGTTAGAAGACTTGTATAAAAATTAATACAAGATCAGGGTTTAGAAAACTTGCCTCAAGCGCAAGCTACTTAACACAATGCACGTACTTTAATACTTCCTATATACATCCAATCATAATAACCTAAATTAGTTAACACATGACTAATTTACATAAGTGGTTAACCCTCATGGTTAACTCACTCTAATGAAATAAATAATCAACTATCACATAGTTAATTACATCACACACATACTCACATAATTAAATTAATTATGTATTTAACTAAATTATAATTAAACAATTATAATTCAAACACTTAATCAATTTATAATTACTTAAATTATAATTACCATTTAAATTATAAATAATTATAATTTAAAATTAATTAAAGTACATCATGCATTATAATTACACAATTTACAATTAATCATGTATTTATCAATTATAATCTATAATAATCATGCATTTATTAAATTATAATTACATAAATTATAATTTAAATTAACATCTAATTGATTAAAATAAATCAACTATTATAATTTCACAAAATTATAATTTAAATTAAATATTTACTCTTAATTATAATTAATCAAATTATAATTAAGTAACTTATTTTATAATTAAACAATTATAGCTTATAATTTAAATACTATATTAGGTTTTCAAAATCTCCTTTCTTTTCCAAATTATGAAATTGTCAATTTCATGCTAATGATATGGTAATGCCACTTGATACATGGTTATTATTATAGCAACAATTAAACTATGGCTAAAAATAAACTGCACAACATTTAAACTTTACTGCCTCAGTACTGGGCACGGCGCAGCTGTGTAGCCAGCTGCCTTAAACCCGGCGCAGCTGCGCAGGGAATGAATCAGGGAAAAGCAAGCGGCGCAGCTGCGCTGCTCCTGGCCTTGCTGCTGGTGCAGCTGCGCAGCAACGCGGCCAGACGCAGACAGTTTCAACCCTCTGCTTTACCGAACATCCCATACAAGCCAACAAATGCAAAAATACAGTACCATAGTCACTGTAACTCATACATACCCTATAATACATATGTATAACATGCTTCCAAAATACAAAACCATATAAATAATGATAATCACAAGTTTTAAAAATCCAATTTGGCCATTTTCATGAAAACTCATATTTTTCATAAAATAATCTACTGTAATAAAATTTCTCAAGCAACTCAACTTTATATACATGCATTATATACAAAATTGAAGATAACATCAAGCGAATTCCTAATAAGCATATTAACATATATCAATTTCGTTATTTTTCATTCTAAAATTGGTCAAAATTGTATGAACACACAAGAACATAAATTCTTATTAAAACATATTAAATCACCAATTTGTTTTTCTGAAAATCATTGATAGCAATTAACCTACTATGAACAACACATGAATACAATTATATATATAATCCATGTTTACATAATTTCATGAAAACTTATTTTTAACAGAGGATGAACACACAAAAACATATAACGGAGTTTCATAATCATTAGAAATTATAGATGATACCTTCTTGCTAATGGGTTGACGAAGAAGATAATATGTGTTTGATTCTAAGAACTCTTCTTCCTCAACTCTTCTCTGCTTTCTCCTTTCTTCTTAGCTCTTAGACTTAGGCTTAGGATAATTCACGTAGTATAGACTAACGTAGAATAAAACTGACATAATATAATATAATACGCGTACTAACTATACTTAATACACTAATTAAATTATCAGTTACATAAGTTTCAAAATTCAAAAAGCCTTAGGGCTTTGTTTGGCCAAACCTCTTTAATTTAAAAACATATTTTAGTCACTAAGGCCATGTTTGGAAAATAGATTTAATTAAAACAGCTTTTTGATAGTTAGGGCCCCGTTTGGTAGAAATAGGTTTAAAACAATTACAAGGGCCTTGTTTGGTTAAAATCATTTAAAATCCTTTTTCTTTATTTTAACACATACTTTAATGTCATATTTTAATCAATTAAATATTAACCAACTAATTTAATCAATTAAAATCTAACATCAATTAATCACATAAAATTGCCACATAATTATAATTACTCGCTAATTATAATTCATGTAACACTTCATCACATCTCATCTAATTTAATTATCTCAATTAAATTAGAACTATAGTATAAAATTAATATACATTAATTAAATAAATATTAAACATTCATTTAATTAATATATAACACTTAATTAAATCACTCCATAAATCACATAATTTATTTATTTAATCCAATAAATAAATCACATAAAATATTTATTTAACTCAATAAATATTTAAAATTAAATATAAAATCACAATCATTACATCAACAACGTGGCACAGGTAACCTACACATCCTTTCCTTAACAACTTTCTAGCTTGTGTCATGGTTAAATAACAAGAACGTCCCAGTGATTTACTATCGTAGAACACTACCTTTGGTTTCTTAGAAATCTAAAGGTTCACACTTTTCTTTTGGTAATCGATAATCGCCCCATGGTTAAACAACCAGTCTATCCCGAGAATTACATAGAATTCTCCCAACTTTATTGGTATAAGATTTACCGATAACTTGTTACCTCTTATATTTACACTACAAGTCCTATGAACATAATCAATAAGAATTACTTCTTCGTTTGCTACCTTAATATTCAAAGGTATTACAAGTTTTTCAGGGAGTAACCTTAACCGTTTAGCAAATTCACATGCTATAAAAGAGCAAGTAGCACCCGAATCAAACAATACATATGCATTTTTATCATTGACATGGATAATACATGCTACAACATCACTTGATGCAACCGCATCCTGGATCGTTATATTAAATGTACGGGTCGCCGGTCTACCCTATGGTGCAGAACCACCAACTGCTATCTTACCACTACTAGCTCCATTCCCACTATCCGACCCCTTCCTCGGAC
The DNA here is from genome assembly GCA_020205555.1 of Panax stipuleanatus. Taxonomy (NCBI): domain Eukaryota; kingdom Viridiplantae; phylum Streptophyta; class Magnoliopsida; order Apiales; family Araliaceae; genus Panax; species Panax stipuleanatus. Next base: position 75,393,483 of record CM035115.1, on the reverse strand, counting down.
AGTTCTTTGTCATGTGGTTCGTCGACCCACACACAAAGCATCTCGTATTCTTCTTATGGTTGGGAAAGTTAGGTGAGATGTGCCCTTCTTATCCACAGTTATGGTATACCGCTTTACCCTTGAGACAGACTCCAAGATGAGCCTTCCCACACATTTTGGACTCCTTGATCCTTCTTTTAGGATCACCCTGCTTCACCCTAGTATTTCCTGAGTTGAATCCCTTTCGCTTAGGCGCACTACCGCTACCACTTTCTCCCTCTATTTTGACTCCCCCGTCAAATTTATTCTTATTATTCTTCTCCTCGTGGTACAGGCTCAAAGCCTCACTACCACCCTCAACTATTATGGCCTTCTCCAACACTATCCCAATGATCTCACTTTGGAACACCGAGACCTTACTGTAGATCCAAGGTTTTAAACCTTGCTCAAACCTCCTCGCTTTCCTCACCTCCGTGTCCACCTGATGTGGCGCAAACCTTGCCAGTTCATTAAACTTTGCAGCATATTGGGGAACTGTAATATCCCCCTGCTTTAGCTCTAGGAATTTGACTTCCATCCTACTCTACATGCTTGTAGGGAAATAGTTCTCAAAGAAAATCTTCTTAAACTATTCCCACGTAGCATTCCCTACTCCAGCCCTACTCTGGTTTGCCTCCCGCCAGAAGTTGGCCTCTCCCTTTATCATGTACGTAGAAAAAGGAGTCTTTTTCTCTTCCCTGACATTTTCTATCACAAATGCCTTCTCTATCTCTTTTACCCAAGTTTGGGCAGCGATAGGATCCCTAGTTCCTGTGAACTCCAGCATCCCACGCTCTTAAAATCCTTAAAAGTAGTAACCCCTACTACCACAGGATTGAATTTTACACCCCCTCCAGTCCTATTAAAGGTTGCGGTTATTAAGTTAACAAATTCCTGCGTTGGGTTATTCTGAATCCCTTGTAACTCCACATTACGTGGCTTTGCTTCTTGATTTCGCTGTCGTCTTCTTGGCGGAATTTTCTGTTAATGTCAATACAATTTTATCATTACTTATTTCTTTCAGTTGGTTATTATTCACAGTTAATAATAAATCAAACACATTGCCAAGCATTTCAATAAACTTCTTATATTAATATGCTTTCTTTTTATAGTATAACACTACAACGTTAGTCATTACATGACCTTTACCATTTACAAAACTATCCCACAATTGCTTTCCAAAAGTTGGGATTTACAAAAGACTACCCCTTGATTATACAAAAGAGGGTTTTACGTCACTACTTAGCTACACAATATTTACATAGCTATTCTTACTATAAATACTAACTGGACTACGTCTGCCTCACGGCATTAGCGTAATCCGCATCGGCAAGACCGGCCACCACATCTCAACTAATAGTATGCCGAGTCTGCCCTTCCTCCACTGGATACTCAGCAACCTGACACTGGTAATCTTGATGTGAACTCCTATGAATATAGGACATTCTACTTATCTTCTACTTCTTACTCAGAAAGCTCTCCCTTAAGTTCCTGGACCTCTTATTTCAGATCCTGGACCTTATCCTTCTCTAACACTTTCTCATCATGCTCCACCTCCCAAAAGATCTTCATATCCTCCTTATCTTCCTGGACATTATGAACCTCCTCTTAAGATCATGAACCTCCTTACTCAGCTGGACATTCCTATCTAACATCGATATGAACAATTCCTTCATTAACTCTGCCGGTGTCAGCTTTTCCTCCTCAGTAGGTAGTACTAAGTTAAACGATACCATCTCTACTTCCTCCTCAGACATTCCATCGAAAAATGTTATATAATCAAAGTTATCAGAATGCTGAGATGGATCCTCATCTTCTGGATCAGTCCCCTCTCTTTTAGTTCCTTTTTATAATGCCCTTCTCGCAGCCCACAAATCATGCCCTATCTTTCGTCCAAATCCAATCCGCGAAAGGAGAAGGTCTGGCTGTGACGAACCTCCCCGCCCCAGTGGGGAAATCCTTCAATAACTCCCGCCCCAGTGGGGGAAGCTACTGTCCAGCCGTACTAATTATCTCCAAGACCCTCTCCAGCGGGGATCTGTTGCTTCAAGTACCCGCTCCAGCGGGTTGCCATGACCCATGTGCTGAAAATTCGCCTTTCATGCTACTTTTATACCCATTTCATCTCCTGCACACAATAACATGAAACCAAGTAAAAAATGATAGGAAAATTACTTGAAAATAACAAGAATCAAGCTATAATGAATACCGATTCGTAGGTATAAAACCCACTCATCAGGAGAAAAATCAAAATTAAAAATTTTGCAAGCTACAGACTATGGTGAGGTTACCTTTTGAGACAACAATAAAGGTAAAATAATTAGAGTCGGAAGTGTTGGTAATAACCATATAACAGTCTCTAATGTTCAATTAGTCACAGGACTCATGTATAACCTTCTATCTATCAGTCAACTATGTGATAGTGGTTTCAAAATATCCTTCAATACACATAACTGCTCTATATTTAATCAAACTGGAAAATTGATTTTAATATGTATTAGATATCAAAATGTGTATACATGTGATTTAGATGCATATTCTCACCTAGATAACATCTGTCTTGTGTCTGCAAATGATGATTCATGGCTTTGGCATTGTAAACTAGGACACATTAACATGAAGTTAATTAATAATATTTCTTCTAAAGAACATATACGTGATCTTCCTAAGTTAAATTTTTTTAAAGATCATATTTGTAAAGTCGGTGAACTTGGAAAACAAATTCATGCCTCTCATAAATCTAAACTCACTGTGTCAACTTCTCGACCCTTAGAACTTTTACATATGGACCTAGTAGGACCTATTCCTAAACAGAGTATGGGTGGTGCTATATACATTCTAGTTTTGGTTGATGATTATTCATGATTTACATGGGTTAATTTTCTTAAATTTAAAAATGAAGCTATTAACTCTTTCTCTGCTCTATATAAGAAAATTCAAAATTAACAGGGAAGTTCTATTATTTATATTCGATCTGATCACGAAAGAAAATTTGACAATTCTGATTTTATTATGTTCTGTGATGAGAACGGTATAAGTCATAACTTTTCTGCTCCTTATACACCACAATCAAATGGTGTAGTTGAAAGAAAAAATTGAACTTTACAAGAAATGACTAATACCATATTAAATGAATATCGTCTTCCAAAATACTTTTGGGCTGAAGCTGTGGCAACATCCTGTTACATTTTAAATAGAGTTTTATTAAGACTTATTTTGCTCAAAACACCCTATGAGCTTTATTATAAAAGAACTCCAAAAATAAATTATTTTCGTGTTTTTGGAAGCAAATGTTTTATCTTAAATACCAAAGAACATTTGTTAAAATTTGATCCCAAATCTGATGAAAGAATATTTCTGGGATATTCCTTTAATAGTAAATCATACATAGTTTTTAACAAAAGAAGTCTTGCTGTGGAAGAATCAATGAATATAACTTTTGATGAAACTCAGTCTCCTCCAAAATATAAAAACTTAGTTTACAGTGATGTTGTCATTGAAGATATTCTCAGAAATATGGAACAACCAAAACTAGATAATGCATCTCCACCTATTGATAAAAATCCTCTTAAAAATCAAAACCCTCAGTTAAATGATTTGCCCAAGGAGTCTCATAACATTAAAAATCCTCCTATAGAAAATGTGATTGGTAATATTGATAAAGGTATTCTCACTAGATCACAAGCACATAATTTGGCTGGTCATCTATCCTTTTTGTCTCAAATTGAGCCTAAAAATATAAAAGATGCCTTACTAAATAAAGACTGGATAATAGCTATGCAAGATGAACTTGAACAATTTACTAGGAATAAAGTCTGGGAATTAGTTCCACAACCCAAGGATATCGCATTTATTGGAACTCGATGGGTGTTTCGTAATAAACTTGATGAAAGTGGAACTGTTGTACGTAATAAAGCAAGATTAGTTGCACAAGGATATAATCAACTTGAAGGTATTGACTATGATGAAACATATGCTCTTGTTGCAAGAATTGAATCTATACGTATGCTATTATCTTTCATATGTCATAAAAATTTTAAACTATTTCTTATGGCTATCAAATCTGCTCTCTTAAATGGTGTTATAGAAGAGGAAGTTTATGTTAAACAACCTCCTGGCTTTGAAGATTTTGATCATCCTGAATATGTTTATAAATTGCATAAAGCTTTGTATGTTTTAAAACAGGCACCCAGAGCATGGTATGAACGACTAAGTAAATTTTTGTTAGAAAGTGGCTTTAAAAGGGGTACTGTTGATACTGCTTTATTTACTAAAAATAAGAATGATGATACTCTTGTAATTCAAATATATGTTGATGATATTATTTTTAGTTATACTGACATTACTATGTGCAATGATTTCTCTAAAAGTATGAGTAAAGAATTTGAAATGAGCATGATAAGAGAATTAAACTTCTTCCACGGATTGCAGATCAAACAAGGAGAAAAAGGTATTCATATATCTCAATCTAAATATTGAAAAGAAATGATCAAGAAAATCGGTTTAGAATCTGCAAAACCCTTTAATACTCTTATATCAACTATTGATAAATTAATTGATGATAAAAATGGAAAAAGTGTTGACTTAAAGAAATATAGAGGAATGGTCGAAAGTTTACTATATATATAACGGCTAGTAGATCTGACATTATTTTTAGTGTTTGTAAATGTGCTAGATTTGAAGAAAATCCTAAGGAATCTCTATGACAACCCGGACAATCGGATGTCCAGAAATTAGGTTTAAAGAATTAATAATTAATAAAAGGAATTTTATTGATTATATTCTGTGTTATGTGTTTATTAATCATTCTATGACATACGATGATTAGAATTGGGGAGGATTCTGGCTACGAGCTGGAATGAACGAGTATGAATTTTCTAGACGAAAATAAAAGATTTCCGGGAATAAAAATATTTTCGAGAAAAAGACGAAATAGGCACTATTTATGTGATAAAACCTTAAGGGTTAGGGTTTGACCCTAAGGGTTGGGGTTTAAAATTAGGGTTTGAACCCTAAGCCTTTCTAGGAGATCGGATGTTGGAATGACATTTTGTCAAAAGATTTGACGGTAATATATTGTGAAAAATTAAGTTAGCCGAGAAAAGTTTTCTCGGAAAAAAATCACTATTCATCCATTTCTGCTCGGGAATTATTATGAAAATTTTGAGAAATGCGTAATGATAGAATTTTAAGATGAGGTGGAATAAGTTATAATATTTCATTTATGGTTCGCGAAGTTTTCGCTTGCAGACTTAAAACCCTAAGGGTTAGGGAAAGTGAAATTAAAGAAGAAAATGGTTATATGTAATAATAAATGATTATTATACTAATGAATACGAGTATGATACTAGTTATTATACGAATATAATACGAGGAGGATACGAGAATTAATACGACGTATAATACGAATTTTATACGAAGTAAATAGATTTAATGTGAATTAAAATTGAGAATTAAACCTGTGGTTCGAACCGGTGGGTTAACGGGTGGGTTAAACCCATGGGGCAACCCATGAGCACATGGGGGACATGGTGGCCATGTGCTAGCACATGCTAGCACACAGGTGGACATAAGTTGGCAAGTGGGGGGAGGTGGTCTTAAGGAGGTTTGCCCTAAAGACCATTATGCCCTTGGTCTTGCTTGCTTATATAAGAAAAGGTGGAGAGCTCATTTGGTGGGTTTTTGCAAAGTTTGATCAACTCATGTGGGAGAGAAGAGAAGAGAGAAGGAAGAGCTTGTGATGAGCAATTCAAGAAGCAATGGAAAGCCATGAAAGACTTTGTCAAGAACACTAAGTTTAAGGACTCAAGAACACTTAAGGTATAAGTGTTAACCTTAAGACTTCATCTTTCTTTCAATTCTTAAATTGTTAGAGAAGTGAAAATTGGAGGTGCATGATTGGTATAAAGTGAAATGGTTAAGAAGTTAAGGAATAAATGTGACAAACGAGAATTTTGTAATTTAATTTGAATATTTATTGAATTAAATAAATATTTTGATGAAGAAATGTGTTAAAACCGTAATGAAATGGTTAAGGAATTTAATGAAGAAAACCATTAAAACTTAAATGTTTGTAGTGGTTAGAATCGTAGATAAATAACCAATGGATTGATTCCTTTTGGTTTGGAGTAAAAATATTGAGAACCGAAGATTCGGTGAAAGTTTACGCGATTAGACGTTAAGCGTGGAATCGTAAATTTTCTCAAAAAGAAAGTCAAAAGTCATCGGTTAATTTAAAAATGATGGTTTTCGATGGCGTAATGTGTAATTAAGTAAACAAGACTTGCGAGAGCAAGAACGAACGAATTCGAAGTTAAAACGAAGAATTGAGCGTCGAACGTTCACGAACGTTTAACGAACGTGTAAAAATGGACGAAACGGTGAATTTTCCGTCAAAGGATTCAGAAATGAATTTCGACTGGATGGAATCGTAGAATGTAAGATATGTGAACTATTGGCTTTATAAAGAGCCAATTTTGAGTTATAACGATCGAGTTTTGGGTTCGGGAATTTCAAAATTTGAAAAACATTGTAACTTTTTCAATGAAACAGGACCGGCGCCGCAGCGCCGCCCAAGCCTTTGTAGCTGGCGCTGCAGTGCCAGCACAGTGCTTTCGGATTCTGCAGGGTAGCGCGACAGCGCTGAGTTTAAGCCTTAGGCTGGCGCAGTAGCGCCCTTAAGGGGGAAAAATTTTGACGCACTTATTTTATGTCCCAACTTTTTACATGGTAATTATGGGGAAAGTGTGACGCCCCCAGAATAGGTCCATTCAACCCAACCCATTCTGAGTCGCCAAATACATGGTACAGAATTCAAATACAAACTTTATATCATACGATCGTGCAAAATACGACCACACAACTGTGAGTCTCAGTACAAATATGTAGAAAATATTAAGATTCAAACTAAGTCCTCATTACAATTATTATCACACTATTTATCAGAAATAGTGAGGACTACTACTGCTCTAACTCGGACCATCACTCTGTCCCCCGACTAGTCCCCGCAACATTCTCATTTCCTGAAGAGGACAACAGATGAAAAGGGTGAGCTCAACTAGCCCAGTAAAGAATATTATGACTAAGATAATGGAAAATAAATTATCGTTAGCCTTCAACAGTTCAGATAAAATATTATTGACAACATGTTTTAGATCAATATTCGCAGCGGAAATAACCGTTCATCATCAATATTTTATCCCTGTAACATCGATCAATATATATCTCAAATCAAATATTCATCTTTGCACTACAGGCCAAAGATATTCATTTGCATCATTAGTAGTCATGTTCATCTCAACACCTGTCATCTTTGCACTACAGGCCAAAGATATTCATCAGGTAATCATTCATCTTTGCTCTACAGGCCAAAGATATTCATCAAGTAATCATTCATCTTTTAGGACTGAGGATAATGAAAAACATTTAAAAAAAACGAATCCAGTGAGATAAAAGACAAAGACTAAGGATTCGTATTTCAGTATATCCAATTCAAAAATACCTCGTAATAATCAATTATGGAGCAAAATTCAAGAATAGAGCTCAAAACTTGGATACAATCAAAGATAGTAACCTTAACAAGCAATTTGGACAAATAGAAGAAAAATAATTTTTTCCGTGAATAGTGCCGTATACGTGAATAGTGCCGTATACGTGAATAGTAACCCCGACGGAAAAAGTAAGAATTTCAACATAAAATGCATGACAATATTTTTGTATAATGATATTGAGAAGAATAACATCATTTACGAAAGAAATAACATCCCTTACCTCAAAAAGATAGTACCTCTGACTGGAATATCGGATATAATACCGAAGAAAACTTGCGCTGAATACTAATACTCAAAGTATTGAAATACTCACAAAAATACGCTCGATATTATAGAGAGAGAAAACTTCGGATTCTGGTGTGATTTTCAATTCTAACCTAAGCACCCTATTTATAGGAAAAACTTAGGATGCCAAAGGAGACTAAAATAATAAAATAATATTATTTTTTCTTAGCCGCCGGCTGCTCCAAAAATTCTGATTTTTCAACCAAAAGTGGGTCCCACCCTTTATTAAAAAAAAATATTTATTTTCCGAAACTTCAATAATTCATAACAAATAGCCCCTTTGTCAGAAAAATACAAATGATGTGTCCTTCTATAGGAAATTTAATTCTCTACAACTTTGCAGAAGAAAGTTTTTCCAAATTCCAAACATAAATTATCCGAAATCCAAAAACAGATGATTTCTCACACCAAAATATTGATAAAAACACATCAGCACTAATTCCTTCTTTAATATCCACAAAATAAATATTTTCTTATCATATAAATCAATAATTAATTATTCACAAATAATATTATAGAACTACAATATTAACAACCAGGTCGTTCCCAGGACAGAGGGGGCCTTCCGATAAGGACTTCTCCTTACTGGCGCGCAATTAAATAACCCCTCCTAGACAGAACTTCCTTAGACATTGTCAATAATGCTATCTAATAATATTATTCAAATAATATGAATTATTGAGTTGATAACGTGAAATACTGTGCAACGACAATTATTGAATCAATACTACAAAATATCAACTGTAGCCATTATTGAATCAATCATAAAAAAATAGCAACGTGGCAATTATTGAGTCAATAAAATATCAATGCAGCAATTATTGAGTCAATAATATAAAATATCAACGTAGCAATTATTGAGTCAATAATATAAAATATTGAACAGTAATTACTGTAACAATAATTGAGTAGGCTTCTCACGTAAGACTCAATAATTCGAAATACTGTGCAATACCGTGTGCTACTATGCAACACCGTGTATCACTGTATTTTAACCACCGGGTATTTCAACAGTACTAACGGTAACAACCACGCCGTTATCTTGTAAAAAGTTATTTCTGTCGCTTTCTATATCCGACAGTTATTCCGTTGTGGGGGCCCACAAATAGCTGCGCCGTCGTACGAATATTCCCCGACAACAAGAATATTCCACGACCAAACGAATATTCCCCGACAACAAGAATATTTTATAACCACTTGCTCATTTTAAAAATATTTGCACATTTCACCCATAACTTTCATATTTATCAAAACAACCCCTTACTGTTCAAAATAATATATAAAGAAAACTAAATCTTTATTCATAAAAGTTGGGGTCTTACAACCTCCCCTCCTTATGAAATTTCGTCCTCGAAATTGACGTACGTACCTGGTATGTCGAAAAGGTGAGGATACCTCGCTTTCATTTCTGATTCCAACTCCCAGGTCATTTCCTCAATTGCATGGTTTCTCCACAAAACTTTAACTTGAGGTATAATTTTCGAGCGTAGGACATGCTCCTTCCTATCCAAGATCTTGACAGGTACCTCCTCGTACGTTAAATCTTCAGCTATCTCGTCTGGTTCTAACTCAATAATGCGGTTTGGATCCTTCACATATTTACGTAACACGGATATGTGAAACACGTTATGAACACGAGACATGCTTGGAGGTAAAGCGAGTCTATAAGCCACATTTCCTATTCGGTCAAGAATCTCAAATGGACCAATGAATCGTGGGTTAAGCTTTCCTCTCTTTCCAAACCTTGTAACTCCTTTCCACGGAGCAACACGTAATAACACATGGTCTCCAACATTAAATTCCACGTCCTTTCGATGAAGATCTGCATAACTCTTTTGTCGATCCTGTGCCGTCTGTATACGTTGTCGGATTATTTGGATCTTTTCTGTAGTCATACGTACTAACTCTGGTCCCAACAATGTTGCTTCACCCACCTCATCCCAACATACTGGAGAACGACACTTTCTCCCATATAACGCTTCGAATGGAGCTACGCCTATACTTGCCTGATAACTGTTGTTGTAGGAGAATTCCACCAATGGTAAGTACTTATCCCAACTCCCTTTGAAGTCTAGAACACAAAGTCTCAATAGATCTTCAAGAGTTTGGATAGTCCTTTCCGATTGTCCGTTTGTTTGAGGATGATAAGCCGAACTGAATCGTAAATCGTACCCATAGCTTTCTGCAAACTGATCCAAAATCATGAAGTAAATCTGGGATCACGATCCGAAACTATGGATACTGGCATGCCATGCAATCTTACAATCTCATTCACGTACATATGAGCAAGACGTTCAAGGGAATAAGTCTCTCGTATCGGCAAGAAATGAACAGACTTGGTTAATCTATCAACAATAACCCAAATCGCATCTAAGCCTTGAGAAACCTTGGGAAGACCCGTAACGAAATCCATCGTAATGTGTTCCCACTTCCATTTCGAAATCTCCAGTGGTTGCAATGGACCCTTCGGTACTTGATGCTCCGCCTTTACACGTTGACAAGTTAAACATCTAGAGATGAACTCCGCGATCTCTCTCTTCATATTGCTCCACCAAAATGTATGTCGAAGATCACGATACATTTTAGTACTCCCAGGATGGATCGCAAACGGTGTGTTGTGTGCCTCCATCATGATTCTATACTTCAAGTCAAAATCGTTAGGAACACAAAGTCTGGAGTTGACTCGAAGTATTCCATCTTCATCGATTCTTGATTCTGGAATTGCACCTTCTTGCACCTTCTTCTTCATCTTCATCAGCTCCGCATCCGTAGCTTGAGCAGCTTTAACTTTATCAATCAAAGCTGGTTCTACGCGTATACTTGACATCATCGCACTCGTTTCTACATATGATCTTCTACTCAACGCGTCAGCTACCACGTTCGCTTTTCCAGGATGGTATTGGATAGTATGATCGTAATCTTTCAACAGCTCAAGCCAACGTCGTTGCCGCATGTTGAGTTCCTTCTGAGTGAAGAAATATTTAAGGCTCTTATGATCCGTATAAATCTCCACTTTCTCTCCGTACAAGTAATGTCTCCAGATCTTCAACGCGAAAACGACTGCTGCTAACTCTAGATCATGAGTAGGATAATTCCTCTCATATTCTTTGAGTTGTCGCGAGGCATAGGCTATGACTTTCCCATGTTGCATGAGAACACATCCTAACCCTTTGCCCGAAGCATCGCTGTAAATAACAAATCCATCCGAACCAGATGGTATTGTCAGAACAGGTGCCGAAATAAGTCTCCTCTTGAGCTCTTGGAAGCTCTTCTCGCATTCCTCGCTCCAAACGAATTTCGTATCTTTCCGAGTCAACTGAGTTAATGGAGTAGCGATTCGAGAAAATCCCTCTACGAACCTCCGATAATAACCAGCTAAGCCCAGAAAGCTTCGTACTTCAGTCACCGACTTAGGTTGCTCCCAGCTTTGTATTGCTTCAATCTTCGCCGGGTCAACAGATACTCCACGTTTCGATACCACGTGCCCAAGGAATGCTACTTCCTCAAGCCAAAACTCGCATTTCTTCAGCTTAGCATATAGCTTGTTCTCACGAAGCTTTTGAAGTACCAACTTCAAATGGTGTTCATGATCTTCACGGCTTTTAGAATAGATGAGAATGTCATCAATAAAGACAACAACGAATTGATCTAAATACTCCTTAAATACACGGTTCATCATATCCATGAAAGCAGCAGGAGCATTAGTCAATCCAAAAGACATGACTAAGAACTCATAATGCCCGTACCGTGTTCTGAAAGCAGTCTTTGGAATATCCTCAGTTTTAATCTTCAGCTGATGATATCCAGAACGAAGATCGATCTTTGAAAAGAATTGCGCTCCTTGCAACTGGTCGAACAGGTCATCAATACGAGGTAACGGATACCTATTCTTGATGGTGACATGGTTCAACTCCCGATATTCAATGCAAAGTCGCATACTCCCGTCTTTCTTCTTTACGAATAAAACAGGAGCACCCCAAGGAGACGTACTAGGACGAATAAAACCGATGTCTAACAACTCTTGTAATTGGACCTTTAACTCCTGAAGTTCAATAGGAGCCATTCGATATGGGGTTTTAGAAATGGGCTTTGTACCGGGCTCAAGGTCAATAAAGAATTCAACTTCACGTTCTGGGGGTAGACCGGGAAGTTCTTCGGGAAATACATCAGGAAACTCATTAACAACGGAAATATCATTCAAATCTGATGTATTCTGATTTAGATCAGTGACATGAGCTAAGAAAGCTTGACATCCGTTTTTTAATAAACGAATAGCTTTATGACTTGAAATGATATTGACTGATTTTAGTGGTTTGGTGATTTGGATTCGCACAACAGGTTGATTAGGAATATGAAAACTAACAACCTTACGAAAACAATCAATTTTGGCATGGTAAGTGGTTAACCAGTCAATTCCTAAAATCACGTCAAATGCAAGTATTTTCAAAGATATAAGATCAACAGGTAAGGTAAGGGTACCAATCTGAATCAAGCAAGATTTATAAACTGTAGATGTAACAAAGGTTTCTCCTAACGGAGTTTCAACAGATAAGTCAAAGTCTAATTTATCAGAAGTCAAGTTCAAACGTTGAGCACAAGCAGGTGAAATAAAGGAATGGGTAACACCGGTATCTAACAAGGTATAAACTTCGCAAGAGTTTATGATCAGCTTACCCGTAATCACCGCGTGTGGATTCCTCGCGTTTTGGGCTGTCACGACAAACGCTCTTCCAGGAATCACTGACTTTGACTTGTCTGCAACCGCCTTTGGAATCACCACCCCCGCTGAACTTGGTTTCGCAACAGGACAATCTCGAGCTATATGTCCTTCTTTTCCACAGTTATAGCATCCTTTGAACTGTTGTGGGCAGTTTGGGCTGATATGTCCCTCTTTCCCGCATTTAAAGCATACCACCGGTGGTCGTTCTCCTCCCCTCGAAACAGTTGATGCTGGTGCTGATGTTGACATCTTCGTGTTCTCATTGTTGTACCTTCTCTTCTTGAAATCTCCCCCCAATTCGCTTCTTCTACTATCATGGCCACGATAACCACCGGAGTGGTTACCGCTTCTGTCATACTTTCCTCCTCGCTGGTTGTCATTGCTCCGATGACTACTGCCACCAGTACGACCTTGGTTGTGGTCCCTCGGTTGAACATAATCATTATCTCGTTCCAATAACTGGGCCCTGTTTACTATATCCGAATATAAAGAAAACTTATGAGAAATGAGGTATTGACGTATTTCGGGTTTCAAACCTCTTAGAAACATCCGCGTCATACGTTCCTCATTCTCCACCAAATGAGGTGCAAACCTGGACAGCTCCGCGAACTTAGCCTCGTACTGGGATACCGTCATGTTGTTTTGCTCGAGTCTGATAAATTCTACCTCCTTCATATGACGAATACTTTCAGGAAAGTACTTGTCATTGAACAGTTTCTGGAACGCTTCCCAAGACATCTGGAGTGCAGCAGGCTGGGTACGCTTCACGGATTCCCACCAGTAATCTGCCTCTCCACGGAACATAAACGTGGCGAATGGAACCTTCTGTTCCTCTGTACATCCCAAGACATCAAATATCTTGGTAATTTGTTTAATCCACGTCTCCGCCTTGATCGGATCTGGCTTTCCCAGAAACTCTGGTGGTCCCAATTCTTTGAACTGCTTGGCAGTGACAGCTCGCGTGTTGTTATTATCTCCACCTGTATGTTGCACACGAGTCTCCCTCGTCTGATTTTGCATGAACTGCAAAAAACTTCTAAACATCTCATCGTTTATCGTCTGACCAGCGTTATTTTCAGGATGAACATTGCCTTCTTGTTGCACGTTCTCCTGGTTAACAATTAAAGGTGTCTCCACGGTCTCATTCACTTCGTTGTTAACGTTCTCAGCTGCCATTCTCAAATACTGCCATAAAACAAGGGTTAATTAAACAAGTCAACATATCACATATTAACCCTATGCTCCGACTGATCAATTAAATACCACATAAGCTTAGGTAGGACACACTAGCGAAGGATTTACTCGTCTCTCCCCTCCTAGTTCTATTCCCCGATCTCCGCCAGAGATCATATTCCTAAGCTCTGATACCAACTGTGACGCCCCCAGAATAGGTCCATTCAACCCAACCCATTCTGAGTCGCCAAATACATGGTACAGAATTCAAATACAAACTTTATATCATACGATCGTGCAAAATACGACCACACAACTGTGAGTCTCAGTACAAATATGTAGAAAATATTAAGATTCAAACTAAGTCCTCATTACAATTATTATCACACTATTTATCAGAAATAGTGAGGACTACTACTGCTCTAACTCGGACCATCACTCTGTCCCCCGACTAGTCCCCGCAACATTCTCATTTCCTGAAGAGGACAACAGATGAAAAGGGTGAGCTCAACTAGCCCAGTAAAGAATATTATGACTAAGATAATGGAAAATAAATTATCGTTAGCCTTCAACAGTTCAGATAAAATATTATTGACAACATGTTTTAGATCAATATTCGCAGCGGAAATAACCGTTCATCATCAATATTTTATCCCTGTAACATCGATCAATATATATCTCAAATCAAATATTCATCTTTGCACTACAGGCCAAAGATATTCATTTGCATCATCAGTAGTCATGTTCATCTCAACACCTGTCATCTTTGCACTACAGGCCAAAGATATTCATCAGGTAATCATTCATCTTTGCTCTACAGGCCAAAGATATTCATCAAGTAATCATTCATCTTTTAGGACTGAGGATAATGAAAAACATTTAAAAAAAACGAATCCAGTGAGATAAAAGACAAAGACTAAGGATTCGTATTTCAGTATATTCAATTCAAAAATACCTCGTAATAATCAATTATGGAGCAAAATTCAAGAATAGAGCTCAAAACTTGGATACAATCAAAGATAGTAACCTTAACAAGCAATTTGGACAAATAGAAGAAAAATAATTTTTTCCGTGAATAGTGCCGTATACGTGAATAGTGCCGTATACGTGAATAGTAACCCCGACGGAAAAAGTAAGAATTTTAACATAAAATCCATGACAATATTTTTGTATAATGATATTGAGAAGAATAACATCATTTACGAAAGAAATAACATCCCTTACCTCAAAAAGATAGTACCTCTGACTGGAATATCGGATATAATACCGAAGAAAACTTGCGCTGAATACTAATACTCAAAGTATTGAAATACTCACAAAAATACGCTCGATATTATAGAGAGAGAAAACTTCGGATTCTGATGTGATTTTCAATTCTAACCTAAGCACCCTATTTATAGGAAAAACTTAGGATGCCAAAGGAGACTAAAATAATAAAATAATATTATTTTTTCTTAGCCGCCGGCTGCTCCAAAAATTCTGATTTTTCAACCAAAAGTGGGTCCCACCCTTTATTAAAAAAAATATTTATTTTCCGAAACTTCAATAATTCATAACAAATAGCCCCTTTGTCAGAAAAATACAAATGATGTGTCCTTCTATAGGAAATTTAATTCTCTACAACTTTGCAGAAGAAAGTTTTTCCAAATTCCAAACATAAATTATTCGAAATCCAAAAACAGATGATTTCTCACACCAAAATATTGATAAAAACACATCAGCACTAATTCCTTCTTTAATATCCACAAAATAAATATTTCCTTATCATATAAATCAATAATTAATTATTCACAAATAATATTATAGAACTACAATATTAACAACCAGGTCGTTCCCAGGACAGAGGGGGCCTTCCGATAAGGACTTCTCCTTACTGGCGCGCAATTAAATAACCCCTCCTAGACAGAACTTCCTTAGACATTGTCAATAATGCTATCTAATAATATTATTCAAATAATATGAATTATTGAGTTGATAACGTGAAATACTGTGCAACGACAATTATTGAATCAATACTACAAAATATCAACTGTAGCCATTATTGAATCAATCATAAAAAAATAGCAACGTGGCAATTATTGAGTCAATAAAATATCAATGCAGCAATTATTGAGTCAATAATATAAAATATCAACGTAGCAATTATTGAGTCAATAATATAAAATATTGAACAGTAATTACTGTAACAATAATTGAGTAGGCTTCTCACGTAAGACTCAATAATTCGAAATACTGTGCAATACCGTGTGCTACTATGCAACACCGTGTATCACTGTATTTTAACCACCGGGTATTTCAATAGTACTAACGGTAACAACCACGCCGTTATCTTGTAAAAAGTTATTTCTGTCGCTTTCTATATCCGACAGTTATTCCGTTGTGGGGGCCCACAAATAGCTGCGCCGTCGTACGAATATTCCCCGACAACAAGAATATTCCATGACCAAACGAATATTCCCCGACAACAAGAATATTTTATAACCACTTGCTCTTTTTAAAAATATTTGCACATTTCACCCATAACTTTCATATTTATCAAAACAACCCCTTACTGTTCAAAATAATATATAAAGAAAACTAAATCTTTATTCATAAAAGTTGGGGTCTTACAGAAAGTATATGATTAATATTCATAAAGAGAAATCACTTAAACAACATGTTTAAGAATGATTTTAAGAATTAAATGTTGAATAAACGTATTTAAATTTTTAAACTCGAAACCCGAAAATGTCAACCGGGGATCGTGGTCGAGTTCAATGCGCGCCTCAAGGTTATATGATATGTAATAGAGGTGTGGCATACGAGAATGTTAAGAAATGAAAATAAAACTTATGTAATTTCTATATGGAATCCGATAACGATAATCCGGGAGAAATGTGTGTGACCTAGCGAACCGATTAGGGTTTCGCTTGTCGTGTTGTCTAACGATGATCGATGAGAGTCGTTCGATGGCATATGAATGATGATAAGCCATAACTAACAGTAATAAGATAATGAAGAACAACGTATAACGTTGACAAGCCGAGTTAATGGTAATAACTTGAATAACGTTCCAAGTTGAATGGACCGGACGTTATAAGGAAATGTAATAAAGATTAACTTAACGAACATTATAGTTATAATGGCTCGGATAAGTGAAGTCTAAAAGGGTAATGCAGTCGTAGTCTATAATGGTTGAGATATAGTATCTGGGCTAAACGATTCCATCAGAGAGCGACGGTATATACGAAGTAGTAACCGATCTAACTCACTGTGAAAGACAGTGTAGACGAGACGAGAAACTAGTTTGTTGGTTGTTTGTGGAAAACCACTCAGTGCACTATATTTGACTACTATTAGAGACTCCATGTGTGATAAGTGTAATGATTGTGAAAGAATAGAAGAAATGAATATGGGGGTTGGTCGCTTAGATGTAGATTACAAGAACGCGAACCATAAGAAGTAAAGAGAAGTTTAAGTTAATGTATAAGTCAAGTATATGACTAATGGATATGTGTTATTCCTTATGTGATACATAGAAATTTTGATGAGCAGCTCAGCGTAAATCGTAAGCGGTAGCTGTGCGTAAGGCTAGTTTCCTAATTTCATTCATATTTGGTTATGAATGCTAGTTTCTATAACAAACGAGAATTTTGTATATTAATTTTAAATATTTATTGAATTAAATAAATATTTTAATTGATTTATTTATTGAGTTAAATAAATAATTGATGTGATTATGTATGGAGTAATTTAATTAAGTGCAATATGTTAATTAAACTGATATGTAATAATTTTTTGGTGTAGTCCTAATTTAATTGAGATAATTAAATTAGATGAATATTATGTGGTATTTGTTACATGAGATTATGATTAATGAGTAATTATAATTGTTATGTGGTAATTTTTTTTAGTTAATTGATGTTAGCTTTAATTTAATTAAATTAGGATAGTAAGATATAATTAGATAAAGTTTGACATTAGAAATTATGTGTTCAAGGAGTTATTAAAATAAAGCAAAAAGAGTTTTAATTCAGTTTTACCAAACAAGGCCTTAGCTACTAAAAATCTATTTTAAAAATAAAGAGGTTTTGCCAAACAAGCCTTATGGCTTTTGAGTTTTAAAAAGTTGTAACTGATATAGTATTAATATTGTATATTAAGTATTTGTCAGTTATATATTATTTGTAATTATATGTTTTATATCTATATTGTCAGTTTTATATTATATGTAAGTTAGAAATAAGAGTTAGAAGAAGAACAGAGTAAGAGAGTAAGAGAGTTAGAGAGAAAAGAGAGAAGAAGAAAGAAGAAGAAAGAAAGAGGAAGAAGAGCTTTGAGAGAATCAAAACCCATCATCACCATCTTCATCTTCTTTCTCTATCAAGCAAAGGTATAATCTAATTTTAAGTTTTATTCTTTATTGTTTTTCGGTTTATAAGTTCTCTATAACTTGATTTTATGAGAATTCGTGTAAATATAGTTTATATGTGTTAAATTGTATGTATAAACTATTATATATGAATTGTATGCAAGTTTAAACAATTCAATTCATGTAAATATGATGAACATGAAAAAATCATGTTCATATTCATAGCAATTTACAGTGAAATAT
Organism: Panax stipuleanatus; assembly: GCA_020205555.1. Classification (NCBI taxonomy): domain Eukaryota; kingdom Viridiplantae; phylum Streptophyta; class Magnoliopsida; order Apiales; family Araliaceae; genus Panax; species Panax stipuleanatus. The sequence continues at coordinate 75,375,143 of CM035115.1, read as the reverse complement.
TTTGAAAAACAGTTTCTTAAACATCAAAATTGTGTTTGATTGTGATATGTGATATAAATTAAGTTTAGATTATAATAATATATTAAGAAACAAAATCAATATGATTCGAATTATGTGTTTTGGTTGAAAAACAAACTCACAGTGTTAATTTTCTTCAAGAACACTTAACAATGGTGTTTTCTTTAAAATCATAAAATTAAGGGTTTTGATTATGTGTTGTGGTGTTTATGTATATTAAATACATGTTAGAAGTTTAAAGTTATGATTTTATAAAGTTTTATATATATTATATGTACTAAAATCTGCTAGGAAATAAGCCAAATTGGCTTTTTCCTGCACAAGTTCGCGAGCTGATTTTTCACCAGCATGAACACCCGCCCCAGCGGGCGTTTTACCCGCCCCAGTGGGCTTCCTTGCTGTCCGGGATTTTGTTTTGTGTGTTTAAGCCCTAACATGAGTTATTAACTAAATGTAATGAACCTGATGACATATAAAGTATATAAAACAATAATGTAACATATTGTTGACATGTGTAAGACAATTTGATGTCTCATATTAACAAGTTATGTGTGTATTTGAATATTATTGTCGTAAGGTATGATTATGATGTTTTAAAAGTTTAGACACGTGTGTTATGCATGTTGTGAATTTAGATTCACGTTATGTGGTTAGTTAGCAAGTTAAGTTTACGAATCACGTTGGTAAGTTGAACTTAAGTGAGAAGTTTAATGGTTAAACGCAGTGGTTATGAAACTAATTGATATTGTAAACGTAATGTAATGTGTAGGACGATTAAGGAAGTGAATTGTAATTATAATTGTAGCTTGTGCACGAGACAAGTGTTCTAAACTCAAACTTTACTTTTATTGAGCAAGTTGTTCTATCCTTTTTTATTATAATTATGCAAGTTATTTTACTCTCTAAATTAGCAAGTATATTATTGAAGTTCATTATTGAAATAAAGAGACTTTGACTTAATTGTTCAAGCAAGGTCTATTATATCTTTCAAATGCTTTAAGTTATTTCTAATGTGACGCCCGCAAATCCGGGTTCTTTAACCTCGGATTCAGTGTTCACAATACATCATCATCATAAGCATTCTATAACTATTGCAGAATAATAAACATATATTGTTCATTACAATAAAGTCTTATACAATATCCCAAGGTCTATTACCTTAACTTAAAAGTACCTTAATTACATATAGTAACACAAAAGGTTTACATAATCATTAAACATAGTGTATCATGATACATAAGCATTTACATAACTATTCTTGAACCTTGCCCTTGTCCTTCTTATTCGAACCCTCAGGCTTAGCTGAAATAAATGTCATGATATAGCAAGGGTAAGCAACTAATTTGCTTAGCAAGTTTAAATATAAAGGAGATATATCATGTCTAGAAAAAAAATTTAACTTTCAAAGTTCAATCAGATAAATGGATAGTGAAAGAACATGAATTAAATCTCAATAACTGAATATTCGAATAATTGAATATCAGAGGCTAAGTGGTTTGAAATAACCATGAACATATACTAAGGTTGTCAATATTTAAACTGGTCCTTTTAATAAGTTTTTGGTAATCAAGGGGATCAGCCTTTCATACCCGGTGAAATATGTATTATCACTCAGTATACTAGCAACAATTGTTTTTCAATAATGCTTTAGTAAAATTGTTCTTTTTCTAAGTTATGAGTACTTACCATTTCAATTGGTTAGGCATCGCTTTTAAAACATATTTGATTTAACAAATTTAAACATACTTGATCTAGCTTATACAACTAGCATAGATCCATATCATAAACAGTTTATGAATAAGAACTTTAACTAATTCACAGTTCAATAATAATAGAATATGAATTCAATTGCACAAAGTGCGAATATCAACAATCAGTTTAGATGTGAATAATCAATAATAATTATTCACTAACATGCTTCGAAAGTAATAACTTAAGTTGAGTTAGAGAACTTGCCTCAATCGTAGTCTACTGCTATGCAATTTACTTTACCTTCTTTAGAGAAAAGAGCTATAATTGATCTTTCAATTAGTCATAGCATAACTCACTTATAATCTCATTATCTTATATTAAATTGTCCAACATTCAATTACATAGTTAAGTATTAGATAATACATTAAAGTCTTAGTACTACAATTATACTTTGATAATCTTTTAATCACATCACAACTTATACTTATATGTTTTCTCTTTATATGTCATCTTAGTAAACTAGATAGCATTTCAATAAACTAAAAATACTATTTCAGTAAACCATATAACATTTCAGTATCCTAAAATCATAATTTCAGCAGACCAAAATCAAACTCAGTAAATCGAAATCATTTCAGCAACCCGAAATTCAATTCGGCACCCTGAATTCTCTTTTCAGTCAACTACATACATAATATAGTTCCTTGAATACTAAATTCAACAACTATATTTAAAATAACTTAATTCTTTATTTTAATTTTTCGTTTAATATTATTAATTATTTAATAACATTTCAAGCTAATGTTATTAACCTTTCAATAACATTTAAGTCAACTATTACTAATAATATTTCAATCAAATATCATTAGTCATGTAAAAATATTTTAAATCATTTAATCAATTAATAAATAATTTATTTTAATTATTTATCTTTTATTAATTAATCCATTTAAACCTTCTAAAATACCATAAACGTAACTACTCTTCACAACCTACTCAAAACCTTCCTCAAAAATTTGCATAAACCATGCTTAAGGGTCTCAAGTCGTAAAACCGTATTTTCCATATTTTTCACATCATATTTTTAATTTAAATCATTTATCCATATAACACCATTTCTATCAAAAATAGAAAAACTTCTCCAAAATCATTTCTTTTCTGGAAAGAAACTATATATAATCCCCTCATAAAAATGTATTTTTCTGGAAATTTTTAAAATTCATTTACTATATTTAAATAGTCCAAAATAGCCAAAATATTGTCAGATTTTTCATAAATCGAAATTGTCTCCAACAATTCTGAAATTTTCAAGGTATGCATCTATTATATACATGTACTTCCAGTAGAAATTTCATAATTTTCAGACTTACACACAGAGAGTTATTCGGGTATATTTCTAAAGGTAGTCCTTGGCCGTAAACTCCATAACTCTTATTCTGTATGGCCAAAAATTCTCAACTTTTTACAGGATCTACATAACCATTGATATTAACCCTCCAAAGTTTTCCAAAATTTTTAAAGCAAACAAAAATGAGAAAAATGCCCTTTGGGCAGACTGATCAGTAAGCTTTTTAACCTTTTCATCCAGTACATGGACTGTTTTGACTAAAACTCACACCACGACTTTTCAACACGTGATTTTTGAGTGCTACCACTTGAGTTTATTAGTCAACACATATATCTAGAACCCCTCTTCGACAAAACATGAAAAGAAGGTGTAGATCTAAAATACTAGTTGATCAAAGAGAGAGAAAGCTAGGGTTTTCTAGCTTTCTAGAAACCTAGTTTCATTTCTTTCCTTTTGATCCACTTTGAAATACTTAAATTAGTTAGATCCATACTTGAATCTATAGAAAACACAGATTAGAGAGTTTTAAACTTCCAAATCATAAAACCTCTTTTCCATTAAATCATTGTAAGAGAAGAAAATAAAACTTAGAAAATAGGTTTATACCTTATTCTCCTAGCTTCCTTCCTCTCCACCCATAATAAGTTATGAATCTTGGGTGCATAGGGATTAAATCTTCCTCCTCTCTTCTTCTCCTTCCCACTGAGCTCTCTCCCTATGTCTCTCTCTAATTTCCTTTGCTCTCTCTTTCTTTAGCTTAGGAAATGAAAATAAAACAAAATGAAAAGTTATGTTTTAATTTACTTAAATATAAGAAGTATAAATATATAATATATATCTATGATTTATCATCCTATCTTACTTTCCCTCTCTCTCTCTCTCATTATGCAAGTGATAACTTGCTAGAAAGAACAAAGTGTTGGCCCATTAATAAAGTGACACTAAATAAAGTAAATTACTTAATAAAGTTAACTAATCATTACACACACCTCCCATTTTCATCATCTCTCATATATTTCGGCCATGTGGCCTTATCTTCTCCCCACTTTTGTTTTTATTATATAATTTATTTAATGACTAATATATCCTTCCTCAAGTGGGCTTAGTTTGGGCTTTTAGTTAATTCTTTTGGGCTTGCACTTTTTCTTAATTTGCTTACTAGTTAAAATGAACTTGGGCTTCCACCATTAATTAAATTGTGCCATTATTATACTTGCCCTCTACATGATATATTCGGCTAGTATAATAATTTAATTGCTCTTAAATCAATTTATCTACAAGTCCAATGCTTAAATAAATAATTGGGCTTGTTTAAATTACTTACTCTTCTTAATTTATTATCTCTTAAGCTAATGCTCCTTATTATTGATATTTTCATATTCTTATCCATCAATAATATTAATTCTCTTACATAACCCAATTAGACTTGCTGTATTCAAGTTTATTGAGTATGTAATTAGGGTTTAACACTTTAAATCAATTTTCTGGATTCTTAAAATACTTAGGTTAGTCCACTAACTTATTTAACTTATTAGTGAGACTTCCTTTAAATACTTATATCATATAATTCATATAATCACTTAATCACTTAGTCATCCATAATATATCACAGATTAATTAATATATTTATTTACAATGCTACGCAGAAATTCTTGGTTATTACATCTAAAGCATGACTGTTGCAAATGATGTCTATTGTTATGACTCATAGCTATTTCGTAATTATTTTATTATTGAATTCTTAATTATTGTAAGTTGATTCAACTACTCCTTAGTTGATGATAGTTGAACTCTAAATTACCCTTTGAGCTTATCCAAACCAAAATTTCTTTAGTGCGGACTTGTTAACGAAAACTGAGATGAACAACCCTAGTAATAGGGGATTACCATGATAAAGCGTTAAGATGTTTGTGCACAATACATGGTACGAAGGGCTGATCCCCCTAACTACGAGTTAAGAGTCCATATAGTCTAATGACTGTTAAAGGTCTAAGTAGAAATACTTACTACCTGGGACATAGTTCAAGGTCTTATGACCCTCAGATGAATTTTAAATTCCTAATCCTATTCTTGATTATTGATGATAGAAATATTATTCAATTCAGTTAAAGTTATTCAGTAATATGGCATCACTATTAATTATTATTTCCAGTGAGCTTTTGTTTACTCACTCTTGCATTTATATAACTATTGCAGCCAAAGTTGAGAAAGTTGACGATCTGTCAACTAGCATAGGCAAGGGCAAGATGAACAAGTGAAGACTTGTTCATATTTATGTTATGATGTGTAATAAGACTTTAATTGTTTAAGATATTTTATTTTTCGCATTTGACGTTATTTAAGGATAGAAACCTGGGAATGATTTGAGAAGTTATAAACCTTTTAAGGGAAGATTTTATTTGATTAAGGTTGTAATTTATTTTGCATTCCTTATTTATGGGCAATAGTTATGTTTTATTTAGATAGTGAACACCAAATTCTATGGAAATGAAGTACCCGGATTTGGGGGTGTCATAAGTTGGTATCAAAATAGTGTTTTAGGTTATGAACCTTAGGTAGTAGCCTTATAGGAGATTGAAAAGATAGTGATGACAGTCAAGATAATAAACTACCTTACGTGCTATGTGTATACGTTTATGTACCTGAGGAGTATCGATAGATATCACGTAATAATTAAACTTTAAAATTTTTGTTGTCAGGATGACGAATGTTGGAGAGTCCAGTCAGGCTAGGGAGGAGTTACGTCAAATGCCTAGGGACGAGGAGCCCCGAGACATCCATATTGTCTGGGACTAGTTGGTTCAAAGAGAGCCATCTCCATTGATCACCTTAGTTGGTCAGGATCATGAGCCAGTCTTGGACCGAGATGACGAGGATGAGTCAGAAAAGGAGGAGGATCCTGAAGAGGAATTTCCACCTAACTCTATTAGCGCTATGATGTATGAGGAGGTCTACGATCGCAACATTGAGCTATATGATCGAGTCAGAGAGCTTGAGGAACTGGTGTACGAGAGTCGGACTACCATATAGCAGAGGGAGGAAGTGATTCAAGAACTGGACGATGAGCTTGGAAATGCAAAGTTGGATTTTGTTCACGTGGAGGGTGAGAGGGATGATGCACTGGCTGAACTAGCGAAGCTAAAGAATGACATTAAAGAGGAGTCAGCGAAGCGTGCCAGAGCAGAGGATGTGTGCTTGAAGGCTACTCAACGTGCAGATCGAGCTGAAGGCGAGGTTCAAGCGAAGAAGGCCAAGCTGAAGGAGACGGAATATGCTTTTCATCCAGCTATAGATAGGGCCCAGGATCGTGTCTTTTATTACCAATCTCAGTTCAAAGATTTACCGTGGTATAGAGTGGATCGCAGAACAGTGTTTCGGGTGATGGAAGAAGAATGTGGAGAGGCTGTGCGACGTCTTAACATGCCTAGATAGTAGAGTATATACTATGTGTTTCCTTATTTAATAAATAAATATAAATCCCAGAATTTGAGATAATAATGGGATAAGATAATGATGTAATCATGTAACCTATTTCAGTTCAGGAAAGAAGATGTAAATAGTAGAGATGCTATCTATTCTATGTTTTAAAACTATGAATGAATAAAATAACGAAGTTTATTGACATACTATATGTGCAAATGTGAATTAATCTATTTTAAATGTTTCAGTTGAACATGAATATTTAAGCGATGAGTAAGGGATCTAATAAGAGTATGTCTTAACAGAAAGATGCCTCCTAGATAAAGACCTACACGTCAACTGTAATACCCGAAAATTTTCTAATATTATTAAATAAATATATTAATGGGAATGATAATTTATTTGAATATAAATAATTTTGTGTCATGAGATGGATTAATTCAATTCTATTAAATTGAATAATTATAACAATTGAGAAACTTATGGAGTTTGCGATAAACTCGTTGATAGCCTTGTGTGGCACAATGACGTAATATAAGAATGATTATATTAAAATAAGCGAACAATTAATCTATATTAATTGTTAATTGTAGAATATTAATTAATTGTTATCGTAGAATAATTATTATAGAATATTAATGAATAATTTATTTATTTGACATTATGAATCATAAAATAAATAAGTAAGTTATTAATATAATAAGATTATATTGTACAAGCATGCAATAATTAAATATAAAGTATATAGAATACAACTATATTATATAGTGTGGTGCAACATTTATGTGACTATACTATATATATGGATCATGTATTGGTATTTATTAAACTATGTAAGCTACATGATTAATATCTATGTGACAATATGTATGTAAGTATACATTAAATTAATACATCTTGAAAGTGTTGTAAACAAGGGTTGATTAATAGAATTTAATAATAAAGGAAATAATGTGATGTGATTATATCCGAGAAAATTATACCAGTATGATAAGAATGTACCTGAATTATATGTGTACAAGTCACACTTACTACATTATGTGAATTATAGTGTGACATTTCAATTAAAGACATATGTATAAAATATATATATGTGTAGATAGCCTAAGTATTTAATACATATGTGTATAATGATTTAAGTGTAGTATGATGCTAGAAGGCTGAGTTTGTTTTGCTGGGAGAGTCACTATCTCTTTCACGTGATATACTTAAGCTATCCTTCTCCCCTATAACCTTAAAACTCAGCAAACAATTCCTAACTTTTATAACAATGATGGGCAAGGGAGTGGAAATCATGATGGGTTCTAACAACCAATTACCAACTCTCCCATTACCACCATGCAATCCTCTTTTTTGTTGGTTTAATTTGGGAGTTAAAGGTATTGTCTGTATATATGTTCTTCTATAAATAATAGCTCCTCTCATCTTTTTTCAATTGCTGAGATTTGTATAAGTGTTGAGTTGAGAGCTAGTATATCATCAGTGTTAGTATTCTGAGAAGTGGAGAATTCAAATTCCATTAACAGAGGTATAATCCCATTTCTGTATTCTTCATTCTTGGTTTCTGTCAAAAATTTCTATTCTTGAAATTCTCTGTCAAAGTAAGCTTCTGGATTATGGATGCAATTCATGCTAATTGAATTATAGGAAGCTGTGTAGTCGTTATATGGACTTGTATACATGTTGGGATTACAAAATAGCTTCCTTGTTTTTCATTTTCATTTTCTGTTTCTATTGCTGTGATTTCTTAGATTCTTAATTATGTGGAATTAAAGTGTAATTGGGTTATATAATGATTGTTTAAGTGTTACATGAACTAATGAGCATGTTAGTAAGCAATGTGGTGTGATTACAATCAAATTCGTAGTGTAATTTCTGCGTTGGGCTGGGTTTTTGCCGTTTTCTGGAACTGTCTGCTGCTGGCTGGGAGCCGGCACAGCTGCGCCAGTTTTACACTAGGCAGCTGCGCAGCTGCGCCAGCAGCCTGCAGCAGTTCCCTGCTTTCTGCTTGCTTTCTGCTATGTGATAGTTCTTGCATTGATTTAAATGAACATGTTAGCATGAGTATTACCTATACACGAGTATATTAACATGATGTGCACGTGTGTTGCTATAATGTCATGCAAGATTAATGGAATGACTAATAGCGTTTAAATAAATCTCAAGTTTCTTAAACAAACTTTAACATATATAGACCATGAATACATTCTGACTTTTGAGACATGCTAGTATGAATTAGAAACACATAAAGTGCATGTTAGCTTATCTATAAGGGTTCCGTGATATAATATGAACATATAAACCTAACTAGTTCGCCTTCCTAACGAATATATAAGTTTTGAAAGTGGATATGGACATGTAAAGACCATATATATATTCTAATTTTTAGGCATGTTTATATAACCTTGAAATGCGTGTCAGACCTATTGACTTACGTATACGGATTTCATGATGTAACACGAACATGTTAGTAAGACTTACTAATGAAAATATGAGCTTTGATGGTGAACCTTAACATGTTATTACAAGATTCATATTCTGAAAGTTATGATCATACTTGATAATACTTTTAGACTTGTTAAAGTATCATTCATATTTGCCTATTATGTTACATGTCGTGAAACCAAGTTTAGCGTTAACGAAACATGTTTTCAAACTAATAACTACGATAGTTACATGAATACTCATAAGCATGCCTATAATGAGTTATATACTCGCCTCATATGTTTAAAATAAACATGATAGCTAAGGTGATATCACATGTTAATGATTGCATCCGATTTCGACGGTCAACTTATAATAATGCTATAACTTGCTAAAATAGAATATGTTTGCTATTTGTTATAATCTCACATGATAGTAATGATATATGAAGACGATTAACTTGAGAAGAGGAACGTTAATGATAAAAGATATTAAAAATTGAGACTTGTGAAATTGTATGATACTATACATAGTATAACTGTGTAGCTAGGTTAAACTTAGCTTGTGTGTTTATTGTATATTCAAAGATAAAATGTGAAGTTAAATTATATGACTAATGAATATCATATATATAAATAACTATATTACGATAGGATTCGAAAAGTGTTGATTAAATTACGGGGAATAAACTACGCTTAAGGCAAGTTTCCTAACTTACACTCTTTTACTGTGCAAGTATTCTACCATTGTATATTGCGAACTAGTTTCTGTACTTAATCGTTGAATTGAATTAGCATACTTGAACTCTTATTTCATTAGAGCTATTATCCATGTTGAACTTGGTATTGTTCTTGAATATTGTGAAAGTGTCGATGCCATTTGATTCGGCTAGACTGATATTATTGAAAAGCGACCCAAACCAATTGATTGGTGCGGGATCTTATATTTAACTGAGAAGAACAAACTATGACTTTCGGAGAACCGATGCGCGCATATTAGTATGATTGAGTGTTATGCATAACATAGGGTACTTTAGACTGATCACTTGTTGTACTTGTTTTTGTTGGATTTTCAGTTTATTACTGCCAATTCATGTGGAAGTTCATAGTCCTTAGTGACTGCTTAGTATTCAGTTATCTTGAAATCTTGAATTAATTTATTATTGAATCACATTGATATTATTCTGTCCTTAGCGACTGTTATTGAAAACTGTTGATATTCTTGTTATTCTTGAACTATCAAACCTTGTCATACCCTTTCGAGAATTGAGAATTTTATCACTTACCGTTATTGTATATTACCTGCTGGGTAATTTGTGCTCATTCTTGCTTTCCCTAAACATTTCAGTTAAAGCAGAGCACGGCGAACCTTCAGGCGTTGATAAGGGCAAGAGCAAGGCTACCAACTAGCTTGTCTCTTTTATGTTTTTAAATATTTTAATGTTGTATTAAGATGATATAGTAAGACTGGATTTGATTATGTTTAAGCTTAAGATAGATTATGTAATGAGTCATTAATTGATATTATTATGTAATCTATTAAGTACTGTAGGTTGCGAGACTTGGGGGAATAATTATAATAAATCATTGTATATTATTCTAAATTAGATATTCCACTGTGAATGTGTGATTTTAGTTATTATTGTATTATCATGAGCACGTGACGAACCGAATTCGAGAGACCAAGTGGCGGTCCCGGATTTGGGGGCGTCACAGGTTGGTATCAAAGTCGCAGTTATAAACCTTAGGAATGAGTGTCCTTAGACTATAACCTAGGCAAACTTAGAAGTTAGGAAGGAGATAAAACTCATGTAGAGTTTTCCTTGAGAGACTTAGTCTGTTATGAAATGTAACTTCATTTTATACAATAAACTTATGTTTTGTTTAACATTCTAATGGAGTTACTGTTTCTTGTCTTTTGTTTGTGATTGTAGGATGGCAGACACAGGAGTACCTAGTAGAGTGGCCGAAGAGGAGCCTAGAGATATATATGTAGTATACGAGGCACCTTTAGAGGCTGTGCCAGTGCAGGTAGTTGCACCATCCGAGTCTGACGACGAGGATGAGATCGAGGTAGAGTTCGACCCCGAGGAGGAGCCGATGGAGGATGATCCAGTAGAGGACTCTGATGAGGCTACTATAGAGGAGCAGATGCTAGAAGAGTATGAGGAACGGATCCTAGAGTTAGACTGCAGTTCAGGAGCTGGAGGCAGAGGCCAAAGAGAGAGAGTCTGAGTTCCAGAAACTGAGGGACGAGGACCACTAGTGGAAGCTGGCCATGCAGGAGTTAGAGGTGGAGATTGCCTACTGTAGGGAGGCAGGGATCCAGATGGGGACTCTGTTTCACAGGTCAGTGGCTAGGAATGTAGATCTGGTAGTGAAGCTGGAAGAGGTTGAGCAGAGGGAGCTGAGTGAGAAGACAGAGAAGGAAGCACTCCGCACTCAGTTGGAATTAGAAGTGATGGATATGATACACTTCAAGGAGAAGTGGAGGGCTGCCCATGAGAGAGCAGATGACTTGGAAGATGAGGTCAAATGTAAGAAGAGGAAAATGAACAAGATGGGGTACGTGTTTTGTTCGACATTTGAGAGAGTGCTTGATGGTGTGTACCACTACCCGGCAGAGCAGGGACAGACCCTACACACTATGAGTCGAGAGCTGGTAGCTTATATAGCGCAGTTAGAGTACAAGAGCGCAGTGGAGCGTGGGATGATGTGATGAGATTTCCTTAGTCAGTCTAGTGGTAGTACTAGTTGTGTCTTTTATGTATTGTATATACTATGCTGTAATCCCAATCTTTTGTGTAAGATGTGGGATAGTGATGTAAACCCAGAGTTAGCTTTTGTTAGAGGGGTAGTATGGTAGTAGGTTGGTATATTCCCCGTCTTTTGTGATATTAGGGGATATATGTGATAACATTTATAGCAGTATGCTAGGAAAATCATGTAATGAAATGGCATATTAATATAAATGAAGCTTATTTCAGAAATGTGTTATAAAGTTCTTCTTTTATATTAAAAAAAATACTTAAGTAATATAATTGAATAATAATAAAATGAAAACTTGTGATGCAGATAATGCCACCCAGACGTAGATTGACTGCACCTGAGGAGTCAGTGAACAATGAGAGGGAACAAGTAGACCCGATCCAGAAACCAGTAGACTTGTTAGGAGAAGCCTTAAGGGGAAGGAACAATGAACCCGTTCGCCCAAACCCTCAGGCTGTGCCAGTAACAACCATTAAAGACTTTAAGAGTGTAGGACCCCCGGAGTTCAAGAGAACTACCGACCCAATCGTCGCACAAACGTGGATCAAGGAGATCAAAAAAGCTTTCACTATAGCTCGCGTAGGCGAAGATCAGAAGACGGTATTTGCCACATACATAATGAGGGGAGAAGCGAACTACTGGTGGGAGGCTAATCAACAAAGAGCTGGAGAAGGGATAATAGCTTGGGATAAGTTTAAGATGCTATTTTTCTAGAATTACTTCCAAAAAAGCATGAAGAATAGGATGGAGGTGAAATTCCTAGAGTTAAAACAAGGTGAGATGACGGTGGCACAATACGCGGCTAGGTTTAACGAACTAGCGCGATTTGCAGAGCACCAAGTTGGTGATGAAGAGAGAAAGGCTAGACACTTTGAACAAGGGTTGAAGCCGTGGCTGTTCAATAAGGTATCGGTTCTTCAAATTGATTCCTTTGTAACATTACTGGAAAAGGCAATCATTGCGGAAGGTGGCAGTGAGGCCTTAAGTCTGTATAACAAGGAAAAGAAGGGAAGGAATACTGAAGGAGAGAATCGTATTGGAGGAAGCAGCAGTGGAGGAATTAATTTAGGAAAGAGAAAGTGGGAGAACAACAACAACAACAAAAATAACAATAATCAATCAAGGAATTTTCGTGGATGTTTCAAGAAGAGGGCTGAAGGATGCCCAAAGTGTGGGAAGAATCACCAGGGCGAGTGCTGGAAGGGACGTGGCACTTGCTACAACTGCGGACAGGAAGGGCACATCTCGCCCAACTGTCCGAAGCCAAAGAAGATCCAAGGGTGTTTTGCTTGCGGCTTAACTGAGCACCAAATTAAGGACTGCCCAAAGAAGGGAAGTGGCAGGGGTAGCAATCAACAAGGAGGCAACAAGCTGATGATCAGTGGGCCGGCACAATCCAACAGCCCAACCGCCAGAACCTTTAACATGACCGTCCAGGACGCCGTGGATGCGAAGGATGTGGTGTCAGGTATAATCCCAATCAATGATATAAATGCTTATGTATTATTTGATTCGGGTGCCACCTGTTCTTTTATATCTGAAGAATTTGCTAGTAAACTTAGTACACCCCGAGAACGATTAGAAAATCCTTTAATCATAGAAGTTGCTAATAAGGAAGTGATCCCTGTAGAATACGTTTATCGAGATTGTCGCGCAAACATTAGAGAACATAAACTGAGCGTAGACTTGATTCCTGTTAGACTGGGAGAATTTGACGTAATACTGGGGATGGATTGGTTGTATTACCATGCTGTGATTATTGATTGTTAGAACAAATGTGTGAACCTTCAGACTCCGAATAAGTCTAAGGTAGTGTTTTATGGTAGCTCATCGCTTAAGCAATCGTGTTGCGTTACGATGATGCTGGCCAAGAAATTATTAAGGAAAAGATGTGTAGGTTATCTAGCCTACATCGTTGATACCCAAAAGAAGGGAGTAGAAATTAAGGATATATCCGTAGTGAATGAATTTCAAGATGTGTTTCCGGATGATCTGCCTGGTCTTTCGCCAGACAGAGAAATCAAATTCGTAATAGACTTAGCACCAAGAACGGCACCGATTTCGAAAGCTCCATATCGTATGGTGCCAATAGAAATGAAGGAATTGATGATACAATTACAAGAGTTGTTGAATAAGGGTTATATTCGACCAAGTGTGTCTCCTTGGGGAGCACCAGTGTTATTCGTTAAGAAGAAGGACAGATCGATGAGGCTCTGTATCGATTATCGAGAATTAAACAGAGTAACGATTAAGAACCGATATCTGCTACCAAGGATAGACGACTTATTTGATCAACTGAAGGGAGCAAAATGTTTCTCAAAAATTGACTTACGAACAGGATATCAGCAACTGAAGGTACGGGATGAGGACATACCAAAGACTGTGTTTCGAACCTGTTATGGACACTACGAGTTTTTGGTAATGTCATTTGGATTGACTAATACTCCAGCAACATTTATGGACTTGATGAACCGAGTTTTCAAGCCATACTTGGATAAATTTGTAGTAGTTTTTATCGACGACATCTTGATCTACTCGAAGACAGATGAAGAACACGCAGAACATCTGAAGATTGTTTTGGAGGCACTAAGGAAGGAGAAAATGTATGCGAAATTTTCAAAGTGCGAATTTTGGATGGAGAAGGTTCAATTCTTAGGCCACGTGGTGGATAAGAATGGAATCGCTGTAGACCCTGCAAAGGTAGAAGCAGTAAGTAATTGGGAACAACCGAGAACACCAACGGAGGTAAGAAGTTTTTAGGGTTAGCCGGGTACTATTGAAGATTCATCCAAGATTTTTCTAAGATAGCAACCCCGTTGACCAATTTGACTAGAAAGACGGTGAAATTTGTATGGACCGACAAATGCGAAGAAAGTTTTCAAGAACTGAAAAGGAGATTGAGCGAAGCACCTGTGTTATCATTACCAGATGATGCGGGAAATTTTGTGGTGTATAGTGATGCATCGCATAAGGGACTTGGCTGTGTGCTTATGCAGCACGGCAAGGTCATTGCATATGTATCACAATAATTGAAGGATTACGAAAAATGATACCCTACTCACGACTTAGAGTTAGCGGCAGTAGTTTTTGCGTTAAAGATATGGAGGCATTATTTGTATGGGGAAAAATGTGAGATATACAGGACCACAAAAGTCTGAAATCTTCACACAGAAGGAGTTGAATATGCGGCAGAGAAGGTGGTTAGAATTAATCAAAGACTATGACTGCGATATTCTTTATCACCCGGGAAAGGCACACGTGGTTGCCGACGCTTTGAGCAGAAAAGGAAGGGAAAAATTATTTAATTTGACGACTCAGGAAGAGTTGATAAGAGAGATGGAGAAATTGGAGATAGAAGTGAAAGGACCAGAAAAGTCTGGTGAGAAGTTAATTGTAATGGAAGCTTGTCCGACGTTGTTGGATAGAGTGAAGGAATCCCAGGAAAAGGATGAAGAGTGTGAGAAAATCTGAAAGAGGATCACAGAAAATGAGGAAGAGAAATTTCGAATGGATAAAGACGGTATTTTGAGATTTGAAGAAAGAGTATGGGTACCAGCGGTAACCGAGTTGAAGGAAGAGATTTTGCACGAGGCACATAATACGACGTATTCCGTTCATCCAGGAGGCACGAAGATGTACCGAGATCTAAGGCAACATTTTTGGTGGCCCAATTTGAAACGGGAAGTCGCAGAGTGCGTCAGTAGATGTTTGACTTGCCAACGCGTTAAAGCAGAGCATCAACGTCCGAGTGGTTTACTACAACCGTTGGAAATACCAAAGTGGAAATGGGAGCATATTACGATGGACTTCGTGGTAGGACTTTCAGTTACGCAGAAAGGTTATGATGCCATTTGGGTTATTGTGGATCGACTTACCAAGACCGCACATTTTCTACCGATCAAGATCCGTTATAGTCTGAATCAGTTAGCGAGCCTATACGTAAAGGAGATTATTGCACGACATTGAGTGCCGGTATCTATAGTCTCTGATAGAGATCCGCGCTTCACGTCCAATTTTTGGAAGAGTTTGCAAGAAAGAATGGGAACACAGTTGAGGTTGAGTACGGCTTACCATCCTCAGACAGACGGACAGAGTGAGCGAACAATACAAACGCCGGAGGACATGCTTAGAACTTGCGTGATGGATTTTAAGGGAAATTGGGACGATCACCTACCCTTAGTCGAATTTGCATATAATAATAGTTACCATGCGAGTATCGGCATGCCACCGTACGAAGCTTTTTACGGGAGAAAGTGCAGAACGCCATTGTGTTGGGACGAAGTCGGGGAGCGACGAATACTCGGACCAGAGCTAGTACAACAAACCGCAGATGTGGTGACAGTGATAAGAGCCAGACTTGTAGCAGCTCAAGATTGCCAGAAGAAATACACAGATTTACATCGGCAGGACCGAGACTTTAAAGTCGGCAGTTTTGTTTCCTTGAAAGTATCTCCACGGAAGGGAAAGATCCATTTCGGCAAGAAAGGAAAATTGAGTCCAAGATTCATAGGACCATTCGAGATACTGAAACGAGTGGGCGAAGTGGCATACAAAGTTGCATTACCACCCGAGTTGGAGCACATCAACAACGTATTCCACATTTTCGTGTTGCGACCGTACAAGGCCGACTACAAGCACGTGATTTCTTACGAGCCCATTCAAGTGGAGAAGAACTTGGCATATGAAGAAATTCCTGTCCAGATATTAGATAGGAAAGAACAAACCTTGAGAAATAAAATTATATCTTATGTAAAAGTGCTTTGGCGTAACCACGATGTCGAGGAGGCAACGTGGGAGTTAGAAGATAGGATAATGAGGGACTATCACCATTTGTTTGTGTAACCTTGTAGCAATTCTGGGACGGAATTTTTATAAGGGGGGGGGGGAGGATGTAATACTAGAGAATTTTCTAATATTATTAAATAAATATATTAATGGGAATGAGAATTTATTTGAATATAAATAATTTTGTGTCATGAGATGGATTAATTCAATTATATTAAATTGAATAATTATAACAATTGAGAAACTTACGGAGTTTGCGATAAACTCGTTGATAGCCTTGTGTGGCACAGTGACGTAATATAAGAATGAATATATTAAATTAAGCGAACAATTAATTTATATTAATTGTTAATTGTAGAATATTAATTAATTGTTATCGTAGAATAATTATTATAGAATATTAATGAATAATTTATTTATTTGACATTATGAATAATAAAATAAATAAGTAAGTTATTAATATAATAATATTATATTGTACAAGCATGCAATAATTAAATATAAAGTATATAGAATACAACTATATTATATAGTGTGGTGCAACATTTATGTGACTATACTATATATATGGACTATGTATTGGGATTTATTAAACTATGTAAGCTACATGGTTAATACCTATGTGACAATATGTATGTAAGTATACATTAAATTAATACATCTTGAAAGTGTTGTAAACAAGGGTTGATTAATAGAATTTAATAATAAAGGAAATAATGTGATGTGATTATATCCGAGAAAATTATACCAGTATGATAAGAATGTACCTGGATTATATGTGTACAAGTCACACTTACTACATTATGTGAATTATAGTGTGACATTTCAATTAAAGACATATGTATAAAATATATATATATGTGTAGATAGCCTAAGTATTTAATACATATGTGTATAATGATTTAAGTGTAGTATGTTGCTAGAAGGCTGAGTTTGTTTTGCTGGGAGAGTCACTATCTCTTTCACGTGATATACTCAAGCTATCCTACTCCCCTATAACCTTAAAACTCAGCAAACAATTCCTAACTTTCATAACAATAATGGGCAAGGGAGTGGAAATCATGATGGGTTCTAACAACCAATTACCAACTCTCCCATTACCACCATGCAATCCTCTTTTCCATTGGTTTAATTTGGGAGTTAAAGGTATTGTCCGTATATATGTTCTTCTATAAATAATAGCTCCTCTCATCTCTTTTCAATTGCTGAGATTTGTATAAGTGTTGAGTTGAGAGCTAGTATATCATCAGTCTTAGTATTCTGAGAAGTGGAGAATTCAAATTCCATTAACAGAGGTATAATCTTATTTCTGTATTCTTCATTCTTGGTTTCTGTCAAAAATTTCTATTCTTGAAATTCTCTGTCAAAGTAAGCTTCTGGATTATGGATGCAATTCATGCTAATTGAATTATAGGAAGCTGTGTAGTTGTTATATGGACTTGTATACATGTTGGGATTACAAAATAGCTTCCTTGTTTTTCATTTTCATTTTTTGTTTCTATTGCTGTGATTTCTTAGATTCTTAATTATGTGGAATTAAAGTGTAATTGGGTTATATAATGATTGTTTAAGTGTTACATGAACTAATGAGCATGTTAGTAAGCAATGTGGTGTGATTACAATCAAATTCGTAGTGTAATTTTTGTGTTGGACTGGGTTTTTGCCTTTTTCTGGAACTGTCTACCGCTGGCTGGGAGCCGGCACAGCTGCGCCAGTTTTACACTGGGCTGCTGCGCAGCTGTGCTAGCAGCCTGCAGCAGTTCCCTGCTTTCTGCTTGCTTTCTGCTACGTGATAGTTCTTGCATTGATTTAAATGAACATGTTAGCATGAGTATTACCTATACATGAGTATATTAACATGATGTGCATGTGTGTTGCTATAATGTCATGCAAGATTAATGGAATAACTAATAGCGTTGAAATAAATCTCAAGTTTCTTAAAAAAACTTTAACATATATAGACCATGAATATATTCTGACTTTTGAGACATGCTAGTATGAATTAGAAACACATAAAGTGCATGTTAGCTTATCTATAAGGGTTCCGTGATATAATATGAACAGATGAACCTAACTAGCGCGCCTTCCTAACGAATATATAAGTTTTGAAAGTGGATATGGACATGTAAAGACCATATATATATTTTGATTTTTTGGGCATGTTTATATAACCTTGAAATACGTGTCAGACCTATTGACTTGTGTATACGGATTTCATGATGTAACACGAACATGTTAGTAAGACTTACTAATGAAAATATGAGCTTTGATGGTGAACCTTAACATGTTATTACAAGATTCGTATTCTGAAAGTTATGATCATACTTGATAATACTTTTAGACTTGTTAAAGTATCATTCATGTTTGCCTACTATGTTACATGTCGTGAAACCAAGTTTAGCGTAAACGAAACATGTTTTCAAACTAATAACTACGATAGTTACATGAATACTCATAAGCATGCGTGGAATGAGTTATATACTCGCCTCATATGTTTAAAATAAACATGATAGCTAAGGTGATATCACATGTTAATGATTGAATCCGATTTCGACGGTTAACTTATAGTAATGCTATAACTTGCTAAAATAGAGTATGTTTGCTATTTGTTATAATCTCACATGATAGTAATGATGTATGAAGACGATTAACTTGAGAAGAGGAACGTTAATGATAAAAGATATTAAAAATCGAGACTTGTGAAATTGTATGATACTATACATAGTATAACTGTGTAACTAGGTTAAACTTAGCTTGTGTGTTTATCGTATATTCGAAGATAAAATGTGAAGTTAAATTATATAACTAATGAATATCATATATATACATAACTATATTACGATAGGATTCGAAAAGTGTTGATTAAATTACGGGGAATAAACTACGCTTAAGGCAAGTTTCCAAACTTACACTCTTTTACTGTGCAAGTATTATATCCTTGTATATTGCAAACTAGTTTCTGTACTTAATCGTTGAATTGAATTAGCATACTTGAACTCTTATTTCATTAGAGCTATTATCCATGTTGAACTTGGTATTGTTCTTGAATATTGTGAAAGTGTCGATGCCATTTGATTCGGCTAGACTGATATTATTAAAAAGCGACCCAAACCAATTGATTGGTGCTGGATATTATATTTGACTGAGAAGAACAAACTATAACTGTCAGAGAATCGACGCGCGCACATTAGTATGATTGAGTGTTATGCATAACATAGGGTACTTTATGCTGATCACCTGTTGTACTTGTTTTTGTTGGATTTTCAGTTTATTACTGTCAATTCCTGTGGAAGTTCATAGTCTTTAGTGACTGCTCAGTATTCAGTTATCTTGAAATCTTGAATTGATTTATTATTGAATCACATTGATATTATTCTGTCCTTAGAGACTGTTATTGAAAACTGTTGATATTCTTGTTCTTCTTGAACTATCAAACCTTGTCATACCCTTTCGAGAATTGATAATTTTATCACTTACCCTTATTGTATATTACTTGCTGGGCAGTTTGTGCTCATTCTTGCTTTCCCTAAAACATTTTAGTTAAGGCAGAGCACGGTTGATAAGGGCAAGGGTAAGGCTACCAACTAGCTTGTCTCTTTTATGTTTTTAAATATTTTAATGTTGTATTAAGATGATGTAGTAAGACTGGATTTGATTATGTTTAAGCTTAAGATAGATTATATAATGAGTCGTTAATTGATATTATTATGTAATCTATTAAGTACTGTAGATTGCGAGACTTGGGGGAATAATTATAGTAAATCATTGTATATTATTCTAAATTAGATATTCCACTGTGAATGTGTAATTTTAGTTATTATTGTATTACCATGAGCACGTGACGAACCGATTTCGAGAGACCAAGTGGCGGTCCCGGATTTGGGGGCGTTACATCAACAACCAGAGGGTTCGACTAATAATAATAACAACAACAACAACGATGGGGCGAACACCAATTCAGTTCAGCAATTGATGAATTTACTGACGGGAGCGCTTGCGAATCAACCACAAGTTCAAGCTACGACATTCAAGGAGTTCAAAGCGATTGGACCGCTAGAATTCTAGGGATCGGTGAACCCGATAGAGGCCCAAACGTGGGTGATGGAGATAGAGAAGGTCTTTGATATGGCCAGAGTTAGCGATGACCAGAAGATGGCTTTTGTGACATTCATGCTGAAATCGAAAGCTAGCTACTGGTGGCAGGCTAATAAGACTAGGGAAAGAGAAGGAGTGATAGCGTGGGACAGATTCAAAGAGATGTTCTTTGAAATGTATTTCCCAATAAGCTCGCAGAATCTGATGGAGGTTCAGGAGCTAGCAAGGTTTGCAACATACCAGGTCAGTACTAACGAGAGGAAGGCAAGAAGATTCGAGCAGGGATTGAAGCCCTGGCTCTATAGTAAGGTCTCCATGTTCCAACTGAACACATTTGCAGCTCTTTTAGAAAAGGCGATCATCACAGAAGGTGGGGGCGATGCCTTGATTAAGTACAATCAAGACTTGAAGAAGAAGAAGAATGAGACAGAAAATAAGACTGGTGGTAGCGATGCTAACAACCAGAAGAGGAAATGGAATGACAATTCATCTGCTGGAAGTCAACAGGGAAGCCAGCAGAAAAGGAGAATTGAAACATGTGCTACATGCGGAAAGAATCACACTGGAGTGTGCTTGAGGGGAAGGGGAGTATGTTTCAATTGTGGTCAGGAAGGCCACATTGCGTTGAATTGTCCTAACCCGAAGAAGGGAGCTTGCTATACATGTGGATCTAAGGATCACATGGCCCGAAGTTGCCCAAGGAAGCCAGCAAGAGGGTCAACAGGAAGCGGAGGAAATGGTAGCAACAGAATTTTGGCTATCGCTGGATCACTCAGGCGAGCCACCCACTGCCAGAGCATTTAACATGACGGTGCAAGATGCTGTGCAGTCAAAGGATGTGGTGTCAGGTATTATTCCAGTCAATAGTCTTAATACAAATATATTATTTGATTCGGGTGCTACTTGTTCATTCATATCTGATGACTTTGCTAAGACTTTAGACTTACCTAAAGAGGAATTAGTTTACCCATTGAAAATAGAGAATGCAAATAGGGAGGTTATTCCTATTAGGTTTGTACACAAGAATCGTAGATTGAATATTAAGGTCATGAGTTGATGGTAGATTTGATTCCGATTAAACTTGGGGAATTCGATGTTATATTGGGTATGGATTGGTTGTTTCACCATGGAGCGGTAATCGATTGCCAGAAGAAATTAGTAAACCTTACGACTCTGTTAAAGGTAGTGTTTTATGGCAGTAAATCGCCTAGACAAGCGAGTTATTTGACGATTATGCAGGCCAAGAAGTTATTGAAGCAAGGTTGTGTAGGGTATTTGATAAGTGGCTTTATGACCACTTATTCGGATAGTAACTAGCTTGTTTCGTTGCTTAAACTCGAGTATTCCTATGCTTTTAATATGTTTTTCCTTTGTTTTGCATTATTCATGTTTAGAAACTCTCCGAGTGCAATTTGAGCTAAAAAAGGACAAAAGATGTCAAAAAGGGGCAACGCACAGCAGAAGGCTTAAGGCATAATAGCATGATAGGGCAGATGAGTGTTGCTTGCAATGTGCAAGTGTGCAAGGAAAGAGAAACTAAGTGCAGCAGCAGAAAAAAGCTTTGCACTAGCAACATTACAGGTGCCGCGCGGCCGCGCCAGCATAACAAAGCCAGCCCGCGCGCCCGCGTCGATCCCCAAAGCCAGAGCCCCAACTTCTGCAGCCGCACCAGGAAATAAGCTTCGGCGCGCGCGGTCGCGCCAGTCAGCATGTTGGCCAGATTTGACTTTTGCTTAAATGAACGGGAGAAGGCAGAGATATAAGGGCTTCTTGCCCCATTTTTGTCCAAGATCTCCATTAGGGAGCTCACATTAGCCCTAGCCCTAGTTTTCCTCTTCATTTTCCTTTCCATTTTGTATAGATTAGGAGTAGATTAAGGTAAGCTTAGGGTTAATTAGTTAGTGTAGTTTCTAGGGTTAAATTCGTTAAAGAAGATTGAAGCAAGGATTGACATCAAAGATCTAACACTTGGAGAAGATACAAGATTTGCATTTCTCTATCTCTTACTCCCCTTGTATTTAATTTGTATTCGGATGATATTTATCAACCTTGTGGATAATATATTTGGGTTGTCTATGCCTTAAATCTATTTTGAGGTTCTAATGGAACCTTTTGAGTAGTCAATGTTGATTTCCCTTCCATGTTGGTCTTATTTGATTGCTATATGCTTATCTATTGCGATGTATGCTTTAATTGCTTAATTGTGTTGCAACCAATTACTATGATAACCTATGTGGGATTGAAAGACAAAATATAGGTTTAGATCCAATCGTAGTAGCGGGCGATTGTACGTTCATATAGCGTTCGACGGATGATTTGTTCTTAGGATAGACATATACCGAAGCGCCGCTCGTAGTCAATAGAGGACTTGACCTTAAACCCTAATTTTTTGTAAATCACATAGACATATAGTGGTTTAGGTAATGTGGGTGTTCACGTGCGTCTATCACCTGTGGATTGCACGTGATATGATTTAGGTGCATCGAAAGATGGCCTACTCCCACTTTCGTGTTCTCGGCTAATAACTATAATGATTTATTTGACCTGACTTGGGAGTGTGTTGACTTAGTCAAATCATTAGGGGAAATTGGGATCTCTTATCTTCATTATCTAATTCTACCTTAGGATTATTTATTGCTTGTTTAAATTCCTTGCCTAGTTTAATTTAGTTTTAATTCCCTCTCTTTACCACTCGTTTAAATAAGATTGAAATGATAATGTGCTAGTGCTTTAGCGACCCTTTATCTGTTAATTCCTCGAGGGAACGATATCTTTACTTACTCTTTATTAGTCGTTGGCCGCGTATACTTGCGCATTAATTGTGTCATCTAAATCGGACCAACAAGTTTTTGGCGCCGTTGCCGGGGAATTATTCGATAACTGTTTGCCAACATTAGTTTAATCAAATTAGTCTTAATTTAAACATTTTTTTTTGTTTTAATTCTCTTCATTTATTCTCTTCTTAGGTACAATGGACTTAAATTTCTATCCATGGAATGGTACAAGGCAAGAGGAAGCATACAATGATGGCGTCGACCCAATTGTTTCACTTTCAGCACATTTGGAGGTTCTCTAGAGGAAGCTGGATATTGTTTCAGCCCAGCAGAGTCGAGAGATGGCAGTGGCATATGATTACAGTGCTAAAGCCTATACGAGCCATCAAGAGCCTATCAGTTATGGACAGGAGAAGTGTGGGGGTGGTTATTCCTACACCGAACCTTATCCCACTTATCAGCCAGATTGGGGGTATCACCCAGACCCTTCCGCAAACCCTTCATCAGACTATTATCAAGACCAGTACTGGGATCTTTATATCATTTACACCCCAGAATGCACTTTCCAAACTCCAGTTTACGAGCCTCAATACAATTTTGAGGGTGACACAAAAAATGAAAGATTGGAGGAAGGAGGTGACATATCACTGAAGGACATCTTGATTGAGAAACAGAAGTCAGTTAAGAATATCCAGAACTGGGCAGAGCAAATTAACAAGGCCTTGATGATAGAGGAAGAACAAGGGATTCTGACTAATACTGCGATTTTTCAAGAACAATGCGAACCAAGTCTAAATTTTGCACCCGAACCCACTTATCAATCCCCATGTTTGCAAGGAGAACAGTCAACAATGGACTTCATGTATATTAGCTTAGCGAACCAAAAGGAGATGATTAGGAGCCAAAAAGAATTGAACCAAAACTTTCTGAACCAGATAGCCCTAATCAACAATCCTTCAACAAATGAGCCTCAATACAGGGAGCCCGTGGATGAAACAGAAAAGGAAGGATTGGAAATTATGTGGGGGAATTCCATAGCATCGACAGAGGAGACCTTGATTGAGCAAGAGCAATCGATTGAGGATCTTCAGATTTGGGTAAAGCAGATTAGCACGGCATTAAGGAAGGAGGAGGCATTTGAATAAGAGATAACAGTGCAAGATTTTGTGCCTCCATTGACTGAAACCGTAAGTTATGACCCTCAGAAAGATTGGTGCTATAAGATGGATGCAGAGACTGATGAAGAGCCTGAGGTGCACTTGGAACTGGACGAGCGGAAGGCAATGGATATCGAGGAGCCAATTGGGGCTGTGGAGTATGAATGTGAACCAACAGTGACAATCCCCCAAGAGCCTCCTCCGCCTAAGTGGAACAAGCCAGTCAAGTTTGCACATCCTTGCCCCCTTGGTAGCCACATCACAGAGACGGATCTCGATGATACGAGAGATTCCGCAGTCGCAACACCATGGTGGTCAGCAGAAGAGAGAATAGAAGAAGAGTTCATTGTGTGTTCTATGCCTCCATGCCCCTATCTTGTCACAAGCACAACGGAACCATAGCCTAGCCCCCCAACCATCAGGACGAGAAATTCTTGTTCATATCCAATGCTAGGTAGTTTAATTTTGAGTCCTCTCCTATTGGGAAGCCTCCAAGCTCACACGACAATTCTAATGGATGGAGGGTTTCTCCAATATCGCCGGGGGATCGGATAGTAGTGGTCAGACACAGTTCAGCTAGAGGATTATAAATCAAGCGCTCGATGGGAGGCACCCCATCACATATCTTTCTTTATCTCCTTGTTTAATTTTCCATTACCTGGTTTCTATCATACTTCCCTCCCCCTTGTTTAATTCTTTATAGTTTAACTTAGTTAAAAAAAATTTGAATGCTCGTAGAATTAGGAGTTCCATGCCTATATTTTTTGACTTAGGCATTAGTGCATATCTTTTTGGGACTATGAAGCTTATGGCACATATTTTGATACACTGGCACATTGCGTTTATGCACTTAGAGAATTTTTTGGGAATTTAAATGCATATATCTTTCTATGTTTAATTCTCTTGATGTAAATAGTTAATATACTTTTGATAGTTAAGAGGGCTTAATAAAGATGTTCTACTTTCTCTCAGGTCAATGTTGCTAGAAAGAATGCAAAGCTCAAAGCCAGCCTCATTGCCTAACAAATGCTGCAAAAAACCAAATCTGGCATGCAGCGCGGTCGCGCTAGGATATGCTTGCTGGGGCGCGCGGCCGCGCCTCTCACAAACTGGGCATGACTTATAGAAATGGCAGATTTTGGGGGCACCACTTCATGTAAATTATCAACAACAGCTAAGCCTCAATCTCTCTAATCCCAAACCCTTAAGTTCCTTCAAGCAATCCCCCATCTCTTCCATCTCATTCAATCATCCTTCACAAATCCCCTCTACCACATGCATTAGTTTCGAAAACCTCCTACCTCCTCAATCCAAAGTACCAATCCCCCCATCAACCTCATCCTCTCAAACTAATCAATTGAGACAGTGTGTGTGGGTTCGATAGCAGAGCAAGATTGATATTGAGTTGGGTTAGTTCGTTGAGTACAGTGCGAGTGGGGTTTATTTTGCCAGAGCAGAGAGAGACGGGGGAGACTTCTGAGAGGATTGCCACCAGCGCAGTCCGAGTCCTCCCACCTAGTTCAGGAGCGCACATCGCCTGAGGAGGACAATGAGGACGAGGGCGACAACGAAGCAGAATATGGGAGTTTCTTTTTACCTTTACCTTCAATGAGGACATTGAACATTTTAAGTTTGGGGGTATTGGTTTTGTTTTTGCATGTAGTTAGTTCATTTGATGTTGTGTTAGTTCATTTAGTGCATGTAGGTTGTAAATAGTTAAAATTTGTCAAAATTTCAAAATTTTTACATTTTGTTTTGCATTCTATGTTAGGACATTATGCATGAATCCAGTTTCAATTGGTGAGTTATATATTTGGCCTATGAAGAAATTAAATTCTCTTGATTTTTGAACTGAGTTGAGACTTAAGCTTGATTTGAAGGTCATATATGTAAATTATTATCTATCAGATACTGTGTAATCGGTTAGCACAATAGAGTAACAATCATGACATGCTTAGTTTAAATGTTTACATACTTGTCTTCTGGTGGAAAATCAGTGTTTTAATAAAAGAATTTCAGTTCTCATAAGATAATAACTAGACTGTAAAAAGCTTAAGTTTGGGGAAAAATAGGGGTTATGCATGCTAAGCGGGGAGATGGAGCGTAAGACGCACTCCTCTGCGAAAAAGAATAGGAAAACAAGAGAAAAATGTAATGAAAAAGAAAAAAAATAGAATAAACACTTCGGCTATGTCGAGTTCTGTGGCTTTGATATTCGAGCAAGTAAGCCTTCGGGGTGTCTCTACACCCAGCGCCCTAAGATCGTCTGGTCTGGGAGTCGTTGGTCGAAACCTCGCTACATGGATATCATTGAAGAGCCTAAGAGAACTAGGCATTGCACGGTCGATGGCGTACACGAGAAATTGCAAATACGCCCTCGTGAGATAATAAGAGCTTAATGAATACCCCCCTGTTGACTTTTAACTTTAGTAATGCATGGTCTTGGTTAGAACTTATATGATTTACTATTTTTTCTTGAGTTAAAACTTATTTTTCCCCTAAGAAGCATAGTATGTGATTTATTTGTTACAAAGCATGTTTAATGGTTGCTAGGCACACAACGCACAATACATCTGTGCTGACAGTTTTGGATTTGCAAGAATATGCCTTTGGGTCTTGTCTTGGGTAGCTTATCTATTCGATTATCTTGTGGTTTTCTAAGGCATTGCTTTGAAAGTTCAATATTGACTGAGACATGGATTCACATTCATAATAGTATAGGTTGCATACATTGTAGATATTGCATTGCATCTTGTGTTTAGTTTTGTTTTGGTTACTTGAGGGCAAGCAACGTTTAAGTTTGGGGGTATTTGATAAGTGGTTTTATGACCACTTATTCGGATAGTAACCAGCTTGTTTCGTTGCTTAAACTCGAGTATTCCTGTGCTTTTAATATATTTTTCCTTTGTTTTGCATTATTCATGTTTAGGAACTCTCCGAGTGCAATTGGAGCTAAAAAAGGACAAAAGATGCCAAAAAGGGGCAACACACAGCAGAAGGCTTAAGGCATGATGGCATGATAGGGCAGATGAGTGTTGCTTGCAATGTGCAAGTGTGTAAGGAAAGAGAAACCAAGTGCAGTAGCAGAAAGAAGCCTTGCACCAGCAACATTGTAGGTGCCCCGCAGCCGCTCCAGCATAACAAAGCCAGCCCGCGCGCCCGCGTCGATTCCCAGAGCCAGAGCCCCAACTTCAGCAGCAGCATGGCCGTACCAGGAAATAGGCTTGGGCTCGCGCGGCCACGCCAATCAGCATGTTGGCCAGATTTGACTTTTGCTTAAATGAATGGGAGAAGGCAGAGATATAAGGGCTTCTTGCCCCATTTTTGTCCAGGATCTCCGTTAGGGAGCTCACATTAGCCCTAGCCCTAGTTTTCCTCTTCCTTTTCCTTTCCATTTTGTATAGATTAGGAGTAGATTAAGGTAAGCTTAGGGTTAATTAGTTAGTATAGTTTCTAGGGTTAGATTAGTTAAAGAAGATTGAAGCAAGGATTGACATAAAAGATCCAACACTTGGAGAAGATACAAGATTTGCATTTCTCTATCTCTTACTCCCTTTGTATTTAATTTGTATTCGGATGATGTTTATCAACCTTGTGGATAATATATTTGGGTTGTCTAAGCCTTAAATCTATTTTGAGGTTCCAATGGAACCTTTTGAGTAGTCAATGTTGATTCCCTTCCATGTTGGTTTTATTTGATTGCTATGTGCTTATCTATTGCGATGTATGCTTTAATTGCTTAATTGTGTTGCAACCAATTACAGTGAGAACCTATGTGGGATTGAAAGATAAAATATAGGTTTAGATCCAATCGCAGTAGTGGGCAATTGTACGTTCACATGGCATTGGACGGATGATTTGTGCTTAGGATAGGCATATACCGAAGCGCCGCTCGTAGTCAATAGAGGACTTGACCTTAAACCCTAATTATTTGTAAATCACATAGACATATAGTGGTTTAGGTAATGTGGGTGTTCATGTGCGTCTATCACCTGTGGATTGCACGTGATATGGTTTAGGTGCATCAAAAGATAGCCTACTCCCACTTTCGTGTTCTCGGCTAATAACTATAATTATTAATTTGACCTGACTTGGGAGTGTGTTGACTTAGGCGAATCATTAGGGGAAATTGGGATCTCTTATCTTCATTATCTGATTCTACCTTAGGATTATTTATTGCATGTTTAAATTCCTTGCCTAGTTTAATTTAGTTTTAATTCCCTCTCTTTACCACTCGTTTAAATAAGATTGAAATGATTATGTGCTAGTGCTTTAGCGACCCTTTATCTGTTAATTCCTCGTGGGAACGATATCTTTACTTACTCTTTGTTACTCGTTGGCCGCGTATACTTGCGCGTTAATTGTGTCATCTAAATCGGACCAATAGTATTTAGCCTACATAGTGGATACTCGTAAGGAGAGTCCAAAGATAGAAGAGATATCAGTGGTTAGGGAGTTTTTGGAGGTATTTCCGAGCGATTTGCCAAGACTTCCGCCAGATAGAGAGATAGAGTTCGTGATCGACTTAGCACCAGAGACTGCTCTGATATCGAAAGCCCCGTAGCGAATGGCTCCGGTCGAGATGAAGGAATTAATGGTTCAACTACAGGAATTACTGGACAAGAAGTATATTCAGCCGAGCGTATCACCGTGGAGAGCACCGGTATTGTTCGTGAAGAAGAAGGATGGATCAATGCGGTTATACATTGATTATAGGGAGTTGAACAAAGTCACGATCAAGAATAGGTATCCTTTACCTGGGATCAATGACTTTTTCGATCAACTGAAGGGTGATAGATACTCTCAAAGATTAATTTGGGAAGTGGATATCATCAGTTGAAGGTAAGGAGAGAGGATGTACCGAAGATGGCTTGTAGAACTCGGTATGGACATTACGAGTTCTTAGTAATGTCATTTGATCTAACGAATGCACCAGCAACATTTATGGACTTAATGAATAGGGCGTTTAAGCCATTTCTAGACAATTTCGTAGTAGTGTTCATAGACGACATTTTGGTCTATTCCAAAACTAAGGAGGAACACACTAAACATGTAACGCCCGAGAAATTCAGACATTATAAAAAGGAATTTTTATCTTGCTTATTTGAATGAAATCATATTAAATGTTTATTCGAGTGAGCTAATTCTCAGTCGTTTTATGACCTAAAAGATGTGAATATGGTTAGTATTCTGGCTTTGTGCTAGAATTAAATCATATGAATTTTCAAGACAAAAACGAAGGTTTTCTGAGAAATTTTTGAGAAATCACTATTCATCAATTTCTGATCGGGAATGAATTTTGAAATTTCGAGAAACGCGTAATGATAGGATTTGATGACGAGATGGAATATCCGATAAAATTCCAATTATGACTCACGAAGTTTTCGCCTGGGGACTTATAACCCTAAGGGTTAGGGAGAGTTAAACTTATAAACTATGGGTTATGTATAATAATAATGATTATTATACGATATGAATGCGAGTATAATACGAGTTATTATACGAGTATAATATGTGGTGAATGCGAGAATTGGTGCAATGTATAATACGAATTTTATACGAAGCCAATACATTTAAAAAGAATTATAGTTAATTATTAAACCCGTGGTTCAACCCATAAGGGCAACCCAATTGATGAGTCATTTAGCTTGTGATGTCATGTGGGTGATGTCATAAATTTAGTGGCTAAGTTAAGTTAAGGAGGTGGTCAAAGCTTGGAGCCAAAGAAAGAATAAGGAGGGTTGGGGCCTAAATGACTATTATGCCCTAAGTCTTGCCAAGCCTATAAATAGAGAGCTCTTGAGCTCATTTGTGGGTTGTTTGAGTTGAGAGAAAATAGAGAGAAAGCATAAGAAGCTAAGTATTGATAGCAACCAAGAAGAAGAACTACTCCCTTGAACAATCAAGAACTACTAAGAACACAAGAAGGTATACTTCCTTTAACTTCAATTCTTTCATCTTCCTTCAATAAGTTTTGGTAGAGAAGTGTGATTGATGAAGTAGGAAGACTATGAAGTGATAAGGGGTTATTGGGGAATTATAAACCTTAATAAACCAAGCATAATGGAACCATGAGTAAGTGATGAAGGACCTAATAATGGAGCCTTAGAGGTAATTGACCTAAACTATGATTTCATAAAGAAGGATTAAAAGAACTTGAATGATGAATATGTAAATCATTGAATATAGATAACCACAATGGTTAGAATTAGTAATAATCAACTATGGGATTAATTCCCACTGATTTGAGCTAATAATAATGAAGAACGAAGATTCGGTGAAAGATACGCGATTAGACAATAATCGTCGAAAACGTATTTTTCTCGGATTAGAAATTAAAAGTTGTCGTGTGCGTCAGAAACGATGGTTTTCAATTGCAACACGTGTATTTAGGTAAATAAGACTTGCGAGAACAAGAACGGATCAATTCTGACTTAAAATGAAGAATAGAGCATCGAACGTTCACGAACGTTTAACGAAAACGTAAAAATGGACTAATCAAAGAATTTCTCACCAACGAATTCGGAAATGAATTCCGACTAGATAGGATGGTAGAGCATGTCAGTTGTGAACTTTTGGCTTTGGAACGAGCAAATTTCGAGTTGTAACGCTTACGTTACGAGCTTGGGAATTTCAGAATTTTCAAAGACTTATAAATTTTTCTGAGTTGCAGGGGTAGCGCCGCAGCGCCACCTAATAGGCTTAAAACGGTGCCGCAGCGCCACTCCGAGGAGAAATCTGTGGAGGGGTAGCACCGCAACGCCACTCCAAGAGGAAAATCTGGCACAGCAGTGCCATCATAGTAAAAAATTCTGACATTGCTAGTAAGTACTTAACCTTTTTCATATCAATTAAGGGGCTAGCAAGTGATGTAATGTAAGCTTTAAACAACATGTTTAATCAATGTTTATGAGAGTTAAACGTTGAACAAACATAATTGAACATAAGTTTTAGAAACGTTAACCAAGATTGAGTTAATGAACATTAAATAACTTGAACGAATGTTAATTAGATAACAATTCGCTTAAGTTATGTAAGAAGGAGGAGTTAGGCAAATACAGTGTATATTAACTATGATTACTAATTGATATACTATGTACTATACTTTGTAGACGTGCTAAAGACTGAGTAGACTACATAGAGGTATAGAAGACGCAAAGGCAAGTGTTTCTAACCTTGTTCAAGATTTACTTGATGCAAGTTTTCTAACCCTTGCATTAACATTGTGTTATGCAAGCTTTCTTAAACTCTTGTCTATACGTTATGGTTGGACTAGTTGTTATTGTGCATGATATCTTATGCATGAATTATTATTGGATAGTCGATGCCAATTGTTTCAGCTAGACGAGTATCTACAGTACCTTGATTGATTGTCATAAATCCTTCAAAGTATTATTGATGAGCTATCCTATGCCAATTTATTTGGTACGGATTCTGAATGAAAAACCTGAGTATGAATACACAAAGGTTTTATTGTCGTTAATTCGACTAGGCATTGTGTTGCCATGTGAACATGAAAACGTTTACGAAAGTAGTGTTGATCAACACAGAGTACTACAGGCTGATCACCTGGACGTGCTCGTAAGTGAAGCCGGGCTTACGGTCTTGTACCAGTTTGTCCTTTTTAAAAGATGATATTTATGGTCTTTGACCAGCTCAGATTCTTAAGTGACTTCGTGTCCTTAAGAAGGAAGTTTAATGGAATTCAAAAATATTATTTTGTTTATTCCTATTTCTTCATAACTCTTGTACAGTTATCGAAGACGAGATATATGATTCTTGATTTTGTGGTTGCAATATAAATTGTTAGACTTGCTGAGCCAGTTATGCTCACCCTTACTTAAAATCATATGTTTCAGCTAATAGCAGTCGGACCAAAGGATCCGGTAGCGACAAGAGGAAATCTAAGATGAATACTTAACTATCTGTGTAATAGTATAGTACTCTGTTGTAATAAACAATATTATGACACTGAACGATGGTAAGGGTTAATAAGATTTTGGGAAGGAAGTTTTGTAATGAAATGTTAGTTAAGCTTATACAAACTATTGAATTATTCAGTTGAATGTATGAGTAGATAGTTGTACAATGAAGCACTGGGTGAAGGTACCCGGATTCGGGGGTGTCACAGAACATTTGAGGCTGACATTGGAATCGCTGAAACGGGAGAAGCTATACGCGAAATTCTCGAAGTGCGAATTTTGGTTGGAACGTGTGCAATTTCTTGGCCACGTGATCGACAAAGATGGAATTTCAGTAGATCCGTCAAAGGTTGAAGCTGTAATGAATTGGGATCAGCCAAAGACACCGTCAGAAGTGAGGAGTTTCTTGGGATTGGCAGGTTAATACAGAAGATTTATCCAAGACTTTTCCAAAATCGCAACTCCGTTGACGAATTTGACTAAGAAAACGGTTAAGTTTGTTTGGACAGAAAAATGTGAAGAAAGTTTTCAGGAACTGAAGAAGAGATTGAGTACCGCGCCTGTGTTGTTATTGCCTGATAGTATAGGAAATTTTGTGGTATACAGTAATGCTTCACATAAGGGATTAGGCTATGTGCTGATGCAGAACGACAAAGTCATTACTTATGCATCACGTCAGCTGAAGGATTATGAGAAAGGGTATCTGACCCATGACTTAGATATGCCGACAATAGTGTTTTCTCTGAAGATATGGAGACACTACCTTTATGGAGAGAAGTGTGAGATATACACAGATCATAAGAGTTTGAAGTACATATTTACATAGAAGGATTTGAATATGAGCCAAAGGAGATGGTTGGAGCTTATCAAGGACTACGATTGTGAAATTTTATACCATCCGGGTAAAGCTAATGTGGTTACCAATGCCTTAAGAAAAAAGGGTCGAGAGAAGTTAATGTTATTCTTGCTTACTTCAAGTTATTTTAGTACCATTTTACCTAGTTTTGTGTTATTATGTGCAGGATAGGAATTGATGAGAAACCAGGACGAAAAGGAACAAATTGTAGATTTTTAGAGAAAGTGGACCCCCCACTGGAGCGGGTGTACGAAATCAGCATTATGAAAAGTGGCATTCCGCCGAGGCGGGCTTACGAAGAGTAAATATGCCGCAGGGGCGGGCATACGGCAAGAAAAATAACAGTTGCCTTGTTTTGATTAGGATTGTGGAGCAAATAAGGGATGAAGGGATGATTGGTATTGCGGCTGGGAGAGTTTAAAAGGAAAGATAAGAGGCTAGTATACACAGACTTAGACAGATTTATAAGCCCTAATTCAAGGATTGATCTAGTACGGAGGATTAAAGCATAGATTGAACACGAAGAACGCAAGATCGGAGTGGAGAGCAGTGATATAATTCTCGAGTTTATCTTCTCTCTTTCTTTTTATCTTGTAATCAGAATGTTTTCTTTAATGTGGATATTAGATTTTGACTCATCTATGATGAACTAATTTTCCTTTTTAAGCCTATGATGGATCTTATTATGTAATGGATGATTAAATAAAATTAAATTCAGTTTATGAAGGTTATGTCCAGATTATTTGCTATGTGTTGTGCTTAACATATATAATTGCCTGATTAACAATTATCCGTTATCCCATATGAATTCGAGAGATGATATATGGGATTGGAACTAACCATAGTGTTATATGTTTATGATTTTTGCGTAGTTGGAATTCATAATTTACGGATAGGATAGAGATATCTATGCGTCATATGTAATCAGATAAGAACTTGTTTATAAACCTTATTTAATTGTAATTCGCATAGAGGTATAGTGAATTAGTTATCTAGGGTGTCTTGCTTAATTCTATCATCTGTGGATGCGAGTGAGTATGGATGTACTGCATTGAGATATGGATATATCTGCTTTAGTTTTCTTGATTAATAATCTGGCATAATTGACATAAATTAGAGAGAAGGATATTATCTGAAGTGAAATAATAAGTGAAGTTATAGGCTTAATTCTCTAAAACTTGTGAAAATCTTGAGTTAGTGTTATAATTGGTTTAAGTAGTAATTTAGTTAAATAATCATCTTTTAATCAGTAGTTTGATAAAGCTGAAATAGTATAAAATTGGTACTTGTTTGATTAAATAGGAATTATTGTCTCTGTGGGTACGATATCTGAACTTATCATTCTATTACTTGTTGATCACGTACACTTGCGTGTATCGTGTATAGAAAATACCCAACAAGTTTTTGGCGCCGCTCCCGGGGACAGTAATTACGTTTATTACTTTCAATATCAGTTTTATTAGATCAGTTTTAGTTAAACATATATATATATTTATTCTTATTTTTTGTTTGTTTGGTTATTTCAGGTATATTCGAGCAGTGCATGCAAACTATATCAAAGAAGCCTGAGTTATTACCGTTCGAGGACGACATTGACAAACGGTTTCAGAAGCTAACTAAGTGAATTGCACAGAATCAAGTAGAATTTGAATCACCCAGAACAAACATGGCTGAACAGGAAGACAAACCACTGAGAGATTATGCTACACCAAAGATCTCAGAAATTCACTCGAGCATAGCCAGGTCGGCAATCGATGCGAACAATTTTGAGATCAAGCCTGGGACAATATAGATGGTGCAGAATAATTACCAGTTTTAGGGTCTTCCAAATGACGACCCGAACGAACACATCTTCCATTTTATAGAGATCTGTGACACCTTCAAGTGCAACGAGGTGTCAGACGATGCAATCAGGTTGTGATTATTTCTGTTCACACTCATAGACAATGCGAAGGGTTGGCTCCATTCCCAACCACCGGGGTCAATCACTACATGGAATGATCTTGCGCAGAAATTTTTGGCCAAATTTTTCCCGTCATCGAAGACACATAAGATGAGAACGGAGATATCCTCATTTGCATAGATGCAAGGGGAGCCACTTTATGAAGCATGGGAAAGATACAAGGAACTGTTGAGGAAGTGTCCACATCACAGATTCTCACACTGGATGCAGATAAGTAACTTTTACAATGGGGTATCGAGTCAGATACGGACTAGCATCGATGCAGCCTCAGATGGAGCTTTTATGACAAAGAAATTTGAGGAGGCATGGGCATTGATAGACACAATGGCTTCAAATGGTTATCAGTGGCCGACTGAGAGATTGACTCAACCCCCAGTAGCAGGTGTTCTGCAAGTGGATTCTATGACAGCCATATCGACACAAATAGCAGCTTTATCGAAGAAGATGGACACCATATAGATGGGAAACGTGCAGTAGGTGGCAATCATATATGAACTTTGTGCAGGTGAGCACCCAACAGAACAGTGTACGATCAACCCAGCTTCGGTTCAGTATGTGGCTAACTACAACAAGCCAGCCAACACATACCAGAATACATACAATCAAGGGAATAGGAACCATCCGAACTTTTCATGGAGCAATAACCAGAATCAGAACAACCAGCAGCAGGCAGCTCCACAGCAAGAGACAAAGATGGATTTGGAGGAGATATTGGCCAAATATATAATAGGAAATGACGCAACGATGAGAAATTAAGAAGCAGCAATGAAATCTCAAGCGACGGCGATTAAGAATCTAGAAAATTAGATTGGACAGATTGCAAGTGCAATGAATAATCGACCCCAAGGAAGCTTGCCAAGTGACACAGAAAAAAATTCGAGGGGAGGACATGAGCAATGTCAAGATGTCACACTCCTCAGTGGGAAACAGTTAATGGAGCAGGATTCAGAGAAGCCGACAACCAAAGAGCAAGTTAAGACCAGTGTGGAACAAACAATGGAAGAAAAAGCAGGTGAAAAATTTGCAGAAAAGGATCAAGTGGTTACACCGGTAGTTTACCCTCCACTGCCATTTCAACAACGGATCCAAAAGCAGAAATTAGAGCAACAATTCACTAAATTTTTGGACGTATTCAAGAAGCTGCACATAAACATTCCGTTTGTAGAGGCATTAGAGCAGATGCCGAGCTACGCCAAGTTTATAAAGGATATTTTTTCGATGAAAAAGAAATTAGAAGACTTCGAAACTGTGGCACTAACAGAAGAATATAGTGTGATTCTGCAAAAGAAGCTTCCACCAAAGCTGAAGGATCCGGGTAGTTTCACCATTCCATGCACTATAGGGAGCTTGGCTTTCAACAAATGCTTATGTGATTTAGGTGCCAGTATAAACCTCATGCCATTATCGGCCTATACTCAGTTAGGGTTACCAGCATATAAACCTACCAACATCTCCCTACAGCTAGCAGATAGATCAGTAACCTATCCATGGGGTATTGTTGAGGATGTGTTGGTTAAAGTGGATAAATTCATCTTCCCAGCGAACTTCATCATCCTCGACTATGAAGAAGAAAAGGATATTCCAATAATCCTTGAGCGACCATTCTTGGCTACTAGCAAGACTCTCATGAGGTTCAGAAAGGAGAGTTGACCATGAGGGTGCAAGATCAAGAGATCACCTTCAACGTATTTAAGGCTATGAATTTCCCCAAGGAGGATGAGGAGTGTTACCGGTGGATGTTATTGATACAATGGTGGGTGATGAGCAACTTCAGATTCTTAGTACCGATCGATTAAAATCAGCATTGATGGGAGATCTTGATGAAGAGGATTCAGAAATAAAAGAGTATTTGCAACTGTTAGAGGCTCATCCGAGAGTGAATAGGTTCAAACTACCATTTGAGCCTTTGGAAGCAGCTGGAACTTCATCCGCAAAGATGAAGCCATCTCTCGAGGAGCCACCTAAACTAGCACTCAAACCTTTATCTAATCATCTCAGGTATTCTTATTTGGGTAATTCAGATACTTTACCTATTATTATTGCATCTTCACTTAACGAACTACAGGAAAGTAAGCTGTTAAGAGTTCTGAGGGAATACAAATCTGCGATTGGATGGACTATCGCCGACATCAATGGAATCAGCCCATCATTCGACATGCATAAGATTCTGATGGAGGAGGAAAGCAAGCCAACAGTGGAACAACAGAGGCGGCTAAATCGCATAATGAAAGAGGTAGTGAAAAAGGAGATCTTGAAATGGCTGGATGCTGGGATTATCTACCCGATTTCAGACAGTGCATGGGTGAGCCCGGTCCAATGTGTCCCAAAGAAAGGTGGTATGACAGTAGCACAAAACGAGAACAACGAACTGATACCGACAAGGACAGTGACCGGCTGGAGGGGCTGCATTGATTACAGAAGGCTGAACAAGGCAACTAGAAAGGAACATTTCCCCCTGCCTTTCATTGATCAGATGTTGGAAAGACTAGCTGGACACGAGTACTACTGCCTGCTAGATGGATATTCCGGGTATAACCAGATAATCATCGCACCAGAGGATCAAGAGAAGACGACGTTCACATGCCCCTATGGCACCTTTGCCTTCAGAAGGATGTCATTCGGACTGTGTAATGCACCGATAACTTTTTAGCGTTGCATAATGGCTATCTTCTTAGACATGGTGGAGCGTAGTGTGGAGGTATTTATGGATGATTTTTTAATATTTGGGGAATCATTTGAAAGATGCCTCGAAAACTTAGTATTGGTAATGAAGAGATGTGTTGAGACAAATCTGGTACTCAACTAGGAGAAATGTCACTTATGGTCCAAGAAGGGATTATACTTGGACATAAGGTTTCTGGTGACAATGAATGTCAACCCTTATATCTCGTTGATTATTTGATGGTTTGATGTTTTAAAAATTGATAATCATAGCTTACAAGGTTGTTAATAGATTATTAGTGGTAGATTAGATCTCAGAACACAGGATTAGGAGTTATAATGGGTAAAAACCCGTTGACCGACGTTGACCGCCCGTTTTCTGGGGACCTAGAAAACGTAAACAAGAGACTGACAGCCCGTTTGACCGCCTGGATTTCTTTTCTGACATGTTGTTTAAGTGTTAGATGCTAGTAGACTTATACCTTGATATGAGCTCTACATAACCATAGCACTCTAAAACCCTAGATAATCACTGGCCGGAAGGTATAAACGGTCAAACTACGTTGACCGTCCAGATTCCATTTCTGGGTAACCCATAAATGTTGAGCAGTGGTCTGACAAGATTTTTGGAGGCCTGGATCTTGATTCTTGTTGAGATCTAGACTCTGTAATTTCTCAATCCATGTACCTTTGTAGTTCGTTTATAGAGCCCGACGACTAGATCAACCAAAAACTAACCGGCCGACAAGATATAAGACCCTAAAGGTTGTTGACCGGCATTGACTGAACCTTTCTGGGCAGCCCAGAAAGGATGAACAGGCGAGGGTAGGTGGTTTGATCGGCTGTGGGAACTGGTAGACATTATTTTAGATAGTGAAATGAACATGGATTTGTAGTATTACACAAGAGCTACAACTTCATTGCATTAAATTTCTCAGAAACCAAACAAGTTGCCAGAAAAATCGAGTCAAATAAGGCCTCAACGCGTTGACCCGGACTGTTCTTGAGTGGCCAAGAACAGCTAAGGCAACAGATCCGTCTCTATAGCCCTTTAGCGACGAGTAATATTTGGAAATAATAATATTAATTAAAATAATTAGAATAAATAAAAATAAATATTAAATAATTAATAAAAAAAATCAAAAAATCATTTTTAATTATAATAAATAATTTTTAATATTTTGACATAAAATTTTATTAATATTTAATATATTTAAATATTAATAATAATAAGAGTAATTAATAATAAATTACTTAAAAATAATATTAATGATTTAAAAATCATTTTAAATAATAATCAATTATTTAAAAATGATAATAATGATTTAAAAATCATTATTAAATAAAATAAATTATTTAAAAATAATATTGATGATTTAAAAAAAATCATTTAAATGGTTATTAAATATTTAAAAGTAATATTAATAACTTAAAAATCATTTTAAATGATATTAAATCATTTAGAAATTATTTTGAGCATTTGGAAATATTAATAAATAATATCTAAAGCATATAAATAAGATATTATAATTTTTTCAGTAAAGTTATTGAAAAACTAATTCGATAACTATTCAATAAAGTTGTGAAGTACCGAACGGACTCCAAGATCAACCCAGACAATAATATTTTAATTAGAAATTAATTACTATTCTTTCTAATGACTGTTACAATATATATAGGTTGTGAATATACTTTCAATTAACCTGATAAAAGGCAAGTTTTTCTAACTGCATTTAATTTCAATATTAAATGTAAGTTTTGTATATTGACATACGAATGTGTTATACATATTCTCCGTGATATCTGTGATTTAAAAAGGGTTAAGACTTATTGTTCAAGCATAACCAAAGTATATGAGCTATTATTTGTGTAAGAAATGTTTGATTTGATATCAATACATAAATTGTGGAAAAACCAATGTTGTTTGATACATAAATACACTGATTTTGTAAAATTGGTAGGATGATATGCATATTCCTAGGATATGATTAGGCTGACTTCTTATGAGATATTCAAACAGAACTCTTATATTTCTTTGTGACTCATAGGAATGACAGAACTCCTATAAGTTATTATGACTTATAGGAATGATAGAACTCCTATAAGTCTTTATGACTCTTAGGAATGTGGAAAATACTCTGAGCTTTATGTTCGTTCAATTCAGACACTGTGTGCGTATAAATTGAAATTCTTTAAAACTTGCTGAGCATTTTAAAGCTCATCCTTGCAATTATTCTTTTCCTTTGCAGCTGCGTCGAATAATCCCTAAGGTTCAGGAAATAATACTTGTGGTTAGACGTGAGTATATAAGAACGGATATTTATTATATTAAGAATGTAATTTGGTATCTCTCTAATGTAATAATTGAACAATATGTAACCAGATAGTATTATGTTATTAGTCGAATGGTTTTACCTTATTCATATTGAATAGTATCAAGTACAGTATCTATATGAACTATACATCTGAATGAGGGTATTGAATGATCTTGGGAGTTCTGTAAGCACTGAGATCGCTCCTCAGTTCCAAGCACAAGCTTATCATTTGTACTGTGAATGTCAGATAGATTGGAATTATTGATATGCAAGAAATATCTATAAGATCATAAATCTATACATCCAAGTCAGGGTATCCAGATATGATAATTGTTCTGACGAGAACTCTTAACTGATTGGGATACTGTGAATTTTGGATTTATAAAAGTTATTGTCTTATAGAATATTTATGTGAGCACCAAATTTGCTACATAAAATGTAGAGAATTTGGGCGCGTCACACGTTGGAACAATCCCAGCGAAGCGTCGGGTACTGATCGATGACGGTTCAGCCGTTGGCACAACCTCAACGAAGTTCGGGTATAGACCGAAGCAGTTTTAACCGTTGGTTCTACCCCAGCAAAGTTTGGGTACAGACCAAAGTTAATTTCAACCGTTGGTTCCATCCTAGCGAAGTTCGGGTATAGACCGAAGTCAATTTCAATCGTTGGCACAACCCCAGCAAAGCTTCGGGTACTGACCGATGACAGTTCAGTCGTTGGCACAATCCC
Source organism: Panax stipuleanatus (assembly GCA_020205555.1). Classification (NCBI taxonomy): domain Eukaryota; kingdom Viridiplantae; phylum Streptophyta; class Magnoliopsida; order Apiales; family Araliaceae; genus Panax; species Panax stipuleanatus. Next base: position 75,334,215 of record CM035115.1, on the reverse strand, counting down.
AGCGAAGCGTCGGGTACTGACCGATGACAGTTTCAGCTGTTGGCACACCCCCAGCGAAGCGTCGGGTACTGACGTATGACAGTTCAGCCATTGGCACAACCCCAGCGAAGCGTCGGGTACTGACCGATACAGTTTAACTAGTTGGTCAGCCCTATCAAAGCTTCGGGAGTAATCCGGTGACAAAGGCAATTATAGTAATCCATCGCCAATGATGGAATCTGTTATACACATCCTCAAAAGAGAATGAGGTAAAAGATTGGATATTCAGCTCCCTACTGCAAGTTGCTAAGTGAAACCTATTATTCAAATAAAATATTGGAAGATCCCAGCAAGGTGACTCGATACCTGAGGAACAACCCTGTCAGAGGAGCCTTCCGAAACACACAAACGGCATCAACCAGGAGAGGAAATCTGCCCCCTGATAATGCTGACAGATGCGGGAAACCATTAGTTTCAAACCATGGTAACATCAACATAATAGCATCCCCATCAAAATTAAACAGGCTACCATGAATAACAACATCCCCAGTAGAAAATGACAAGAATAATTTACGGTAACCTATCAATAACATCAAGGGCTGTCCATGATAATGTTATCCTCAGTAGATAGATGACGTAAGCAGCCAAGAGCAGCCCCATTCCACTCAAAGACACCCAGCCTTCGTAGCGACTCTGGCATTTGTCTTATTTCCAGTGTCTACTAATCTTTATCCTGTCCATTCCACTCCATTGCATGGACATTATAAAGAGGAGAATCTATAGACACTCAAAATTTTCCTTACCCCAATACGAACACGGTGGGAGGACAAAACCGTCAATCAAGCCAATCTCGATATCGATACTAGGCTTATAATCCAAATTCGGCCACTAATGCCGGTCATTCAGTTGAAATCTGACCACCAATGCCGGTAAACCTAAATTCGGCCACTAATGCTGGTAAACTCAAATCCGATCACCAATATCGGTACTCCAGTCAAATTCGATCAATAATATCGGTACTCCAGTTAAATTCGATCCTTAATGATGGTACTCCAACTTCAATCTCCAATCGGACCATTAATCCAGCTCTGATCTCCAATCGAACCGTCTATCCAGCTCCAATCTCTAATCGGACTGTCTATCTAGCTCTGATCTCAAATCAGACCGTCAATCTAACTCCGATAGTCAATCGTACAGTCAATCTAGTTTTGATCATTAATCGGACCGTCTATCCATATCTAATCTCCAATTGGACCGTCTATCCAACTTCGATCATCAATCGGATCGTCAATCCAGCTCCGATCATCAATCGGACCATCTATCTGACTCCGATCATCAATCGGATTGTCAATCCAGCTTCGATCGTCAATCGGACCGTCTATCCAGCTCCAATCATCCATCGAACCATAAATCCAGCACTGATCATTAATCGGACCATCTATCTAGCTCTGATCTATAATCGGACCGTCTATCCAGCTCCGATCTCCAATCGGACCTTCTATCCAGCTCCGATCTCCAATCGGATCGTTAATCCAGCTCTGATCTCTAATTGGACCGTCTATCCAGCTCCGATCTCCAATCGGATCGTTAATCCAGCTCTGATCTCTAATTGGACCGTCTATCCAGCTCCGATCTCCAATCGGACAGTTAATCCATCTCCGATCTCCAATTGGACCGTCTATCAAATCCAATCCCCAATTGGACTGTCTATCCAGCTCCGATCTCTAATTGGATCGTTTATTCAGCTTCGATCATCAATTGGACCGTCTATCCAGCTTCGATCGTCAATCAAACCGTCTATCCAGCTTCGATCATTAATCGGATAGTCAATCCATCTCTGATCGTTAATCAAACCATCTATCCAGCTCCGATCTTCAATTGAACAGTCTATCCGGCTCCGATCTCCAATCGGACCGTCTATCCAGCTCCGATCTCCAATCGGACAGTCAAATCAACCCCGATCCCACTATCAAGCTATCAAATCAACCCCGATCACTGATCGGGCCATTAAGTCAAACCCCGATCTCAATATCGGGCCTTCAAATCAGCCTCAACTGTAATCCAAGAGGTACAAGTCAGCCCCGACATCAACCCGGGAGGTACCGATCAATCCTGATCTCAATACCGGGCCGTCAAATCATATCCGACATCAACCCATGAGGTACAGGTCAACCTTGACATCGACCTAGGATGTGTCAAATCATCCCTGATCTCAGTTCGGGAAGTACAGATCAGCCCCGACATCAATCCGGGAAGTACAGTTCAGCCCTAGAGATAACCCTGGGAAGCCAGATCCACCAAGGACCACCCCAGGAGGGGAAAAATGGTCATTTTATCAACTCTCAGTCGTGTCGGTAAAACTCAAGCCGAATTGATGCCATCGAAGTCAGAATAAACCATAAAGATGATCTCGAGTGCAAACGACGCAAGACAGCTCAACGGATAAACTGCAGGAAATCGAAGACCTAGTTATGAACCCTTCTTCTGGGACTCGAAAAATGTTTTATCCTATGTCATTGAGACACTCTCGGCGAGGGCTTTCAGAAAAGGTATCGCACGCCTCAAACGGACGCTCCGATCAAAAGTTAGAAAGTTTCGACTTCGATTGCATATTGTCCGGAGTGCAAGTACTTCGAGACGACGGAACCCGGCACTGCAGGCCCCACCAGGGGAGCCGCACCTCTACCTGCGATAGCAGCAGGTAGAGTGGAGGCTCCCTGGCCAATAAATAGAGTTACCCCCTTCATTTTAAAAAATCTAAAAACGCAGCGAAGCTCTGCCCGTTCAATTTTTTGGCTCTTACACCTCTTCCAAACCCAAATATTCACTCAAACTCATAGATATACCCATATACTACCACATATCAGAAAATAATCGGTAGATTTGGACGTATAAACCTACGATTTGGAAAAAAGCTCGTATAGCAGTCCATTATAAGTTTTTTCACGATCAGAAAGTGAATATTACTTCTTCGTACTTTTATACACTTGTAAGTTAAGTTTCGTTTTCTAAAAATGCCTGGAACATAGTTCTGTGGCCGTTTTCGTCAAAATTTGATATATTTTTGTTTATAAACTTATTTTCTGTCATTTCTACAACTCGAATTGACAATCCGTCAGCTCCAACAGCTTCAATGCACCAACACACACGTTCTGGAAACTTCGCCAGACTGGGTTATCTTCTCAGTCCGGGTTTGGTCCTTTTTTGTATATATTTAACTGTATATATACTAACATTTCAATTCTGTCAAGCCCGGATGTCAAATCTGAGGTAGTTTATCGCTTATATATATATATATATATATATATATATATATTTAAGCATATATAAGCCATTTTCACCATCACTGTTTCTCATACCATTCTTGGTTAACTACATTTCTATCAATATATATATCTATATATTTCAATTCAGTCCGGGCACCGACGTGAAAACCCATCGCCGTTTATATTACTTTTGCACTCTTCGCCATACTAGGTGCTCTCCTAGTCACTAGTTGACTACTTTTCTACAATTTACATTCTAGTCTGGCCTAGACTATTTTGTGGCCTTTATACTATTTTTTCACACTTCACCATTACTAGGTTATCTTTCTAGTCCCTAGTTGACTACTTTGCTGTACATTTACATTCCAGTTTAGCCTGGATAATTCTGTGGCCTTTTTACTGCTTGTATATATATTTATGCATATATAGGCAGCCTTCACCATCACTGGTCCTCTTCCTAGTCTTGGTTGACTACGTTTCTGTCAATATATATATTTCAATTCCAGTCCGGGCACCGGCGTGAAAATCGATCGCCCTTTACAGCTTATATATATATATATATATATATATATATATATTGCTTTACTCGCTTTCTATTCAACTGTTGCTTTAAATATTCATTTTATATGAATTGGCATTGACATATCTGCAGGCAGATTAGATTTATTTAAATCTCGCCAATTATAGTTTTCAAACGTTTCAAAACCTCCAGACTGAATCGAGAAGCTAGAATGGCTGAGATTTCCTTAAATCTAGCTTTCTTTATAGTTTCAGTTTCAAAAGCAACATCGCGTCCCTTAGATTGCTATCTAGTGGGAACGAGATGCTTCGACCATGCAGACCAGGATTTATTGAATGAATCCTCGGTTCTGACAATATTGGGATATTTATCTGTTTCTGTACAAATTTGAACTGTGCAGGTTTTGGCTATTCATATGTGAGCCTAGAAATTGTGGGATTCACGATCAAAACTGTAAGACCCCAACTTTTATGAATAAAAATTTAATTTTCTTTATACATTATTTTGAAATAGTAAGGTGTGGATTTGATAAATGTGGTAAGTTATGGGTTGAATGTGCAAATTTTACAAAGTAAGCAAGTGGTTATAAAATATTCGTTGTGTCGGGGAATATTCGTTTGGTCGAGGAATACTCTTTTTGTCGGAGAATATTCGTAAGACGGTGCAGTCATTGGTGGACCCCACAACGAAATGAATGTCGGATATAGAAAGCGACAGAAGTAAATTTTTATAAAAATAACGGTAAAACTGTTACCGTTAAACTGTTGAAATACCCGGTGATAAAAATACAGTAATACGCGTTGTTGCACAGTAGCACACGGTATTGCACAGTATTTTGAATTATTGGTTCTTACGTAAGAAGTCACTCATTCAATAATTGTTACAGTAATTACTGTTCAAAATTTTATATTATTGATTTAATAATTGCTACGTTGATATTTTATTGATTCAATAATTGTCACTGCACAGTATTTCACATTATCAAATTAGTAATTCATATTATTTGAATAATATTATTAGATAGCATTATTGACAATGTCTAGGAAGTTCTGTCTAGGAAAGGGGTTTGGTCACCTAAATGCGCGCCAGTAAGGAGAAATTCTTATCGAAAAGCCCCCTCTTTCCTAGGAACGACCTGATTGCCATTATTGTGGTTCTATAATATTATTTGTGAATAATAATTATTGATAAAAATGATAAGTAAATATTTATTCAATGTGGATTTAAACGGAGGAATTTTTAGCAAAAGTGACAATTATTGAGAATGGATATTTTATCTGATAAAATAATTCATTCATATATATTATTATATTATTACATTATAAGTGATAATATAATAATATAATAGTGATGATATTTTTTTACAACAAATTCACGATATATGAATAAAATGAGAATAAAGAGAGCAAATTGGGTCCGAATTGATTTTGTTACAATAAATGCTAAAAATATGTTTTGTGAGTTGGTGGGCCCCACTTGTTGTAAAATGCTGATTGTTGATTTTTCAAAGTTGGTATACGGAGGTCTTTATCAGTATATATTTTGTCAAAGTAGGGTGTGAAAAAATCATCCGTATGTAAACTTGGGTCATTTTTCGTTCGGAATTTGGAAAAACTTTCTTCTACAAAGTTGTAGAGAATTAAATTTTATATGAAATGGATATAAGATTCATATTTTTCTGATAAAAGGCTATTTATTATGAATTATTAAAGTTTTTGAATATTGTTTAAGTTTAAAATATTTTGGCGAAGATTTTTTAGAATGGTGGGCCCCACTCTTGTCCTTGTTGGCGTGCTACACATTTTCAAAAGTGGAGGCTTGAAAAATTCATCCGGGGGTATAAAAAGTCAACATTGGTGTTCTAACATTTTTATATAAATAGGGTGCTTAGTTAGAAATCAAAATCAGACCAGAATCAAAAAAAAATTACCTCTATAATATCGAGCGTATTTCTTGTGAGTATAAGGATAGTTTGAGTGTGGATTACGGCGCAAGATTTTTCGCAACATAATATCTGATATTCCAGTCAAATCTAGTATTTTACTAAGATAAAGGATATTATTTTTCTCGTAAATGATATTATTTCTTTTCAATATTCATAAAGAATATTATTTTCTTTCATATTCCATATTATGAAAATGATAATATTTCATTTCATACTCCTAAATTTAAATTTACTACAGTAAGTATTGCTACGATAATTCCTGAAATGATCAGAAATTCTTTGAGTTTTGCGCTTCATTTAATATCATTTCACTGGAATATTGGTCTGAACTTTTTATGAAAATTTTCATTTTTTTATGACGAGTTACTATTCACGAGTTACTATTCATGATAAAAAAAATATTATTTTTTTTATCTAAATTATCTTTGATTGGATCCAAGTTTTGAACTTCATTCTCGAATTTTGCTCCACAATTGATTATTACGGAGTATTATTGAACTTGGATAAACTAAATTACGAATCCCTAATCTTTGTTCTTTATTTCACTTGATTCGTTCTTTTTCATCATCCTCAGTCTTAAATTGTGGAGAATATCTTTGGCATGTAGTGCAAAGATGAATGATTACTTGATGAATATCTTTGGCCTGTAGTGCAAAGATGGATGATTACCTGATGAATATCTTTGGCCCGTAGTGCAAAGATGGATAGGTGTTGAGATGAACATGACCACTGGTGATACAAATGAATATTTTTGGCCGTAGTGCAAAGATGAATATTTGATTTGAGATATATATTGATTGATGTTACAGGGATAAAATATTGATGGTGGACTTTTAAATCATAAAAGATAGTAGACATCATTCTCTACGCAACTCTTCTAATGAATTGTTAATTCCGCTGCAGTTATTGATCTAAAACTTATTGTCCATAATATTTTATCTGATTGTTGAAGACTAACGATAAATTATTTTTCATTATCTTAGTCATAATATTCTTATTGGGCTAGTTGAGCTCACCCTTTTCTTCCATTATTTTATTAAGGAAATGAGAATATCGCGGGTACTAGTCTGGGAATGGAGTGATGGTCCGAGTTAGAGCTGTAGAAGTCCTCACTATTTTTTTTGTAAAATAGTGTGATAATAAATGTAAGGAGGACTTAGTTTGAGTGTTTATATTTTCTACATGTCTGTATTGACACTCATAGTTGTGTGACCGTTTGATATAAAAGATTGTATTTGAATTCTATACCATGTAGTTGGCGACTCAGAATGGGTTGAGTATTGAACCTATTTTAAGGGCGTCACAGTTGGTATCAGAGCTTAGGGATGTGATCTCTGGCGGAGATCTGGGAATAGAACTAGGAGGGGAGAGACGAGTAAATCCTTCGCTAGTGTGTCCTACCTAAGCTTATTTGGTATTTAATTGGTCGGTCGGAATATGGGGTTAATATGTGATATGTTAATTTGTTTAATTAACCCTTGTTTTGTGGCAGTATTTAAGAATGGCAGCTGAAAATCTAAACAATGGAACGTATAAGACCGTTGAGACACCTTTAATCACCAACCAGGAGAACGTGCAGCAGGAAGACAATATTCCTTCTGAAAACAACACCACCGATCAAACGATGAATGATGGGTTGTTTAGAAGTTTTTTGCAGTTCATGCAAAACCAGACGAGGGAGACTCATGTTCATAATACAGGTAGAAATAATAACAACTCGCGGCTTGTCACTGGCAAGCAGTTCAAAAAGTTGGGACCACCAGAGTTTCAGGAAAAGCCAGATCCAATCAAGGCAGAGACGTGGGTTAAGCAAAATACCAAGATATTTAATGTCTTGGGATACACGGAGGAACAAAAGGTTCTATTCACCACGTTTATGTTCAGTGGAGAGGCAGATTACTGGTGGGAATCTGTGAAGCGTACCCAGCCTGCCACACTCAAGATGTCTTGGGAGGAGTTCCAGAAATTGTTCAATGACAAGTACTTTCCAGAAAGTATTCATCATTTAAAGGAGGTAGAGTTTATCAAACTGGAATAGAACAACATGACTGTGTCCCAGTACGAGGCTAAGTTGGCAGAGTTATCCTAGTTCGCATCTCATTTGGTGGATAATGAAGAACGTATGACGCGGATGTTTTTGAGAGGTTTGAAACCCAAAATTCGTCAGTACCTCATTTCTCACAAACTTTCTTTATATTCAGATGTGATGAACAGGGCCCAGTTATTAGAACGAGATAATGAGTATGTTCAACCAAGGGACAATAACTAAGGTCGTACCGGTGGCAACAGTCATCGGAGCAATGACAACCAGCGGGGAGGAAAGTATCATGACAGAAGCGGTAACCACTCCGGTGATAATCGTGGCTATGATAATAGAAGAAGTGAGTCGAGGGGATATTTCAAAAAGAGAAGGTACAACAATGACAACGTGAAGACGTCAGCACCAGCATCAACTATTTCTAGGGGAGGAGAACGACCACCAGCCATATGCTATAAATGTGGACAAGAGGAACACATCAGCCCAAACTTCCCACAACAATTCAAGTTGTGCTATAACTGTGGAAAAGAAGGTCATATAGCTCGAGATTGTCCTGTAGCAAAACCAAGTCCAGCGAGGGTGGTGATTCCAAAGGCTGTCCCGGACAAGTCGAAGTCGGTGGTTCCTGGGAGAGCATTTGTTGTGACTACCCAATAAGCGAGGAACCCAAACGAGGTCATTACGAGTAAGCTAATCATAAACTCTTTCGAGATCTATACCTTATTAGATACCGGTTCTACCCATTCGTTTATTTCACCTGCTTGTGCTCAATGTTTGAACTTGACTTCCTGGAAATTAGACTTTGACTTATCTGTTGAAACTCCGTTAGGGGAAACCTTTGTTACATCTATGGTTTATAAATCTTTCTTGATTCAAATTGGCACCCTTACCCTACCTGTTGATCTTATATCTTTGAAAATACTTGCATTTGATGTGATTTTAGGAATTAACTAATTAACCACTTATCATGCCAAAATTGATTTTTTTTCGTAAAGTCGTTAGTTTTCATATTCCTAACCAACCTGTTGTGCGAATTCAAACAACCAAACCACTAAAATCAATTAATGTCATTTCAAGTCATAAGACTATTCGTTTATTGAAAAATGAATGTCAAGCTTTCTTAGCCCATGTCACTGATTTAAATCAGAATACGTCGAATAAGTTTCCATGGTAATGAGTTTCCTGATGTATTTCCCGAAGAACTTTCCGGTCTACCCCCAGAACGTGAAGTTAAATTCTTTATTAACCATGAATCCGGTACAAAACCCATTTCTAAAACCCCATATTGAATGGCTCCTATTGAACTTCAGAGTTAATGGTCCAACTACAAGAGTTGTTAGACATCGATTTTATTCGTCCTAGTACATCTACTTGGCGTGCTCCTATTTTATTCGTAAAGAAGAAAGACGGGAGTATGCGACTTTGTATCGACTATCGGGAGTTGAACTATGTCACCATCAAGAATAGATATCCGCTACCTCGCATTGATGACCTGTTCGACCAGTTGTAAGGTGCAAAATTCTTCTCAAAGATTGATCTTGTTTCTGGATATCATCAGTTAAGGATTAAAACTGATGACATTCCAAAGACTGCCTTAAGAACTCGATACGGGCATTATGAATTCTTAGTCATGTCTTTTGGATTGACTAATGCTCCTGCGGCCTTCATGGATATGATGAACCGAATATTCAAGGAATATTTGGATCATTTTGTGGTTGTCTTTATTGATGACATCCTCATTTACTCTAAAAGTAATGAAGATCATGAGCACCACTTGAAGTTGATACTTCGAAAGCTTCGTGAAAATAAACTATATACCAAGTTGAAGAAATGCGAGTTCGGGCTTGAGCAACTAGCATTCCTTGGGCACATGGTATCGAAATATGGAATATCAGTTGACCCGGCGAAGATTAAGGCAATACAAAGTTGGGAGCAACCAGAGTCGGTAACCGAAGTACGTAGCTTTCTGGGCTTAGCTGGTTATTATCGGAGATTCGTGCAAGAATTTTCTCAAATCGCTACTCCATTAACTCAGCTGACTCGGAAGGATACAAAATTCACATAGAACGAGGAATGCAAGAAGTGCTTCCAAGAGCTTTAGAGGAGACTTATTTCGGTACCTGTTCTAACAATACCATCTAGTTCGGATGGATTTGTTATATACAGCGATGCTTCAGGCAAAGGGTTAGGATGTGTTCTCATGCAACCTGAGAAAGCCATAGAATATGCATCACGACAACTCAAAGAATATGAGAGGAATTATCCTACTCATGATCTATAGTTGGCAGCAGTCGTTTTTGCGTTGAAGATTTGGAGACACTACCTGTATGGGGAGAAAGTGGACATTTATACGGATCATAAGAGCTTTAAATATTTCTTCACTCAAAAGGAACTCAACATGTGGCAACGACGTTGGCTTGAGCTGTTGAAAGATTACGACCATACTATTCAATACCATCCTGGAAAAGTAAACGTGGTAGCTGACGCGTTGAGTAGAAGATCATATGCGGGAACGAGTGTGATGTTGTCAACACAAAGGCCCATTTTGTGTTACTTACAAAGGATGGAGATAGAGTTCAAGACTCCGGGGACCCACGTGATGATGTCAAGTATACGTGTAGAACCAGCTTTAATTGATAAAGTTAAAGTTACTCAAGCTACAGACCCGGAGCTGATGAATATGAAGAAGAAGGTGCAAGAAGATGCTATTCCAGAAGCAAGAATCGATGAAGAAGGAATACTTCGAGTAAACTCTAGACTTTATGTTCCTAACGATTCTGATTTGAAGCATAAAATTATGATGGAGGCACACAACACACCGTTTGCAATCCATCCTGGGAGTACCAAAATGTATCGTAATCTTCGACATACATTTTGGTGGAGCAATATAAAGAGAGAGATCGCGGAGTTTATCTCGAGGTGTTTAACGTGTCAACCTGTCAAGGTAGAGCATCAAATGCCAAAGTGTCCATTGCAACCACTTGAGATTCCAAAATGGAAGTGGAAAGACATTACCATGGATTTCGTTACTGGTCTTCCCAAGGTTTTCCAAGGCATAGATGCGATTTGGGTTATTGTTGATAGATTAATCAAGTCTGCTCATTTCTTGCCTATACGAGAGACTTATTCACTTGAATGTCTTGCTCGTATGCACATAAATGAGATTGTGAGATTGCATGGCATGCCAGTATCCATAGTTTCGGATCGTGTCCCAAGATTCACTTCACGATTTTGGGTCAGTTTGCAGAAAGCTATGGGAACGGATTTACAATTCAGTTTGGCATATCATCCATAAACGGACGGGCAATCAGAAAGGTCTATTCAAACTCTTGAAGATCTATTGAGACTTTGTGTTCTAGACTTCAAAGTAAGTTGGGATAAGTACTTACCATTGGTGGAATTCTCCTACAACAACAGTTATCAGGCAAGTATAGGCATGACTCCATTCCAGGCATTGTATGGACGAAAGTGTCGATCTTCAGTATGCTGGGACGAGGTGGGTGAAGCAACATTGTTGGGACCGGAGTTAGTACGTATGACTACAAAAAAGATTCAAATGGTCCGACGACGTATACAAACGGCACAAGATTGACAAAAGAGTTATGCGGATGTTCATCGAAGAGATGTAGAATTTAATGTCGGAGATCATGTATTATTACGTGTTGCTCCATGGAAAGGAGTTACAAGATTCGGGAAGAGAGGAAAGCTCAATCCACGATTTATTGGTCCATTTGAAATCCTTGATCGAGTAGAAAATGTAGCTTATAGACTCGCCTTACCTCCAAGCATGTCTTGTGTTCAAAATATTTTTCATATATCCATGCTTCGTAAATACGTGAAAGACCCAAACCACATTATTGAGTTAGAACCATAAGAGATAGCCGAAGATTTAACGTACGAGGAGGTACCTGTCAAGATCTTGGATAAGAAGGAACATGTCTTACGCTCAAAGATTATACCTCAAGTTAAAGTTTTGTGGAGGAACTATAATATCGAGGAAATGTCCTGGGAGTTAGAATCGGAAATGAAAGCGAGGTATTCTCACCTTTTCGACATACCAGGTACGTAAGTCAATTTCTAGGACTAAATTTCATAAGGAGGAGAGGTTGTACGACCCCAACTTTTATGAATAAAGATTTAATTTTCTTTATACATTATTTTGAAATAGTAAGGTGTTGATTTGATAAATGTGGTAAGTTATGGGTGAAATGTGCAAATTTTACAAAGTAAGCAAGTGGTTATAAAATATTCGTTGTGTCGGAGAATATTCATTTGGTCGAGGAATATTCTTTTTGTCGGAGAATATTCATACGACGACGCAGTTATTGGTGGACCCCCACAACAAATGAATGTCGGATATATAAAGCGACAGAAGTATGTTTTTATAAAAATAACGGTAAAACTGTTATCGTTAAACTGTAGAAATATCCAGTGATAAAAATACAGTAATACGCGTTGTTGCACAGTAGCATACGGTATTGCACAATATTTTGAATTATTGGTTCTTACGTAAGAAGTCACTCATTCAATAATTGTTACAGTAATTATTGTTCAATATTTTATATTATTGATTCAATAATTGTTACGTTGATATTTTATTGATTCAATAAATATCACTGCACAGTATTTCACATTATCAAATCAATAATTCATATTATTTGAATAATATTATTAGATAGCATTATTGGCAATGTCTAGGACGTTCTGTCTAGAAAAAGGGTTTGGTCACCTAATTGCACCCCAATAAGGAGAAATTCTTATCGGAAAGCCCCCTCTTTCTTGGGAACGACCTGGTTGTCATTATTGTGGTTCTGTAAGATTATTTGTGAATAATAATTATTGATAAAAATGATAAGTAAATATTTATCAATGTGGATTTAAACGGAGGAATTTTTAGCAAAAGTGACAATTATTGAGAATGAATATTTTATCTGATAAAATAATTCATTCAAATATATTATTATAATATTACATTATAAGTGATAATATAATACTATAATAGTGATGATATTTTTTTACAACAAATTCACGATATATGAATAAAATGAGAAGAAAGAGAGCAAATTGGGTTCGAATTGATTTTTTACAATAAATGCTAAAAATATATTTTGTGAGTTGGTGGGCCCCACTTGTTGTTGTAAAATGCTGATTATTGATTTTTCAAAGTTGGTATACGGAGGTCTTTATCAGTAAATTTTTTGTCAGAGTGGGGGTGTGAAAAAATCATCCGTATGTAAACTTGGGTCATTTTTCGTTTGGAATTTGGAAAAAAAAATTCTACAAAGTTGTAGAAAATTAAATTTTATATAGAATGGACATAAGGTTCATATTTTTCTGATAAAAGGGCTATTTATTATGAATTATTGAAGTTTCTGAATATTGTTTAAGTTTAAAATATTTTGGTGGGGATTTTTTAGAATGGTGGGCCCCACTCTTGTCCTTGTTGGTGTGCTACACATTTTCAAAAGTGGAGGCTTGAAAAATTCATCCGGGGATATAAAAAGTCAACATTGGTGTTCTTGCATATTTCTATAAATAGGGTGCTTAGTTAGAAATAAAAATCACACCAGAATAAGAAAATTTTCTCTCTATAATATCGAGCGTATTTCTTTTGAGTATAAGGATAGTTTGAGTGTGGATTACTGTGCAAATGTTTTCGCAACATAATATTCGATATTCAAGTCAGATCTAGTATTTTACTAAGGTAAAGGATATTACTTTTCTCGTAAATGATGTTATTTCATTTTAATATTCATAAAGAATATTATTTTCTTTCATATTCCATATTATGAAAGTGATAATATTTCATTTCATACTCCTAAATTTAAACTTACTACGGTAAGTATTGCTTCTATAATTCCTGAAATGATCAAAAATTCTTTGAGTTTTACGTTTCATCTAATATCATTTCACTGGAATATTGGTTTGAACTTTTTAAGAAAATTTTCATCTTTTCATGACGAGTTACTATTCACAAGTTACTATTCACGATAAAAAAATATTATTATTTTTATCTAAATTATCTTTGATTGGATCCAAGTTTTGAACTTTATTCTTGAATTTTTCTCCACAATTGATTATTACGGAGTATTATTGAACTTGGATAAACTAAATTACGAATCCCTAATCTTTGTCCTTTATTTCACTTGATTCGTTCTTTTTCGTCATTCTTAGTCTTAAATTGTGGAGAATATATTTGGCCTGTAGTGCAAAGATAAATGATTACTTGATGAATATCTTTGGCCTGTAGTGCAAACTTGAATGATTACCTGATGAATATCTTTAGCCCTGTAGACACTCGAGATTTTCCTTCCCCCGATACTCATCCAGTAGAAGGATAAAATCGTCAATCAACCCCGAATCCGATCCACAATATCAGTGCTCCAATCAAATCTGATTCCCAACATCGGTAATCAAGCTCCAACATTCAATCGGACCATCAATCAAGCTCCGACAGTCAATCAGATCATCAAGCTTAACCCCGGTCTCAACCCGGGAGGTATCAATCAACCTCGATCTCAACCCGGGAAATCAAATCAACCTCGGTATCAACCCGGGAGGTATCAATCAGCCCCGACAACAACCTGGGAGGTACCAATCAACCCCGGTCTCAACCCGAGAAGTGCAGGTCATCCCCGGTCTCAACCTGGGACGTTAGGCCAACTTCAGATATCAGCTTGAAGAATCGCAATAACTCCATAGCATAACCTGGAACGACCACGTTAGCCTCTGAGACAACCCTGAGGTCAAAAGACTCGACTGGGATCCAAGTCTTGGAATCAGCTCCCGGAAGTCAACCAGCGACTATGCCAACACTACAGGCAGCCCCGGGAAAGGTATAACGATCATTTTACCAACTTTCAACCAACTTGGTCAAACTCAAGCCAAATCGATGCCGCCAAAGTCAGAATGAACCCTAACGACTATCCCGAGTGGCAATAACGCAAGATAGTTCAATAGATAAACTACGGGGAATCAAAGACCTGGTTATGAACCCGTCTTCCTGGACCCAGAAAATGTTTTTTCCTATGTCATTGCAACACTCTCGGTGAGAGCTTTCCGAAAAGGTATCACACGCCTCAAATTGATGCTCCGATCAAAAGTTAGAAAGTTTCCAATCGAACATCGTATTGCTTGGAGTGCACGTACTTTGAGATGACCAAGCCAGGCACGCTGGACCTACCTTGATTGGCTGCACCTCTACCTACGACAGTCGCATATAGAGGTGCGGCTCCCCCCTCTATAAATAGAGGGGCAACCCCCTCTCATTTACGTAAGCAAGAAGCGCAGCGAAGCCCTGCCAGACTGATATTTTGACTTTTACAACTCTTCCAAACCCAAATATTTTCACTCCAACACATAGATATACCCATATACTATCACATATCAAAAAAGCACCGGTAGATTTGGACGTTTAAGGCCTACGATTAAGGAAAAAGCCCGTAATGCAGCCCATTGTAAGTATTTTTACGATCAGCAAGTCAATAGTACTACTTTGCACTGTTTTGCACCTGCACATAAAGTTTTATCTTCTAAATATGCCCGGAACTTATTTCTGTGGCCATTTTCATATAAAATTGATATATTTTTGTACATAAACTCTGTTTTCAATATTTCTACAACTCGGATTGATGATCCGTCAGCTCCAGTAGCTTCAATGCACTAGCACACACCGTTTTGGCAACTTCGCCGGACTGGGTTGTCTTTCCAGTCCAGGTTTGGTCTTTTTCTGTATATATTTAACTGTTTATGTACTAACATTTCAATTCTGTCAAGGCCGAATTTCAAATCTGAGGTAGTTTTTCGCTTTTATATATATTTACGCATATCTAAGCGATTTTCACCATAACTGGTCTTCGTACCAGTATTGGTTGATTACTTTCCTGTCAATATATATATATATATATATATACATATATATATATATATATATATATATTAATTCAGTCCGGGCACAGGCGTGAAAACCCATCGCCCTTTTTACTGTTTTTGCACACTTCGCCATACTGGGTGCTCTCCCAGTCACTGGTTGACTACTTTTCTGCAATTTACATTTCAGTTCGGCCTGGATCATTCTGTGACTTTTTTACTGCTTATATATATATTTATGCATATATAAGAAGCCTTCACCATCAATGTGAAAGTAGGATGCATACAAGCCAATCATGTATAATCATAAAGCATATACTTTGGAGACAATCTTATTTATTTATTAATAAAAATATTCATTTATTAAAGGCATTTAATTATCTACATGGTCCTGTTTTTATAATATGTAAATAACCCATAGTTTGAAGCAATACTTTTAGAATCATGATGATGATCATGCAAATGAGATCTAAATTCTTAGAAAGCTTTAAAACTAAAATAGTTCCCATTCATGGGATTACTAAAAAGGGGATTAGTAAATCCGGATAGATTGGTACATATGTTGCTTGCTCATTGGATGAGGATGATTGATCTCATGATCATTTGTATGAAGACACTAAAGCAAGTATGTAGGTGCTTATTGGAGAATAAGTTCACTGAACGTGACTCGCTATGGAATACCTAATGGAGTTTTACTCGCCTGTCAATAGGAATTCCTAATGTGATAGTAGTACAAGTGATCCTTGGACTTGAGATCATCATAGTATCTTGTATGTAATGAATTATACTTTGACTTATTCCTTAAAGCCCTTCAGTGTATATAAAAGGGTATGCTTATGTATAATGAGTTACATATGGAGATAATGAATGATCAATAAAGAATCTACCACCTCTAGTAAAAGAGGAGATATGTCCTATGTGATTCGTTATATGACAACCCAGGAATCTTTGGCTAAGGTGGAATAAAATTAGAAAGGAGTTTCTAATTTGCATTATTTGGAGTTGTACATTTTCTAATTGAAATACATATAATTAAATAAAATAAGACTTGACAATAAATCCATGTCTTATATTTAGTTGGGACATTGTATGGTGGAAGGATTGAATTGTACGATAACTATTTACTCACAGGTTCTTTTATGATTAATGTTGAAATCGATATTATCTGGAAAGTCGTTGATTGCTAGGGAGGCTTATCCCTATTGTAGAATAAATATTATTTATTTAAATAGATTATTAGTTTAATTTATTTATTTAAATAAGATTAAAATTGTTCTAATTGATTTATTCACAACCGGTTTAATATGGAGAACCTAAAGGGTCACACCATAAAAGAAAGAATAATTATTTAAGAAGGTAATGGCATAATCGTAATAATGCATTAAGTGTAATTAATTTAATTTATGGTGATAGAATAAATTAAATAGCTTAATGTTTATTATTTAATATTTTAAAAATATTAAATATAAATTAATAAGAGATGTCTTATTAATATTATTATAATTATAATTATTTTAATTTTTAAAGGGGTTTAGTAATTAATTTAATATTAGTACTCTCATTTATTCCTAATAAGATTAGGAGACAAATTAATTAAATGAATTTAATTAATTATTCCCAATGTGGTGGGAAGCCTAAATTAATTAAAAGAGTTTAATTAATTAAATGAAATCCCATGTCTAATATGATTAGAAGAGTTAACCAATATCTATATAAGAGGAGTCTTATAATAGATATCAGTTGATGAAATTCCAATTGTTGGAGAGTACTACTTTTCTATAGAGGATAGAAAACTAAGCCAACCACCCTCTTTCTTGATAATTCATCTTCCTTGGTGGATCACCTCTAGAGGTCAAACACTTGGGTGGCTAACGTTGATCAAAGGAAGGAATCTAACCCAAAAATTGAAGGAGATCACGAAGAACAAGGAGTTGTACTCGTACCTGTGGAAGTTTCGTTCTACAAGGGTATGATTCCATAACTTCTTATTTATCGTTTTAAATTAATAATTTGCATAAAGGATGATTCGGGTAATAGTCTTGTAGAAATTTTTTTAAACTCTGATATATCATATTTCGGATAATTTTTATAATTTGATTGCCTCACGATTTCGTACAAACCCAACACACTGGTCATCTTTCCAGTCTTGGTTGATTACGTTTTTGTCAATATATATATATCTACATATATATTTCAATTCCAGTCCAGGCTTGTGAGTGAAAACCCATCGCCCTTTACAGCTTTTATATATATCTAAATATATATATTGCTTTGTTCAATTTATTCAACTGTTGCATTTAACATTCATTTGTATATGAATTTGCACTGACATATCTACGGGCGAACTAGATTTATCCAAATCTCGCCACTTCTGGCTTTTAACGGTTCAAACAGGTCCCGACAGAACCTGGAAGCTATAATGGCTGAGATTTCTTTAAATCTAGTTATTTTTATAGTTTCAACTTCAAAAGCAACCTCGCGTCCCTTAGATCATTATCTAGTGGGAACGAGACGCTTCGGCTATGTGGACCGGGATTTACTGAATGAATCCCTGGTTCTGGCTATCTTGGGATATTTATCTGCTTCTATACAAATTTAAACTGTGCAGGTTTTCTAGCTACTCATATGTGAGCCTAGGAATCGTGGGATTCATGATCAAACTGATCAGAATTTGATTTCCACGATGGACAAACTCCGATCTACAGATGTACCCTGCCAATTTTTTCCTGTAAAATGTACATGTACAGACCTTAAAACGGTTATCCGGATTTAAGGTTTCAATATAGTGAAAATATAGATTGTCGTGTCAGCCTCCCTCCGATGGTTTTCATACCCATGAGGAGACCGACACTTTATATTTCTGTGGTCGAGGATGCTTCGAAGCCCAACATATCACCATTTGCATGCAGCCTTAAGGTTATAAAGATAAAATTGAGAGTAGCGATATGCTTCAATTCCTATGTCAGCGTAAGGGTTTGATAAAACCAGCTTTCAAAACATCCATGTCAATTCAATTCAAAAGCTTTTGCAAATCAAACTAAATGATGTTTTTTGCAAATCAAATCAAAGATTGATTTTCAAATCAAATCAAACCCTTCGTATATAGGCTCAACGAAGCCTGTCAAAGCTTTCAATCAATCAAAAGGCCCAATTTTCAAACAGCATTCACTCACGCATTCTAGTTTTAAGGGAAATATTGAAAAGATTGTGGTACCATGTCTACACGGGAGTCGTGGGGTGCCTAACACCTACCCCACACTTAACCAAGCCCCCGAACTCAAAACTCTAATTTCAAAGATCAAGTTTCGATAGTGTCCATCAATTGGGTTTCTTTTCAAATTAAATTCGGTTGAGTTGGTACAACCATTTTCAAAATTACCAACTGGCAACTCTGTTTGAATCAAATCAAATCGTCGACATACATATGTTGGCCTCTTTCCTAAAAACCCTTCAAAACCTTTTTTGCAATAAAAAGAATAAGGGTAGCGATAACTTAGGAAGATCGATTTGAGGAAAACCGGGTTATAAACCAACCCGCGATATTTCTTAAATTTTCTAACATCGACATGTGGTGACTCTGCTGGGGATAGTAGAGGGCTTAGGCCGCTTTCAATCTTTTCAAACATTTTCCTCTCAAAACTATTGAATGCGTGAAATCCTGCGTCTCCACAGTCAATGGATGAGTGAATGCTACGTCTTTCATTGAATGTATGAATGTTATGCCTTTACATTAAATGAATGAGAATGAATGCTTTAGTGCTTTGCACCCACATTAGTGCTTCACACGAACTGTCATTACATGCATAAGCGGTAATGCCGATGTATGTGAATGTATGCTGTGAGTCCCTCCACCAGGAGGCTAACCGGGTCGGTGATAAGTAAGGACTCTGGGGACGACTAAGTCTCCGGGGCTGCCTCCTGAAAATGCACCACCAGGATTCACTCCAGTTGAACGATTGGATTAACTTCCCTTCTAGTAGATTGCGATGATCTGGGAACCTTCATGCCAAAATAAAAGCCGCGAGAGTAACCTAGGATAGGTCAGCTTCTGATCAACCGAATCCGACGGGATGCTTCTTCATGCCTTCCTCTTTCAATTCCATGTCAAGTCTCCAATTACTGAGGAGCACAATGTAAATGACAATAATGAAAGATTTACTTTCCTGTCAAATATTCTGTCATCCTGCCATCAAAACAACTAACCTCGATTTTGCAGGATAAACTTAAAAAACACATATCATAAATGCATCCAGTCATTACCTAACACAGGGAACTGACACGTATATATTTTGGTGTAGGTAGGGAAAAATTGGTCCTATCACTAGATCAAAGGCCAGAAAAGCACCAAGTCCATCTACGGACATGGTTTCAAGTGCTCCACCAGAATCCACCCCTGTGTCTATGAAAGAATTTGAAGGATTGAAAAATCAGATAGCTGAACTAGCCGGTTTCCTTCGAGAGCAAAGCAAGGCCTTCAAAGAGAAATAATCTCAAACTCATCCAGAACCAGGAGCATCTGGTAGTGGTGCTGGAGGTCAAGATACAGAAAAGGCTAAAACTCAGA
Source organism: Panax stipuleanatus (assembly GCA_020205555.1). Classification (NCBI taxonomy): domain Eukaryota; kingdom Viridiplantae; phylum Streptophyta; class Magnoliopsida; order Apiales; family Araliaceae; genus Panax; species Panax stipuleanatus. The sequence goes on along the minus strand of CM035115.1, from coordinate 75,314,034 downwards.
TCCCTGGACACCAGAACCAGGATATAATCAACAAAACTCCAAAAATCACCATCCTAAGCATAGAACAGGAAGCTGGTGACATTCTCAAGAAAATTCAACAAATGGAACCTCCGGTCCATCAAAGGAACTGGGGCATTTGGTAGTGTCAACAACTTATATCTATGCATATTTCCTGGGCCTCAGTATCCCAAAAAATTTCAAGTCCCTGATTTTGAGGAATATAACGGATTAGGGGATCCTTATACACACCTGAAAGTTTTCATTGCAGAGCTCGGATCCTATATTGAGGACGAGAAACTTCGAATGCAACTATTTCAGAAAAGTTTAACCGGAGAAGCCAGAGCCTGGTATGCCTGTCTGGACAACTCCAAAATCCACAGTTGGGAAGAATTGGCCCATGCCTTCCTCAGCCAGTACAGTTTCCAATCTCAACTAGCTCCAGATCGGTATCAAATTACCAAAATCAAGAAGAATAACACTGAATCATTCAGAGAATATGCCCAGCGATGGAGATGGGTCACAGCACAAGTCACCCCAGCCATGACTGAATCTAAAATAGTCATGACTTTCGTCGATATTCAAGAAGCTCCTTATTATGAAAGGGTCCTATCAGGCATAGAAAAACCTTTCTCTGAAATGATCAAACATGGCGAAATGGCCGAAATGGGACTCAAGCCCAGGAAAATAAAAGACCTAACGGCACTCAAAGCCGTTGCTGAGCATATCCAATCTGGAAATTACTGGAATAATCCCCGTAGGGTCCATAAAAAAGAAAGATGAAGAAGTTTCTTTGGTGTTACAAGGACAAAATTCAAGAGATAATTCAAACAACACCCCCATTCAAAGGAGGAACTATACCCTTTTCCAAGCTGCAACACAGCCTTCAAATCCTTCATTCCAGAAAAATATGGAGGTCAGACGCAGAAGGACTTTCACCCCATTAGGGGATTCACTCGAGAACGTCTTCAAACTTCTGACAGCTCAGAAGAAGATTGGCCAACTCCTTCCGCCAACTAACACTAATGTCAGGAACTTCGACCCTAGCAAGAAATGTGCTTATCATTTCGGATCACCGGGCCATGACACTCAAGACTGTTGGTCCCTCAAGCATAAAATCCAAGATTTGATTGATAATGGAGAGATTGTGGTCACAAAGCCCGATCAACCGCATGTCCAAGACAACCCTCTCCAACAGCACAAGAGGGAGAGTGTCAACATGATCAACACTTTAAGTGGAGAAAGATCCAAATACCTCCACTATGTTGAAGAATCCACTCAATCCAACAACATCAGCCCAATGAGTTAGGAAGCTTTTGAAAAATAATTCCTGATAGAACAAGAAATAAAGTCTATCAAGGAACAAATCGAGCAGTTGGCTGAACTGGTCTTCTACCAACATCAACTCACCAGAAAGATGTTGAAGCAAATCCATCAATCTATGGGCAGTTGCTCTCCTCCAGCGGAAGTTAATTCTAATCAAGATCATAGCCGGACTTGTGAGCTTACACCCTGGACTGACATAGGGATCGAAGAAGCAAGTGTCCAAGCAGATAGGAAGTTCCTATTTCAAAGGAATTTCACCAATTTGAACCAATCAATGGAAGAAATCCTGCAAATGATGATCAACAAAGGATTGGTTGAAAACTTGCTACCTCCGCTGAACCCTCAATCCAAAAAATTCAAACCTGACCAAATATGTGAGTACCATTCCAACTCTCCCGGCCATGTTACAGAAGATTGTTGGGCACTTCATAACCTAATTCAAGACCTGATTGAGAAAGGTGACCTAATCAGAGGAGATCAAATCCTCGACATGATAGATAAAGATAGCCTCTGGATCCCCGATGCATGGTATCAGGACACAGTGGTTGTCATATTTTGCGATAATAAATCAATCATCACACCCCTGGTACTGACAGGTAAAGGGCCAAGATAAACAAAATCTTGTGAAGGTGGCTGCACCTCAGCCTCTAATTTTTCCCTTCAGGCCTCAATATCCAATCCTCAGTCTGAAGAAGGTCCTATGGAACTATGAGGACATTGAAAGCTCTGCTGCAAACAACATTTCCATCCTGTCAAAGGATAATCCATTATACCTGCCTTAGCGGATGATTAAACCAGTTACCAAAGCAAAAGAAAAGGTGGCTGAAGAAAAGATAAAAGAGTTCCTCAAAAAGATGGGACACAATTAAATCAAGATAGTGCAAAGCTTAAAAGACGCACCAAAGCAGATATCCATCCTGGACTTGGTCCTATCATCAGAGGATCACCGTAACATCCTAGTGAAGGTACTAGAAGAAGCCCATCTGCCACACATGGTAGACACGGAGAAATTCCATCACGTGATAGAACACATTTTCAACAACAATGTGATTTCATTCACAGATGATGATATCTCGGCTGAGGGGAGGGGTCACCACAAGTCCCTGTATATAGCCGTTATGTCCTCCGGATACGTGATCGGAGGAGTGCTTATTGATGGAAGATCTTCCCTCAACATTTGTCCATACGACACGTTGGAAAGGATGAAGATTAATCCAAACCAGATCAAAGCCAGTCACATGGTTATCCGGGCTTTCGATAGATCTCGCCGCCAGGCTATGGGGGGAAATTGAGCTTCCTCTAGAAATTGGTCCACTCACCTTCTACGTATCATTTCAGGTGGTCAACATAGCCACAGGATAAAACTTATTGTTGGGCAGGCCATGGATCCATATGGCCGGGGCTATTCCATGCACCCTCCATCAGCAACTCAAGTATATTATCAACGGCAGCCTCATCACAGTGAATGCTGAATCGGAATACCCTACCCACATACATGGGGACATGCCAGTGATTATCCTGGACACCGGGGTTGAGCCTGTAAGTTTTTAAGCTCTCGAGGTGAGCAATATTTAATATCTACCAATTGGGGCACCAGCCCTGAAGCCTAAAATTTCCACTGAAGTAATGACAGTGGGCCAAGAAATGGTAGCTGCGGGATTCCAACCTGGAGAAGGGTTAGGAAAAAATAAGCATGGCATTAAGATGCCAATCCAAATCCCAAATCAGATGGCAAGAGCAGGATTGGGATTTTCGTCCGGGTCAAACCACTGGAATCCACATAAACATCCCAAGGCTCAAGCCTCCACGATTCTGCTCGCAAACCTCACAAATGTTGGATGGGTGAAACCTACGAGGAAGATCCCTACGGGGGCATCATCCATGTTATTTCCTTCAATCATACCAGTCCATGAAAGGAAAGCCCTCAAGCCTGAGGTAGATAGCTAAAAGGGAAAAGAAAAGATCATGTACGAAGGACGAGACCCATTCGCTAACATGAAGGTCATTATCAACTACGAAGGGATGAATAATGAAATCCCAGATAGTGACGATGAAGATCGTGCTCACTTTCCTCACAACAAACAGAGGAACAATCCCCAGAAAAGCCTCGGCCATATCCTAAGGGATGTATCAGTTGTCATTCAAGACGAGACAGACGAGCACACTTCCAGCATCCTCCCTATCCATGAGGATCTAACCTTGGATAATTGGAGCAGTGTCCCTTGCCTTAGTCGAAAAGGGTAAAGGGGTAGACAGTCAATCTGCCCTTAATTATGCTTTCATTTACTGCTTACTTTTGATTGCACAACTAGAGCAGTCACTTTTGTCATGCTTTACAAATGCTATGTGTATTTAAGCAGTTGTGTATAGTAATGAAATCATTTTTGTTTTCAGGACCCAAGCATTGGATGTGTGTGTCTCTGCTGATGAGATGCCAACCTGTCAACATAACTCCAACCATGATGCAAGATTGAGCTTCGACTTGACGGATCTTGATCAAGAGGAGAAAGATGACTATGAGGTGCCAGAGGAGATCAAGGAATGGGTCGAAGATAACCCAAACCAAACCTCGACCAAACCTCCACCATCAAAATAGGAAACCCCCAAAACCATCAAAGAAATTCAAATAGGTTTAGACCTTACATCGGATCAAAAAGCCGACCTGATCGCGCTCCTAACACAGTACCAGGATGTATTTGCATGGTCAGATGAAGACATGATCGGTCTATCCACAAACATTGTCATCCATCGAATGCCCATCAAAGAAGGGTTCAAACCAGTCAAACAAAAGCTCAGACGATTGAAACCTGAGTGGAGTCTCAAAGTCAAAGAAGAAATCATTAAGCAATTCAAAGTCGGGATCATCATGGTATCAATATATCCCGAATGGCTATCAAACATAGTCCCCGTACCTAAACCAGGAGGGAAGGTACAAGTCTGCGTGGATTACCGGGATCTAAACAAAGTTTGTCTCAAGGACAATTTCCCGGTACCTTTTATCCACATCCTGATTGACAATACTGCGCAGTACAACATGTATTCCTTCGAAGACTGCTTTGCTTGTTACCATCAAATCATGGTTGCTGAAGAAGACCGGGAAAAAATAACTTTTATCACTCCTTGGGTAACTTTTTGCTACCGACGACTATCCTTCAGCCTCATCAATGCCGGAGCAACGTATCAGCGAGCCATGATGGCTCTCTTTCATGATATAATGCACAAAAAAATAGAAGTCTATGTTGACGACATCATCATTAAGTCCCGGAGGGAGGATGATCACATAGACCATCTCAGGAAGCTGTTCAACAGGTTGTGCAAGTACAACCTCAAACTAAATCCCGCCAAATGCACTTTTGGCGTCAAGGTAGGTAAATTACTAGGATTCCTGGTGAGCAATCGGGGCATTAAGTTAGACCCCGCTAAGATTAAAGCCATTTTTGAAATGCCCGTGCCTCATACAGAGAAGGAGATACGAGGATTCCTAGGAAGGATCAACTTCATAAGTCGATTTATTTCACAGCTCACAGTAACCTGTGAGCCCATCTTCAAGCTGTTAAGGAAGAATTCCTCCATCAAATGGAATGAGGATTGTCAACAAGCCTTCCTTGCAATCAAAAAGCAGCTTGTCGAAGCACCTGTTTTGGTACCTCCAAGGGATGGAGTCCCCTTATTCATATACTTGTCCGTCAATGCCAATGCCATAGGCTGTATGCTAGGACAGAAGGATGATAGTAGCAAAGAAAGATCTATCTACTACATCAGCAAAAGATTCAGCAATGGGAAATAGAAGTATACTCTGATCGAGAAGACATGTTGTGCATTAGCATGGGCCGCCATGAGGTTGCATCACTACTTGCATGGGCACACGACGTATCTCATATCACGCATGGATCCACTAAAATACGTCTTCAACAAACCAATGTTAAATTGCCGACTTTCCAAATGGCAATTGATTCTACAGCAGTTCGATATTATCTACGTGACTCAGAAGTCTATCAAAGGCCAAGGCATTGCAGATCAATTAGCAGAAGCACCTTCAGGAGGGTTCGAGCCCTTGGAGACATATTTCCCAGATGATGGGATTATGACAATTCAACAACTCCAGTCAGATAATACAGTCCAACCATGGAAAAAGTATTTCGATGGAGCGGTAAACATGGAAGGTTCCGGAGCTGGGGCAGTCCTTATCTCTGGAAAAGGTGATCAATATCATGTGGCTACCAAACTTCAATTGGCAACGCCAACAACACGGCAGAGTACGAAGGCTGTATACTGGGGTTGAAACTAGCCCAATCCATGGATATCAAACACTTATTGGTCTTTGGAGATTCTGAGTTAGTCATCAGACAAACCACCGACAAGTATCTCACAAAAGAACTGCATCTGCTGCCATATCTTTGGCAAGTCCTAAAAATGTCCCAGGAGTTCGAAGCAATAAACTTCGTCCACATTCCTCGGGGTCAAAATGACTTTGCCGATGCATTGGCAACGTTGGTTTAATTAATCCGCATATCCAACAGGAGTGGGTTTCCTAACATCCAGTTCATAAATCAAAAAGCCCCTACATACGGGAATTACATTAGAGAAGTATCAGACGAAATACCTCCTGTCAAGCAACCTTGGTTTCAAGACATCAAGGAATATCTCCGTGATGGATCTATACCTGCTGGTGCAAGCCAATCAGAGCATAAATGGATTCTCAGAATGGCCATGAAGTTCTATCTAAATGGAGATGGACTGTACAAAAGGGATGCTGGTATAGGCCTGTTAAGATGCCTCAACAAGGAGCAAGCCCAAAGACTAATGGATGAAATCCATGGAGGAGTCTATGGTCCACACATGAGCGGCCATCTGCTGGCCAAGAAGATAATCAGAATAGGACATTACTGGATCTCGCTCAAAGCTGATTGCAATGATCACGTCAAGAGATGCTTTCAATGCCAAACACATGGAAATGCCATCCACGCTCCTCCAAATGAGCTGCACAACATAAGTGCACTATGGCCTTTTTCTATGTGGGGTATGGACGTGATAGGTCCAGGCGAACCCAAAGCCAGCAACGGTTATTGGTTCATCTTCACCATGATCGACTACTTCACCAAATGGGTTGAACCAGCCTCATTTCCTAAAGTCACAAAAGAGGTCATCATCAGTTTTATCAGAAACAATGTCGTCTGTCGATATGGACAATCGGAGGTGATCGTATCAGACAACGCCAAAAATCTGAACAATCAAATAATTGTAGAACTGTGCGACAAGTTCCACATCAAACATCTCAACTCTATCATCTATCGGCCCAAGATGAATGGTGCTGTCAAAGCGGCCAACAAAAACATCAAGAAGATCATGCAGAAAATTTCTGCCAATCACAAAGACTGGCCTGACCTGCTACCTCTCACCCTGTTAGCCTACAGAACGTCAATGCGCACCTCTACTGGGGCTACCCCCTATTCATTGGTCTATGGCATAGAAGCAGTCCTCCCCATAGAAGTAGAGATGGAGTCTTTACGAGTATTAATAGATGCTCAGATGGACGAAGATCAATGGTTGCAAGACCGATATCATCAACTGTCCCTGATAGACGAAAAGAGGGCCACAACCATTTTCCACGGACGGTTATACCAGCAAAGGATCGCCAGGTCCTACAACAAGAAAGTCTGAATCCGACAATTCAAAGAAAATGATTTGGTGCTAAAGAAAATCCTGGCCAATCAGGATGAAGCCAAAGGAAAATTTTCCCCAAACTGGGAAGGCCCTTTCATTGTCAAGGAAGTGCTGACAGGGGGAGCCATCAGGCTACAAGAAATGGATGGGAACGAATTTCCCCAACTCATCAATTCAGACACCATGAAAAAGTACTACGTTTGAAGCACATGCATATCTGCATCTGGGTACTATAAATCGAATTAGGTTCGGCTTTTCACTAGAGAAGCATGAACTACGAATGACCTGATCTCCCTCAACCCAGGAGTACTTAGGCAACCATCTATGGTGCGGTCAAACCAAGCAAAAATCCAAAGAACTTGCAAATCCCAGCATCAAATTCCAAAGCTCATCGAACCAAATTCAAACCTCAGATAAACTCTTTGCAAACCTCCTCAATTAAACAACCAGAACTACGCATGACCTGATCTCCCTCAACCCGGGAGTACTTAGGCAGCCCTCTACGGCGCGGTTTGACCTTTAAGGAAAAACAAAAAAATGGAAGACCAGTTCCAAGACACCGAAGTCAAATGAAAGCTAAATACTGTCAAGCTATTTGGTTACCAGACCTATTTGAGGAACTCCCTTGACACCTCAACTGTCAGTCCATCAAGGAGAAGCTCAAAATGCATCAATAACTGCGAGTCATGACAGAAGTGGTAATCACTCAGCGATGACAATACATATCTAAGCATGGAAGTATCTCAAAAATATATTTCTCTGATATATAAACTGCTTTATATATATAGTGCTCTGTACATGACAAAAATGGTTGTCCTAGTCTGTGCAGGAAAAATAAAGCTAGTCTATGGACCCAAGGACAAGCAGGTCAGCAATGCCATCATGGCATCTCTCTCTGAAGATGGAGGCGCATCTATAAGAGTAGTCCACTCAGCCTCCATAAGGCTAAGAACATTTACAGTCATCTGCAAGGTGGTACTGTGGTCATCAATGTAAGCACTCATCTCGGTAACCAAACCATGGGAGTAGGATCGAAGAGCCGTACTATCAGCAATGTGGAAATCACGAGAAGCTATAGCCTCATCCATCTATGCAAAAGATGTGTCCCGAGAAATAAAAGTCTTCTTAATCTCAACATATGTTGCATCTCTGGCTGAGCGAAACTCGTCTCGCTCCACAATGGCAGTATCTAAAGCAGAGCGAAGCTCCTCTCGCTCAATTAATCCAGTATCCAAAGCGGTCCTGAGACCATCCCTCTCAGGAAAAGCTAAATCCCTGCCAGACAGGGCAGCCAACATCTGCGCTCTAGCTGAATCTCTCTCAAAGGTCATCTTGAATAGAGAATCTGACAAAGCTGGATCTGTCCCTGTGAGAATAATCGGGGGATCACTAATCAAAGCTACCGCCAAATCTGCGAAAAGCTCATCCTCAGTAGGAGAATCGGGATCCTCCATGGGCTTCTCCTCGTCAGAATCCGCAAGCGGAGGTAAATAAAGCTCCGCTACTGCGACTGCGCTCTCTGCCTTTAACCATGCAGAATATTTCAGAGAATGACCCTGATGTCTACTAGAGAACTCAGCCCTCTCCATGTGAGTCCAACACTCATAGACTCTAACCAAGTCGAGCGGGGACATAGATGAAGCCGACATCCTTTGATTAGCAGAATCCTTAAAATGATGCATACTCTGCCACTGATCAAACTGCTCCATAACTGCCAAGGGATGATAAGTAGTCACACCCCTCAATCCTGCCAAAGGCAAATAATCCATGCCAGATGCATAAGTAATGAAGTTAAACGGGGTCGCCATCCCTGAGTATAACAAAATTGTGAACTGATGCTCAATATCCGATAAAAATGCTAACCAGGACTCTGAGTCGATTCAATCAGGTGGACGGAAGGAGTAAACTGAGGATATCTTGTGGCTAAAATTATAGGCATGAGGTCTAAATGATCCAATAGGCCGTATGTGTGACATCAACCACATATACAGCACGACCGAGCTACCCAGAAAACCCCCGCTGGATGGGTACTGCAAGAGGTGAGCGACCTCAAAGTCTCTGCCAAGATCATAGGGATAATGGTACTCCCCTGCCTAAGGGCTCTGACTATAACAACCAATCCCACATCAAGGTGATCTAAACACAATGGCATGTAAACATACGCCATGATGCACATCAGCAGCATGTCTATCCAGGCTGTCTGCCACTCCTCTGCGAAAATGATAAAATCCCCGACGTGACGGTTGTAGCTATCAAGCTCACCGTAGCGCTCTATTAATAAATCAAGGGAGATCACATGCCCTGAAACGATCTCATCGATTACTATGCTCTACCAAAGATCGAAAAGCCGAGTAAACGGTCTCCGCATATCACTGATAGCTGTCCGAGCACACGACGACTCTAAATCCAAGCCAGTAAATCTCCGGTACACCTCCAGAGTAGGCAAAAGCTCACACCGCCCAATGCGGAATACCTGTCTCTTCGGTACCCATAAGGGTAGGACGCCATCAATGAAGCCGTCTGGAACCCTAAAATTTACAAGGGCCATCAAATGCCCCAGCATTTGGTTAACTGTCCCCCTAGCTGGAAAGGGCAGACTATCATACTATAACCGCAACGATGCCGCCACCTTTGACAGTGGCAAATGCTCTATACGGTTAACTACAGACGTAGTCATCTGTAGCACCAAATCACATGACCGTCCAGAGGTCAAGTCAAATCGCAGCTGTCTGAATGCATACACATGATACATGCATGATGGCAATGATATAAACATGATGCAGCAGATAAAGATGACAGAAATATGTACAAAAGCTATCTACTGCATACATCATCCCTATATCCTAGTACAAAGTCAAAGGAAGAATATAGGGAAATGGGGCACCACCATCTAGCTAATATAGTGGTCTATTAAAATGATGGCACAGATGCCAAATAGGCTAAGTAATGGCTGACCAAAAATATAGCTGCCATATCTATCACAGGAAGTCACAGACCTCGGTATCAAACCGATCGACCTACTCTAGATGCTCTGTCTGCACAAAGCTGCTGGGATCAGGCATATCTAGGCGGTATAAGGGAGGATCTGCCCCTGTATAACTGCTACTAAATGGACCTGAAGAGGGCCTGCTCCAGAGCTGAATGGGTCAAATGAAGATGCCTCTGATGGATCTCGGCAAAGGTGCCTGATAAAGAAACGAGCCTGGTCCAACTCCCTAGTCAAATGTGCTATCTGGTCTGCATGAGTAGGCTCTCTAATACAAGCTAATCAGTACGTCATCATCACGGACCCCGGCACCATGTCTGCCATAAAATGGGTGGCACGAGTCTGAGCCCCGATAGTGCGAGGACTCCACCAACTATAAAAAGTTGTCTAGCTGTATGGGCCCTATGATAGATCAAAGCCATCTATACCCTCCAAAGGGATGTCTGTCAAAGGCACGGACAATGGCCAGTGATGCCAAGCAGGAGGAGCCATAAGAATGCGAATCTCCCCTGTGAAGCTTCAAATGGCACGTTCTCCAAGATAGAGCTCCCAGCCTCCCTCCGTCAACATAGGGACTCTGCGGGTTGATAAATCAAACTCTCGACGTGTGGGGAAACCTCCATCAAATCTGACGATCAAGTGCTCGAATGTGTACCGCGTCTAGGTGATCGAGCCCGCCATAAAAATCTCCAACTGTAGACGGGCATGAGTGAATCCCTCAGCAACCAAGACCTCTATCAAAATGGAGTGATGCCATCTCCATCCACGTGGATAAGTCTCCAAACCTAATGCTGAAATGGGTCATAGGCAAGGAAGCCTCTCAAATGGCCAAAGCTATCCATGCAAATATCAAAAGTCCTCAGTGACCAAGACTGCCAAAAATAAGTGCAAAAATAGTACAAAAATCAAAAAGGTACAAAAAGATGTACTCACCAGCAAAAACTGATGGAATCATAACCAAGCCTCCGTGACACCCTCCGAAAGCAGGCGCATGCCCCGGGAGAAAATAGGCAAAGGTATAGGAGCCCCAATCAATGTCACTGAGGTGCTCTACATGCTGAGTGGCGCTGATCAAAGAAAAAGACACCGTCGATGAGTTGTCCCCCACAAAATAACCCCTGATGATCGACAAAAATAATCGCCTCAGAATGTGATCTCTAGCCCTCCGATCATCAGGCGGAGGCAACTGCAAAGTCTCGTCTTGGGCATCTATACACAAAGGACCAGATCGGACTGCCCAACCCTTGAATGCCGACTGAGGGACTCCCAACAAGGATCTAACTGAGGTGGGTAAAATGTCAGACACAACAGGCACTGTCTCGCCCTCAAACTCAATGCCGGTGATAAATCTCCAATCCACAGGAGTCATCATCACCTCGCAATCAAGCAGATGAAGGGACTGAGTCTGGTTGAACCAACGCTCAGACAAAGCCCTCATATACCCCCAAGGGCAATGGCAGGGCAAGATCAAGAAGAAGGCCTGAAATCCCTAACCATCTACGATCTCCCTGTAATCCTCGTGCAGAGTCTAATAGAGGGACTGCACACTAAACCAGTTCCCCCGAGGCTGTGTCAAGCCAGGGACCTGCATCAAAAATTAACCTATATCAAAAAATTTGTGCCTCGAGAATGGCCAGAAGATGGGAAACGAATCCAGAGGAAAGAAAGACTTAAAGTCACCTCGTTCTCTTGAAGATATCTCGAAGGATGGCGACTCCAGTCGCCCAGCAACTCCGAGTCACCCAGCAACTCCTGTGTCTGCACAGCAATGTTCGGGACCTCCGCACGTGGAACATAAGCTGGAACATGAGCAACAAAAGTAGTCTCCTTGTCATCAATGTCAATGGGCTTCTCATCCTGTGTTGGACGTATCCTGCTCTCTACCAATCTGTGAGGCGTAGTAGCTGGACGGGCCTGTGGGATGGCAGAAGCCATCCTCTATCTAACGCCTGATGAAACCATGGTAGAGCTGTCGGGTTGATCGAGATCCATCGCATACACCAGTACTCCGAAATCACCTCAGAGAGGGTGTGGAACTGACGGATTCAGAATTCGACTAACAGAACTTCGTAGATCTGAAAAAGAAGATCGAAAATCCTTTCGCTGCTCAAATGGGAAACTTGTAAAATGAAAAATCCCGTAGCACATTAAATAAGCTGGGCAGCCGCAGCTCCACCTGCGGATGCCGCACCTCTACCCGTGGTAGCCTAGGTGGGTCCCACTCCCCCCAGGCCCGATTCAGTTTGAGTCAAAACAAAGTTTAAACAGGCTACTAAGTTAAATCTGAAGAGAAATCGCTACGCGATTGAGCTGTTTGTCCAGAAATCCTGCGTTTAAGCAGCGTAATCCTGATGGAAAGGGAAATTACTCGAGGACCCTTGATATTCATCCCGGAACCATATTCGGGGATCAACATATCAAACTACGAAAAAATTGCGCAAGAATTGCGTGAAATTGCCAAAAACTACCGTTTTTCAAAGTTCAGGTTTCGACCGAAGCGGTTTCAGCCGTTGGCTCAGCCCCAGTGAAGTTCAGGTTCCAACCGAAGTTAATTTCAGCCATTGGCTCAGCCCTAATGAAGTTCAGGTTCTAACCGAAGTTAATTTTAGCCGTTGGCTCAACCCCCGCAAAGTTCGGGTTCTGACCGAAGTTAATTTCAGCCGTTGGCTCATCCCTAGTGAAGTTCGGTTCCAACCAAAGCAGTTTCAGCCGTTGGCTTAGCCCCAACAATGCTCGGGTTTTGATCAAAGTCAATTTCAGCCATTGGCTCAAACCCAGTGAAGTTTGGGTTTTGATCGAAGTCAATTTCAGCCGTTGGCTAATCCCCATCGAAGTTTGGGTTCCAACCGAAGCAGTTTCAGCCGTTGGCTCAACCCCAGCAAAGTTCGGGTTCCGACTGAAGTTAATTTCAGCCGTTAGCTCAACCCCAGTGAAGTTCGAGTTCTGATCAAAGTCAATTTTAGCCGTTGGCTCAGCCCCAGCAAAGTTCGAATTCCGACCGAAGTCAATTTCAGTCATTGGCTCAACCCCAGCAAAGTTTGAGGTTTGATCGAAGTCAATTTCAGCCGTTGGCTCAGTCCAAGCGAAGTTTGGGTACTGACTGAAGTGGTTTCAGCCGTTGGCTCAGCCCCAGTGAAGTTCAGGTACGGATCGAAGCGGTTTCAGTCATTGGCTCAGCCCCAGCGAAGTTCAGGTTCTGACCGAAGCAATTTCAGCCGTTGGCTCAGCCCCAACGAAGTTCGGGTTCCAACTTAAGCAATTTCAGCCGTTGGCTCAGCCCTAGCGAAGTTCAAGTTCCAACCAAAGCAGTTTCAGCCGGTGGCTCAACCCCAGCAAAGTTCGAGTACAGATCAAAATACAGTCCAATCATTGGCTCAACCCCAATGACGCTTCAACTGATGGCTTAACCCCAGCCAAGCAATATAAGAGATATGGCAATGGAAACAATTATAACAGTCCATCACCACTGATGGAATCTGTTATACACATCCTCAAAGGGGATCATTGAGGTAGTATCAATTAGAATCTACGAAGCTATCACAAAGGACGTCTTCTCTAATAGATCAAGACAGAAAAATTTGTGATAGCTTAACTCCGCCAATCTCATTAGAGTCATATCAGTTATCGTGAATAATATCATCCCCAGCAGAAAATGATAGAGGTAGTTCGTGGTAACTCCCTAATACCATCAAGGGCTATACAAGACGGCGTCATCCCCTGCCAAGTGATAATGCATGCATCAAAAAGTAGCCCCATTCTACTTCAAGAAACCCAGCCTTAGAAATGACTCTGGCATTTTCTATTCCCAGTGTCTACTAATGTTTATCCTGTCCACTCCACTACGTTACATGGACATGTTAAAGAGGGGAATCTGTAGACACTCGAGATTTTCCTTGCCCCGATACTCATCCAGTAGAATAGTAAAATCGTCAATCAACCCCGAATCCGATCCACAATATCGGTGCTCCAGTCAAATCTGATTCCCAACATCGGTAATCAAGCTTCGACATTCAATCGGACCATCAATCAAGCTCCGACAGTCAATCGGATCATCAAGCTTAAACCCCGGTCTTAACACGTGAGGTATCAATCAACCTCGGTCTCAACCCGAGAAATTAAATCAACCCCGGTATCAACCCGGGAGGTATCAATCAGCCCCGACAGCAACTCGGGAGGTACCAATCAACCTCAGTCTCAATCCGGGAAGTGCAGGTCATCCCTGGTCTCAACTCGGGACGTCAGGCCAACTTCATACATCAGCCTGAAGCATCACAACAACTCTATAGCAAAACCTGGAATGACCACGTTAGCCTCAGAGACAACCCTGAGGTCAAAAGACTCGACTGGGATCCAAGTCTTGGAATCAGCTCCCAGAAGTCAACCAGCGACTATGCCAACACTACAGGCAGTTCCAAAAGGGGTATAACGGTCATTTTACCAACTTTCAACCAACTTGGTCAAACTCAAGCCAAATTGATGCCGCCAAAGTCAGAATGAACCCTAACGACGATCCCGAGTGGCAACAACGCAAAATAGTTCAACGGATAAACTGCGTGGAATCAAAGACCTGGTTATGAACCCTTTTTCCTGGACCAGGAAAATGTTTTTTCCCATCTTATATCAACACTCTCGGCGAGAGCTTTCCAAAAAGGTATCGCACGCCTCAAACGGACGCTTCGATCAAAAGTTAAAAAGTTTTCGACTGGACATCGCATTGCTCAGAGTGCACGTACTTTGAGATGACCAAGCTGGGCACGCGAGACCCACCTCGAGTGGCTGCACCTCTACCTATTATATCAGCATGTAGAGGTGTGGCTCCCTCCTATATAAATAGAGGGGCAGCCCGCTCTTATTTGCATGAGTAAGAAGCGCAACGAAGCCTTGCCTGACTGATTTTTTGACTTTTACACCTCTTCCAACCCCAAATATTTTCACTCCAATACATAGATATACCCATATACTAACACATATCAAAAAAGCACCGGTAGATTTGGACGTTTAAGGCCTACGATTTGGCAAAAAGCCCGTAGTGCAGCCCATTGTAAATATTTTTACGATCACCAAGTCAATACTACTATTTTGCACTGTTTTGCACCTGCACATAAAGTTTTATCTTCTAAATATGCCCGGAACTTACTTCCGTGGCCGTTTTTGTCTAAAATTGACACAGTTTTGTACACAAACTCCGTTTTTAACATTTTTACAACTCGGATTGACGATCCATCAGCTCCAATAGCTTCAATGCACTAGCACACATTGTTTTGGCAACTTCGCCGGACTGCGTTGTCTTTCCAGTCCGGTTTTAGCCTTTTTCTGTATATATTTAACTGTTTATGTACTAACATTTCAATTCTGTAAAGCCCGAATTTTAAATTCGAGGTAGTTTACCGCTTTTATATATATTTATGTATATCTAAGTGATTTTCACCATAACTGGTCTTCGTACCAGTATCGGTTGACTACTTTCCTGTTAATATATATATATATATATATATATATATTAATTCAGTCCGGGCACAGGCGTGAAAACTCATCTCATTTTTTACTATTTTTGCACACTTCGCCATACTGGGTGCTCTCCCTAGTCACTTGTTGACTAATTTTTTGCAATTTATATTTAGTTCGGCCTGGATCATTCTGTGGCCTTTTTACTACTTTTATATATATTTATGCATATATAAGAAGCCTTCACCATCACTGGTCAACTTTTTAGTCTTGGTTGACTACGTTTCTGTCAATATATATAACTACATATATATTTCAATTCCAGTCCGGGCTTGCGAGTGAAAACCCATCGCCCTTTACAGCTTTTATATATAGCTAACTATATATATTGCTTTGTTCAATTTATTCAACTGTTGCATTTAACATTCATTTGTATATGAATTTGCACTGACATATCTGCGGGCGAACTAGATTTATCCAAATCTCGCCACTTCTAGCTTTCAACAGTTCAAGCAGGTCCCGACAGAACCTGAAAGCTATAATGGCTGAGATTTCTTTAAATCTAGTTATTTTTATAGTTTCAGCTTCAAAAGCACCCTCGCATTCCTTAGATCACTATCTAGTGGGAACGAGACGCTTCGGCTATGCGGATCGGGATTTACTGAATGAATCCCTGGTTCTGGCTATCTTGGGATATTTATCTGCTTCTGTACAAATTTAAACTGTGCAGGCTTTCTAGCTACTTATATGTGAGCCTATGAATCGTGGGATTCATGATCAAACTGATCAGAATCTAATTCCCACGATGGACAGACTCCGATCTACAGATGTACCCTGCCAGTTTTTTTTCTGTAAAATGTACATGTACAGACATTAAAACGGTTATCCGGATTTAAGGTCTCAACATAGTGAAAATAGGGATTGTCGTGTTAGCGTCCCTCCGATGGTTTTCACACCCATGAGGAGACCGACACTTTATATTTCTGTGGTCAAGGATGCTTCGTAGCCCGACAAATCACCATTTGCATGCAGCCTTAAGGCTATAAAGATAAAATTGAGAGTAGCGATATGCTTCAATTCCTATGTCAGCGTAAGGGTTTGATAAAACCAGCTTTCAAAACATCACTGTCAATTCAATTAAAAAGCTTTTGCAAATCAAATTGAAGATTGATTTTCAAATCAAATCAAACCCTTCGTATATAGGCTCAACGAAGCCTGTCAAAGCTTTCAATAAATTAAAAGGCCCAATTTTTAAACAGCATTCGCTCACGCATTCCAGTTTTAAGGGAAATATTGAAAAGATTGCGGTACCGTGTCTATACGGGAGTCGTGGGGTGCCTAACACCTTCCCCACACTTAATCAAGCCCCCGAACTCAAAACTCCGATTTCAAAGATCAAGTTTCGACAGTGTCCATCAATTGGGCCTCTTTTCAAATTAAATTTGGTTGAGTTGGTACAACCATTTTCAAAATTACCAACTGGCGACTCTGTTTCAATCAAATCAAATCGTCCACATACGCATGTTGGCCTCTTTCCTAAAAACCCTTCAAAAACTTTTTTGCATTAAAAAGAATAACGGTAGAGGTAACTTAGGAAGATCGATTTGAGGAAAATCGGGTTATAAACCAACCCGCAATATTTCTTAAATTTTCCAATGTCGACAGGCCCGTAGTGCAAAGATGGACAGGTGTTGAGATGAATATGACCACTGGTGATACAAATGAATATCTTTGGCCGTAGTGCAAAGATGAATATTTGATTTGAGATATATATTGATTGATGTTGCAGGATAAAATATTGATGGTGGACTTTTAAATCATAGAAGATAGTAGACATCATTCTCTACGTAACTCTTCTAATGAATTGTTAATTCCGCTGCAATTGTTGATCTAAAACTTGTTGTCTATAATATTTTATCTGATTGTTGAAGACTAACGATAAATTATTTTTCATTATCTTAGTCATAATATTCTTTATTGGGCTAGTTGAGCTCACCCTTTTCTTCCATTGTTCTCTTCAGGAAATGAGAATATCGCGGGTACTAGTAGGGGAATGGAGTGATGGTCCGAGTAAGAGCTGTAGAAGTCCTCGTTATTTTTTTTTTGTAAAATAGTGTGATAATAAATGTAATGAGGACTTAGTTTGAGTGTTTATATTTTCTACATTTCTGTATTGACACTCATAGTTGTGTGGTCGTTTGATATAAAAGATTGTATTTGAATTCTATACCATGTAGTTTGCGACTCAGAATGGGTTGAGTATTGAACCTATTTTGAGGGCGTCACAAAAACAGTCAGAATCTGATTCTCACGATGGACAAAGTCAGATTTACAAATGTACTCTGCCAGTTTTTCTGCAAAAAAATGTACATGTAAACAGGCCTTAAAATGGTTATCCGGATTTAAGGTCTCAAGATAATGAAAAAATATCTATTGTCGTGCCAGTGTCCCTCCGATGGTTTTTATACCCATGAGGAGACCGACACTTGTCTATTTCTGTGGTCGAGGATGCTTCGCAGCCCGACAAATCACCATTCACGTGCAGCCTTAAGGCTATAAAGTTAAAATTGGAAGTATCAACAGGCTTCAATTCCTATGGCAGCGTAACGGTTTGATAAACCAGCTTTCAAAACATCATTTTCAAATCAATCAAAAGAAAAGCTTTTCAAAGAAAATCAAATTAAATGCTTTTGCAAATCAAATCAAAGACTGATTTTCAAATCAAATCAAACCCTTCGTATATAGGTTCAACGAAGCAAAGAACTACTTTCAATCAATCAAATTAATATGTCCAATTTTCAAACAGCATTCACTCACGCATTCCAATTTTAAAGGGAAATATTGAAAAGATGCGGTACCGTGTTTACACGGGAGTCGTGGTGTGCCTAACACCTTCCCCACACTTAACCAAGCCCCCGAGCTCAAAACTTTATTTTCAAAGATCAAGTTTCGACAGTGTCCAGCAATTGGGTCTCTTTCAAACAAAACTTAGTTGAGTTGGTACAACCATTTCAAATCTACCAACTGGCGACTCTATAAAACGTTCAAATCGTCGAAATGATACATGTTGGCCTTTCTCCTAAAAAATCCTTCAAAACTTTTTTCCTAAATAAAAAGAGTGAGGGTAGAGAGAACTTAGGAGAAGAGATTAAAAGACCCGGGTTGTGACCCGACCCGCAGATTTTTTAAACCAACGTCGACAGATACTTTCGGAGGGTAGATAGTAAAGCCAATCCTTAGCTGAAGCTTTCAGAGAAAATGGAAAGGCTCGTAGCTTGATCTACTCTTCGGTTACTCCGGTAGGTTTCATACTCGTGCATACCACATGAAATTCCTTCAAGTGTTTGTGGGGATCCTCACATGCCAAACCATGAAAAGAAGGTAGAAGATGTATTAGTCCAGATTTCAATTCAAAGTGAGTATTAGTATCAAGATTAGGGAAAGTTATGCATAAGGGTTGTTGGTTCAAATCAGAAGCCGAAAGCTCTTTCAGGGTTCGATTTGCTGCCATGGCTTCCTTTTCTGCACGATTCGCCCGAGCTTCCTTCCTTAATCTTTGAATGGTTCTCTCTATCTCTAGATCACACTTTAAATCACCTTCACTAGTAGATAGAGTTTCGGGCATAAACAATCAAGGAAATTCAAATTACCTATAAGAAATAAAAACTAAAATAAAATAAGGATCACAAAAATATAAAAATAAACTAAAATCAGTCCCCGGCAGTGGCACCAAAATTTGGTGTGCTGTCGCAGACAACCAAAAATAAAACCTTACTGCAAAAGATAATTATGTAGTTATGCAAGTAAGAGTCGATCCCACAGAGACTGATTAATCTATTTTTCTACTTTGTATTCCAAAACAAGGGTTTTTTTGAATATTGTTTAATTAAAAAAAAACTAATGTGTAAAATAATGTAACGAACTAAATCAAGAGAACAAATCTTGGGTTAAGTCAACTTCTACCTTAGAAACATACACTGATCATTGATTCAAACATATGCAATTAATACTTTGAATATTCATCGTTAGAATTAATTCACCATTTAGAATCATTCCATGTCTTTCCTTAATTTTAGTTAGATAGAAACACGCGATCTATAAAACCCTATCTACTAAATAACTTCAGACAAGCGTTAAAAGTTTAATCTAGTAGAAGCTTTAAGAATCAGAAAAACCGATGAAGCTAAACAACACAAGCACAAGCGGTTGTATTTAATTTAGTTGAATATTCTTCCTAAAATATAATATTCTCGTGATCTGCAGTCGATTATTAATCTTAGTTACTTCACAAATTAGAGTGACTAAACAATTATGGATTTGATATCTAATTTAGCAGTAGATTTCAATGAACAATAAACTAGTATGCATCCTAGCAATTAAACAAATCAATCATATACATTCAAGCACAGACGAATAATCAATACTCACAATACTAATTGAACAAATAAAATTAATTAGATCTCACAGTGTAATAATCTAAGGCTTCCGTCTTCTTACTCCAAGAACAAGAGTTTAGCCGCACATAGCCATAGAATCACCCAAGAATTATAGAGAGAAAAGTATATTATTGAATGAATACAAGATATCCAATATGTTTGCTTAGGTCCCTTTTTATAACCTAAGATCATCAGCCCTAAGCTTCCCTTCTTGCCGCACTATTCCAACTTGCGAAAGGAGAATGGCCTGGCCGCTAGCGCCTCCCTGCCCCAGTAGGGATTCCCTTCATCACAGCCCTGCCCTAGCGGGGGACCTCACTATCCAACAGCTTGCCTTCCCACTCCAGCGGGTGAATTGATCTTCCGGACCACGCCCCAGCGGGTTGCATGCTGAAAATTCTTGTTTTCTTGCTATGTTCACATCTCTTTCATCTCCTTGGTCCAAGAATGCTTAATTTAACTCCAAATTACTTCCAAAGTCACATAGCCTTTCCATCGTACCTAAAATAAAAATATAAGAACAATGAATGTATTTAGGTACAAAGAAAATATAAAAGAGTAAGTATTAAAGGAATAAAACATAACATATTTCATTTTTGGACAAAATATACATTTCATATGATATTTTGGGAAAAAACACAAGGTTTCAAATCCTTTACCCGAATAGTAATCGAAGACCTTTGATACTTCCATTATTAATTCTTAAGTCTATGAAATTATTCTGAAAGTAGTGATGTACCTCTTTAACCCTAGGCATAAAGGATTTGATTTATATAAAAGTTTATTTTTTAGAACACAATATATATCAATGATATTTTGAAAACAAAGTTTTCAAATCCTTAGTCAAATAGGAATCGGGGTCCTTTGATACTTCCATTTATTATCTATCTGTCTATCCCCTAATCGCTTTATTATTATTATGAAATCTCTTTGCTATTTTGATTTGAAAATCATTTTTGGTGAAAATGCATGCTAGAAAGTGCTAAAAAAAGGTCAGATCATCATCAGGCATGAAAGACATCTCGATGAATCCGAGCACCCACAATCAAAGTTTTCATTATCACGGGTTCTTGAATCCAAACTCTCAGGACTAACCCCTCAAATCCGTTTTCAAGATCCAAACATTACATATACAATGATTTTGCATTATTTAAACATTACATGAAAAATGAAACGTCCATCGTGGGAATCAAGTCAAGATCCAATCATTGGATCTCGACACCAAGATTCCTAGGCTCACATTATTATACTTAAATATGTATGTACAACGTCCTAGACTTGATATTAGGTGATTTCATCTGTTGAAATCAATGTCAAGCCATTTTGGACCCCTTGCCTCTAGATATAGATCTGGGGCTATACGGGGTAACCGGGACCAATTAAAAGTATTAAAACACATAGATCTACCATGGATCTAAACCGATCTAGAATACAGGTTAAAGCTTCATGCTTAATAACCACTCAAAAGGCTAGATCTAGCTTAGATCTAGGTAGATCTAGTCTCCAGACTTGATTTACAACTAAATATGCAATAAATAACCGATATGATCTATAGATCTACAACCTACACCATAATATATGTATATAACAACAAGATCTAGCTAGATTCAAGCAATATATAAAATAAATCTAGTATATTGAATAATATTTACAAAGAAATTGGCTAAAATGAGTGTTTTTCACCTTGGGGGACACGTGAACATGCTTTTTATGGCTTGGGATCACTCTATGTCACTCAATACACTCAAAGTTTACAAGATATGAGATTAAACAACTCAAATATGATGAAATATGTTCAGATCCGACCCTTTCTCTCTCTAGAACTCCTTTCATCTCTAACTTCTTCCTCTTTTTTGTGTAAATGAGCTACTAGCTGCTGAAATAGAGCTCCATGGGTAGCCGCAGGTGTACCTGTGGCTGGAGCAGGTACACCTGAGGCTGGGCCCCATTGGGCTGGTTACCTAGAAGTACGTGCCTTAGGTCTCGGTTTGATGAAAATTGAGCTCCGTACCAAAAAAATCCCAGAAAGTACTTGCGGAAGGCTGCAAAATAAGATCGAGTCTAACTAAATCGGATTCCGGGAAGATGATGTAGTAAGCTAAAAGGTATCTTCCGGTTCCCGAGGGTCGTCAATCGGCTCATCTGGATAGCACGCAGTTCAATGATTGCTGCAGTGACTTCTTATGACCACTTTCTCAGATTTACGATCCTCGTTCATTCCACGTTGTGTTTGGGCGTTGTTGGGCGTTTTCCCGATCAATATATGTGTGCAAGTATACACGATCAACAAGTAAATAAAGAGTAAGTAAAGTATCATTCCCACAGAGAATTAACAAATAAAATTCACCAAACACTAACCCATAATCATTTCAGTCTTATTTAAACGAATGATTTAATATATTGATTAAACTATGAAATTAAACTAATTCTAATTATCCCTAGAATGAAACTAGATAATGAAGACATGAGATTACAATTTCCCCTATTAATTCATCTAAATCAACACACTTCTTGTTAAGTCAAATCAATTATCACAGATTGTTAGCCGAGAACACGAAAGTAAGACAAGACCATCTTTCGATGTACCAAGTCCATATCACATATAATCCACAAATGATAGAATACATATGAACACCCTAATTATATAAAACACTATATTTCTATGTGATTTATCAATAACAAGAGTTTAAGTGCAAGTCCTCAATTGGCTACAAGCGGTGCTTCGGTATATGTCTATCTTAAGCATAAATCATATATTCCATCATCATGTAGAGCATACAAACACAAGCTATTAAGATCAGATCTAAACCCACACTTCGTCTTTCAAGTTCATATGGATTATCACAGTAATCGATGGCCAATCAACTAAGCAATTAAGCATGAATCTTAATAGACAACCCAATAAAAATCAATAAGACTAACAATGAAGTGTATCAACATAAACTACTCAATAGATTCCATTGAAATCTCAAAATAGAGTCTAACTCAAACTTGAATCTTATCTACCATCCACAATTTGAATAAACATAGAAGATTACAAATAGAAGTGAAAGAGAAAATATGAATAAGAATTGCAAATCTGATCTCTTGCTCCAAGTTTAAATCTTCAATGCTATCCAATTGCTTCAACCTTCAGATCTAATATAATCTAGAGACTATCTACTCTAATCTATTCTAATCTAAAGATTCAAAATTAAAGAGAAGAACAACAATAGTAAGCTAATTGTTCCCCAAGGGAGGAATATCTATTACATAATGAATATAGGTCTAATATATGGTCCCAACTCGAATGCCTCCTTGCCCAAGCAACAATTCAATTGGCCACTTAAAATAAAGTCAACTACAGAAAATTAGACTGGCGCAGTTGTGCT